>CM077088.1:55306671-55906671 GCA_039513925.1 Platanthera zijinensis
AAATTTAAATTTTGAACTAATACGGTAACTTTCAATTCGACTGTCGTATCATGTCGTCTTACTATGTTATTGATTAAAACAATGTGTTAAACCACCACGCTCATTTTCTATTTCAAAGCCCGGGAGCTGGCTGCCTAGCTTTTATAAGTGAGAGTGGACCGTCTGGGATGACGGTGTGAGACTAATCATGACATGTCATTTTTTGGTTCATGCTGGACCGTCCACACGCCCCCTCATTGTGAACCTTTCTCTAATACAGTATTAATTCACTGCATCCATTTTTCATTCCAAAACCCGGGTCAATGATAGGAGAGAAAGGTGCCCATTATAAGCACGAGTGGACTGTTTGAGTAGGCAATGCGAGACTAATCATGACATGCCTTTTTAGATAGATTCATGTTGGACCGTCCAACAGTGCACGCGACAGAACCCAACCACAACATTGCCCGAGCGCAAAATGGAGTTAATGGGAGGTGTCGATACATATGCATGAAATCTTTATCATGATTTTGATATTTTGGGTTGGATTAGAGTCACTGGTAAAAAATTCCTTTTGCAAAGGTAAACTTGGTAGTGCTTTGTGAGAGGATCATTTCATGTGATAAAATTAGAAGCATGCATGTTGAGTTAGCATTAAGGGATGCTCACGTGCAGCTCGCCCATGCACTTGACAGAAGGATTTCAATGTTACGGTTGAGGGGCAGATGAGAGACAGCTTCCATGATCAGCTGGCTGCTCGTGCATGTCTTCTTTCAATTCCTTTGAGCTTTATTTAAAAAAAATTTGCTCTAAAAAACAGTAAAGAAAGAAACTTAATTTGATATTGAGTAGGAAGAATATATTAAGAAGAAGACTTTGTTGAGTTTGCATGGAGTTAATGTGAGCCCCTGTCGTTTTCTAGGGTTTTAGACCGTAGGTTTTAAGCTCCCAACAGGTCAAAAGTTTTATGACCCATGGAGCTTTATGCTGCAAGCATGAGGGCTGAAAAAGCTAGCTATTATTATGCGTGGGCTGCGGATATCATGTGAGCTTTATGCTGCATGAGGAGTGTTGAATGTATCTCTTTGGATGGATTGGTTGGGGAGATGTCTTTTTTTCTTAGCTGCTTTTAATAGGTTGTGTGGATGACATGTTCTTGAGCCACAATTAATATCTCACATTCTCCAATGTATATAACTTGCTTGTATTAATAGTCAATACATACAAAGATTCCAAAATACATAATTTTGCATCTCAAATTATAGCAATATCATATCATTGTAGACGTTATGGATTATCTATTTCTCTAATGTTCGCGCGAATATATACCCATCCTATGGTACAATCAACCACCCGTCAATGAAGGTCATGGGGATCTACTATAAGTTGGCGCCACCCCGCAGAGCGGTTATTGTTTAACCATGACACATATTTTTCATTTCAAAACTCGGGTCAAAGATGGGAGATGTGGGGTGGGGCTTATTATAGGCATGAGTGAACCATTTGGGTAGGCAGTGCATGTGTGACTAATCTTGATCACATGCATGTTTTTGGGTTCATGATGGACCATCTAACACGTTTTCTCGGTGTGAACCTGTCTTTATTACCATGTTAAACCACTGCACTCATTTTCCATTCCAAATCCGGGTGAAAGATATATAGGAGAGGGTCACTATATATAATCACGAGTGTGCCGTCTGGGTAGGCAATGCTAGACAGATCTTGATCGACATGCCTTTTTTGTTTCATGCTGGACCATCCAACAACTGTCTGTAGTATTTTTCAAGGTTGTTTTTGGTGACTATTGTCACGGGAACCATCAGCATGGATGGATGGTGTGATTAATCCCTGATGGGTATTACCCGTAGGGAGGAATATATCACCATCCATGAATAACCTACAACGACGTCCTCAAGGCTCCTACACGGGCTTCAACCATTAAGCACATATTCAAATAATCTCTCAAATATCTTCTTGAGCGTTAGCATAATTACATGTTGCACCTCATCTTTTAAAAGTAAAAAAAATATGTGTGTGTTTTGTTAATAGACAGGCTTGAATGTGTGATATGAATAGATAGGCTTGTGTGTGTGTGTGTGTGTGGTGTGTGTGTGTGAATAGACAGGCTTAGTTGAATTTACAAGTTGACTGCAAGGTGGCAGCTTGAATAAGCAAAACCAGCCCCTTGGTCTTTAATTGTACAGTTAGTGAATTTTTGATGAGTTCAAATGTTACGGCAGCTGTGAGTTGAAAAATGCTATTACAAAAGAATGCTACTGGTCCTACTAGTCAAAGTCAACACCTTCCCACATCACCTCTAATCTATAGATAAAATATATAAATTACACCACACAGATATATATATATATATATATATATATATATATATATATATATATATTATATATATATATATATATATATATATATATATATATATAATATATATATATATATATATATTATATATATATCTATATCTATATGCCAAACATTGTGCACATGTGAACCCCATAAATGTACATCAGAACAACATCAGCCACAGGATTGGCGGGCGTACGGGCATGGGGTTTTGGGGGTAAGGAGGCTCCAAATCAAAGTGATCAACATGAAAGTTGTAGATCTCGGCGATCCGAACAACTTTCATGTTGATCACTTTTTGATTTGGAGCCTCCCTGACCTTCGATTTGGGACCCGAAAATTGAAAATTCGTAGCCTTCCTGTAGCATCTCGCCGCCCAGACTTTTCGGGTCCCAAATCGAAGGTCACGGAGGCTCCAAATCAAAAGGTGATCAACATGAAAGTTATTCGGATCGCCGAGATCTACAACTTTCATGTTGATCACTTTTTGATTTGGAGCATCCTTGACCTTCGATTTGGGACCCGAAAATTGAAAAATCGTAGCTTTACTGTAGCAGCAGTCTCGCCGCCCAACTTTTCGGGTTCCAAATCGAAAGTCGCGGAGGCTCAAAATCAAAAAGTGAGCAACATGAAAGTTGTTCGGATCGCCGAGATCTACAACTTTCATGTTGATCACTTTTCGATTTGAAGCCGTTTTGACCCTTGCCCGTACGCCCGTTTGCCCGCAGCGACCCGTCGGGACGAGCGAAGCCCGCCGGAACGAAGCCCGCTTGGTTGCGGGCGAAGCCCGCAGCGACGCATCGAGAACGGGCAGAGCCCGTTCGAAGATGCTAGTATATATATAAATAATTACCAAAACCTCCTCTGTAAATTAGCATAATTAGTGAGAGCACCCCTCTTATTTTCGAAATTACAAAAAACTTTCCTTAAGTTTTCATTTCATTATCAAAACCTTCCCTGGTCTTTTTATTTCATTGCATCCATGAAGAAAAATACCCCCTTGGATACTGTACATCGAGGGGAGTGTTTTTGTGCATGGATGTTATGAAATTTAAACTTCAAAGAAGGTTTTTATAATGAAATGAAAATTTTAGGAAAATTTTTTGTAATTTCAAAAATAAGAGGGATGATATCAGTAATTTAGCAAAGTTAGAGGGGAGGTCCCAGTAAATGACCATATATATATATATATATATATATATATATATATATATATATATATATATATATATAAAATTCAAATTAAGAGGGAAACGTTGTCTTTTGTAAAACATTCAAAATTGTCAATTATGTCATCATTTTTATAATTTAATGACTCGACATATATTATAATTTATTTTAAAAAAATAAAATATAATGTCAATTAAAATAATTACACTATCCCAAAATTAAAAGTAACGATAAAATTCATAAATTTCAAAAAGCTTTTAGTAGATAGACCTCATACACCTACTATGATAGGCTGTCATTAGGCATGTTAGCTAGCGGTCAATTCGAAGACGATTGACATTGGACATATCAGCTCTATTTTTGAGGAACTACCATCTAACAATTAAATTAATTAAAATTGTATTTATTTAGTTGATAGGAGCAAAGGCCCAAACCTATCACAATGGAGGTGCTGTCAAGATTGACTGTAGAGACAGATTCCCGAGTTTATCACTCACATATAAATATGGGAAAACTATCATTTGATAAAGCATCGTCCCTTCATATTTTTTCTCTAATATTTTTTCTCCAATCAACTATTATATTTACTAAATTATCACATTACTCCTATTTAATATTTTTTTACTGGATTATAACCGTAAGTCATATATGTATATAGTTATAATTAATTTAAATTTAAATATATTATAATTAACAACACAATCATAACTCATAAGTAACATGAAATAGAATTATGTCATCATACACACCGATAACAGGCCTATTTTCGTCGTTCTTATTTTGTATTCAACGAAGGGAAAAAGTTTGAAGGGCTGCGGTTTTCCTTGGGGCACGGATGAACCTTGTGTATGTGCGACTATGTGCAGAATTTCGCAGTGCATAGTGTGTGATGGCGAGAATGCCTGATTGCCGTTCTGGTGGGACGGACTATACTATAATTATCAGATAACATATCCTGGTCTACAACACACACACACACAATTATATAGTGACTAACCCAATAATAATATCACATTTAGTTATAGAAAAAATAATGAAAAAAATAACAAAAACTTAGGCTCCGTTTAGCACGGTGGTGGTGGTCATGAACATGGGGGTTAAATTGTCATTCATTAACGCCCACCTAAAAAATTTCATCCACTTTTATGTTCAAAGAGATGATATTTGCTATAGGTGTGGCTCTACATATGAGAACAAGGAAGAGTATTCATAAAAATGTGCATTAATCAAGATCCCCAAAACCCAAATTTCTCAAAATAATCACATTCTAATCATAAACTCAGAAATTAAACATAAAAATGTTGTGAATTTAATCAAGTCCATGAATTATCAAGAGAAAATTAATCCATTATGTTCATAATATTAATTAGGGTGACCAAAAACAACTTCCTAGCTAGCTAGCCAGTGGTGCTGATGAAATTAATTGTTGTGTCCACTCTCTTTGATTTCAGATGATTTTAGTAACCTTGACACCAAACATTAGTCAGGCTACTACTATCCTCTGAAACCCATCCCACAACAAACTTACATGAATATTTATCCTCATCACCCCACACCTTATTAATTCCATGCCTACTACATATATAGCTAATCTTAATTAATTGCCTCCATTAATTAATAAATGCCCTAGCTAGTTGATGGACATTGTGAGATCTAGAGCTCCCACCCTTAGCATCGACTTCTTGCTGCCGCCGAGCTCGAAGAAATCGATCTCCGAGTTCATAATTACTTCCTCTCGCATTTTGCAGGAGCTCTCGTTCTCACGGGAAATGGCGGATGGGGCGAGAGACAGAGAGAGCCCGCCGTCTGCTACTGTGTCGGAGCTGGTGCTCAAGGTCAATTGCAAATCTGGCGCCGTCCGATCATTTTCGCCTGTCGTTCGCATCCTCTTAGCATCTGTTGGGAAATATTCGTGATCCTTCTTTTCCATTTCTAGCTTTTTCAACTGCATCACATGTTGGAGAGGTTGAATTAGAGTAGCTTAAGTTATAATTAATGCTGAATTATTAGTTATAGCACTAGTATGTTGCATAAATACAATTAATGAATGTAAATACTATTTCATAAACATCTACTTACTATTTATAGCATATAATAGGCTATTTATCTTTTCCCTCATTCTTTGTGTATATTACATTTTAAAGAAAGAAGAGAGACAAAAATGAAAGAAAGAGTAAATATGATGTTTTAAATGCAAAGTAGTCACCAGTTTACATTTATTTTTATTGCTCCAATGAGTTTGGACAAAACTCCACTGTCACCACCAAAAAGGTAAAAATAGTTTGAACATAAAAATAGATAAGGCTCGGGTATTGGGGGACTTATTTTCACCGGGTCAAGCGGTTACAAATGTCCGGTTCGTGTGGTCGTAACCGCTTGACCGGTGAAAATAAGGCTCCGTTTGGCATGGTGGTGGCAGTCACGAACATAGGGGTTAAATTGTCATTCGTTAACGCCTATCTAAGGAACTTCATCCACTTTTGTGTTCAAACGGATAATGTTTGTTATGTGATTCTTAACAAATGACGATTTAACCCATGTGGTTACTACTGCCACCACCGTGCCAAATTGAGCCTAAGTCCCCCTCTCAAAACAAAGCCGAAGTTTCTTAATTGAGGTCGGACGTTCACGAACGACAGTTCATAATCATTGTGTGTTCATATATGATCGTCACCGTCGTGCCAAACAGAGCCTATATCTTCAAACTAGCTAATTTTTTCTGTTAACATAAAATGCTAAATAGTTTCGGCCAATTTTTAATATGATTTTAATAATTTATTTTATTAAATACAGTCTCAAATATCGAAACATTTTGATTCCGGCATAAGGCAATCTCGAAGGATGCATACGAGGAGACACCTACAATGTTTATCGTTCGTGAACGTCCGACCTCATCTAAGAAATTTCATCCATTTTAAGTTCAAAACTAATAATCTTTTCTTGGTGGAGGTCACAGTCGTTGTCATCCAAACATACATTTTACGATGGTGAAGTTTGTTGAGGTATATTGATATAATGGTAACGAGGTTTTATTTGCTTCGGTTTGTATCTGTTAGATATCCAATAATCCTTCGTCGGGGATTTAGAGTTATGCCTATAAATACCTCTGCTGGGAGAAACGTAGAGATCGTTCCAAACTTGACGGCCACACGAAATGTTTCGAGCACTCTAACAAAATTTTTCTCAAAACATACTCATCAGTGCAAAAACAGCGGGCCGAACCGGTCGAGCCATGGAAACTAACCAACCATTCTTATTTATGCTTTGAGCTAAATTCACATTTTTCAAAGCCTAGTGACTGAATGTTTACTCGAAACCTCCTTTAAAACTGCATGCAAATATCTATCTTTAGTGTGTGTATACATATATGGGCTCCATTTGGCACCGCGGTGGTGGTCGTGAATGTGGTGCTGAGGTTATGAACTGTTGTTCGTAAACACCCGACCTCACATATAGGCTCAGCTTGGCAGCACGTTTTTGCTCCAGTGAGTTTAGAAAAAAAAACGCCACCGGCCATAACTACCGATGAGAGGGGGTATATATATAACTTTTACGGAGGAAAAAAACTAGTTTTTATTACATAAAAGTGAATGAAATTCTTTAGGTGAGATCGGACATACCTACCGCGTTCACGACCGCTACCACCGTGCCAAACGGAGTCCTAAGAAACTCTATTCACTTTTATGTTACAACTAGTTTTTTTTACTTGGTGGCCTAACAGAGCTACATACTGTATATTAAAATTAAAAAGGTTAGTTTGTTTTTGTTTAAAATAAAAAGATTATTTAGCCTTTTTAGCCCTATTAAATTAAAATATGTGCACATTAATAAATAGTAACTCAAGATTATTTATCATCAAATAAATAAAACCAGAATTTGTTTTTTTTAAAAAATGTAGAACATATATACCTCATGGCGATGAATTGGGGGCTGCAATAATGATTTCTGCTCAAGTCCAGTTTTGATGAGAATAGGATCGCGAAGCGTTGACTTGTTACTGCTGTAGTTGACCACCGTGTTCACAAAATTAGGGTTCGTATTCAAACACGAACTGACCGAAATCTCATGACTGCGGTGATGAGAGCTGCCTCCCAACCAATACTCAAAGCTGCCGCTGCTGCTCCTCCTTCCCGCCGCCGGCCATTGCTCCTTCCCGCCGCCGGCCATCTGCTGGTTGAATCGCCACTCATGATTACTGATGCACACAAAACCCAAGACATGTTAATTATTTTACCTCCATTTATTTCCAAAAACTTGTAAATTAATATTAGGGAGCAGATATTAGCACCTCAGTTTTGACTATAAGCACTAAAAATTCAATTTTTTTAGGATTTTTCTATTTCCTATTAGCAAGCAAAACGGCGCCCTATTCGCACTTTCAGTAATAAATTCTTGATTCCGCACAGCCGTTCGCGTCCTCCTCCAGTCTGTGTTTCCTCCTCCTCCCCTGCTTCGTTTTTCCGGCGATTTCTCCTCCGTTGCTTCATTTTTTTCCTGCAATTTCTGATCTGTCGAGGGTGGCGATTCTCCGGTCGGCGCAGATATTAGCACCTCCGCTGCTATTTCACTTCCGCCAGACGTCCATCCAGTCGGCAATTTCACCTCTTCGATACCCTATTTGCTCGTCCTCGAAACGGCTTTGCATTCCGTTTTCTTCTTCCATTTCAGAGTTTCTACCGTCCATATCGGATCTGGTGTAAATCCTCCTACATGTTGCAGTTTATATTGCTTGCGGATATCCTACTACCTAAAAGAAATCCTTGCTAGCTAATAATAGCCGCTTGCGATTAACCAAGAGTACATATATATCCAAAACCGCGGTGCTAATATCAGCGCCCTAATTTCACGTGCAACAAAAAATTGATCTTTCTTGCAAGACGAAATTTTTTGCTCTCCCAATTTGCCTCAATTTCCAACTAAAAGAAGTCATCAGAATCGGTTTTGGTGTATATATCTTTACCTGAAGCTGCTGTTTTTATGATCAAATAATGGTTGATGGGAAGATGAGACTGCTGCAGAACTCTGTAAAACCAGTCAGATTCATGGCTGTTTCCGGCGGCGGCGGCAAACACGCCACCTTTCTCCATTCTGAACGGCTGATATGAACTCACTCTTTGATAGAACATCTCATGGAACCGTTCCCTCCTCAGATGAGCTTCCAATGGTGATAATAATGCTGTGTGATGAAATGATAATTGTAAACAAAAATCATCAAAATCCTTATAAGATCATGGGTTCGCGGGGCGGATACGCGCGGACCTCACCACCCCGCCGCTTCTGCGGGATTTCTGCAGAAATCAACCGCACCGCGGGAACCGCGGCGGAGGTCGAGCGCCCCGCCAAACGAAGCGGATATCTTGGCTATAATTGAAATATACCTGAAGAAAAGTTGGATCTTTCTTGCCCAGAATCATCCAGCTTCTTGCTTCTGTACATCTAAAAGGAACAATTTGCATGTTAAGAAAAAAAAAATCAAATTTTTCACAAAAAGTTATCAAATTTGGCCATTTTCTAAAATAAAATTTCATAAATTGTATGAAAACCCAGCAAATATCCTACTTTTTAATTACCTGCAGGTGGCTCTTCACATGTGCAATACTAAGCCCCCTCACATTCATCATCTGAAGCACCAACTTTGGTGTTGCTCCTGCACCCAACAAAATCATCAAAAATTTAATGAAAATGAAATCAATTAATTACATTAACCTCTCAAGAGCAACACAAAAAAAAAATTTGAATTGAATTATATTACTCTCTTGGCCTCCCAGCCTCTCCACAGCATGAACAAAGGACAGGTGGAGCTCCGGCGTCCACCTCAGCCTCGGCATTTTCGACCTCACATACTGCCTCACGGCGGCCCCCGGGCGCTCGCCGCCTCTCCCTTCCCCCACCCGCTTGCCCTCCTCCGCGTTGTTGTTGTTATTGCTGCTTCCGTCGTCACAAGAGCTTCCCGACATCTCCCTCGTCCCCCCCTCGACTTCCGTAGTGCTCCCCTTGTCTTCCTCCTCGTCGCTTCCTCTCGCTCCGATCTCCTCATTGAGGTCCAGCTCCGGCGATTTCCGCCGCTTGCTTCGAGTTTCCAGCTGCTTCCCGGCGGCGATCTCCATCGTCGTCGTCGTCGTCGTCGTCGACTCCTTCTTCGCCTTCTCCTCTTCCATCTCCTCTAGCTTTTCCTTAGGTGGTGATTAGAGGAGGGAAGGCTGAGGTAAAGGAGGAGGAAGGAGAAGGGAGGGGGAATATTATTAGTCTATGCATATTGGTGACACGAATGGTGGAACCGTGGAGGCAGAGCTATACATACATACATAATTATAATAGAAATAGAGTAAGTAGGTCCAATATTTAATTAAATTACTCCATCCGAGATGAACTACAAGTATTCCCTTATTAATTGAATGCCTTTGTTTTTATTGGTCTTGCCATTCATTTTGTAACGGTAAAATCCTAATATTAATCCATATATTTATTGAGGAATATTTATATTAATGGTAATATGTCTTTATTGGGTTTGGTTTGGATCCGGTAGGGATCTAATAATCCGTCGGAGATTTTAGGTTGCGCCTATAAATACTCTTGTTGGGGCAACGTGGATGTCGTTTCAAATTTGACAGTCACACGGGATGCTTCGAGCGTTTTAACGCTATTTTGATGAAATGAAGATCTTGAAATTAGAATTCGAGACGCACTTTGATGGAAAATTAGAGAAAGAGTCTGTTTGGCAGGATGGTGACGGTCTTGAACACGGTGGTTATGAATGTAATGGGGATGCAATGTTAGAACATCTGCGTCGAAAGAACACCTAATACAAACAAAAAATGGATGGCAATATCAAGGAACACGAAAATCAACAATGCATCTAACCCTAGAAAGGAGTTGACGGGAAGGGAACCCAAAAAAGCGGAGGCGTTCAGCGGCCTTAAAAACAAACAAAATAGGCGTTCCGCGGCCTTAAAACAAAAAAAGGCGTTCGGCGGCCTGGAAAGGAATTAAGAAGAGTACGTCGTCTTGAGCGGAGAATGTTGTCAGACGAAAAGGATAGGAGGTCGTCAGTCAAAAAGGAGGCGCTGGCTCGAGCAGAGGAGGCGGGCGCAACTAGGGTGAAATTCCTAATCGTCCGTAGGTCTTAACATATTATTCGAAATTCAAAAGTTGCTCGAAAATCTCTCGAATAGTGAGGCGAATCGGAATTGGTTAAAATTTATTCGACTCAATTCGAGTCGATTCAATTTGATTCAAATCTTATTTCAAGTTGATTTTAAGCCAGCTCAAATTGATTAAAAATATATTGTATTTATTAATATATTCTTATTTTAAAATAAAAAAAATTCAAAAATATAAACCTAAAAAAAGAGTGCGGCTTTAATTGTTTCCTTTGCTAAATTTAGAGGTTGCCAATTTAATTTTGAGTTAATTAAGAATACAAAAAAATTGCTCAATTTCGAGCCGATTCGATTCGATTTCGAGTCCACTCGGAATCGGGTCATTTTGAGTAGAGCTGACTCAACTCAAAATCGATTTGAATTTCGAGACGATTTTGAGCCAAATTCAACCCGAAAATTTCGATTTCAAGCAGAGTAAAAATCACTCGAACTCGACTCTAATCGTGGAAGAAGGCAGAGCTATTTGGTAAGATTTTGGCATTTTAGGTGTGCTTTTTAATGGTACCGCATACAAAGATAAATAGGAGGATTATTCTTAAAAACTAATATGCATATAGTCAATTTAAGTGTGTCTTTAAAACCATAATAAAAATATCAATTTGTATATATAAAGAAGAAGAATTAATGACATAGGAGGAGGAATTTTTTTTGTACATATTTAGAAATAGTACTGTAACAAAGAAAAATAAAGAGACGAATTAATAAGAAGAGGAATTATTGTTTGTATTTTTGTGAATATATATATAGGGCCATTTATCGGGATCTCCCCTCTAACTTTGCTAAATTACTGACAGTATCCCTCGTATTTTCAAAATTACAAAAACTTTCTCTAATATTTTCATTTCTTTACAAAAATCTCTCCTGAAGTTTTAATTTCATAACATCCATGCACAAAAACACCCCCCTCGGTGAACAGTGTTCAGGAGATATTTTTCTTCATGGATGTAATGAAATGAAAAGACCAAGGGAGATTTTGACAATGAAATGAAAACTTAAGGGGAGTTTTTTGTAATTTCGAAAATAAGATGGGTGCTCTCACTAATTATGCTAGTTTACAGGGAGGTTTGGGTAATTATTTATTTATATATATATAAGAAAGTTGTAGATCTCGACGATCCGAACAACTTTCATGTTGAACACTTTTGATTTGGAGCCTCCGTGACCTTCGATTTGGGACCCGAAAAATCTGGGCGGCGAAACTGCTACAGTAAATCTAAAATTTTTCAATTTTCGGGTCCCAAATCGGGGGTCAAGGAGGCTCCAAATCAAAAAGTTATCAACATGAAAGTTGTAGATCTCGGCGATCCGAACAACTTTCATGTTGATCACTTTTTGATTTGAAGCCTCCTTGACCCCCAAATCCCCATGCCCGTACGCCGGCACCTAAGCTAGCCCGCATATGATATGTATTCATATATATATATATATATATATATATATATATATATATATATATATATATATATATATATCAATAGATATGGTGCGCTTGCGCGTGCGCGGGCGTGCCTGTGCGCGGGGCGCGTGAGCTAGGCATAGCAGTGCACGTGCTTGTCTTTGAGTGCTTTGATGTGTGGATCGTTCTCGTGGGGGGGGGGGGGGGTTTGCATGTAGGGGTGAGCATGAAAAACCGCAAACCGCAAAAACCGACCGCACCGCAAAAATCGCACCGATTTTTAAACCGCACCGCGTAGTTTAGGTGCGGTGCGGTTTTTGGATTTTAAAAACCGCAAAAACCGCACCGAATATTTTGTGTATTTAATTTTTTTTAATTATGTGAGGTCACATTTAAGTATATTAAGTAAAAGTTGATATATTTATACGATATATTACTGTCAGAGTTAATATAATTATGTGAGATATTTTGCTGAATCATCTCTTCCACACACACTACAGTGGAATAAATGTTTAAAACTATAAGAAAAACATGATGTACGCATTAGTGAGAATATGTCAAGATATGACACAATGACGACAAATGATTCATATAGCCGATCACACTATAGTGGGATAAAGGTTTGAGTGTTGTTGTATCTCTATCACACACAGACAACTTAGATTTCAATTAAAACAGTCTCTTAGTTTTAATAATACAAATTAAAATAAAATATTGCATAAGAAGTGTTGATATATAATAATGAATGAATCTCCTGCAACAAAGTTTAGTGTGAAAATATTGGTCTATAAAACATGATATTCACAAAATATTATATAGTTAATAAGTTGGTATGACATCTCCAAAAAAAGACAAATAACTGCATTAAAATTTATGAAAATGAAATCACCTGTTGTAAGAAAATGATGTAATTTAATATAATAAAGAGAGAAAAACAGCAAAACATAAAAAAAACTCATAAATTATCAAACAACATTCATAGTTTTGATGCTTACCTGTTGTCAATGTAAAATACATGTTAAAAACCGCACCGAAACTGCAACCGCACAGCAAAAAATTGCACCGAACCGAAACCGCACCGCATAATTTCGGTGCGGTGCGGTTTTGCTCGGGCAAAAATCGAGCGTGCGGTTGCGATTTGGGCCAAAATCGCACCAAACCGCACCGTGCACACCCCTATTTGCATGTATTGGTTTTGACGGTGCTAATTTTGGATGTTTGTTTTTATTTCAGACACCGATGCGTAGGACCATCTGATGCGCCTGCGCTCCTCGCATACTGCTGAGCATATTATCGTTTGGAGGAAGCGGTACGGAATTCCCGCTGGGCTTGAAATAAAGATACCACGTATTGAAGAGCGGGTTCAGAATCCTCCATTGTGTTGGATGACATAGTGTGAGTCATCGCTAAGATCTGGGTTTAGTCTGCCACCGTGCGAGGAGGTGATCGAGATCTTGATATTGTGCGAGTCATCGCCTGTGCACGTGCGGGATCTTTAATTGCACGCCAAACACTTTCCACACTCGAGCGGCAATGATGATGACGAGCTTCTAAGCCTAGAGCTGAGCGAGCCGAGGGCGAAGAGCTACTTGCATTGGGGAATTCTTTCTCTAGCTCATAGAACTTGTGAGTAAAGTTTTCTGTCGAAGCGGAATGTGCACCCGGTGACGGCGGTGGAATTGGGTGGTGGAGAATGGGGGCCGATCGGGGGATGGCCGGCTGACGGAGGCTAGCCGGTCGCGGGCCCCTGCAGCCGCGGGGGTGAGGCCGCAAGGCTAGGCGGTGGCTTGCCTCGCTAATGGCTGCGAGCCTCCGCGGCCGCGAGGCACGGAGGTGGCTGGCCTCGTAGCCTGTCGTGGGCCTCCGCGACCGCGAGGCACGGCGACAGTCGGCCTTGTATCGCGACCGTGAATGAAGGCGGTGGTGGCGACCGGTCTCGCGGCTGATCGTGGGCTTAAGTGGGGGTTATGAAATTCTGACTAATTGCAGCCCGAAATTCCTGTAAATTATGGGAGCCCCCATAACGACTAATTGCGCTGCATGGAGAGAATTGACGTAAATGAGAAAATTGTAGTTTGTTGAGTTGTAACTTGTAAGTTAGTTTATAATTATTATTTGTAACGTTAAAGATCGTGCATGCAACTATATTTTTTAAAATTCCCTTAAATTATATATATTCATGTTTATTTTTCTTAAATCACAAAAATCAAACCAAACCATTCGGTTCGGTTTCGATCCATTGACTTGAACGGCTTGATTCCAGATTTTTGGAACCACATATATAGGGGTTGTTCAGTTTACGATTTGGCTTAAAAATCGAACCATTGCAGTCATAGTTTTTTCTTTCTGGGCTCCGTTTCCAAATCTTAGCCCAAGTTTTAAAATAGGAACCGTCAAATTCGAAAAAAGTGAAATGTATTTTTTCGCAAAGATTCGGGCGGGCCGCACGGCCTCATAGGAGTGACCCATATCTTCTCTCTCCTCCGGACTGAATAACTTCACCAACTAAAAGACGTGTAAAACTAATAAAAGTCTTGCAGCATGTGTAATGAGTCTGGATTTTGGAACCTCATGCGAATCCATGGCTGTGATCTCTATGGAAGAAGCCTTGGAAACCTTTAAACAAACAAACAACTCAGTTCACATTTTACTTAGATTTTGTATTTGAGTGTGTCGGAAATGACTTCCCAGAGAAAGAGACACAGGAAATGACAGTAATATTTAACTTGTAAATTGTCGGATTCTCCACACCATAATTCTCTATCTTATTACATCCAAAAATAGGAGCAAATTAATGCTATTTACATAGAATACAAACTAGTTTAATGATTTAACTTCAATTGAACATCATGTATTAAAGAGTTTCATCCAAAAATAGGAGCAAATTAATGATATTTACATAAAATACAAACTAGTTTAATGATTAAACTTCAATTGAACATCATGTATTAAAATTTTTATAAGGGTAATTGGCAAGTGCACCGTGAAAATATCGGTTTTTGACAAAATGAATCCCGGAAGTTTAAAATTGGCAAAATGCATCCCTCAAAGTGTTTTTTCTTGGCAATGTGCATTCTAGAGTGTACATTTTGGTCATTTCATTTTTTGCCTACTGGAGTGCACATTGCCAAGAAAAATCACTTGGGGGTGCATTTTTGCCAATTTTAAATTTTCAAGGTGCATTTTGCCAAAAGCCAATATTTTTAGGGTGCACTTTGCCAATTACCCTTTTTATAATTATCATTTACCCATCTCTTATGAGAGCTTGGTTGCAACCCTCTATCTTTTGAATTCCCAGAGTTTTTATGTGTGTATGCATGCTGTAAAATATAAACTTATATGGAGGATTCTTATAGTCTCAAAAGATAGAGATGTGCAACTTGCAATTTTGCAAACTTTAAAGGAGATTTGAGAAAGTAACCTTTGTTAAATTTTACAAAAACAAACTTAATTATGGAATTTGAACTATCTTTCTTTCTAAATGCATGTGAAATTTTATTGTTTTGAGTTCTTATATGCAGGAAAAACAAAATTATTCATTTATCAAGCTATGTAGGTCATTCATTCATGATTACAATGTTCTTTTTATTGAAGCACACCATAACAAATTTTTGTCGCATACATGCTTGGTAGCCAACATGGTGATCGAAGTTAATCCTCACCAATAGACTTTGGGACAGTTTGGCATGGCGGTGGTGGTTATGAATGCGGCGGTTATGAATTAACCACGGCTCATGCACACCTGATCTCACCTAAGAAACTATATATCCACTTTTATGATCAAAATTAGTTTTCTTTTATTGGTGACAATCATAATAGTTGTCATGTCAAACATATGTTGTATGACAGTGACATTTTTGTCCAAACTCATCAGAACAAAAACACCACTCCAAATGGAGCCTTTGGTTTTCGATTGTTTGAATATGAGTTTGATCATCAATGCATTTGATTTAACATCAAATTTACATTGAATGTCTTTTATTAACAAGTGTTGTGTGAGACGCTTGTTTGGTCTAGAATTAAGTATGCGCATGTGGTTAATTTGATGCGCGCCATTGGGTGTTGGTTTCTTTTATTATCTAACCATCTTTCTTCAGCTATCATCCTGCAATTAGGCTGAAAGGAGCCGAGAGGGATCGAAGGACGTAGAAGTCTTGTTCTTTTTGTTGGATAAGTTTAAATGCAAGGGTGTTGGGAGAGGTGTCATGATTCTTTAATGGGAGAATATATGAAATGGTTCTTTTGTATCAAATTCATGTTTTCATTACAAGGATCACGATTCTCTCTATTTGGGAGCTTAAATGGGGGTCCATTTCATGGTGTAGATGCATTCTCACTTGATCTAATGATGTAAAAATTTTTGATTAGAAGAAAAAATATAAAATGATGAGATTAGTAAACTCGTCAGATCATCCAGAAATACATTTGAACTGTGAAATTGATACTATACTATCTATTTCACTCCAAATGAAGGGAATCATGATCCTCATTACAAATGGTAAAATTGAATATTATCAAATAATTTATCTTATTTTATCGTTTTCCATCCATATTCCTAACGGAATAATAGACATTTTTGTAAACTGAAAAAACTTAAAGAGAAAGTAAATGTAATTTTAAAAGATAGAGGGAGTAACCTGCAATTACACAAACTTAGAGGGGAGATTCTAGTACATTAATAGCCCTATTACTATATATATTAAAATACCAAAAACTATAGATAATGTTGACATGATGCAAAAATATTCATTCCTAGAATTGGCGACGACCCTCCCCCCATCAACATCATCAATTCATCATTGGCCGGCGAGTTTTGACCAACTTATAAACTATAATAATCGCCTTGACTCGGCCAATTAAATTAAACCCGGTTCGGCCTAGCTTTAGGCTCCGTTTGGCAAGCTGGTGGCGGTGGTAAAAACATGGGTAAAACCGTCATTCGTTATGAATTGTCTAGCAAAAAATCATCCATTTGAACATAAAATTAAAATGGATGAAGTTCCTTAGGTGAGTGTTGACGAATGACAATTTAACCCCCATATTCATGACGGCCACCACCTTGCCAAAGAGATCCGTAGTGCTTTACTAGACAAACAAAGGAAAACCTACAAGTAACTTTAATTAGCTTGACAAAAATCCTTAGGGTGACTCAGCAAATAGTGTGCTGTTTGCTAAATATCTATCAATATCGTGTCATTAATCTAAATATTAAATAATACTCATCAAAATATTAGCTTTATAGAATCGTGCACGGATTGTATTTTCAGTTTATATTACAGTCATAATTGAACTGTATTTTTCAGTTTAATTAAATTACAGTTGTATCCGAGTTCAAAAAATCTCGTATTAACATTTTAAATTACAGTCATATCTGTGCTTACGTAACATTTGTTCTCATTAAAGGGAGAGTTGGTGGTTAAAACTTCTCAAAGGTTTTTATACCTACTGGTTTATATACGGATATATTCCAGTAATGCTTAATTAATTCAAATTTATTGGTTGTTAGAAAAAAATGATTTATTGATGGAGGAAGGCGGGCGACATGGGATGTTGAGTAGGGGTGTGCGCAGTGTGATTTTGTGCGATTTTGGTCCAAACTGTAACCACAGCGCAAGGGCTCGGTTTTTGTCAGAGCAAAACCGATCCGCACCGTAATTTCTGTGGTATGGTTTCGATTTGGTGCGATTTTTTGCGGCGCAGTTGCGGTTTTGGTGTGGTTTTTAGCATGCAATATATATTGACAAAAAAGATAAATTGAGGCAAAATAAGATGTATAATTTGAGTAAAAAACACAATTATATTAGTTATATTACATGAACTATAATAAGAAAATAACTAAATTAAGCATGAAAACAACTATATGCACAAATATAATTAGTTAATTACTATTATTAATTAATATTGTATAAATTATACTTTTAGGGTTTCGATGTATGTGATATGTCAGGCGTTCATAAAAAATAAAAATTATATAATTAGTCAGTGCGATGCGTTTTTTGCGATTTTCAAGATCCGAAAACCGCACCGCACAGTGCTTGATTTGTAAAACTTCAAAACCATACCGCACCGCACTGAATTGACTGCTTACTCACCCCTAATGTTGAGTATAAAACATACGCTTGAGAGTTGAAAGTCTTTAATTCCAAGGTAGCTAAACACTTAGGGGGGTGAATATGTTTTATAGTCTTAGTTAGTAGTTATATGCTTTCAAGACAAACCACAAAGAACACAAAGAATTTATAGTGGTTCCCCAGATTATGGGTACATCCACTCTCCTCTCACCTTTCTAACTTCCTGTTAGACAAGGCACTTCTCCAAAACTCAGCTCCTTAGAGCTTACACCACAGATCTCTCAGGATCTCTTAGTCTCCTCCAAGACTTACAACTCAGGCACAAAGCCCTACCTCAGAGCAAATTTGCTCCTACAACTCAGTGATCAAATGATCACCTACCTCAGACTTGAATCCAAGACCTACAGCTCAGGCTATGAAGGATAGCCCTACCTCAGAGAGAATGACTCTCATACAGCTTAGGCACAAGACCCTACCTCAGATCCAAATCTGGATCCTACACTCAAACACTAAGGTCCTACACTTAGAGAGGATGACTCCCTTATAGCTCAGTCAAACTGCCCTACCTCAGGCACAAAGGCCCTACAACTTAGATCCAAAAGGATCCTACCTCAGACCAGAAAGTCCTACAACTAAGATCCAAAATTGGATCATACACTCAGACAAATCTACCCTACCTCAAGCACTAAGGCCCTACAACTCATATCTAAAAGGATCCTACAGAAATGAAAGGGATTTTGTTTGTGTTGATTTGACACAGAGATATTTTTCTATGTCTGTTTCCTGAGCTGAGTTATCTCAGCCCTAACTATCTTCTCAGCAGCAAGAGAATGATCTTCAGTAAATAACTGCTTCTGTTCGAAGAACCTCAGAAAATTGGCTCAACACTTGCTAAAGAAGACTGAAGATTTGCCAGGTCTTGAGTTCTTCAAACAGCTAACCTGAACCTGCAGAAACTCGAAAGCTCTGCTTCTCTTTCTTTATCAGAAGCTTATCTGACCTTCCTGTAGCAAAAGAAAATGCTATAACTAACTGGAATGAACTTTTAGATCAGCTGTATCGACTTAAGGCTTCTAGCTTGGCAGCAATGACGAGGAAGATGAAGTTCAGTCACAACTTAGTGAAAAGAATAAAAACCCTAAAAGTTAAGTTCCTCCTTCTTAACTTGTCCCTTTTATCTTTCGCCGATTAACGTCTCCAAGAAGTAGTGAGGACCACCTATGATTGACAATTGCATCTTGCTTTAACGGAAGAAGACGTACAGTAGGCCTCCGACGCTATTTGGCGTGTTTTATAGCTTTCCTCAACTAATTTGAACTTTGTTGACTTTGGCTGATGTCATCAGTTGTGGACTTAGCCAAATCTTCAGATTGAACTCCAAACGTTGAGTGCCTTTAATGAATGGCCTTCACTCAATGAATCTGGACTTAGTCAAATTCTCTGCATCATTAGGTGTTGAGTGTGTTGAGTGAACTGGCTTCACGCAATGCCTATGGACTTATCAAATTCTTCTACACTGCCAGGCGTTGAGTGCGTTGAGTGAACTGGCTTCGCTCAACGCCTCTGGACTTAGTCAAATTCCTCTACACTGTCAGTCCTTGAGTGCATTGAGTGAATTAGCATTACTCAATGCCCCTGAACTTAGCTATAACTCTTTGTCTACTAGGCGTTGAGAGCATTGAGTAAAGCTTCATCACTCAATGCTTTTATACTTAACCGCTTCTCTTAAGTCTATTAGCTAGCTGAGGCATTGAGAGCGTTGAGTAAAACTTCATCACTTAACGCTTTTTTACTTAGCTGCTTTCTGTCTTCTTTCTTCTTAGGCTTTGACTGCAGCAGCATGACTCAACGCTTTTGTTGTCTAGCGTTGAGTGAACTTGGATTCACTCAACGTCTGTGGACTTAGTCACAGAATTGTTTTGCAAACTGTTGGGCTTTGACTGTTCCCACCTTACTCAGCAATTTTGGCATCTGGCAATGAGTGAACTGACTTCACTCAACATCTATGGACTTAGGCGACTTTCAGTCTTTCTAGCATCTTTCTTTGACTTCTGGCGTTGAGTGAACTGGCTTCACTCAATGTCTGTGAACTTAGATAGATTTCTGTCTCTCCACTCCTCCACCTTATGACAATCTGTCACAACCACTTAGACAACTTGTCTAAATTTGTTCCATGGAACATCCTGCACATGATGAGCTAAACAAACATCAAATATAACTATGCTCTTAGTATTGATTGTGATGCCTTTTCAAATCAAGTCTAGGGAACATTGAGGACAATATTCTCAACAAGAGTGTCGGGAATAATAAACTCATTAGATAATCGATCGCTAATGTTGTCCTTCCATGCAAATTTTGTCAACGTATCTGCCACGGTGTTGTATTCTCTATGAGCACAAGTGCATGATTTCTAAGGATGATGCAATTTGAATGATTTTCTCCTCATGATCACAAAGCCTCCGTTGTCTAAGATTTCTACTACACAGGCAATCGATTAGCGCCTTAGAGTCGCACAAGATACATAGCTTCTCAATTTTGAAGTACGAGTTACGATTCATATGCGTTCGTGCAACCTGTGATTATACCCTTTAGGCCTTCCAGTCGTGCGATAGTATAGATGCACTCTTCTTCCATGGTTGAGATCGGTCATGGCTACTCGAGAATGACGATCGTCAACTGCCAACCCACACATGACACACGTTACTCTTGGTCGACAATCAGCGAACGCTACTCCAAACCAGCAATCGACATTAAATATTGCAGGATGTCGAAAAATATTTTTTTTACAACTTCGAATTTTATTCTAAAGCATATATATAACCTACAATGAAAAACTTTTGCCTCCAAGAGACATCCGGGAGGCAAGTTCTTCACCAATAAGTCTAAAATGTTGGTTTTTTAAATTAATATTGCAGGTAATGTTGAGGTATATTTCATATTGGTAACAAGTACTTTTTGGATTTGATTGGATTCGTTAGACATCTAATAACCCATCGTCGGAGATTTAGGGTTACGCCTATAAATACCCCTGCTGGGGGTAACGTGGAGGTCTTTCTAAACTTGACGGCCACACGGGATGCTTCGAGTGCACAAGCATTCTCGAAGTTAACGTTTCGTGTGCCCTAGCCCCCCTCCCGTGCATTTTCTCCCCCACCGCCTCTTCTCTCCCGATTTCGTGAAATCAGTCGCCGAATTGGAAAAATCCCGCCGCTCTCAATTGAAAGCACTGTTTTCTGTAAAATTCGGAGGCGCCGCTCCTTGTTTTGGGGGATTTTTCGGTCGCCGATCGCGAAGTAAGATCGCAATTCCTGTGCACAGTTTTCTCTCAATTTGAGTTTTCGTTGGCGCTCTAGTTTTTCGCGATTTTGTCGCAGTTGCTGTTTCCGATCACTGGGAGGAAGGGCTTGCGAAAGAAAACATCTTATAGATCTCTAGAATGAATCTCATCCACTGCCTGTAAGGAGAAATTTCTCCATCGACAGATCGTATCCGCCGCCCATAGATCAAAGTCATCAGAGCTTTGGGAGGTACCGCCATCTAGGAATTTTCCCGATCTGCCTCGACTGCCCTTGTGCTTTTCTCACCGCTCAAGATCATGATCGAGAGGAATAAGCCAGTCCCTGCAGGTTATCAGAGTGTAAAATTTCTTTTGGTTCTTCTCCTATGCTGATCGGAAGAAGGGCATCTTGCTTGGGCCTCTTCCAAGATCAACTCGTTCTGGATCAGACTGTTATTACAAGATTTGACTGAAAGCTTTGACTTAAAGCCTCCATTGTTGCAAACTCTAAATGTTTGCCTCCTTACTTTGATTTTTTGAAGAAAGTTTCTCAGGATATTTCTATGAAAGGAGACTTGCTTCTACTTCTTGCTGAGAAATAAGGAATTCTCATTACATCTTGGATGGATCTTCATAGTTTAATTTCACTCCGTCATTGAGATTTAGTCTTTGGCATTTGTGCTTAGCCCGAAAAGAGGTGCAAACCTTTTTTCTGGAATAGATTTGAAGAATTCGTCGTCTTCGCAGCTCCGGTGACCTCTTTCTAAATTTTTTTCTGCTTGTACTTTAGTTTCCTAGTGGAACTAATAAATTTGGAGAGAGAGACAATGTCGAAGTGAATTCTCCCATCCCAATAATCAATTTGGAGAAATTATCTAACTCAGAGTTTAGTTCCTGGAAGCGGAACATGCAGTTCGGCTTGAAATATTTGAACATCTTTTACACCGTGCAGTCCAATTTTGAGTCTTTTAAAGGACGAGAGGATGAGGATCACTAGATCAACGATGAAGATTTTTTTCGTGATTACCTCCTCAGTTGTCTCTCCAATAGACTGACCAAGACGTACAATAAGATGAAAACTGCAAAGAAAATATGAGACACACTAGAGGAACAGTTTAGAGAGGAAGGAAACATGTCCAAGATGCATCTGGTGGAAAAGTTCATGACCTTCACCTTCACTGAAGTCAGGGAGATATTTCCTCAGGTTGTAAAATTTGTGTCTCTCATTGACAAGCTGAACAGTAAGAACTTCCCTCTGTCGGATGAGTTTGTTGCAGGAGCCATCATTTTCAAGCTTCTATCGGCATGACACTCCTTTAAGACGGAGATGTATCGAAGGAAAACACAGGTCAATATGAAAGACCTTAAGCGCTTCATCAGCATTGAGGATGAGAACAAGACTAAGCATGTTATGGAGATGGTTAGCAAGCAGAACTCTGCTGCTAATATGGTCACGCCCCTAAGCATAAGACTAAGTCTAAAAGATTAGACTGCTGACTAGTGTACCCGCAGTTGCTGACACTAGCAGAAAGATTAAGAAGTTTAAAGGTAAGTGTTATAATTGCAATAAGTGGGGTCACTATGCTTCTGAGTGCAAGCAACCTAAAAGGGGTGAATGCAACACACTGAATACTGATAACAAGGCAAATATGGTTTATCAGACTACACATGCCAACTTTGTTTCTATGGTTGGAAATGGGAAGGCCAGTACTGAGTGGTGGCTAGACTTAGGTGTTACTTGTCATATCTGCAACAATTCTACGCTTTTAAAGGAGGTCACTGCAGTAGAAGAGACTGTTACTGTTGCTAATGGTGGAGTAGCTGACATGATGAAGGTAAGAAATGCAACATTGCTGTTATCCTTAAGTAAAACTCTAACTTTAAAAAATGTTAAATTTTTGTTTCAATTAGTCGGTTATGCGATGTTGGTATGTCGTTTAATATTAGTGGTGGTAGAGTAATTTTAATGGTTCAATCTGATAGATCCTAAGACTTTACATGCAAGACTAGGACACGTGAACTATAAAAAACTACTGTTGCTAGCTAAAACTCATAATATTCCAAGATTAACTCGTTCTGGATCATACTATTATTACAAGATTTGACTGAAAGCTTTGACTTAAAGCCTCCATTATTACAAACTCGGAATGTTTGCCTCCTTACTTTGAGGTTTTGAAGAAAGTTTATCATGTTATTTCTAAGAAAGGAGACTTGCTTTTACTTCTTGCTGAGAAATAAGGAATTCTCATTAAATCTTGGATGGATCTTCATTGCTAAATTTCACTCCGTCATTGAGATTTAGTCTTTGGCATTTATGCTTAGCCGGAAAAGAGGAGCAAACCTTTTTTCTGGTTTGGATCCGAAGAATTCATCGTCTTCGCGACTCCGATGACCTCTTTATATTTTTTTTTCTGCTTGTACTTTAGTTTCTAGTGGAACTAATAAATTTGGAAAGAGAGACAATGTCAAAGTGAAATTCTCCTGTCCTAATAATCAAGTTAGAGAAATTCTCCAACTCAGAGTTTAGTTTCTGGAAGCGGAACATGCAATTCGGCTTGAAATATTTGAACATCTTTTACACTGTGCAGTCCAATTTTGAGTCTTTTAATGGAGGAGAGGATGAGGATCACTAGATCAACGATGAAGATTTTTGTCGTTATTACCTCCTCAGTTGTCTCTCCAATAGACTGACCGAGACGTACAATAAGATGAAAACTGCAAAAAAGATATGAGACACACTAGAGGAACAGTTTAGAGACGAAAGGAAAATGCCCAAGACGCACCTGGTGGACAAGTTCATGACCTTCACCTTCACTGAATACAGGGAGATATTTCCTCAGGTTGCAAAAATTTGTGTCTCTTATTGACAAGCTGAACAGTGAGAACTTCCCTCTGTCAGATGAGTTTGTTGTAAGAGCCATCATTTTCAAGCTTCTATCGCCATGACACTCCTTTAAGATGGAGATGTATCGAAGGAAAACACAGGTCAGTCTGAAAGACCTTAAGCGCTTCATCAACATTGAGGATGAGAACCGGACTAAGCACGTTATGGAGAAGGTTAGCAAGCAGAACTCTGCTGCTAACATGGTCACACACCCTAAGCATAAGCATAAGCCTTGAAAGAATAGATTGTCAACCAGTGCACCCGCAGTTGCGGACACTAACAGGAAGATTAAGAAGTTTAAAGGCAAGTGTTATAATTGCAATAAGTGGGGTCACTGTGCTTCTGAGCGCTAGCAATCCAAAAGGGGTGAATCCATCACACTGAAGACTGATAACAAGGCAAATATGGTTTATCAGACTACGCATGCCAACTTTGTTGCTATGGTTGGAAAAGGGAACACTACTAAAAAACAGACTTTTAGCCACGACAGATTTCCGTGGCTAAAAGTCCAAAATCGTGGCTAATAACTATTAGCCACGGCCTACCCACGGTAAATAGGTGTGGGCAATGCGAGCGTGGCTAATAGTATTAGGCACGCTGAATCCGTGGCTAATAAGTTATTAGCCACGGTTCAATTGTCGTGGCTAAAATTTCCTCATTTGCCACGGTTCAATTGCCGTGGCTAAATGGCCTGTAATAAACTTAACATAAAAAATATTCGGCCGCCCTCCGCCGCCCGGCCGTTGTCGCCGCCCGCCGCGGCCGCCGCCGCCGCCGCCGCGGCCGCCGGCCGCCGCCATGCCAATTTTATTTCATACAATAATTTTGAATGGGCTATATAAACCCCAAATCGAGCTTTTTATTGGCAGTGGGGGACTAAAAAACCCAACTTTTTGCCACGGATTAGGCTTCCGTTGCTAATACTAGATTATTAGCCACGAAACAGGCAAACCGTGGCAGAAAGTCGGGTTATTTGCCACGGATTAGTCATCCGTGGCTAATACTAGCTTATTAGCCACGAAATAGGAACCGTGGCTAATACTTCAGTATTAGCCACAGTTTTCTCCCGTGGCAAAAAAAACCGTGGCTAAAAGCCATTTTTCTAGTAGTGAAAGGCCAGTACTAAGTGGTGGCTAGATTTAGGTGTTACTTGTCATATCTGTAACAATTCTAAAGGAGGTCACTGCAGTAGAAGAGACCGTTACTATTGCTAATGGTAGAGTAGCTGACGTGCTAAAGGTGAGAAATGCAACATTGCTGCTATCCTCAAGTAAAACTCTAACTTTAAAAAATGTTAAATTTTAGTTTCAATTAGTTTATTATGCGATGTTGGTATGTCGTTTAATATTAATGGTGGAAGAGTAACTTTAATAGTTTAATCTGATAGATCCTAAGACTTTACATGCAAGACTAGGACATGTGAACTATAGAAAATTACTGTTGCTAGTTAAAACTCATAATATCTCCCTAGACACAACAATCAAGTTTGACAAATGTGATATTTTTGCTCAGTCAAAGATAACTAGAATACATTTTAGTCAGATTTTCAGGAGCATTTAATTACTAGAGTTAATATATTCTGACATATGTGACTATAAAAGCTTTGTCATATCAGGAGGTTGGAAGTATCTGATAACTTTTATCGGCGACTACTCTAGATTCAGTCACATTTATCTCCTTAAATCCAAAGATGAAGCTTTTGAAAAATTTCATATATTCACAAATATGGTTGAAAATCAACTTGACATGAAAATAAAAAAGCTAAGAAGTGATGGATGAGGAGAATATATCTCATGGGAGTTTAGAGATTTTCTTTCCAGCAATAGCATAATCCCTAAAACAACCGCCTCATACTCACCACAATCAAATGACATCGCGGAGAGGAAAAATAGAACTTTAACAAAAATATTGAATTCTATATTGTTGACTGCTGACATGCCTGCGACCTATTATGGTGAAGCTATCCTCATGTCAAATCACATTCTTAATGAGGTTCCTTATGCAAAGTTGTAACAAACACCCTATGAACTTTGGTTTAAGAGACCTCCTATATTTGATAATCTTATGACCTGATGTTGTATCGCTTATGTTAGGATACTTGACTCTAGGAGAGCAAAGATTGGACCTAGGAAAAATACCCGTGTCTATCTAGGATGTGCAGAGGATAGTGTTACAGACAGATTTCTAAATCTCTTAATCAATACTGTACTAGAATTTAGAGATGTGGTTTTTTTGAGGAAAAGTTGCTTAAAGATAAAAACCTTATGCTTCTAAGTCTGTCAGCGACTAGTACTGGGACTACTACTGAGCCAGAACTAAGAATCTCTGACATTGAGCTCATAGATACTAGTGGTTTAGCATCTAAAAGATTATCTAATAGAGAACGAGTGTCTAAAATCTCCGGTACAGACTGTGTGACTTACCAAGTGGAAGCTGATCCACCTACCTATAAGGAAGTGATGTGATCTAGGGATTCTCTATTATAGAAAGAATGCATAGATGATGAGATGAATTCTCTCCTGCAAAACCATATTTGGACCTTGGTTGACTTGCCCAAAGGAACTAGAACTATTGGTAGTAAGTGGGTCCTGAAAAAGTAGCTAAATCCTAATGGGAGTATCACCAAATACAAAGCATGTATAGTTGCAAAAGGCTTCACTCAAGTGAGTAGTATAGCCTACTTTGATATATACTCACCTATTTATCATATTGCGACAATTAAGATTCTTCTCGCGTTAGTATCTATTGAACATTTAACCGTTCATCAGATGTATGTCAAGATTGCATTTTTAATGGAGATCTGACTGAGAATATCTATATGCACCAACCTGAAGGATTTGTCATATAACGTCTAGAAAACAAGGTCTATAAGTTGATTAAGTCACTCTACGGATTGAAGAGGGCATAGAAATTTGACACGAGAAATTTGACACTTGTGTTAAAGCCATGGTTTCAAATTCATCTTATTAGATAACTGTATATATGTAAAAATAAGGTCAAACAAAGTTGCAATTATATGCTTGTACGTTGATGACATGCTAATTCTAGGTACTGATTAGTTTGAGGTGGAAGACGTGAAAGTTACCTTGACGAGACAATTTAGCATGGCAGACTTAGGTGTGGTGAAAACCATCCTAGGAATGGAAGTGAACTTCACTAAAAAAAGGATCACCCTGAGTCAGAGTCACTATATAAAAAATCTACTAGAGAAGTTGGGTTACGATAATAGCAAAAAGATTGAGACTTCATACTACTACACTAATAGATTGAAACCGAATGAAAGTTCACCTATTAGACAGTTAGATTACTCCAAACTCATAGGAAGTCTCATGTATGTTATAACCTGCACTAGACCTGGCATAGACTTTATGGTCAGCATGTTAAGTAGATTTATGAGTAACTCTGGGAAGGACTACTAGAATGCCTTAGAAAGTCTAGTGTGATACTTAAAGTACACTAAGAAATATTCTTTATATTACAGTAGACATCCTCCTATGCTTGAGCGGTATTCTGACGCCTCATGGGGCTCAGAAATTGCTGATAGAAGATCCACTAGTGATTTTGAACTTACACTAGGAGGAGCAGTAGTGGCTTGGAAGTCAAAAGAGTCAGACGTGCATTGCACTATCTTCTATAGAATCGGAACTTCATGCACTCGCTTCAGCAAGAGAAAAATCAAAGTGGATAAGAGATCTCATAATGGTCATTCCAATGATGAGTCTGATAATGCATTATATTTCAAACTTTTATGACAATCAAGCCATAAAGAACATTGCAACAAATACGTTGTTTAATGAAAAGCGAAGGCAACTAAGAATGAAATATGCCTAGTTGACCCATCTCACTAATAAGAGGATAATCTCTCTATTGGACGTGAGATCAAAAGATAATGTAATAGATGTACTTACCAAGGGCTTATGTAAGGTTCTAACAACTAAAACATTGGTGGAGATGAGATTAAAGTCCATTTAATAGGACTTAATACATTGCTTATGTTTTAAATTTTAGAAATATTGTCTACTTACACTCAAGCATCTAGAGTGAGTACATTGAAGTATTTCAGATGTTATCTGATGAAAGCTAGAGATGAATAGTTATCAGTCATTCCAAACTTGATGACTTACACAATTATTTTATTCAAAGGCTGATTTAGGTATCATTCCAAAAATGAATACTGAAGTTGTTGATATGTACCCTGATATTATAATTATTATTTATATTATTCCAAACTTGATGATATATTAGTCACAGCTTGTTGTATTATTCCAAACTTGATGGTATAACATAATTTTGAAACGATTAATAATAATCTTAATAATCGAAGGAACATGATTTGTTTCTCTGAAATCAATTTTCTAATTTTTTGTAAATTAGATAGAGATGCTGATGTGTGATTCTTTTTTCTTAGTTAGAGCATTATATTTTTTTACTACTAGAACTAATCATTTTACTTCTGATAGCAAATGTTTGAATTCATAGAGATTTGTCTCAAGACATTCTTATTGTAACTATTTGCAGATCAAATGGAGAATGAAAGAGAGACAGTTGATTTTGACCCGGATGATGATGATTTACTTTTTGCATAGATCATAGATCGGTCATCAGTTTGAGTTTTCAGTTTTATTTACTACCTTGTTTGGGGTCTTTTGTTTGAGTTTAGATTTATCTGTATTCTAAAACTCATGTTTGTGTTTCTGAAAAACTCATGTTCTTTGTTGTTATCAACTCTTAATTTTTAAGTGACCAGTTTTGTGGTACCAATATATTCAATATAGAAGGACATTGTTGAAGTATATTTAATATTGTTAATGAGTTCTTATTGGGTTCGATTGGATCCGTTATACATCTAATAATCCATCGTCGTGCATGGATTTAGGGTTATGCCTATAAATACCTCTACTTGGGGCAACGTGGAGGTCGTTCCAAACTTGATGGCCACACGGGATGCTTCGAGCGCAGTAACATTCTCAAAGTTTCGTTTTGTGCGCCCTAGCCCCCACTCCCATGAAACTCCCGCCGCTCTGGTTTCAGTGAAATTTCTCTCGATTCCAGAGATCTACTTCTCCGCCTCTATTGCCGATCGAAGAAGAAGGATCTCGTCGCCGTTGGTGCTTCCAGTTTTTCCTTGGTTGACGGGAAATCTAGCAAAAGCTCTAGCAATGTAAAATCTGGTATTGGTTTCTTACTTCCTCTAAACCTTTTGTTGGTGAGGTTTTTTACTTCTTGTTTTGGTGTTTTTGGGTATAGCCGACACCCCTTTCTTGTATTCCTCTGTTTGGATTTGAAGATAGTGCAATCCCTCTGCCCGGTCATGGACGTGCCCATTGATAAGGGGAACCACATAATTTCTGTGTGTTTGTGCATGTGATTGTGATTTTATTTTTGCGTGTTACTTTTTTTGCTATTCCTTTTGAACATCGTTTGGATTTTGTTTCCGCTGCTTTCCTCTGATTGAACCCCCACCACCCCACCCCCACCCCCACCCCCAGTGGCGGAACTAGGAATTTTTTGAAGCCCGGGCACAATTAATTTAAATTTAAAATCAATTAACAATATTATTTAAATATTTAAACATCAATAATGTTAATTCAAAAGTGAATATAAATATTCAAAATTTTAATCAATCAACACTACATTGTAGATTTATAGAGCAAAAAATAACATGATAAAACTTACTTCTCAACAAGCTACTTTTCTTGTACACATGTTCTGAAAGCAGTAGATAATTATGTCATTTGTAATTTCATCAGCAACATCTTTTTCAATATAAGCAATTAAGCAATCATTCATCAATTCATCACTCATTCGGTTTCGCAAACGACCCTTTATGATCTTCATTGCAGAAAACATCCTTTCAACGGTCGCTATTGCAACTGAAAGGAGACATGCCAATCTTAATAATCTGAAAACTAACTGAAAATATTTGTCCTTTTTCAATTCCACTAATAGCTGAAGAAGTCCATTTATGCCTTTAACGTGAGATAATATATCAACTGAACTTGTGTGCATGTCACAAATATAAGTATCAAGCTGACCTTCAAGTAGTTGTAGTTCTATTGCAGTGAAATCGTATATATAGAATTCTGCAAGTCGAAGTAACTTTTGTTTGTCATATGAACCAAAGTTATCGCTGGGATCAAGACAAGAAACACATAACAACAACTCAGTGTTAAGTTCATCAAAACGATCATTCAATTCATTTAACATCAAATCCAGTACTGTATTAAAAATTTCAACTCTAAAGTGATGGACATTTGTAATCTCATTTGCTCGACGTCTTGATCTCCCTGGTTGAACATACTTTTCATCCATATTTGGGACTTCTATACCATGCTTGCTACAAAAAGTGGATACTTCAATCATGAAGGTTTTCCATTCAATATCATCATTCCTCATTTTGAAGAGTAGATGTTTTGAAACCTTCACAAAATTCATTGCATTTACAATATCTTGATCTTTCTTTTGTAAGGTTTGAGACAATTCATATGTTTTTGCAAGAATATTTTTCATCAAATGCAGTAGAAATATAAAATCAAAAGTCAAGATACGAATAAAAAGAGTGTTCGCCATCCCCCTTTGATTTCCATCTGCACCATCAACTGTGATAATCTCAAGAACATCAATAATAGAAGAAAACATAAGAATAAAATTCAGTACGGTGCCAAAATGTGAACTCCATCTTGTATCTCCAGCTCTTTTTAGTTCCAAATGTTGATTCAATCCTTGACCGCTTTCTAACTCTCCACAACCAAGCTCCCGAGCAACTCGATCAACTTCCAAAGCTCAAAGTGAATCGTGTCGCTTACAAGAGCCTCCAACCACATTCAAAACAATGTTAATAAGTGAGAACAACTCTGCAATTTCAAAGTGCCCTTCTGCTACTGCCACTAGGACTAGTTGAAGTTGATGAGCAAAACAGTGAACATAAAAAGCACATATGTTTTCTCTCATTATCAAAGTTTTTAATCTTTTGAACTCGCCTTTCATATTACTAGCTCCATCATAGCCTTGCCCACGTACTTTTGAAATACTGAGTCCGTATTTCATAAACAAATTTTTAAGGGAATTTTTAAGAGAACAAGCTGTTGTGTCAAACACATGAACAAAACCCAGAAGACGCTCCATAATTCTACCTTTAATGTCCACATATCGTAGAACAACAGTCATTTGCTCCTTGGACGAAACATCACGAGATTCGTCAATTAATATAGCAAAACATTCATCTCCAATATCCTTAATAATTTCTTTTGTTGTCTCACTTGCAATTGCTGAAATAATTTTTTTTGAATTTTTGGAGAGGTCAGCTGATAGTTAATAGGAGCATTTCCCAAAACAACTGATTTTATATCATCGTTGTGAGATGCCAAAAATTCTAAGAGTTCCAGAAAATTCCCTCGATTCATTGACTCTTTTGTCTCATCGTGCCCACGAAAAGATAATCCTTTGTGTAATAGAAATCGAATGCAATCTATCGATGCACATAAACGAGCACGATATTGTAAACTTTGTATTTCATCTTGTCTAGCAAATGCAATCTGAATACCTTGTTTTTGATTCATCAATGACTCGCACATCATTCTTGAAGCATTATGTGCGGTCAAGTGATTTCCCACGTGCTTCTCTAATATCGTTCTATCTTTCCAATACCTAAAACCACGAGAAACAAAAGTAGTATCGCATCCTCTCTGAGGGAAAATATAACAATAAAGACAATACGCTGCATCTTTTTCTGCGCTGTACTCTAACCAACCCTTGAATTCATTATACCAATTCTTATTGAATCGTCGTGCTTTCTGACCAATCGTAGTTTGAGGAAAATTATCTAAACGAGGTTGACAAGGCCCTTTCTGTAAATAATATCTTCTGACTGATTCCTGCTCATTGACATCATAAGCGTTAATAGGTTGCCTCATACCCGGATCAGATGGTAAATTCTCCAAATTAATATCTAGACGATGTCTTTTACCATTTGATTGTGGTCTTGTAAACTGGACCCAGCTTTTAACAGAAATTTATCCATCCAAATGACCTAAGTTAATAGGATGAAAAACTAAATTAATTGCTCAAAATGACCTTGGTATTCAGAATGACCTAAGTTTCTATATGCTCTACATTCTTCAATTGAAAAAAAAAATCATGACCTGACGGTACACAGGGCAATGCTCCTACGGCTAAGCGCGACCGTACCAGGCCCGCGAGGGAAATTCCTAAGGTTCTATATGCTCTACATTGGAGGGGAATTGCAAGATGTGAAATCAGTCAAACAAGTCCAATTGATCGTCAAAGGTTGATGCGTATAGTCTAAATATACGTGTGATATCAAACTCATAATAGTACCCGCTATAAGATAAATAATATTCATTGTAGTAATCGTCTCTTGAGGAATCAAATTGCGTCAAAGGGTTAACACAATATCTACAAAATGGGATCGAGGACGAATGAAATCATTGTAATAATACAAAGATCTCTCTAAAAGAGCTTTATGGGTAAAATGTTAACTCACAAGTGTAATAATATAAAGATATCTACCCATGAAATCATTGGTAGAATTAATAATAAAAATTCACATTCACTCACAAGTCACAATCAAGGTTAGAACAATAAAAAGTTAGTAATTTCAGGTTAAATTATGATTAAGTGCTTCAATTAAATGTTAAATGAATAAAACTGGCAAGGGGGCATCCAGCCCCCAAATTGAAAGAAGGGCAACAGCAAGGGGGCATCCAGCCCCCCAAATTGAAAGAAGGGCAACAGCAAGGGGGCATCCAGCCCCCAAATTTAAAGAAGCAGCCCCCTTGCTGCCCAAATTGAAAGAAGCATCCCCCTTGTTGTTGCCCCAAATTTAAGAAATCTGGATCCAGATTTTTCTGGATCTGGATCCAGAAATCCAGAAATCTGGATCCAGATTTCTGGAAAAAAAAACACAGAAGAAGAAGAAGAAGAAGAAGAAGAAGGAAGGCTTACTTCTGGGAGAGGGCACGAAGGGCACGGGAGCCGGGCACGAACGGGAGAGCGGCGGCGGGCACGAACGGGAGAGCGAACGAGAGGGAGAGGCGCATGTACATATAGCCGAAAAAACACACCCGGGCACGTGCCCGGGTGTGTCCATTCCTAGGTCCGCCTATGCCCCCCCCCCCCCCCCCCCCCCCCCCCCGTGTTAAAATTTCTAAAACACAGTGACGCATTCTTATGGTGATGGACGGACATAGGGGAAAAAATATCGTGCACCCTCATTATCGTATTTCAAGGATTTTTCAGAAAAAAAATGCTTGATCCTTTAATTTAAAAATTATGCACCATCATTATCAATTTTCTGGATCGGTCACTACAAATACTATATGTTGCATCAGGCATGAAAAACATATAATTTGCAGTGTAGTCCTAAAATGACTATTCACACCCCGAAAACTCCCCTAAAATCTACATTATAATCGCAGTCCAAAAATTAGAGAACCAAAAATTTTGGGTGAGAACTTCTCTTTCACTTGCTCTAAATTGAGTGCGATTTTTTTTTGAACTACAGATATCAATAACTGCAAATAGCAAAAATCTTATAACATTGCGCATAGTTTATGTTTAATAAATGTTAAAAATTGTAGAGAATACCTGCTTGAAGATACGTTTGAAGCTGGCCGAGGTTTTGTACGGCTGAAAACTCCAGCTAAGAAGTTCAGTACTAGCCGAGTAGCCGTTGAACTTTGGAGCTTTTTTATTCACATTCTTCTCATATTAATTTTGCTAAGAATTTAAATATTAAAAAAACCTAGAAGAAAATTATTTGTTGATGCCATGTGACATATATGCATGGTTAATTTAATGCTTCGTTTGGTATGGTGGTGGCCCGGTTAAAGAAATTAAAGAACGTTAATCAAGAATATTTTTGTAAGAAAAATTAAAGAAGCAAGAAGTATTGGAGACTATTCGATACACGGGTTTTATATATATATATATATATATATATATATATATATATATATATATATATATATATATATATATATACTATTATACGGAAACTACTCTTTGGTGAAATATTGTCTGTTGTCTCTATATTGCCCTTATAATTGCATTCATAATTACACAATTATACCAAATTTTATATTAGTATATTATAAAGACAATATCTTTTTAGGTAATTACACAACTTTACAATATTAAAATACAAAAAAAAATAAAAACACTAGATACCCTAAATCTATTGTCTCTAGCTAAGAATGACAAGAGAAAAATTAATGTTTTAACGTTAATATATAATTTGTTTTACAAAATAAAATTTGTATTCTTGATTTATATTTTTTTACAGTCATTTTGAGTACCCATATGTATATGTTGTGGGTAAGGCGGAGCCCGCCGCCGTCGGTCAGGTACTGTCGCGTGAGGTCATAGGAGCGAGTACTGTCCACGATAAATGTTATCGCTCACGACAAATGTCGCCGCTCACGACTAATGTCGCCGCCCACGACAAATGTCGCACCACCAGCGAATGTCGCATCCCAACAAATGTCGCACCCCGCCGAATGTCGCACCCCGCCGATTGTCGCGCCCCCGCCGATCGCCCCCAGGGCCGAAGGCCCGTGCCTGTCACTTGTATATATATATATATATATGAAATTGGGTGTGCCACACCCCCATGATCTCCACCCAAAAGGAGGGGATCAATGGATTTGACCGCACACACGATCACTACGCCCGATCCCCCGCGAACCGATCTCACTACGCATAATGGGGAAACTGCAGCACATCGCCGGCGGCGGGCGGCCGGCCTACCCCAAGGACGCCGACCGCCCGCCTCCGTTCACCGCACCGGCCCCCGGCCGCGGCCGAGAGAGCGGCCAAGGGGGGCGGCTGCCTGGGTCGCCCCCACCTCGGCCGCCCGAGCAGCCAAGGGGGCAGCCGCCCGGGCCTCCCCCTCGCCCGACCACCGGTGCGCCCAAGGGGGCGACCACCCGGCCGCCGGTGCGCCGAAGGGGGCGGGCGCCCGAGCCGCCCCCTTGCTCGGCCGCCGGAGCGGCCGAGAGGGCTGCCGCTTGCCCCCTCGCTCGGCCGCCCGGGCCGCCCCTTCCTTGGTGGTCGGGGGCCAGGGGGGCCGCCCCGGCCGCCCCCTCCCTCGGTCGCCGGCGCACAACTAAGGAGAGAGACTGCTCCTCCCCGGCTGCCATCGGCGGCCCTCCCCTCGTCGGCGAACTTGACGGCAAGTTCGTCGGCCTCCCGTGGAGGCCCGCTCCCACCTCTGATCAAGGAGGAGCGTTCTCGGCCGTTCGATTCGCGTGTAACCACCCACTTACCATCGGGTTAGTGGATGGAATTTAATTAATATTTTATTATTTCATTTATGACGGTCTCCAAATAGCGAGATACGCACATTTAAACTATAGTAAAAACATTTATGAAGGTGGTTACGGTGTGCGGATAGCCGCGTAACCACCTCTCGGAGCCTATAAAAGGAGCCCCAGGCCTCCTTATTTCCCATCTTTCTCTTCGAAGTCTTCTTCTTCCTCAGGTCGAAGCTTTGCCAATTTTCTCCTACGAGCAACCTCCGAGCCACACCCGAGCCACAAACGGGTAGAGTCAAAGCCACCCGCCAAAGCCAAAACGTCCAAGTTTCAAGCGGCTCCTGCAATTACAAATTCGAGTGTTCTGTCTCCCATATAGAGTCAGCAAGTCGCTATTCAAAGACCGCCAGCGCGAAGCGCAATTTGTAACAACTTCCAGCACGACGGCTCATCGTCCGCCGCGTGCAAAGTGTTCTCTCACCCCATAATTATGACGAGAGGTGACATGTCACCCTCGACTTCACAAACAAGCTGTAACCTCCAGGAAATAGTGGATTTTGACCAACACAGATCCGGTCACGTAGGATTTTACCCAATTGAGGGGTTTTTTCACGTTAAAACATCTTGTGTCCAATCAACCTACTCTTTTGAGTCACCCCCAACAGAAGAACTCATGCCCGACCGGGACGTCGAGTTAGTCCGCAACATTTTGGCGATGTCTGTAGGAAACGAGTTCCAAATATCTTCAGAAGATTGTACCATCATCACATCGGTACGAATAGATAGAACTTTCAACCTGACAGCTTCCTAGGAACCGCCCCAATGGCAAAAAGAAGCGCATGGACAGCTGAAGCGTCCGTCCCAGGAGGGTGCACCAAGCCAGCCCCCTCTCACATCGATAAGATTGATTAAGTAGCTACTGCAGGCAAGCTAGAGGGCATGCTCGCCAAACACGCCTCCCAAATCAACGAACTCCAAGTCATAATGCTCGTCATATGTCAAGAAGTAAAACCGTCCTCCGTGCCACCGCTCGTACAGGTTGAGTCACCCCCACCAGAAGAACTCTTCGCCAAGACCAAGACGCCCCTATAAGGAGTAAGATATAGAAAAAGAGTACTCAAGTACAAGTAGTTCCCCCACTCCAGCAACACTAACCCGAAGCACGCAAGATCGCTACCTCGGTAACCAACAGTACAAGAGGGCATCAAAAACTCAACAAGTACGGACCTCAGAAGAGGAAGCAAGAAAGCGAATCGCACCGGGAGCATCATAGGAACTGCAAGAAATGCGCAGACACCTGCACAACAAAGAAGTTGCGCCGACATCGAAAATATGCACCACTAAATGACCCTCAGAACAAGATTCTTCAAGCGATCCGTAAACAACCAGTGTTGCGCAAGCCCAGGTCGCTCGCCCGAGCTCGGGGAGATTCATCGAAATATTTCCAATACTACCAAAGGCCTGGGCACAACACAGATGAATGCAATCATCTGAAGGAAGAGATCCAACGACTCGCCAGCCTAGGGGTAGTCGACCAATTCCTAACAAAAAAGAAGCAGCCTCACGCCCGGAATCCGAGGAGCATAACCATCGGCATCGGCGAGCCGCCAGTCAAATTAGACCAAGTCTTGGTCGATGAAGGGATTAAAATGAATGTGTTGTTCCTATCAATGCTGCATCAGCTCAAACTAACTTTTGGCAGCTGTACAACCCCGTATTCGCAGAGTAGGTCCCCCATGGTAGGCACGAGACCAATTGTATGTTTTTAAGCTTTTGAGAGATTTTGCACCCTTGGCTCCTTCTTGGGGGGCGGGTGCGGTAAGTTGGCCAACACCCGCCCCCGGCTTGATAGGTGCGAAGCGGGAGTAGCGAGATCGGCTGGAGGCCAGGATCTCGCCCCCTTCACCCTAGCCCTAGGTAGGGGGAGACTGGCCGAGCGGTTAGCTCGCGGGGGCGAGGGCGGCCTGCGGCCAGGCTCTCCCCCCGGGCGGTTAGCTCGCGGGGGCGAGAGCAGCCTGCGGCTAGGCTCTCGCCCCGGGCGGTTAGCTCGCGAGGGCGAGAGCGGCCTGCGGCCAGGCTTTCTCCCGCATGGTGAGCTCGCGGGGCGAGACAGGCCGGCGGCCAGGGTCTCGCCCTCGTGGTTAGCTCGCAGGGCGAGACCGACCGGCGGTCAGGGTCTCGCCCGCGCGGTTAGCTTGCGGGGCAAGAGCGGCCTGCGACCAAGCTCTCGCCCCAGGCGGTTAGCTCGCGGGGGCGAGAGCGGCCTGCGTCCAGGCTCTCGCCCCAGGCGGTTAGCTCGCGGGGGCGAGAGCGGCCCGCGGCCAGCCTCTCGCCCACGCGGTTAGCTCGCGGGGCGAGACTGGCCGGCGTTAAGGGTCTCTCCCTCGCGGTTAGCTCGGGCGCGAGACCGGCAGGCGGCCAGGGTCTCGCCCGCACGGTTAGCCCGCTCGTCTCGGGTACTCGGGGAGGTGGGGGGTATGGCTTGGCCTCCTCCCGCCCTTGGACCTGTTTTGGCCACGCTTTTACCGTTGTGCCCTTGGGGTAGAGTTACCTCATTGCTCCCCGGTGTGGATGTTTTCTATTGGCTCAGGGCCTATTTGCTTTAGGGGTATTTCAGAACTTTTGGTCCCCAGGCTTAGGAAAACTATAAATAGACCCTCTTGGGTACCTTTGGAGGGATGAGTTTTTGGCTTCCTCCTCCCTTGGTTTCTTCTTCTTGGTATAGTTTTAGAGCTCTCCAAGGTACCCAGCTCAACCATTGGTGAGGTAGGGGAAGTGCTCTTGTGACCTTCCGTGTGTGTGGTGGGACCTCCACGCTAGAGCCGAGGGTCTGTTCCTAGTTTCCCAAGTCTTTAGTCCGTGATGTTCCCCTGAGTGTAGTAGGTGTGAGGTCACCCCTCTTTTGGGACCCCAAACTCCACGAGAGGTCAATTTTGGCTTCAACAGCAGCCTCAAGCTAGAGTCAACTAGCACGCGCATCCCGGGGGTTACTTCAATACCATTCATAGGCACCATCATCCTTCTCGTCACTCTTGGAGAGGAACCCGAGCAGGCCACCTATGATGTATTGTTTCTAGTTATCCAAGTTGATTGTGATCACTCTGCGATACTGCAACAATCACTCCTTGACGTCTTCCAAACCTTCTCCCGTCACTTTTTTCCCTGAATTATAAAACAGTTTTTTACTCTGCCGTTATTCCCCGACCAACTATTGTACAGGCCACAAGCCTGAACTAGTGAAAAACATTTTTTATATAAAAAGTATAACATCCATTTTTAACAATGTCCGACTAGTGAAAGATAAAACTAAGCCGCGAGTGATTCTCATGCGAACTAAGTCGCGAGCGATCCTCGTGCGAAAGGTAAGATTGCGCATGCGGTTTGAATACAAAAGCTATTCACCGAACCTGCCTTTCTATACCTGGACGTCGTCAGGGCCTGCCCCCTCACGACCAAGCCGCGAGTGATCCTCGTGTGAATTAAGCCGCGAGCGATCCTCGTGCGAATGAAGCCGCGAACGATCCTCTTGCAAACTAAGCCGCGAGTGATCCTCGTGCAAACTAAGTCGCGAGCGATCCTCATGCGAACTAAGCCGCGAGCGATCCTCGTGCAATCTAAGCCGTGAACTATCCTCATGCGAACTAAGCCGCGAGCAATTCTCGTGCAAACTAAGCCGCGAGTAATCCTTGTGCGAACTAAGCCGCGAGCGATCCTCGTGCGAACTAAGCCGCGAGCGATCCTCGTGCGAACTAAGCCGCGAGCGATCCTTATGCAAACTAAGCCGCGAGCGATCTTTGTGCGAAAGGTAAGACTGTGCATACGGTTTTTACTCTGCCGTTATTGCCCGACCAACTATTGTACAGGCATCAAGCCTGAACTAGTGAAAAACATTTTTTATATAAAAAGTATAACATCCATTTTTAACAATGTCCGACTAGTGAAAGATAAAACTAAGCCGCGAGTGATTCTCATGCGAACTAAGTCGCGAGCGATCCTCGTGCGAAAGGTAAGATTGCTCATGCGGTTTGAATACAAAAGCTATTCACTAAACCTGCCTTTCTACGCCAGGACGTCGTCAGGGCCTGCCCCCTCACGACCAAGCCGCAAGTGATCCTCGTGCGAAGTAAGCCGCGAGCGATCCTCGTGCGAATTAAGCCGCGAGCGATCCTCTTGCGAACTAAGCCGCGAGCGATCCTCGTGCAAACTAAGCCGCGAGCGATCCTCATGCAAACTAAGCCGCGAGCGATCCTCGTGCAAACTAAGCCGCGAGCGATCCTCATGCGAACTAAGCCGCGAGCAATTCTCGTGCAAACTAAGCCGCGAGTGATCCTTGTGTGAACTAAGCCGCGAGCGATCCTCGTGCGAACTAAGCCGCGTGCGATCCTCGTGCGAACAAAGCCGCGAGCGATCCTTGTGCGAACTAAGCCGCGAGCGATCCTTGTGCGAAAGGTAAGACTGTGCATGCGGTTTGAATACAAAAGCTATTCACCAAACCTGTCTTTCTATGCCAGGATGTCGTCAGGGCCTTCCCCCCTCACGACCAAGCCGCGAGTGATCCTCATGCGAATTAAGTTGCAAGCGATCCTCATGCAAATTAAGTCGTGAGCGATCCTCATGCGAATTAAGCCGGGAGCGATTCTCGTGCGAATTAGGTTACTAACCAACTACATGCACAATTATAGCCCTCACAAAACAACACTACGAGTCAAACAATGCTCAAGCGAGAAAAAGGTAAAAGGACACAATTATCATCACAACAACGTGCAAATACATGTGCAAGCGCGCCAATCAACAACCATCAAACAATAATGACGACCTACAAGACACCTACTTGAAAAGCAAAAAATACAAACACACATTAATACATGAAAATAGTGCCGCTACATGTCGGCCGCATCAACATCAAAACCCTCATCACCAGAGATATCATCAAAGCTGAGGTCGGATACGTCGCATCCCAAACTCCTGCAAACAAGACGAAAAACCTTCGAGACTCCGCGCCTGAGGGCCAACTCTAGAACATCTTTCATCTGAGGCTCCACCTCCTTGCTCCAGATCTCCTCGCGAACTTCCTCACTGATCAAGCACCGATCCCGTATGTAATCCAGAGACTCCATATACTCTGCATGGCCAGCAACCTTCAACTCCAACACACGGCTATCAGAAGACAATGCCTCCACTTAGGCCTTCGCCGCACCAAGCTCCGTCTCCAAACGAAAAGTCTCCTCTTGAGCATGCTTCAGCATCTGTGTAGTCCTCTCCACCAGAGACTTTTCCACCTCTAAAGATTCTCAAGTCTCCTCCAGTTCCACCTTCAGCTCCAATCCAATCCGGCGAAATCGAGAAACTTCTCAGTCATGATCATCCTTCAAGGCAACGAAAGAGCCCGTCGTGGCTTAAAACTTCTCTTGAAGGGCCAGATATCCATCCTTCAAGCACGCATAATGATCATTTCAAGTAACGACAATCTGAACCTGGGCCTCAATCTGCAAAAGAAGAAGGGTGGAGAGAAGTTAACACAATACAACAATAAGAAAGAGCCAAAAATGATTAAGCTCACTTACCACTTCATTCATCGCCTTCAAAGAAGAAGATAGCCTCGGAGCCGCTGCCTCCACAGGGAAAGACTGGGGGTAGACGAGCCAAGCACATGTACCTCGGGAGGCGAACCACCGCGATCACCAGAAGGAAAGTCATCACTCGGAGAAGACAAACAAGGCGTCGAGCTACTGCCACCTCGAGAAATTACAACAACCTTCCATTTCAGAATACAACCCAAATACGTCTCAGCAGTCTGCTTAGAGACTGAAGAAATGCCACACCGCAACAAGCGCTTCTCTTCTACGAACAAAGAAATGCTAAACAAACGGTTCGCCAATTCGCGAGGCTCCGAAAATCCAAGCACTGGAGAAAACTCCCGCTCCTTTCCCTTTTTGCGACGACAGCGGTCAGGCAACGCGTTCCACAGCTCCGTCAAGACTCAAGAATTTTTGAACATAACCAAACAAAGTATTTCCATGTCGGCGGTTCATCTGAATCTAAAAATCAAGCCAACTCTTGTTGCTGCAAATCTCCATCGGCTCGCCACCATCAGACCAAACATCGCACCAGTCCTGGAAGCAATCCAAGGAAAGTTTTCTGCCATGCTCACAAAAGAAGACAACCAATCCCATGAGGCGCACCACTCCCAAGGGAGTAAATTGAGAAATTGGCACGCCGCAGAACTTCAGAATCTCAACCACTTCCACGCACGGGGGGAAACAAAATCCCGATCTCAAGGTAGTCTTGCAAATCGTCAACCGACCACGAGGAGGATTTTGGACCCTCTCCTAAACACGCGGAATTCTCAATTCAAGGTCGGTAGGTAAGCCAAATCTCCTCATCCAAATAGCAACTTGATCCCCGGTAAGAGAGGAGCAAAGACGCATCGGGCTCGCAGTAAGCTTCGAGCCCAGTCATAAAAATTAAAAAATTAATTTAGAATAAAAAGTCTGAGCAAAAACATCCACCCCTGTCATGAACAAAAAGGCGCGTCAACCGATAGACTCAAAAATATCCGCAACGCGCCCAAACACATACACGTGCCCCGACTGTAACGACTCCACCCTTTAAATAACATATAATAGAAGGTCCGGTCGGGGCCCCACACTATATGCCACAAACAGACAGTGAGTTCACAGGATAATACCATTAACGCATCCTAACTCAGAGCATGCTAGCGGAAAAGCTACACAATTAGATGAACTCATATCAGGAATATCCACTATATATATATAAACCAAAGTTATATACAACCACTCAAACGAGGGGATAGCAAATACTACGTTTGGCCTTAAGGCCTTACAGTTCCTCTTTATACAGTATGGATTACAGACATCGGCGCGCAGGCCAGCCATACATGAATAAAAGAAAATACATTAGATAGCCTTCAATGGCTAGCAGCAACAGCAACAACAAGAGCGGCAACAGCAGCAGCAGCAGCAGCAGGGACATCAGCCCTTCACTTCCCGCTCAACTCTCCAACACTTGCACCGAGACAATCCACCCAGAAGGTGGCAAACAAGGCAACGGTCAGCATTCAGCTGACCAATTTATAACAATCCTACCCCTTTCCCAGGACAGTGACATTCCATCCCTGCAGAGTAATACATCAATAGACAGATATCATGCATATTGTGCTCTCACGCACAAGCAATCCATCACAACCGTCGGCCACCCGGCCTGACGATCTGTGCTCTCAGGCACACTTCTGGGTACACCGGCGAACCGGGATCAACACCATTGAGCATTTAGTCTTGATGGCGCACATGCCTAAGACTCTCATTATGCTGCTGACGAAATCCCAATGCCTTGACACTCTCTTGTACAGCCAACATAACACAGGTACAGATCCACCACCCACCGTTGCTCAAATCGCCTTGCCATCACCAAGCACATCGTACTTGCGGCTCCAATTAAAGGCGCGGGTCGGCTTCACCTTTCCTGTTTGGCAAAAAGCCTTTTAAGAGCTCGCAGCTCACAATAGCCATAATGTCCACCAAGGACTGGCTTCACAATCCAAAAGGAGAATCAATGCCGGCGTCCTTCGCGGTCACTTGGCGGGTTCAGCAGAACTCTCTATCGGCACCCAAACTCAACCCAAACCCTGTCATTCATGCAGTGCCAGAAGACTGGTCTTTACAACACAAGCATTACAAAGGTGTTTTCCTGGAATTCCTCATTCTAGTACTTCCCGCTACTCCCCTTCATAGATATCACTCAACGACCCCACTCACTACATAAGTATACGCGGAGTCTTCTCCGGTGCGTAAATACAACATCACCAATCCAGACCAACATGTCCAGATGGGCTTCACACAGCATGCATATCCCGTACTACACACTTTCGGGTCTAGATGCAGGCTCAATAGGGGATAACAACTATCAACCCACTGGAATCACTCACTCTTTCCACCTTTTGGTGGAGAGGATTCCTTACTCATGCATAAAGGAGGACTTCACAAGTCCAAGAAGGAAGATCGTTACCCTTGACGATCTCTTGGGAGCCATCAAAGATCTGGCCAGTTGGAAAGCACCGCAGCAGCTTTGCCTCCAAAGAACTAGCCTCGTATCTCGAATCGAACCGCGGGAGCTCCACCAATGGCTTGCCCTTCTCCTCCTTCTCCTTCCTCCAAGCTCTCCTTTCTCCTCTCTTGGTATGAATGAGAGAAGCTGCTAATCCTCAGTCTTATCACTACAGGAAAGCACCTGGGCCCTTGGATCCAAATAAAAAGAAATGGATGGCCAAGATCTGCCCAAAAGTCTAAATATGACTTGACACGGCCTGTGACACGCCGGTGTCACATATCCTGTACTCCAAGCAGTACACGAACTGACTCAAACCAAACCAGAACATGGGCTCCAACACGCCCGTGTCACAAGGTAGACACGCTCGTGTCAACTTTGACACGGCCGTGTCACCCTTTCAATACAGGACCAAATCACCCGAGAAGGACACGGCTAAGGCACACGCCCGTGTCCTTGGCCGTGTGCCCAACACGCCCTCTGACACGCCCGTGTCACAGGCCATGTTCCACACTCAACACCATTCCACTCAACGCCACTCAACGTCGCCCGGTATTTACCCGAGCAGGACACGCCCTAGGACATGCCCGTATCCCAGGCCGTGTGAACTGGACACGCCCTGGGACACGCCCGTGTCCCAGGCCATGTCACCCAGCCTGACCCCATTTTGGGACTTATGGTTTTTGGGGTGTTACACCGACACGCACGGAAAGCCCCCGCACAAGCATCCGCACATGACCTTGGTAATGCACGTAAACTCGCACACACACGTGGACAGGCACGCACAACCAGGACCGTGTGCGGCTTGGGCATCTCCCGGCCAGGCCCGCGCGCGACCGGATGCTCAATCAAGCACGTGCGCGACCAGCCACGCGTTCGAGCGCGTGCTCGCACACGCGCACACTCGTACATGCAGCCTAACACGTGCTTGCATGCACGACCAGCCACGCACGCGCACACTCGTGCACGCAGCCTGACACGTGCTTGCATGCACGACCAGCCGTGCGCGCTCCAATGCAGACGCACCCGCCTGCGCCATCGCAGGTACGCCCGCGCATTTCCTTGCACATATCCGCGCACGCACCCACGCACATTGCTGTAACTGCGGGAGCAACAGCTCGCTCCCCGAGATATGGTCATCACCTCTCATATACAATAATATATGCTAACATTTTTTACCCGAGTTTGCAGGATGCAACCACTCGTCGGCACAAGTCCATAATCATTCTCCACAATGGCCGCCATAAAATGAGCAGAGGAAGATCCTTATTTTTCTTCGTCCGAAGAGGTCTCGTGCAACAAGGATCTGAGGGGCAATTGTTGGGGATGACCCCCAATTCATAGGAATTGGGTATGCACATAGCCACACCTCCATGATCTCCACCCCAAAGGAGTGGGATCATGGGTTTGACCGTGCACACGATCACCACGCTCGATCCCCCGTGCAACGATCCCACTACGCATAATGGGCAAACCGCGACACCTCGCCGGCGGCGGCCGGTCGGCCTCGCCCCGGACGTCGGCCGCCCGCCTTCGTTCACTACACCAGCCCCCCGTCGCGGCCGAGAGAGCGGCCAAGGGGGGCAGCCTCCCGGGCCGCCCCCTCCTTGACCGCCCGAGCGACCGAGGGGGCGGCCGCCCGGGCCGCCCCCTCGCCCGGCCGCCGGTGCGGCCAAGGGGGCAGCCGCTCAAGCCGCCCCCTCACTTGGCCGCCGAGGGGGCGGCCGCCCGAGTCGCCCCCTAGCTCGGCCGCCGGAGCGGCCTAGGGGGCAGCCGCCCGGGCCTCCCCAACGCCCGACCGTCGGCACGACCAAGGAGGGCGGCTGCCCGGGCCGCCCCTTCCTTGGGCGCTGGTGGCCAAAGGGGCCGCCGCTGCCTCTTTCGGTCGTCGGCGCGCGACCAAGGAGAGTGGTCACTCCTCCCCGCTGCCATTGGCGGCCCTCCCCTCATCAGCGAACTTAACGAAAAGTACACCGGGCTCCCGTGGAGGCCCGCTCTCGCCGTCCGATCAAGGAGGAGCATCCTCGGCTTGTCGATTCGTGCGTAGTCACCCACTAACTATCGGGTTAGTGGGGAGAATTTAATTAATATTTTATTATTTTATTTATAACGGTCTCCAAATAGCGAGATATACAAATTTTAACTATGGTAAAAACATTTATGAAGGTGATTACGGTGTGCGGATTGCCGCGTAACCACGGTAACCACCTCCCGGAGCCTATAAAAGGAGCTCCATGCCTCCTCATTTCCCATCTTTCTTTTCAGAGTCTTCTTCTTCCTCAGGTCAAAGCTCTGCCAATTTCCTCCTACGAGCCACCTCCGAGCCTCACTCGAGCCACAAGCGGGTCAAGTCAAAGCCACCCGCCAAAGCCAAATCATTCAACTTCCAAGCGGCTCCCGCAACTACAAGACCGAGTGTTCCGTCGCCCATCTAGAGTCAGCAAGTCGTTATCCGAAGACCGCCGGCGCGAAGCGCAATTTGTAACAACTCCTGGCGCGACGACCTGTCGTTCGCCGCGTACAAAGTTTTCTCTCACCCCATAATTGTAACGAGAATTGGTCTGTCACCCTCGACTTCACAAACCATCTGTAACCTCCAGGAAATAGTGGATTTTGACCGGCACAGATCCGGTCATGTAGTTTTTTACCCAGTTGAGGGGTTTTCCACGTTAAAACTGCTTGTGTCCAATCAACCTACTCTTTTGATTGTGTGCGCGCTCGACCAACCGGAGAGCTAAGGCGGTTCAAGAATTCCGGCCCGACCGGAACGTCGAGTTAGTCCGCAACTATATATATATATATATCTACTATTATACGAAAACTACTCTTTGGTGAAACATTGTCTAATTAATGTCTCTATATTGCCTTTATAGTTATATTATAAAAACAATATCTTTTTAGGTAATTACACAACTTTACAATATTAAAATACAAAAAATAAAAATACTAGATACCCTAAACCTATTGTCTCTAGCTAATAATGACAAAAGAAAGATTAATGATTTAACGTTAAAGTATAATTTGTTTTACAAAATAAAAATTGTATTCTTGATTTATATTTTTTTACGGTCATTTTGAGTACTCATATGTATATGTACGTTGTGGGTCGGGCGGAGCCAGCTGCGGACGGGCTTAGCGGGCGAAGCCCGCCGGGAGCGGGAGAAGCCCGTCGTCGCTGGTCGGGTACTGTCGCGCGAGGCCATATGTGCGAGTACTATCCACGACAAATGTCGCCGCTCCCGACAAATGTCGCCGCCCCCGACAAATGTTGCGGCCTACGACAAATGTCGTCCCCACGACAAAGTCGCACTACCGGCAAATGTCGCATACCGGCGAATGTCGCACCCCGCCGAATGTCGTACCTTGCCGATTGTCGCACCCCCGCCGAATGCCCCAGGGCCGAAGGCCCGTGCCTGTCACTTGTATATATACATATATCTTATATATATAAAGGAAATATAGGTATTTGGAGGCACACCATAGAATGAATATTGGTCATTAGATCATGAGAGAGAACATGCATGAGTGGATTTTGAGAGAGAGAGAGAAGAGGGAGAAGGAGAGAGAGAGGGGGCTGGTAAGAGAGGGAGAGAGAGAGGGTGGAGTGATAAAGAGAGACGGAGAGATGAGTAATAAATTATTTTTATAGATTAAAATTTGCAAAATTTTATAAAATAAAAATAGGAATAATAATTCATATTTTTTGCGGTCATTTTGAGTACTCATATGTATATGTTTTGAAAAAAAAAAGATTTCGGGTGCGTGCGCAGTCCTCTCATAGGCGGGCGCAACCCGCAGCGACGCATCGAGCACAGGCAAAGCCTGTGCGCAGGCGGGCGAAACCCGCCTGGATACGGCCGAAGACCGTCCGAGAGCTTTGAGCACGGGCGTAGCCCGTGCGAAGAAGCTCGTGTGTGTGTGTGTGTGTGTGTGTGTGTGTACACACAAGTGACAGGCACGGGCCTTCGGCCCTGGGGGCATTCGGCGGGGGTGCGACAATCGGCGGGGTGCGACATTCGGCGGGGTGCGACATTTGTCGAGATGCGACATTCGTCGGTGGTGCGACATTTGTCGTGGGGACGACATTTATCGTGGGCGGCGATATTTGTCGTGAGCGGCGACATTTGTCGTGGGAGGCAACATTTGTCGTGGGAGGCAACATTTGTCGTGCACAGTACCCGCCCCTATGTCCTCGCGCGACAGTACCCGACCGACGACGGCGGGCTCCGACCGACGACGGCGGGCTCCGCCCGCTCCCGGCGGGCTCCGCCCGCTCCGCAACATATATACAAGAGTACTCAAAATGACCGTAAAAAAATATAATTCCAGAATACAATTTTTATTTTGTAAAATAAATTATATTTTAACGTTAAAACATTAATTTTTCTCTTGTCATTTCTATCAAGAAACAATAGATTTAGGATATCTATTGTTTTTATTTTTTGTATTTTAATATATTGTAAAGTTATGTAATTACCTAAAAAGATATTATTTTTATAATATACTAATATAGAATTTTGTATAATTGTGTAATTATGAATACAACTATAAGAGCAATATATGGACATCAGACAATGTTTCAACAAAGAGTAGTTTTCGTATATTAGTGTATATATATATATATATATATATTGAATTAGAACCACCAAAAGGGTTCGTGTTATTTAACATTTTCGCTCCGATGAGTTCGAGCAAAATGCCACCGTAAGAAGTATTTAAGAGCGATGATGTATGCCAAAGAGGCTAATCACCGTCGCTCCAAGATTCAATGCCTTCAAATTCTTCAATATTTTCTGTGTTTGGACTTTTGAAAAATCATCATGCCCTTATGTAAGGCTCATTATTTTATTTGACATCTTTTATTGATGCATATGTAATACAAACTGTGGTGCTAGTAAATTGATTTTTTTGTAATGATTTTCTAGAAGCTGTCTTTTTTACTTGTAAGGTGTCTTTTTTTTAAGGAATTTGTATCAAGTAGGAGAAAATTAATTTTATGATACAAAATCTGATGAATTAAAATAATGATGTAAATAATTGAAAAATGTTATAGATGATTTAATGATATGATGCCAGTGATGACAGATATAAATGATGTCACCAATAACGTATTTATGTAATATGATGATGTAATTGGTAAAATAAATGGTAGAATTATGTCATTGAAAATATAAAGAGTTGTGTTGTGGTCAACTCAACCCTCCTGATAGATCAGATTAAAATAGATCGTCTTGACCCGTGAAGCGGTCGAGCGTGAAAATAGTCACATAATAAGTAAAAAAGCGCACAAAACGATTTTAATGTGAAAAAATCCCTCAATTTGGAAAAAAACCACGTGTCCGGTTCGATGTCAGTCAAACTTCACTATCAGCGGCAGTTTACAAATTGTCAGTGGAACCGAGGGCGACAGACCGCTCCTCATTACAGCTTGAAGATGAGAGAGAATACAAATATGCTTGGTGGCGACAGACCGTCTCACACAAAACTCAGTTTCTACTGCCTTCAGGCGGCGAAGGACGCTCTAGGGCACTGCTCGGCTGTTGAACGCCGCTGTGAGTCGCGTAGAGATGCGTTGGTGGGAAATTGCAGGGTGTTGCGCACGTAGGAGATTTTTTGGAGTGTTCGACGAAATGCCTTCTTCTCTAAAGCGTTGTTGACTTAAAAGAATTGTCAGGTTGCTCGACGGGAGGGGGTGGCTCGTATGAGGATTTCGGCAGAACTCCAACCTGAAGAAGAAGAAATCTGAGAGGAGAAAAGAATAGAAATGAGAGGGGTTTGGGGGCCTTTTTATAGGCCCTAGGTGGTAGTTATGGTGGTTATGCGATTATCCGTACACCGTAATCACCCAAATTACTGGATACGAACCATATTTAGCATAGCTTAAATACACATTATTTTTATATTATTTCATATGTGCACACCGTAATTAAATAAATAAATCTCCCCACTGACTATGGTGGCTATTACTACTAGGTTGGTTACGTGGGAGATTACCCACGTAACTGATTGCGACAATTGTGAAGGAATGCTCGAATGGTGGAGAAGGATTTCCAACAACGAGGGATAACTGCTCGGCGATGGGCAACATCCGGGGGAGGAAGAGGAGTTGCGGATGGCTGCAGGTGGACAAGGATGGCGGTCCGCGCTAGCGCCGGCCGCACCTTGCGGCTGCAACGCGGGAGGCTGCCCCTTGCGCCGGTCGCACCTTGCGGCTGCGCCGCCAGCTGCTCGTGGCGCGTGTGGCCGGACAAATGCGCCCGGCCGAGAGGCCGGTCCCGGCCTGCCGCGACTTGCGGCGTCGGTTGATCCACGCAGCCACCAGTTTTCTAGATACACATTCAAGTTGGCCGCACCCGCATTGGGTCTGCATTCATGCGGGCCGCACCCACATTGGGCCCGCATTCAAGCCGGATGCGCCTGCATTCGGGCAGGTCGCGTGATAACTTCTTAAAAAGAAGTTATGTCCATTTTGGTTAACTTTATGAACATTATATTTTAGAAAAATGAATTTAAATGAGTAAAATATGATTATTTTAATATGTTGTATAAGAGTATTGTTGCGGCCAAACTCGGCGCTCCGGTCGGACCGGATAATCTTGGACCGTCTCAGCTCACGGAGCGGTCGAGCGCGCACACAGTCGATGAAAATGAAACAGTGAACACAAGGCTTGATGACGTGGAAAAACCCCTTAAATGGGTAAAAAACCACGTGACCGGATCTGTGCCGGTCAAATTCCACTAGATCTGGGTGATTACAATATGTTCGGTGAATCGGGGCGACAGACGGCTCCCGTTACAACTTATGGGTAGAGAGGATGACTGTAGCTTCTGGCGGGCAACAGGCTGCCCTGCGGAAATGACTTAAACGGTGGAATGCGCGGGATGCTTCTGACGCGTGCGCTCGGGGCGACGCGCGCTTGAGGGCTTCGACTGTCTTCTTTCTTTTACTTCCTTCCACCTTGGGCGTTTCCCGTGCTAGTTGTGCGCTGATGGGGTGCCTGTAGCCGATGACGGGTGCTGGTGGCCGCTGGTGGCCGCTGGAGGTTGCTGGTGGCTGCTGGTGGTTGCTGGTGGCCGCTGGTGGTTGCTGGTGGCTGGTGGTGGTTGTTGGTGGCCGCTGGTGGTTGCTGGTGGCCGCTGGTGGTTGCTGGTGGCCGCTGGTGGTTGCTGGTGGCCGCTGGTGGTTGCTGGCAGCCGTGGGTGGCCGCTGGTGGCCGACTCGGTGGAGGAGGTGGGAGGTCTTTCACCTGAGGAAGAAGAAGAAGAAGAAGCGTAGGAGGAAAAAGATGAGAAATGAAGAGCCCCTGGGGTCCTTTTATAGGCTCCAGGGGGAGATCATGGTGGGCCCCACCACTAACGTAGTGGGTTAGTGGGTGGTTTCCCTTTGATCGGACGGCCGTGGAAGCGCATCATGATCAGATGGTGGAGGTTCGGAGGGCGAAATTCTCTCTCCCCTCTTTCCCCTTTTTGTGGATCTCATTTTTGGTGGGAGAGAAAGAGGGGGGAATTGAATGGAGGAGATAAAATATGAGAGAAAGTGGGCCCTCCACTTCTCCCATCATGAAGGGGATCATGGGGTTGACTAGTCAACCTCATGATTTCATTTTGGGGATTGCTATGTGCACCCCTAAAGATATAAAATGGATCCAATCCCCATCAATTGCCCCCCAAATCCTTTGTTGTCGGAGATTGGCACAAGCGACAAAACAAGGATTTTTCCTCATTCTTTTTTACTATGACGACGTCCAATGACATGCTAGAAACGTCCGCGAGCGACACCCGGCGAGCTCATGTAGCTGCATAATAAAAAAAATTCTGCGGGAGAAGGGGAGACGACACGCCCATGATCGGACGGCGTGACGGCAGCCAACGCGCGGGCATGCGAGGCGCGCGGACCAAGTTGTGTGGGTGCGCGCGAAAAACTGTAGCGGGCAGTAGAGCGCGGACTGCGCGCACTGTGTGCTGTAGTTAATTGCAGCGTGTGCAGTGCACGCGCACTGTTGCGCGCGCACTGTTGCGTGCGTAGTGCGCGCACTATACGCGCTGCAATTAATTGCAGTGCACGCGCACTATTGCGCGCGCATTGTTGCGCAAAGTGTGCGCGTGCAGTGCGCGCGCACTGTTGCGCGCAGTGCGCGCGCACTGCTTATTGCAGCGCGCAGTGCGCAGTGCTTATTGCAGCGCGCAGTGCGCGCTGCAATTTAATTGCAGTGCGCGCTGCAATTTAATTGCAGCGCGCAGTGCGCTGCACTGTTGCGGGTGCGCTGCAATTAAATTGCAGCGCATTGTTGCGGGTGCGCTGCAATTTAATTGCAGCGCGCAGTGCGCTGCAATTTAAATTGCAGCGTGCTATTGCAGAGCGCTGCAATTAAATAATTGCGGCGCGCAATTGCTGCGCGCACTGTCGCGCGTGCACTGTCGCGCGCGCAGTGCGCGCTGTTTTGTGTTGTGTGTGCGTGCGCTGTTGTGCGCAGTGCATGCGCATTTTAGCGCGGTGTGCACGCAGTTAGCGTGCTATGCGCGCGTTGTGCGCACGCAGTTAGCGCGCTGCATCACAAACGCTGCGAGTGCCTAGTTTGCGGACGCAAGTTGCACGCCGCGAGGGCGCAGTTTGCAAGCTGCGCATGCGCAGTTTGTATGCGTGGTGGGTGTGGTGTGTGCGAGGTGTAACATGCATGGCGGACTAAGCGCCCAAAGGAAAAGATTACTGAGATGTGGAGTTTCTACACCGAGTACTTCTTGTACAAGGTTGAAAGAGGAAACTTGCTGCGGCAAGGCGCATGGGTGCAAACACGGCGCCTCCATTTTTATCGAGGCTGAATGATATCTCAGTTGGCGAGGTTGATGCTATTTTACGTAAGTTTGACGTGCAACGTCATTTTGCGCGAGACTGACTTGCGATTATTGCTCGCACGAGCTTGGCTCGTGACTTTTGCTCGCACGAGCTTGATTTGCTGCTTGATTTGCGTGGTTGCAACCACGGCTTAGTTTGCGTGAGACTTGCACGGGGCTTAGTTTGCGCGAGGGTTGTTGTTGTAAGGAGCGTGCTGCATGGAGACGGTTGCTGTGTACGGAGGCAGGTGCTGTGAGGAGCGCGATGCACGGAGGCAGGTGCTGTGAGGAGCGCGATGCACGGAGGCAGCTGCGGTGAGGAGCGCGCTGCACGGAGGCAGCTGCTGTGAGGAGCGCGCTGCACGGAGGCAGCTGCTGTGAGGAGCGCGCTGCACGGAGGCAGCTGCGGTGAGGAGCGCGCTGCACGGAGGCAGCTGCTGTGAGGAGCGCGCTGCACGGAGGCAGCTGTTGTGAGGAGCGCGCTGCACGGAGGCAGCTGCTGTGAGGAGCGCGCTGCACGGAGGCAGCTGTTGTGAAGAGCGCGCTGCACGGAGGCAGCTGCTGTGAGGGGCGCGCTGCACGGAGGCAGCTGCTGTGAGGAGCGCGCTGCACGGAGGCAGCTGCTGTGAGGAGCGCGCTGCACGGAGGCAGCTGCTGTGAGGAGCGCGCTGCACGGGGGCAGTTGCTGTATGGAGCGCGCTGCACGGAGGCAGTTGCTGTATGGAGCGCGCTGCACGGAGGCAGTTGCTGTAAGGAGCGCGCTGCACGGAGGCAGTTGTTGTAAGGAGCGCGCTGCACGGAGGCAGTTGCTGTAAGGAGCGCGATGCACGGAGGCAGCTGCGGTGAGGAGCGCGCTGCACGGAGGCAGCTGCTGTGAGGAGCGCGCTGCACGGAGGCAGCTGCTGTGAGGAGCGCGCTGCACGGAGGCAGCTGCTGTGAGGAGCGCGCTGCACGGAGGCAGCTGCTGTGAGGAGCGCGCTGCACGGAGGCAGCTGCTGTGAGGAGCGCGCTGCACGGAGGCAGCTGCTGTGAGGAGCGCGCTGCACGGAGGCAGCTGCTGTGAGGAGCGCGCTGCACGGAGGCAGCTGCTGTGAGGAGCGCGCTGCACGGAGGCAGCTGCTGTGAGGAGCGTGCTGCACGGAGGCAGCTGCTGTGAGGAGCGCGCTGCACGGAGGCAGCTGCTGTGAGGAGCGCGCTGCACGGAGGCAGCTGCTGTGAGGAGCGCGCTGCACGGAGGCAGCTGCTGTGAGGAGCGCGCTGCACGGAGGCAGCTGCTGTGAGGAGCGCGCTGCACGGGGGCAGTTGCTGTATGGAGCGCGCTGCACGGAGGCAGTTGCTGTATGGAGCGCGCTGCACGGAGGCAGTTGCTGTAAGGAGCGCGCTGCACGGAGGCAGTTGCTGTAAGGAGCGCGCTGCACGGAGGCAGTTGCTGTAAGGAGCGCGCTGCACGGAGGCAGTTGCTGTAAGGAGCGCGCTGCACGGAGGCAGTTGCTGTAAGGAGCGCGCTGCACGGAGGCAGTTGCTGTATGGAGCGCGCTGCACGGAGGCAGTTGCTGTAAGGAGCGCGCTGCACGGAGGCAGTTGCTGTAAGGAGCGCGCTGCACGGAGGCAGTTGCTGTATGGAGCGCGCTGCACGGAGGCAGTTGCTGTAAGGAGCGCGCTGCACGGAGGCAGTTGCTGTAAGGAGCGCGCTGCACGGAGGCAGTTGCTGTAAGGAGCGCGCTGCACGGAGGCAGTTGCTGTAAGGAGCGCGCTGCACGGAGGCAGTTGCTGTATGGAGCGCGCTGCACGGAGGCAGTTGCTGTATGGAGCGCGCTGCACGGAGGCAGTTGCTGTAAGGAGCGCGCTGCACGGAGGCAGTTGCTGTAAGGAGCGCGCTGCACGGAGGCAGTTGCTGTAAGGAGCGCGCCGCACGGAGGCAGTTGCTGTAAGGAGCGCGCCGCACGGAGGCAGTTGCTGTAAGGAGCGCGCCGCACGGAGGCAGTTGCTGTAAGGAGCGCGCCGCACGGAGGCAGTTGCTGTAAGGAGCGCGCCGCACGGAGGCAGTTGCTGTAAGGAGCGCGCCGCACGGAGGCAGTTGCTGTAAGGAGCGCGCCGCACGGAGGCAGTTGCTGTAAGGAGCGCGCCGCACGGAGGCAGTTGCTGTAAGGAGTGCGCCGCACAGAGGCAGTTGCTGTAAGGAGCGCGCTGCACGGAGGCAGTTGCTGTGGGGGTAGATGGACGTCTTCGTACTTGGGCAAAGTGAGTATGCATTTCAGACTGCATGGGTGACGCTTGACGTCAACAGGCTTAAAATGAGAAAATGTTAAGTTTTTAGAGTTACAGTCGTGAAACTGTTCTTGTGGGAACACATAATTTATAGGAAATTAAAATTAATAAACGCTATAATAGATAGAGCCCTTCTGAGGTGCGAAGCCCTCTCTTGGGTTGGTCGTCTTAGGGGTTGCCCCCCAGTCCGGTCTAGCAAAACGCTGGGCCGAGTTCCTTTCTGTGGACTTGGTTCCTATCCCCGTAAGAATCTCCCCAGGAGGCCTTGTTTGATGAGATACTCGATCTCCTCCTTGAGCTTTGAGCATTCTTCCGTGTCATGTCCTTGTCCATGGTGAAATTCACAGTACTTTGTCTGGTCCCCGGTATTTTTAGCGAGAGGTCTGGGCTTGCGGAGCGCCTCTTTGCCTTGAATTGCATAAAATACATTTGTCCTGGAGGTGTTGAGGGGTGTGTACTCCCGGAGCGGCTGATCTCTCTGATGATTACGGCGCAATCTTCCTTCTTGGTGTTGAGGGGCCGGCTCATTTTCCCTTTTTCGCTTTTGGTTGCCATTAAACTGTTGACGATGAGCTTCAATAGCCTCGTCGGCAGCGATCTGCGCCTCTATGCGGTGCACGAGGTCGGGGTAGCTAGCGATAGTTTCCCTCATCAATGCTGAATAGAAGCTGCTCGGGCGAAGACCTCCGAGGAGCATTCCTCTTAATAGTTCAGGGTCGACCCCTGGGATTTGGCGGGCTTCTGCGGAGAACCTGCGGAAGAAATCCTCCAAAGACTCCCCTTCATTCTGGCGGATACCTGATAAGTGGGAAGGGTCGCGGACGATCCTCCGATTTGCTATAAACTGATCTGTGAACTGTCTTGTTAGTTCTGTGAAGTTGGCAATAGTGCCCGCTCTCAAGGAGTGAAACCATGTGCGGGCCTGCCCCTTGAGAGTGGTTGGAAACACTTGGCAGAGTAACTGATCAGGGGCGCTGTAGATCCTCATAATGGTAGTGAAGTGGTTGACATGTTCCAACGGATCGTCAGTTCCATCGAAAGTTTCGATATCGGGGAGTTTGAAACCATGAGGAATTGGATGATCCAGAATCTGGGGCGTCAGGGGGGAACCCTGACAGAGTGGTCGGCGGGTACAGATATCTCTTGCACCTGCTTGATGATATTCCTCGGCGATGACCTCTCGAATTTCCTCCCGAGTAAATCTTTCTAACGGATGTAGACGGACTTCGTTAGCGGGCTCATGATGACGATAGTCCTCTCTCGCTCTCCTCTGAGCCAAGTGAGTGGAACTTGCGGCTTCAGAATATTCTTCGGATATTTCCTGCCTTGGAGGAACCTCTTGGGCTCTGCCCAGATTTTGTTGCGGCGGTGGATCCACATAGGCTGGTTGCAAGGGAGGAGCTGGAGGCGCTCCAAGGATTCGCAGCAGGGTGAGCATTTCGGTTTGATGTTCTTCCATTTGGCGAACGCGTCCCTCTATAGGAGCAAATGCAGCTTCAGCGGTCAGTGGCACGTCCACCAAAGAGTGGGAACGTGCAGGCCCGGCATGCATGCCAAGGGCGGAGCCTTCAGCGGTACGGATGCTCCTCTTTGTCATTAAGGCAGTACTTGGAGGGGCGATGCTGGTGATCTTATGCTTCAATGGATGTTGGGAAATCGTGTTCCCACAGACGGCGCCAAACTGTTGCGGCCAAACTCGGCGCTCCGGTCGGACCGGATAATCTTGGACCGTCTCAGCTCACGGAGCGGTCGAGCGCGCACACAGTCGATGAAAATGAAACAGTGAACACAAGGCTTGATGACGTGGAAAAACCCCTTAAATGGGTAAAAAACCACGTGACCGGATCTGTGCCGGTCAAATTCCACTAGATCTGGGTGATTACAATATGTTCGGTGAATCGGGGCGACAGACGGCTCCCGTTACAACTTATGGGTATAGAGGATGACTGTAGCTTCTGGCGGGCAACAGGCTGCCCTGCGGAAATGACTTAAACGGTGGAATGCGCGGGATGCTTCTGACGCGTGCGCTCGGGGCGACGCGCGCTTGAGGGCTTCGACTGTCTTCTTTCTTTTACTTCCTTCCACCTTGGGCGTTTCCCGTGCTAGTTGTGCGCTGATGGGGTGCCTGTAGCCGATGACGGGTGCTGGTGGCCGCTGGTGGTCGCTGGAGGTTGCTGGTGGCTGCTGGTGGTTGCTGGTGGCCGCTGGTGGTTGCTGGTGGCTGGTGGTGGTTGCTGGTGGCCGCTGGTGGTTGCTGGTGGCCGCTGGTGGTTGCTGGTGGCCGCTGGTGGTTGCTGGTGGCCGCTGGTGGTTGCTGGCAGCCGTGGGTGGCCGCTGGTGGCCGACTCGGTGGAGGAGGTGGGAGGTCTTTCACCTGAGGAAGAAGAAGAAGAAGAAGCGTAGGAGGAAAAAGATGAGAAATGAAGAGCCCCTGGGGTCCTTTTATAGGCTCCAGGGGGAGATCATGGTGGGCCCCACCACTAACGTAGTGGGTTAGTGGGTGGTTTCCCTTTGATCGGACGGCCGTGGAAGCGCATCATGATCAGATGGTGGAGGTTCGGAGGGCGAAATTCTCTCTCCCCTCTTTCCCCTTTTTGTGGATCTCATTTTTGGTGGGAGAGAAAGAGGGGGGAATTGAATGGAGGAGATAAAATATGAGAGAAAGTGGGCCCTCCACTTCTCCCATCATGAAGGGGATCATGGGGTTGACTAGTCAACCTCATGATTTCATTTTGGGGATTGCTATGTGCACCCCTAAAGATATAAAATGGATCCAATCCCCATCAAGTATTATCATCATTTTCCTATGTTTTTATTAAAGAAAATACTAAAAAAATTTACTTGAAAAAGATAAGTCAAGCTAACTAATTTCGTAGAATGTTGTTGCAAAGATGTTGCATCAAGCTATAAATCAAATTTCAAAGTTTGAAATTTAAAATTTGTACGTTCCAAGTTCAGATCCGAATCGGTTGACGTTAGTTTATTTATGCCAAATAATAAAGAGACGAAAGGAGGGATCCAGAAAGAAAGAAAGGAGGAGACCATCTTTATATGAGAGAATCAAATTCACTAGGTCGTACTCGCCAATTTGGAGAGATAAAGGTCAACGATTAGGGTTTTCACAAGAGAGAAGAGGGATGCTCTTGGGCTAAAATCCGAAGAAAAATTCCTGCAACGTTTGATCTCCAATAATCATCTTTTGTAATATCTTTCATTTTGCGTGGTGTTTTTCAACAAGTATGAAATAATTTATCTTAGTCTTTTATATATGATGAGAGTACTAGGTATGTTGTGATGATAAATTTCTTGTAAGTTTTATGAATTTTTGTTGATTAGTTTTTATTGGTTTATGAACTTTATAATGAAACTTTGGTTTTTCATCTTTTTATTACGTTTCAAGATTTGAGAGAGCAGAAACGTTAGTATTTAGATGAATATTTTCTTCCTGCATTGCGAGATTTGCGAGAGAAGTGACGTAAGTCTTTAAACAAAGTTTTTGTATTTTTATTGAGCTTCAAGATTCAAAAGAGGAGATGAGTAAGTGCATCATAAATTCAGTACATCGCACGAAGGGAGAAAGAGATTTTGTCATCATGATAGGAATATTGATTTTCATTCTTTATGATATTTTCTGCTCTACCTAAGTTAGATAGAGATGCCTAGTGGAAATAAGAAATGTACAAATTTTTGATATCGATAGATTTTCATATTAAACCATTGCAAGTAAATCAATCAAATATTGTCATAAGACATCATTCTAAATATTCATCAAAATAAACATTGGAAATCGGAATATAAGAGGAACTCTCCAAAATTATAAAAAGTAATTTTAGAAAAATAAACGTCTAGTTTTATTAGCAATTTTATTTGTTTTCAAAATCACTTCAATTGATCTGCTTGGATTTAATGAAAAGTTAAACTAGTATTTGAAAACGTTAGATTTGTCATTTTCTCGTGAGAACGATCTTTACTCTTATTTTATTCTTGATTTGGCACGTGCACTTGCGTATATTATATACATCTTTTTTGAGCATATCAAGTTTTTGGCACCGTTGTCGGGGACGTACGATAACTTCCCAGAAAGAAGTTATCTAGTGATTTATTATGTTTTAATATTCATTTTTTTGATAAAGAAATGAATTAAATAAACAAAAAATATAAGTAAATTCATATACATGTTGCTTATGGTTAATACGTCAAATTTTTCTATATTTTCTTTCTAGAAATGACGAAGAAATCGATCCAGAGAAGTAAAGTTGGAATTGTTTTTGGCCTGCATAGGTCGTTACAACCTGAAAAAAATTATTGCAACAACTTCTGAACGGATTTTAAATTCAAAATTTGAATTTTGCGGTCAAAACAAAATTGGAAGGATGCATCTATTGAATAAGGGTTGCACGTTTTTAAGTGGAGAATCTCATACCATAAAGGTGGATTGGAAATTCATTGGAGAGATAGATCTTATAGCCATCATCTTGGAGAAGGGGAAGAATGGTTAGGATTTGGACGCACCGACAAGGAGGAAGAGGACTCTAAAGCGGATTCTGAACCCAAAAATCCTGCAACATTTACATTTCTAAACATCATGTCTAGTAAGAATTTTCTTGTTGTGCGGTTTCTTCCTTCGAGCTTTAACTAAATTTATTGATTTTGTACGTTGAGAGTACTTTGACTTATTGTGATGTGGTGATTGTAATTTCTCTTTTATGTTTGATTAAAAACCTATCTTTGTTGGATTTATGTTGTTATTTTATGTAATTTTTGGATCAAGTACTCTTCTTCTAACTTACGAGCGAGATTCGAGAGATGAGTTACATATTTTAGGGTTAAATCCTTTATTTTGCACTGCGAGATTCGAGAGAGGAGCCGTGTAAATCTTTAGCCAAAAATTCCATTTTTATACTGCGCTGCAAGATTCGAGAGATGAGTGACGTAAGTGTAGCATAAATTTCAATATAGCGTAAAGAAAGAAAGAGATTTTGTCTTGTGCTAGCAACATTGATTTGAGTGTTTTATGTTATTCTCATTCTACCTAGGTTAGAGATAACTAGGGTAATTAGGGTAAACGGATTTCTGAGATCGAGAGATGATGACTTCAACTTTCAAATCGTTGTAGGATAGTAACTAATCATTTCATGAAAGATCACTCTAAAAACTCATCACAATAGGCAAGGGAAATCAACGTACGAGACTACTTCTCCAATTTGGCAAAAGTTTTTTTAAGTAAGCATTATTTAGTTGTGTTATTATTTTCTTTTAATTTTCCTCAATCCAAATTAACTTTTAATCATTCCGCTTGAATTCAAAGAAAAGCTAAAGCTAGTATTTGCGAGCGCTAAATTAGTCAATTCTCCGGGGGAATGATCTTTTCGCGCTTTATATTACTTGATCCGGTATGTGCACTTGCATTGTTATATACATCTATTTCGGGTGTATCAAGTTTTTGGCATCGTTGTCGGAGAGGTACTACAAATTTAGTGTTTATTTCTTGCAATACTAGTGAATCTTAAGTATTTAGAGATCAAGTATTTTTTTTTTGTATTTATTTATCTATTTGAAATTTCGTTTAGTGCATGTCCCGATATTAGGATATTGAGTTATTACCGTTGAATTCTGAAATTGAACGCACTTGTAGACAAAACCGAAGAACTTTTAGGACGATCAATATTATTTATTATGAGATGGATAATAACGCACAAGATATCATGAACGATAATGAGGGTCAAGTTGAACAAAATGTCCAACCTACTGCACCACGAATGACATGTCGAGACTATAATACACCTTTTAGAGGAGGTTTGCACTCAAGCATAGCTCGACCTGCTATTGAAGGCAATAATTTTAAAATGGACCCACTAATTATGCAACAAGTACAATATAATAAGTTCGGGGATCTTAATCATGAAGATGCAAATTATCATTTACGAACCTTCTTAGCAATATGTGACATGTTCAAGTTTAACGGTACGTCTGAAGAAGATATTTTACTAAGGTTGTTTCCATTCTCATTAGAGAGACGAGCGAAGGACTATTTAGACTCATTACCACATGATTCTATCACTACATGGGAGCAACTAGTGGATAAATTCTTAAATAAATATTTTCCACTCTCGAAGACTGCTAAACTGATTAAGGACATAACTATGTTTATGCAAAATTACGGGGAAACTCTTTATGATGCTTGGGAGCATTTTAAAGAGCTGTTAAGAAAATGTTCGCACCATGGGTTTGCCCAACACCAACAAGTTTATACTTTTTATAATGGGTTACAAAATGCAATTATGATTTTAGTAGACGGAACCGCTAGGGGTTCCTTAATGAAGAAATATCCTGAAGACGCTTATGCTATATTAGAAGATCTTACGTCAAATAACTACCAAGCTTATGAAAGACAAGGGAATAGTAATACGGCTGAAGTCCATCAAGTGGACCAAATCACATCTCTGGTCTCTCAAATGACTTCTCAATTTAACTTGATAAAAAAGAGGTTAGATTATTTATCTACCCCTACACCTAGTACCCCACTCACTGTAGAATAACTCAATCAAATCACTGAGGAAGCAAATTATGTGTGTGTGTGGGGGGGGGGGGGGAACAAAGACAAGTACCATTGGGTTTTTCAAATCAATATCATTCTGAGTGGCGTAATCATCCAAATTTCTCGTGGAAAAATAATCAAGGAATGAATCAACTATCAGAATTTAATCAAAATACAAACCCAAGTCAAAGAAATCCTTCTAATAACCAAGCGAATCCTAGGAAATTGACTGATGAATATATTTTTGAAATATTTTAAAAGAATGAATATAAAATGGTAGGTATTGAATCTTCCTTAAGATATTTAGAAACTACCTTAGGTCAACTTGCAAATTTCATTAAGTCAAAGGCCAACGGGTTCATTCCTTCTGACACCATAACTATTCACATAAGAGATGAACAAAATAACCATTGCAAAGCTATCGCCTTAAAAAGTGGAGTAGAAATTTCAAGTGGGGATGGATTGTTAGAAAAGGTGAGGGAGGAGGAGAAAAGAGAGAAAACAATTAAAATGAGTGAATCACAAGGAGAAAATCCTATAGAAATTAAGGAGTCAAAGGTAGTTGAAATTGAACAACCCAATAATAAAAAGAAAGAAATTATTTATCCTCCGCCACCGTTTCCATCTAGGCTAGCCAAGACTAAGCTTGATAAACAATTACAAAAATTTATGGATATCTTCAATAAGCTAACTATAAATATTCTATTCGCTGAGGCATTGGAACAAATGCCAAGTTATGTTAAGTTCATGAACGATATCTTATCAAAGAAGAGAAAATTTGTAAATAAAGAAATCGTGGCGTTAATGGAAGAATGTAGCGCAATACTACAAAAGAAACTACCTCCAAAACTAAAAGATCCAGGAAGCTTTAAAATACCATGTTCAATAGGAGTGAAATTTTTTGGAAGAGCATTATGTGATTTGGGGCTAGTATAAACTTAATGTCATTATCTACTTATATGAAATTAGGTCTCGGAGAGATTGCTCCAACATCTCTTACTCTTCAATTGGTCAATAGATATTTAGCATTTCCTAAGGGAATTGTTGAAGATGCGTTGGTTAAGGTAAAAAAATTCATTTTTCTGGCCGATTTTGTAGTTCTAGACATGGATAAAGATAAGGATGTACCAATTATCTTAGGAAGACCTTTTTTAGCCACAGGGAGAACACTTATAGATATTCAAAAAAGAGAATTAACAATGAGAATTAACGACGAAAAAGTAATATTCAACATTCTCAAAGCTATTAAATTTATGAACGATAAGGAGGAATGTCCTTCTATTGAAGAAATAGAGGTGCCTACCCAAATAATGCATGATAAGGGTGATTTAGAGCAACAACTTATAAAAATTTTAACTAATGAAGAATGAGGCAAATATTTAGAAATGGAGGAATCTGTTAAGGCACTTGATTCATATGGGAGGTTACCATTTGATAGGAAATTTGAAGCGTTATATAGATCAAGTGAACTTAAAATCATTAAACCATCCATTCTTGATCCTCCTAAGCTAGAATTAAAACCTCTATCCGAACATTTAAAGAATGTTTTTCTTGGGAAAGTTAACACCCGGCCTATCGGTCATCATTGATGCCTCCTTAAACCATGAAAATGAACAAAAATTAATTGAAGTCTTACAAGAATTTAAAGGGGCTATGGGATTGACCCTTGCTGACATTAGGAGGATTAGCCCATCTATTTGTATGCATAAATTCTTACTAGAAGATGAATCAAATGGATCTGTGAAAAATCAACGTAGGATTTGTCCCCCAATGAAGGAAGTAGTGATGAAAATAATAATTAAATGGCTCGATGCGGGTATTATCTATCCCATTTCGGATAGTAAATGGGTAAGTCCGGTTCAATGTGTACCGAAGAAAGGAGAAATAACCATTGTGAAAAATGATAATAATGATTTAATACTCACTAGGACCGTAACAGGGTGGAGGATTTGTATGGATTACAAAAAATTAAACATATCAACGGGGAAAGACCATTTCCCGTTACCGTTTATCAACCAAGTGTTAGATAGATTAGCGGAGCGAATATTTTTATTTCTGAGATGGATATTTGGGTTAAAATCAGATTATGGTTGCACTAGAGGATCAAGAAAAGACTACTTTTACATGCCCATATGGAACTTTTGCATTCCAAAAATGTCAATGTCATTTGGATTATGTAAAGCCCCTGCTACATTTCAACATTGTATGATTTCTATTTTCACTGATTTAATGGATGAAGGGATTGAAATATTTATGGATGATTTTTCTGTGTTTGGTCAATCATTTAATGGCTGTTTAAGGGTATTAAAGAAGGTTTTGGATATGTGTGTCGAGACTAACTTGGTTTTAAACTAGGAAAAATGTCACTTCATGGTACGAGAAGGAATTGTCTTAGGCCATAAGGTATCTAGCCAGGGTTTAAAAGTTGACTGAGCAAAGATTGAAGTTATTGAGAAACTCTCTCCCCCAACGAATGTCAAAGGTATTCGTAGTTTCTTGGGTCATGCGGGATTTTATAGACGATTCATAAAGAATTTTTCAAAAATATCAAAACCGTTATGTAATCTACTCGAAAAAGACATCACTTATATTTTTGACGATAAGTGTTTAGAGGCATTTCAAACGTTAAAGAGGAACTTAATGTCCTTCCCTGTCATTAAAGCACCAGATTGGTCATTACCGTTTGTTCTAATATGTGACGCTAGTAATTATGCAGTGGGAGCCGTGTTAGGGCAAATGCACAATAAAGTCTTTCACACACACACACTATATATATATATTACAAGTAAAACGCCTATGAATGCCTAAGTAAACTATACAACCACAGAATAGGAACTGCTAGCGGTAGTCTTAGCTTTTGACAAGTTCCGTGCTTATTTAATAAATTCCAAGGTTTTAGTTTACACTGATCATGCAGCAATCCGGTATTTAGTAGATAAAAAGGATGCGAAACCTAGACTTATTAGGTGGGTTCTCCTCCTAAAGGAATTTGATTTTGAGATCAAAGACCATAAGGGAGCTGAAAACTCAATCACGGATCATTTATCACGCTTAGAGAAAGAGTGCGAAAAGAATCAACAAATAGAGATCAGTGAAAATTTTCCTGATGAACAGATATTGGCTATCACTGAATGTAACATTCCTTGGTATGCAGATTTTGTGAACTACATTGTAAGTAATGTATTTCCCCCAGATATGGATTATCAACAAAGGAAAAGATTTCTCCACCAGGTGTGATTTACCTTTAGGATGCACCGTATTTGTTTAGGATTTGTCTGATCAAGTGATCTGTAGATGCATACTGGAAGTAGAGGTTCATAGTATTCTAGAGAAATTTCATGCATCTCCTTATGAAGGATATTTTCTGGGAGAAAGAACCGCTATAAAGGTATTAGATGCTACTTTTTACTGGCCGACATTGTTCAAGGATACTCATATGTTCGCTAAACAATGTGATTGATGCCAACGAGTGGGTAATATCAATCGAGGGGCTAGCATGCCTTTGAATAATATCTTAGAGGTGGAAGTATTTGACGTATGGGGGATCAACTTCATGGGGCCATTTGTAAATTCAAATGAAAACCTATTCATACTATTAGCTGTAGATTATGTCTCTCGATGGGTGGAAGCTAAAGCCACACAAAAAAATGACGCCAAGGTTATACTTAAATTCCTTAAGTCGTATATTTTCACTAGATTCGGTACACCGAGAGCTATAATAAGTGACGGCGGGGCACATTTTTGTAATTCACAATTCAAAGCACTTTTGAGAAAATATGGAGTAACACACAAAGTTGTCCCTGCTTACCACCCTCAAACTAACAGGTTAGCCAAAGTTTTGAATAGAGAGGTAAAATCAATTTTAGAGAAAACGGTGAATGCATCTCGCAAGGATTGGTCACAAAAACTGAACGGCGCGTTATGGGTGTATGAGACTGCATTCAAAACTCCTATAGGTGTGACCCCTTACAAAATGATTTATGGAAAAGCATGTCATCTTACCGTAGAGCTAGAGCATAGAGCGTACTGGGCAATTAAAAGATTAAATTTCGACCTTCAGGAAGCAGGAAAGAATAGACTTTTTCATCTTAATGAATTGGAAGAGATTAGATTTAATGCGTATGAAAATGCTAAGCTATACAAGGAACGAACAAAGAAATGACATGACTCTAGGTTGAAAATACGGGAGTTCAAAGTACGACAAATAGTCCTATTATATAATTCAAGATTGAGATTATTCCCTGGGAAATTGAAGTCTAGGTGGTCTGGACCGTTTCAAGTGAAATGGTGCACCTGTATGGAGTGGTCACAATTAGCAATGAGAAGAACGGGTACGAATTCAAAGTCAACGGACAATAGTTAAAGGAATATTTTGGCAACAATGATCGTCGCGAGACGATGATCATAAATTTTCAATGAAAAATTGAGCGGAAAACGTCTGGTCGAGACGTTTTAAACGAGGCGCTTGATGAGAGGCAACTCATCTAATCTTATCTTAATTTAAATATAAATATATAATTTAAATAAACAACTAAATTGCGTTTGTTTAATTAGTAGAGTAAAAAAAATTTATGAAGAAATTGAAGTCGCGGAACTTTAATTGACTTGCTAAAAAATCTGGATAAAATAATAATTAAAAAAACAAAAAAAATAAGAAAATCGGGCTGATTCTGCCGAATATATGCAGAGAATAGATTGTTGCAACGGCCTGAATAGCCCATTGCAACATTTATTTTGTTGTCCACAATCTTGAGAAAAGCAGCGCATGGCTCATCTGCACCGGTTCAACTGAATCGGCGCGTTCTCTGCCCCTTTACCGGTCTATGCTCCAAATTTAGCAAATTAATTAATATTCTATAAACCTAAGTTGTCATAATATTTGTCTAATCCTGCTTACACTTTAATTAACCCTCAATCTCTAATAATTTAAACCCCGCAACGATATAATCTTCATTTCCAAATCAGCCCCCACCGATATCATTCCCTGATCCGCAAGCTAGGTTTAGAAAAAGCGAGCGGCGATCAGCGGCATCTCGCGCGCTGGTAAGCGCGACGATCCTTGAAGGCTTGTTAGGGCTCCAGGTGAATCCCGTCGGCGAGCGGTGAGAGCGGCGGCTCCACGACCGGGCGATTTTGCAAGCGGCGGCTCGACATATGACGAGTTTGCAGCAGGCGACAAATCCGCATCCGGGCCATTTCGCAGCAAGCTGCAACGCCTTCAATCGCCGACATATCAATGCTGGCAGCAAGCGAAGAACGACGACGAGTGCCGAGCGATTAATTTCTGGTGACGTGTGTGGCGGCTCCAGCGAATTGCAGCAACAGTAGCATCTAAAGGATTTGAGAGCTCTTAGGGTATAACTTCTAGCCCTAAATCTTTCAAGAATAACCATTTGTGTGTGAAACAGTTTTTCTAGTTAGTTGCAAATTTCATTTTGTAAGACCCCAACCTCGGAGATGATCGCGTTCGGGCATCGTTTTGAGGGTCAAAACGGTGTCAGGTGGAAAAATGGTCAACATGAATTTTGTTCGTCTCGACGAGATCTACAACTTTCATGTTGACCACTTTTCGATTTGAGGTCATCTCAGGGGCACACGGCCAGGCACACGGCCGTGTGCCTACCCGTGTTCAGTGGTCGAATGCGTTTTTGTGCAGTCTCGAGTCAGAGAAGGACACGGCCTGAGACACACGGCCGTGTCTCAAGCCGTGTGTGGGGCACACGGCCTCGAACACGGCGTGTCAAGACCCGTGTCGATCGGCGAATGAGCTACACGGCCAGACACACGGCCGTGTGTCAAGCCGTGTTCGGCCCAGTTTTTGGGATTTTGGATCTAATCTCGGCTGTTCGTTCCCTTGGATCTGGATCCGATGGTGGGGGATGCTCCTGGGGGGTTATTAGTCGGGAAATGGGGGGGGAGAAACCCTCATTTTCACTTTGAGTTTCTCTTTCTTCATCTTAGAGAGAGGGGAGAACTCCTTTGGTGGTGTGAGCCCAAATTCCGGCCGCCGGCGGAGCACCGGAGCACCGATTCACGATCCGAGTCCGGATCCTCGAAGGCAAGGGCGAGGCGAAGCTTTCCATCCGGCTACATCTTCATGGCGCCGCGGAAAAATGCGAGGGTAACGATTCTCTTCTTGAGCATGTGAAGCTCTTCTTCCTTTGCATGGGAAAACCCCTCTCCCGCGAGTGTGTGGCGAGATCGTGGTATTCCTTGGGGTAGATAAGTAAAGTCCCCCTTGTTAGAGTCCGGAATCGTAGTACGGACATATGCATGTTGTGTGAAGCCTACCCGGACGTGTGTTCCGGATCGGTGATGTTTTGCTATGCATATTTTAGCCGGAGAAGACTCCGAGCGTTGTGGTTGTTTTCGGGTTGCTATGCGGTAGAATGCATCAGGGAATCTTGGGGATTAACCCCGAGGTGCACCCGGAAATCTGGGCGGAAACGAAGTTCTGCCATCTCGGTGGCCTGGGTGCCAGCCGGGAACATAGCGGGGCTATGTATCATGTTTGATTGCGGCAGGGAGCCTTGGGGATGAAACCCGAGGTGCACCTGGAAATCTTGGACGGAAATGTAGTTCTGTCATATCGGTGGCCTGGGAGCCAACCGGGTACTTAGCAGGGCTAAGTACCGTGTTTGATCGTTATTTGGGACTGGGGAAAGCTTAGTCCGCGCCAAAGGGCCAAATGGCAGTGGCGGAGTGAGCAACGGACTAGTAGCCCTCTACCCGCTCCACCTGCTCGGTTAAAGCGACCTAAAGTTTACGTGGGACTTACTGAGATTTGGAGATCGAGTCTAGGCTGCGGCTGAGAAGACTAAATGCTCACAAAGATTGCCATCCTGGGGGTGGTGGTGGAGTCGAGGACCGGACGGGGTTCGGACTGGCTTCGCCGAGTAAGTGCCCTGAGAGCACGGGGTGTACGACCGTGAGAGCGTGCACCTATGTTGAGATGCTTGTTTGGCTGTGTTGTGTGTTTTGCTAACAAGTGCAGGGAAGAAGCTTTGCCGCCCCGGTTTGGGGGCGGAATCGTTATAATTTGGTCAGCATTGCTGACCGTTGCCTTTGTCTACCACCGTGCGGTGGGTTGTTGCTTGCAGGTGCTGCGGAGCCGAGAGGTAAATAGCGGGCTAAAGCCCAAGTTACTGTGCTGGCCCTCGAAGGCCTTGTTTTGAGTGTTTTACCTCTTGTACTCATGTGTGGCCGGCCTGCGTGCCGAGGTTTGGAAGACACTACTTTGTTAAGTGAACATTGTAAGGCCTTAAGGCCAGTTCTCTTTTGTGTATGTACTCATTCCTGGGTTGTAGTGGACATTCATGCTTTTTGGCAGGGTTCTTATTCTTTTGCAACTTAATTAAATTTGCTTCCGCTAGGTGTTGTGTAGGACGCTCTGATTAGTTGTATGGTTTCAACGCGTAACCAACCGGTCTGTCCGTAGTATATGGCGTCGGGCCCCGGCCGGACCTACTGTTATATGCTATGTGACGGATAGGGGTGTTACAAATTGGTATCAGACTATTGGTTTCGGTCAAGCTTAAATGAATTCGTGGACGAATTCACTTTAAGGGGTGGTGAGCACATGTATGTGCGTCATCGTTATAACATGAAAAGAACCCATGAATGTCCACTTAGGAATGAAAATACACATGTTTGGGGAACCTGCGTGTTCCTATAATTGCTTTTTGCAATTTTGTTCGGTCCCTTATTGGTGTTCTGTACGATTGTAGGTGTACAAGTGTGGCGCGTGGCAGTCTGAATGCACACTTTCTGGGAAAAGTACTGCACCCAGCGACGTGCCGGAGACCCCTACGTCTTTGGAAACCATAAGAAGGGTGGTTGAAGCGGTGTTCGCTGTGACCAATGCACATCATGGGAGTAATGTGCAACCATTTGTCCCTGAGGTGGCCCCAACATCGGGTGGTATGTTGGAGCAAAGGGCATTTGGGGGTCATGTAGAGCAGCAGAGGAGCCTAACTGTGGCGCAGGGAGCGCATTCGGTGGACGCATATTTGCAGACGTTCCTCATGGTAAGGCGCTACCCAGGCTTTGAATGGGAAAGCGAGCAATCTATAGTGGATAGATTTTATAACGGTCTGCGCAGCGAGTTGCGTATCCTACTGCTAGGACCAAAGTTATTGGGATTCCGAGCTTTGGTGGAATCGGCCAGAGCTTTGGAAGTGGAGTTGGGGGAAACCCACCGAGTACCGGTGAATAGGGTACCAAACCTTACAGATCCTATAAGGACTGCGTATCGAAAGATGACAAGAGAAGAGGCTGGGTCATCTACTACCCAAACTACCGTCAAATGTTATTCTTGTGGCAAGAAAGGGCACCTCGCTAGAGAGTGTTGGGAGAGTGCTCAGAAGGCAAGGAAAGTTTTGGCAGGAACAGTCGGAGATCCTGTGGCAAAAGATTCGGTGGTGAAGCGGACAACTCCAAAATCTGGGTACCGTAGGTGTTACAAGAAGGCTAGGAGGTTGGGTCTAGTCCCTTCCTCTAGCACATCCGGAGCGACTACAGTCCAAACCCTGGATGAATGCTTTGTGTGTGGAAAGCCGGGGCACTATGCCCGGGATTGTTGGTTTGGACGCCCAATGTCCAAAGAGAAGTCAGGGGCAATATCTGAGGAGAAGGGAAAGGCGGTGGCGTTCGTCACACCGCTGTTTACTCCGGTCCAACTGGGAATGGACAGCCTTGGCCAGCAGGAGGCCGTATGGCCAACCGTCGGGAAGACAGGTATGGTGTAATTGATAGCAATTTAGCTTCTTATACCTGCCACCCTTTTGCGTGTTAGCTTAGGACTGGAGGTTCTAGGCTTTGTTTGGATTATTAGCAATCTGGCGAGAGCATTGTTCGATACGGGAGATTCGCGCACCTTTTGTCCAAGGGGTTTATATCATGTATTGAAGTACCTTCTTCGATGGCAAAGGACAAATTGGATGCGTTGTGGCGTTACGGATGTTCGATGCGCGCGAAAAGAGATTCTGTGTTGCAAGGTTACGGTTTAGGGGTCAGGGATTCGACGTGCAAGCGTCGTTACTGCCATCATGGGAGGCTTTGAAGCCTGAGCCTACATTGGGTAGTATCTCGGGTATATTCCTAATGTGTTTCCCTGGAGTCCCTCCGTAGCGAGCAATCGATGTCGTGAGTGAGCTGGCGCCAGGTGCCAAATCTGGGTCATGCTCTCCTCATAGGCTAACGCCTAATGAGTTGGCAGAACTGAAAGTTCAATTTGAAGAGCGTATGGATCAAGGTTTTGTGCGTCCAAGTTTGTCGTCTTGGAGCACACCGGCCCTCTTCGTGTAGAAGAAGGACGGGAGTTTGCGGCTCTGAATCGTTTATGAAGAACTGAGCAAGTCGTTAAAAGAGATCAAGTACCCGATCCCAAGTATTGGCGATCTGTTTGATCATTTGGGTGGGTCATCGGTGTACTTAAAGTTGGAACTTAAGTCTGGTTACTATCAGATGAGAATCAAGGGAAGTGTTATCCCAAAGATAGCGTTCAACACAAGATATGGGCATTTCGAGTTTACGGTCATGCCGTTCGGGCTGACTAATGCGCCATCGGTGTTCATGGATTTGATGAACAAAACGTTCAGGGAGTACTTAGACCATGTTGGGATCGTCTTTATTGACGACCTATTGGTGTGCTCGCAGTGCGAAGAAGATCGCCTCAAGCACCTGTGTTTGGTTTTGGAGACGCTAAGGAGGAACGAGCTATACGTAAAGTTCTCCAAAGGCGAGTTTTGGTTATCCTCAGTGGCATTCCTTGGTCCCGTAGTTAGTGGGGAAGGTGTTGCGGTGGATCCGGCGTAGATTGTTGCGATACGAGAGTGGCCTGTGTTGTCTTTGGTAGAGGAAGTCCGGAGTTGCTGGGGCTTGCCGTCTATTACAGGCACTTCGTGGAGAACTTCTCGCGGATGGCACTACCTCTCACGACTTTGACAAGGAAAGATCGAAGTTTTGTGTGGGCGCATGTGTGTGCGCAAGCTTTTGAAAAGCTGAAAAGTCGGTTGACCACGGCGCCAGTGCTTAGTTCGCCGAGTGGGACCGAGGGCTTTGAGGTGTATAGCGACGCTTCGGGTAGCGGTTTGGGCTGCGTGTTGTTGCAGCATGGTAGCGTGATAGCGTATGGATCGCGTCAGCTAAAGGTGCATGAAAGAAATTATCCGGTGCACGACTTGGAGTTGGCGGCCGTGATATTTGCACTCAAGTTGTGGAGGCACTACCTATACGGAGTAAGGGTCGACATATACACCGATCACAAGAGCCTAAAATACTTGTTGGATCAAAAGGATCTCAATTTGAGGCAGAGGAGGTGGATGGAGTTCCTGGGGGACTACACCTTCAAAATACATTATGTACCCGGGAAGGGCAACGCAGTTGCGGATGCGCTGAGCCGCAGGGCTCCCGCCCGAGCCAACTGGTTGTCGGTGCATGATGAGCGGCTAGTGCGGGAGTTGGAGGAGCTTGAGATCTATTGCGTGGACAAGCAGACGAGCGCCAAAGCAATGTTAAACTGGACAGAGGTGCAGTATGACCTGGCTGACCGGGTTCGGCAGGCATTGGAGTTAGATGACTCCATGAAAGAGCTTTTGGAGGCCGCTTTGGATGGGTCAAATTCCCAGTTCTCGGTAGAAGATGGGTTATTAAGGAAGGATCATCGTTTGTGCGTCCCAAGTGGGGGTAACCTCCGGGCGGAGTTGATGTACGAGGCTCATCATACCAAGTACTCAATCCACCCAGGGAGCACGAAGATGTATCGTGATCTCAAAAAGTTATTTTGGTGGCCGGGGCTTAAGAAAGATGTGGCGTTGTACGTGGCTAAATGCCAAACGTGCGCCTTGGTGAAGGCGGAGTGCCAAAAGCCGGGAGGATTTCTGAAGTCCTTGCCTATACCGGAGTGGAAATTCGACGATATATCCATGGACTTTGTGCACGGGTTGCCAAGATCGCAGAAGGGGAACGACGCCATCTGGGTGATCGTAGATCGGCTAACTAAGGTGTCACATTTCATTCCGCATAGGAAGGATGATCCAGTGGAGAAATTGGCAAAGTTGTACGTTGACAATATTGTCAGGCTGCATGGAGTGCCTCGTAGCATTGTGAGTGATCGCGATGGGCGGTTCACGTCAAATGATTGGAGGTTGGTGCAGCAGATGCTGGGGACAAAGTTAAAGTTCAGTACAGCTTTCCATCCGCAGACGGATGGGCAGACCGAGAGGGTCAATAGATCGATGGAGGACATGCTACGCATGTGTGTTCTGGATTTCGGTAAGTATTGGGAAGACTACCTTTATTTGGTGGAGTTCGCGTACAACAACAGCTACCAAGCGAGTATACAAATGGCGCCCTTCGAGGCCCTGTATGGTAGGAAGTGTCGCACGCCGTTATCATGGCTTGAAACGGGTGAGGCAAAGTTGTACAAGAAGCAGGAGGTGGAGAGTGCTACCTCGTTAGTGCGGATCATTCGGGAGCGCTTGTTGATCGCTCAGGACCGGCAAGCGAAGTATTACAATGCCAAGCACCAGAACGTGGAGTTCGCGGTAGGCGATTGGGTATATCTGAAAGTGAAGCCGTTCAAGGGGGTTTCGCGGGTGAGACGCTTGAAGAAGCTGAGCCCAAGATACCTTGGACCTTTTGAGGTTCTGGAGCGAGTCGGCGAAGCGGCTTACCGTTTGAGGCTATCGGAGGAATTGGGTGGTTTACATGATGTGTTCCACATTTCTGTGTTGCGGAAGGCGGTGCAAGAGCCTTCGCAAGTGATCGCGGTTGATCAGGTGCCGGTTGAGGAAGGGTTGACAACGAAAGTCAAGCCCATATCTATTGAGGATTTCGAAGTCAAGCGGCTTCGGAACAAGGAAATCAGAATGGTGAAGGTCCGTTGGGATAACTGCGGACGCGAGGAGCTCTCTTGGGAGCGAGAGAAGGCAATGCGTGAGGAGTACCCCGAGTTGTTCCCCTCAGGTACTCGTTATGTTTATTTTGTGTAGTCTCTGTTCTTAATTTCGGGACGAAATTCTCTTAAGGGGGAGGGAGTTGTAAGACCCCAACCTCGGAGATGATCGCGTTCGGGCACCGTTTTGAGGGTCAAAACGGTGTCAGGTGGAAAAATGGTCAACATGAATTTTGTTCGTCTCGACGAGATCTACAACTTTCATGTTGACCACTTTTCGATTTGAGGTCATCTCAGGGGCACACGGCCGTGTGCCTACCCGTGTTCAGTGGTCGAATGCGTTTTTGTGCAGTCTCGAGTCAGAGAAGGACACGGCCTGAGACACACGGCCGTGTCTCAAGCCGTGTGTGGGGCACACGGCCTCGAACACGGCGTGTCAAGACCCGTGTCGATCGGCGAATGAGCTACACGGCCAGACACACGGCCGTGTGTCAAGCCGTGTTCGGCCCAGTTTTTGGGATTTTGGATCTAATCTCGGCTGTTCGTTCCCTTGGATCTGGATCCGATGGTGGGGGATGCTCCTGGGGGGTTATTAGTCGGGAAATGGGGGGGGGGAGAAACCCTCATTTTCACTTTGAGTTTCTCTTTCTTCATCTTAGAGAGAGGGGAGAACTCCTTTGGTGGTGTGAGCCCAAATTCCGGCCGCCGGCGGAGCACCGGAGCACCGATTCGCGATCCGAGTCCGGATCCTCGAAGGCAAGGGCGAGGCGAAGCTTTCCATCCGGCTACATCTTCATGGCGCCGCGGAAAAATGCGAGGGTAACGATTCTCTTCTTGAGCATGTGAAGCTCTTCTTCCTTTGCATGGGAAAACCCCTCTCCCGCGAGTGTGTGGCGAGATCGTGGTATTCCTTGGGGTAGATAAGTAAAGTCCCCCTTGTTAGAGTCCGGAATCGTAGTACGGACATATGCATGTTGTGTGAAGCCTACCCGGACGTGTGTTCCGGATCGGTGATGTTTTGCTATGCATATTTTAGCCGGAGAAGACTCCGAGCATTGTGGTTGTTTTCGGGTTGCTATGCGGTAGAATGCATCAGGGAATCTTGGGGATTAACCCCGAGGTGCACCCGGAAATCTGGGCGGAAACGAAGTTCTGCCATCTCGGTGGCCTGGGTGCCAGCCGGGAACATAGCGGGGCTATGTATCATGTTTGATTGCGGCAGGGAGCCTTGGGGATGAAACCCGAGGTGCACCTGGAAATCTTGGACGGAAATGTAGTTCTGTCATATCGGTGGCCTGGGAGCCAACCGGGTACTTAGCAGGGCTAAGTACCGTGTTTGATTGTTATTTGGGACTGGGGAAAGCTTAGTCCGCGCCAAAGGGCCAAATGGCAGTGGCGGAGTGAGCAACGGACTAGTAGCCCTCTACCCGCTCCACCTGCTCGGTTAAAGCGACCTAAAGTTTACGTGGGACTTACTGAGATTTGGAGATCGAGTCTAGGCTGCGGCTGAGAAGACTAAATGCTCACAAAGATTGCCATCCTGGGGGTGGTGGTGGAGTCGAGGACCGGACGGGGTTCGGACTGGCTTCGCCGAGTAAGTGCCCTGAGAGCACGGGGTGTACGACCGTGAGAGCGTGCACCTATGTTGAGATGCTTGTTTGGCTGTGTTGTGTGTTTTGCTAACAAGTGCAGGGAAGAAGCTTTGCCGCCCCGGTTTGGGGGCGGAATCGTTATAATTTGGTCAGCATTGCTGACCGTTGCCTTTGTCTACCACCGTGCGGTGGGTTGTTGCTTGCAGGTGCTGCGGAGCCGAGAGGTAAATAGCGGGCTAAAGCCCAAGTTACTGTGCTGGCCCTCGAAGGCCTTGTTTTGAGTGTTTTACCTCTTGTACTCATGTGTGGCCGGCCTGCGTGCCGAGGTTTGGAAGACACTACTTTGTTAAGTGAACATTGTAAGGCCTTAAGGCCAGTTCTCTTTTGTGTATGTACTCATTCCTGGGTTGTAGTGGACATTCATGCTTTTTGGCAGGGTTCTTATTCTTTTGCAACTTAATTAAATTTGCTTCCGCTAGGTGTTGTGTAGGACGCTCTGATTAGTTGTATGGTTTCAACGCGTAACCAACCGGTCTGTCCGTAGTATATGGCGTCGGGCCCCGGCCGGACCTACTGTTATATGCTATGTGACGGATAGGGGTGTTACACATTTTGCTTGGGTTAGAACATGACATCAAGGAGGAAAGAAAAAGGAAAGGGGAAGGGGAAGAGATTGCTAAACAAAATGTCAAGTTCTTGAATGAGGAGTCTAGGCTTCATTTTAAAGATTTGCGATCTATCCCCTTCATTTTTGTGTGAGGCTTTAAAATGAAAAAGAGAGCTTGGAGCCTCATATATGCAAAGCAAATCAAAGCACTCCAGTGGGAGTCATTCTGTCACCCAAGAATTGAGGCTGTTCTCCCTTTGGTTTATGAGTTCTATGCAAACGATAAAAGCGCGAAGGGGGAGAAGGTATTGTAAGAGGGATAGACGTTGAGTTCTCTACGAAAATAATCCGTGCTATGTTTGATTTGGATGACCTGGAGCAAGCTGATTACACCACCGTTTTAATAAATGTGACCCCAAGGGAGATGACAACAGTAGTGTGATGTATACCAGAGCCAGTTTGGTCTAGCAAGACACAGAAAACGTTGAAGGCAACATGTCTAAACCATGAGTCCAAGGCGTGGCTTCTCTTTATTAATGCAAGCATCATGCCCACCAGACATCCCAACAGTGTAGTCATCGAGAAGATGGTTATTATCTACTGCAGCATGAGGGGGATAAGATTTAATCTAAGCAAAATCATCACTATGCAGTTAAAGAGAAAAATAAAGGAAGAGAGGGTTCGACAACTGTGGTTCCCTACCCTCATCACAAAACTATGTCGCAATGCAGGAGTAGTGGAGGATATAGAGGACATGACTACATAGGTGAAACATCACATAAATGAAACTGTGGTCTAGGTAAATGTAAAGGTGGCTGTGGGAACCTCAAGGAAGCAGGAACTGTTGTGAATTATGGGAGCTGATCAATACACCAAGCCACCATCGGTTGACCCCTTTCATATTGATATTCCAGTGGCAGATCGTGGTACCGATCCAGATATTATGGTGGAGCATATTGATTATATTAAAGCATATCAGTGGTGTCAGCACCTTTACAAAAAGGAACAGTTTGAGGATATTCATTCGAATCTGCGCAAGATTATGGAGAAAGCAAAGATTCTAGTGTCGGAGCCGAGCTTTAGGATGGTGGGACAGTTCGATGACAAGGGATACCTTCTGACTTCGGATCGGACCAGAGTTGATCCAACTGTGGTTGTTGCAGAGGAGGGAGACGAGGAGGAAGACGAGGAAGAAGACGATGAGGAGGAGGACAAGTAGGTTTACCTTCTTTTCTGCTTTACTTTTGCATAGCTAGGCTTACATTTTGTTCTAGACTATAGTTGTCTATGTTATGCTCTAGACTTTGTCTTGGTGATATATATAATGAGATGTGATATTTTGGATGGTTTACTTTGTGCTACACTTATATGATTTTTGATGCTTCAAGATGCTACCTATAGTCATTTTAATGTTTGACATAACACTGATGTTGGGTACATTGGAAAATGTGTACCTGATTTAAAGAAGCCCAACTTAGCTCAATGATATACATCAAGGTGTATTTGATGTTGTTTTGAGTTGACATGTGCAGGTGAAGAAGTATTAAAGAATGCAGAAAAATATTCTAAGTCCACATGTCGACACCTGAAGAAATTGTGTCGACACTTCAGAATATTTGTGTCGACACTTCAGAATATCAGTGTCGACACAGAGAAAGATAGTCGACCACATTTATGTCCACACTGGGAAGCAGTGTCGACACATAAAGAAAATCGTCGACCTCAGCACTGGGAAGAAGTGTCGACACAGTGGAAGATAGTCGACACCCAGAGGAAGCAGTGTCGACACCGTGAAAGATAGTCAACACCCAGAGAAAGTTAGTCGACTAGTGAAAGATAGTCGACCAGAGAAAGATAGTCAACTAGTGGAAGATAGTCGACTAGTGGAAGATAGTCAACTAGTGAAAGATAGTCGACCAGAGAAAGATGTGTCGACACCAGAAGATTGAGTCGACACATATTGGCAGAAGTCGACTATGCTTGTGTCGACACCAGAAGACTGAGTCGACACATTTTGGCAGAATTAAAGATTGCTGTGTCGACACCAGAAGGCTGAGTCGACACATACTAAGTTCTGAATCTACAACAACTGTGTCGACACACAGGACTTGTGTCGACACACTGCAGAGTCTAGACCAAGTTATTTTTTGAAGAAACTGTGTCGACTTAAAGGCAAATTAGTCGACATCATCAAAGACTGTGTCGACACCAAAGTCACTTGTGTCGACACAGATAGACAGATTGGTCTCGACACTTTCTAACTGACTGTCTCGACATTTTGCTGTCCAAGGCTAAGGTACAAGAACTGTTTGAAGACTTGACAGCTGTGGGTTGCCACCGTTTAACTGAAGCTGTCAGACCTGTCAGAAAACAGTTAGAAACCGGATCAGCCGGTTACCATGAAGAAAGTCTATAAATAGACACATTCAGAAGGAATTATATATGCAGCTAAGCTAAGAAAAAAGATAACTGAAGAAGATCTAAGAAGAAGAAATAGAAGGATTACAATCCTGTTGTAGCTTCAATTCAAGAAAGTGTTAAGCTCTAAAGAAGATCTTCATCAGTAGATCTAAGAAGAAGAAGAAGTCTGAAGTATCAGAAAAGGTGTTGGATAGAGAGGGATCCAGTCATCTTGAAGAAGAAGAAGGAAGCCATCAGTGGTTTCTCAAGAAGCTGTTTGGAAATCAACTCAGCTAAGTTCAGATTCAAGAAGCTTTGAAGAAAGCTCAGATTCAGTTGATTTCATCAGCTGATCAAGAAGTGTCTTATCCTCTTCTCTCTCAACAAAGGCAAGACATTAAAATATCTTTTCTAAATTTCTGTAGGATCTGTTTACACAGATCTGAGTTGTAAGCCTGTGTTATAAAGGCTGAGTGTAGGAGAGGTGATCTCTGAGTGGTAGGGCTATTTGCCTGAGTCTAGGAGAAAGTTATTCTCTGAGTGGTGGGCCTTGAGGCAAGGCTGAGGTAGGGCTGTTGAGCCTGAGTTGTAGGAACCTATCCAGGTTCTGAGCTGTAGGATCTGAGGATCTGAGAATAGTGGAAGTTTGGCCGAATCTAGCATACTGCTAGATAGGTGAAGGGGGAAAGTGGATGTACCCAGACCTTGGGGAACCACTATAAAACATTGTGCAATCTGTGATGCTTAATTATCTGTGAATGCTGTGCTAGATGTCTTAATTTGTAATTGAATTCTGTCTAGAAGTATAAACAAGAAATTAGAACCTATTCACCCCCCCTCTAGGTGTTTAGGTTGTCTTAAAAGTAAAACTATCAAGTGGTATCAGAGGGAGGTTCCTCAAAAAGGACTTAACAGTCTGAGGTAGATATGATAGGAAGAATCAAGATTCAAAAAGATGGGTTCTGGTGAGAATCATAAGGAGCTAGGGTCTATGAAATTACCCATATGCAAGAAAGAAATTTTTGGAATTTGGAAAGAAAGAGTCAGATTGTTTATGGAGGCATCTGATCCAAGGATTTACATCACAGTACAGGAAGGCCCCTTCATACCAATGAAGGTATCAGTTCTTGATGCAAATATCCAAACTCCAAAGAGTTATTCAGAGATGACCAAGGATGAAATCATCTTGGCAACCATGGATAAAAGAGCTCAGAACATTATTGTTAGTGCCATAGATAATTCAACATTTCAGAATCTGATTCACTGCAAGACCTCCAAAGAGATGTGGGACACATTGATTGTCTACATGGAGGGATCTGAAGAAGTAAGGCAGGACAGGAAGTCTATGCTCAATCAGGAGTATGGAAGTTTTAGACAAGGAAAATCTGATAGCATAACTGAGTGCTACAAGAAATTCTATAGAATTGTGAATGAGCTTATGTCCTATGGAAGAGTCTTCAGTACTTATGAACTGAATGACAAATTCTTGAGATCCTTAACAAAGGATTGGGACACAAAGATCTATGCCATAAGAGAAGTGGCTAAATTGGCAGAGATATCTCCTCCCACCTTGTTTGGAAAGTTGCTATCCTATGAAATGCAACTTATGGTGAGGAAGGAGGAGGAAAAGAATTCAAGAGGAGAGCATAGAGAAAAGACTGTGGCATTCAATGCAGAAGCCACTAGAAAGAATAGGAGGAAATCACCATCTCCTCCTAAGGAAGTTGCAGAAGATAGTTCTGAAAATTCAGATAAGGGTTCAGAAAGCTGTGATTCAGATGCAGACTTTGCTACATTCACAAGGCAATTCTAGAGGTTCTTGAAAAAGAAGCAATGGAAGTCTAGGCCTTCCACATCACAGCAAGTTGATGACTATTATCAGAAGAAAAGGTCATCAAGGAAAGAGAAGAGCAGATCAAAGCCCAGCAAAGCCACTACTTCAAAGATTGTCTGTTATTATTGCAATAGGCCTGGACATGTAGTGGCTGACTGTCCTGATAAGAGAAAGGAATCTTCAGACAAAAAGAAGACTTATCAGAAAGGCAAGAAGGAGAAATCCTTTGTTGCAAAGAAAGATAAGAGTCTAACAGACCAGTCAACTTCAGAGTCAGAATCTGAAGCTGAAGCATATATTGGACTATATGCTGCATCTGAAGAAGAGGAGTTTCTGCAGTTGCTAGACTCCATCAATGAACAAAAGGATCATCAGTGTATGGGGCTGATGGCAGGATCAGAAGAGGACATATGCCAGAATCAGTCTGGTCATAATAAGGTACAATGTCCTTCTATTACATCTGTTTGTTGTACAAGTGAAGAATCAGCTACATCTGCATCAAGAGATGTAGATGCATCTGAATCTGAAGGAGATGTCTATCAATTGATAGACAAGTATGGGGACCTGTTGCAAGCCCTTAAGAAAAGCAAGAACCTGGTTAAATCTCAGGCTCAGGAAATTGCTGAACTAAGGGTTGCTACAACTGAGTTAGAGAAAGTTATTGATCAAAACTTAAATGAAATAGCCAAGCTGAAGAATATAACTATTATTCAGATGGGCACAATTAATTATACTAATGATCAAGTGAAGAGTCTGGAAGCCAGACTTAGAATTGAAAGGGATTTAGTGGCTAGTTACTCTAAGCCAAAATCTGTCTTACCCTTGATAGATGAATTTGTCACTCAAAAGGGTAAGGCTGGATTAGGATTTAAAGGTAACTCCAGGGCTGGCAGATTCAAGAGGAAAGGCAAAGCTTCTGTTCAGCCACTAAACCTTTCAGTCCCCATAAAGTTTAGTAAGGTGGAAGTGCCTTCTAACAAATATGATCATGAAAATATTCAAGGTCATAATAAGACTAATGTTCTGAAGAACAAGGGGGTAAATGCAAGCAGGCCTACCTATGGTCATAAACCCAATGGTTTTAAGAAATCAGTAGGTGAAGTTGCTGCAGCACCAGCAATGAACAGAAATTCTTCTGACAAGGATGTATCTAGATCTAGATACAATAAGTTTGAATGTTGGTGCTGTGGCAAGAGAGGCCATTTTGCACTAGACTGCTGGTATAACACAAGTGTTATAAAGAACAAAAGTCTACCTGTTAGAAGAGGTTATGGTAGCTTTATTAATGCTAACCTGAACCAAGGACCCAAGACTTACTTGGGTTCTAAGGGTAAGTAATTCTGTGTTGCAGGTGAATCCAAGTTACCATGCCCCTATATGGTACTTGGATAGTGGTTGTTCCAGGCACATGACTGGAATAAAGGGGCTGCTGAAGGAGTATTCATCTGTCAAAGATGGACCTAAAGTGATCTTTGGTGGATCTGAAAAAGGAGTCATCAAAGGGTTTGGTAACATTTCTTCTAACCTAATTACTATCACTCAAGTGGCTTATGTAAAAGGTTTGAAACATAATCTAATAAGCATAAGCCAGCTAAGTGATTTAGGATATGACATTTCATTTGTTAAAGATGGATATCATATCAAGAGGTCAAGTGATCAAAAGATCATATTGACTGGGTATAGGAAGAGAAATGTATATTGTCTTAATTTTGAATGTGAGAATAAGGCTTCTCCCATCTGTCTTGTAGCTGATGACAATGCTTCTCATTGTGTTAAGTGGCACAAGAGATTGGCTCATCTAAACTACAAGACAATTGGCCAACTCTTTAGCAAAGAGTTAGTGAGGAATGGACCTCAAATTAAGTGTATAAAGGAAGGGATATGCTCAGCTTGTCAAAAGGGCAAGCAGAAAAAATCCTCCTTTCAAAGCCTTGAAAACAAGGATTCTGTGAGGTGCTTATACCTCTTGCATATGGATCTTTTTGGTCCTATGCCAGTTCATTGTCTAGGTAGGAAGGTCTACACTTTTGTGGTTGTAGATGACTATTCTAGATTTACATGAGTGTTCTTTCTGAGACAAAAATCTGAAACCCCAAGTGTATTACTTAATTTTGTAAAGCAAATTCAGAATGAACTGAATAGTACAGTGGTCAAAATCAGAAGTGACCATGGTACTGAGTTTCAATCTGAAAGCATAACAAACTTGTGTAAAGACTTTGGGATTTTCCAAGAGTTCTCCTCACCTAGAACACCTCAGCAAAATGGAATTGCTGAAAGAAAGAATAGAACATTAATTGAAGCTGGTAGAACTCTATTGAGTGACACCTCTCTCCCAGAATATTTTTGGGCTGAGGCAGTTAACACTGCTTGTCATGTAATCAATAGGGTTACTATCACCAAAAGCCACAAAATGACTCCCTATGAGATTGTGAAAGGCAGAAAACCAAATCTATCTTACTTTAGGATCTTTGGTTGCAAGTGTTATATACTTAACAATGGCAAGTCATATTTGACTAAGTTTGCTGCCAAATCCCAGGATGGGATATTTGTTGGGTACAACACAAATAGTAAGGTCTATAGAGTCTTCAACTTGACTACTCAAGTTGTTGAAGAATCTGTGCATGTTGTGTTTGATGAAACAAGATTAATCAACTGTGAGTTGTCTTGTAGATCAAATGACTCAACAGGTATAAGCAAAGTATGGACAAGCTTTCCATTACTGAAGTATCAAAGGAAGATGGGGCATTGGAAAATGAAGGCTTCAGTCCAGGGGGAGAACAAGACACTATAGAAGCTGATGAAAATCAAGAGAATCAGTTAAATGAAGGAGCTGGAGATGTTCAACCAGAAGGAAATCTTCCTCCAGCTACAAGACATTTAAGAGATCATCCAGCTGATCAGATAATAGGTGATCCAAGACAAGGGGTGCAAACTAGAAGAAGAAATCAAAACACAGTTCTACATTCAAGTTTCCTGTCACAAATGGAGCCTAAGAAGTTTGAAGAAGCTATCCAAGACCAGCACTGGATTGATGCTATGCAAGAGGAGCTGAATCAATTCAGAAGGTGCAATGTCTGGGAGCTTGTTCCTAAACCAAGAGGCCACAACATAATTGGCACAAAATGGATCTATAGGAACAAGCTAGATGAAAGTGGAATAATAGTAAAGAATAAAGCAAGATTGGTTGCAAAAGGATACAGGCAGGAAGAAGGGATTGACTTTGATCAAACCTTTGCTCCAGTAGCAAGGCTGGAGGCAATCAGAATATTCCTTGCCTATGCAGCCTATCAAGACTTCAAAGTATACCAGATGGATGTGAAGTCAGCGTTTCTGAATGGTGATCTTAAAGAAGAAGTATATGTATAGCAGCCATCAGGTTTTGTAGATCCTCTTAAACCTGATTTTGTTTATAAGCTTAGAAAAGCTCTGTATGGGTTAAAGCAAGCCCCAAGGGCTTGGTATGAAACTCTGTCTACTTTCCTTATTGAGAATAAATTCTCAAGAGGAAAAATTGACAAAACTCTATTCCTTAGGGAATCCAAAGGCAAGATCATCTTAGTTCAGATCTATGTTGATGACATAATCTTTGGATCTACTGAAAACAACCTTTGTAAAAAGTTTGCCAAACTTATGCAAGGGAAGTTTGAGATGAGCAGTATGGGGGAACTGAAATTCTTCTTGGGACTCCAAGTAAGACAGACTGATGATGACTTGTCCATATCCCAGTCTAAGTTCACCAAAGAATTGATTAAGAAATATGGTATGGAGTCATCCTCCACCATGAGAACTTCTATGGGAACAAGTATGCCTATATGCAAAGATGATGCAGGTAAACCTGTTGATGAGACTTTGTATAGAGGAATAGTTGGCTCACTACTATATCTCACTACTAGTAGACCAGATATTATGTATGCTACATGTGTCTGTGCTAGGTACCAAGCCTGCCCTAAAGAATCTCATTATACTGCAGTTAAAAGGATTCTGAGATATCTTAAGGGCACACCTAATCTAGGTCTTTGGTACCCTAGGAATAGAGATTTTCAACTAACAGGCTATTCAGATGCAGATTTTGCAGGATGTAGAGAGGATAGGAAGAGTACTACAGGTACTTGTCAATTCCTAGGAGGAAGACTAATATTATGGAGTAGTAAGAAGCAGACTAGTGTGGCAATTTCCACAGCTGAGTCAGAGTATGTTGCTGCTGGAAGCTGCTGTGCACAGCTATTATGGATGCAGCATCAGCTAAAGGATTATGGTATTCAAGTAAGCAGAATACCTCTTTTGTGTGATTCTAAGAGTGCAATTTCTATTGCTAATAATCCTATTTCTCATAGTAGAACTAAGCATATAGAAATAAAATACCATTTTCTTAGAGAACATGTAGAAAAAGAAGACATCTCATTGGAATTTGTGAAAACAGATTATCAAATAGCAGATGTGTTTACTAAGCCCCTAGATGAGACAAAATTCAATAAATTCAAAATTGAATTAGGTATGTTAACCATTGATTAGTGTAATCACAAAATCATCAACAATAAAGTTGAAGTGGTAACAAGACATTCAAGTGATATTAAGACACATTGAAGTAGTATAAAGTACTTTGTTGTACTTATAAGTTGTGATGAACAAACAGAAATTGGCTAAGTAAGATGGTGTCGACACATTCAGTAATAATGTGTCGACTCAGGGTAGTAATGTCGACAAGTCAGAGATATTGTGTCGACACAGAAAATATGTGTCGACACTTAAGAATCTTATTGTCGACTTATCCAGGAATGTAGTGTCGACTTCACCAGGATAGTGGTGTCGACACTTACAGATTTTGTGTCGACACATATACTAAGAGTCGGCACAGAATTTCTGATGCTCTACTATATATCTCTGGTGTCGACATAACCGCAAATTGGTGTCGACACATAGTAGACGAACTTGTAGTCGAGACAATAGAAGCTTGTGTCGACACAATCCATCTGTGTCGACACTTATAGTCTGTTTTTGGCGACTTTTGATCTTCTTTAAACAGAATGTATAAATAGGTCAAAAACTCATTCTGTCGACACGCTTACAAGGTTTTCGAAACCCTGTGTCGACATTCTCCCTCTCTCTCTCTTTCTCTCATCTTTCAAGCTTTCTCGACTGATCAATAACGCCGAAGATTGAAGACAATGTGAATGAAGGATATGAGTTGGTGCGCCAGGCCTTTGCAGCTGCCCCTCCAGATGTTCTTGGGGTTATCTCTCTCCTCTCCGACTCAGGTTTAGAATTTCTGGTCTCCGAACCATCAAAGATATGGAAGAAGGAGGTGCACGAGTTCTTTACCTCTGCATCTGTAAACTCTGAAAGTCATAAGATAAAATCCACAGTTCATGGGTCACCTGTGGAGATTACACCAAGAAAGATAAGAACAATTCTGCAATTACCTACAATTGAGAATGAAGAGGATGTCCCTACTTCTAAATCTAGGGAGGCTCTTCAATGGTGTGGATTGGAATCCACCATGAAAATTGGAGCTGCGTTCAATCGGAAAGGAATGAATCAACAAGGCAAGTTTCTGTCAGAAGTAGTTGGAAAAGTTATTCTGTGCAAGCCAGGTGGACATGATAGGATTTCTGCCTATATGTTCAGCCTAATGACCAGGATTGTTTTTACAATTCCTACGGATTGGTCATCTGTAATCTTTGAGAAGATTAAGGAAGGAATCAAGAAGCCAACTCTGGCTAGGATAATGAGTATATACCTAAGTAAGGAGATTCCTGAGGTTATGCAACAATAACCTGGAACTAAAATTAATCACATGAGAAGGATGGACATGAGATTGTTCTCCAGATGGGATAGGGTGCTGACCAAAGAGATGCCTGAAGTGGAAAGGCAGGATTCACCTGAGAAATCCCCAGGTCATGCTACCAGTACTGGGCATCCACAAGAAGAGCAAGTAAGACTAGAGGTTGAAGATCAGCCTGCATCTACACAAGTTCAGGATGCCACAATACCTGCAGTTCAAGAAGAAGAAGTAAGTATACCAGCTCATCAAGTTTATTCACCTACACAAACTGTATCTACTCATGACCAGGTACAGGTGCAGGGGGAGCTGGTGTATTTTCCTACAAAAGAGATTTCTAATATTTCTATTTCTGCACAGGTCCAGGGGGAGCAAGTGCAAGAAGATGCTCAAATTGATCAATCTCCAAATTTGAATACTGCAAATGATCAAGCCCAGAAGGAATATACTCTTGAGGAGTTATTTCCAAATGATGAAATAATTACTGATAGTCTGGAAGTGGAGCAAGAAATTGAGGGGGAGCCAGTGCATGTTGAGACTGTACAACATGGCACTGAAGCAGCTGTTTCTCCTCCTCCCAAAGAAAGAGTTCAAATTGATAGTACTTCTGATTCAGAGACTGAAGAAGCCAGGGTGGCTAAAAAGAGAAAACTTATGGTCTTCCAGAGAAGGAGCAAGAGCTATAAGCAGGCTCTATAGTCTACAACACATCACACTCCTTCTGACTTTGATTATAATAAGTTCTTGGTAGATTTACAAGTGAAATTGGATGAACACAGAGTGGCTATAGAAAAATATGTTGATGAGAACAACAAGTCCCTGCAATTTGACTTAGCTCAAGATATAAAATCAATTAGGTTTGAGGTCAATATGCATAAGAAGGAAATGACAGATTGCTTCCATAAGGGAGGTAATGCTGTGGTATATCTGGCAAAACAACAGCAGACTATCATCCCTAAGGTGGATGACATTGCTTTAAAGCAAAGCTATGTCTTGGAAAATCAGATAAGGATGAATGAGAATTTAACTGAATCTCATCATGAGATCATTGAGAAATTGAAGAAGATTGTTCCAGGCCTGCCTACAGATAGAGCAAAAGAAATGGAAGAATTTGATAAGAACTTTCAAGCAGCTATTGCTTCTATTAAGACTGCAATCACTACCTCTCAAAAGGAAATATCTGACAAGCTTCTAAAGTTAAAACCATTTTTAAAGAGGGTGTGAATTATCTGGATGGCCAAATCAGATTTCAAAAGGAAGATCTCAGAGATCATGTTTCTAGAGAAGCCATAAAGGGGGAGAGGATGCTAGTTCATGCAGGCTCAGAGCACACCAAATGGGTGACCAATAGTATTCGAGCCACATTGGGATATCCCCCATTGTGTGATGATGCTATGGTGGCTGAGTCAGGAATTCAAACAAGTCTACTTGAAGGCAATCAACCTGAGGTTGCCCAAGTCATTTACCCCCTCCAGATTATGATATGATTGATCAGCAGGTTCAAGGGATGTATAGTCCTCCAAAGGAGGTTACTAATATTGTTATTGGGAAGGTTGATAAGCCTGAGGCTACTTTGAAAGACCAGCAAGATGCTCTTCTATCTAAGAAAAGGTTTAGAGAGCAGGCTGAACTTAAGCCAGACTTTGAGCAGTGGAGTCCTACTTCCAGAAATATAATACTCACTGCATGGAAGGCTGTCAAAGACCAAGTGCAGGAAAGAGGCAAGTGGTACAATGAGATGGAATGGCAGAAGTATGAAGCCAGGCAAGAGGCCATTGTACAATTTAGAAGAAAAGCCAAGCTGGGTAGGCTGCCTCCAGATGCTCAGGAGCCAAGCAAGTACTTCCCAAAGCCCTTTCATTATTTTGAAAGGCAAAGGCTCAAGGAAGAAGCAAAGAAGAAGGCTGATCTAAAAGGCAAGAAGCCAACTGAAGATTCTGAAGCTCCTGTGAAGGCTCAAGTTCTATCTGGCAAAGGGATTGTCATTAAAGAGCCTGATCAGTCTTAATTTTTAGTTCTTTCAAAGTATTTTGTAATGTTTTGATTAAATCATTAAATGTAAATCTCTGTATTCAAACATTATCAAGTTATAAACAAAATGTTGGTTGGTATCATATAATGTTCATTCTGTGATGGATTGTTTTTATTTTGTTTATATTAAGTATTCCTGTTATGTCATATATCATCAGTTTATACTTGTTATAAATGGTGTATATCATTGGCTATAGGGTTATGACTTCTCCAAATAGGGGGAGATTGTTGGGTACATTGGAAAATGTGTTCCTGATTTAAAGAAGCCCAACTTAGCTCAATGATATACATCAAGGTGTATTTGATGTTGTTTTGAGTTGACATGTGCAGGTGAAGAAGTATTAAAGAATGCAGAAAAATATTCTAAGTCCACATGTCGACACCTGAAGAAATTGTGTCGACACTTCAGAATATTTGTGTCGACACTTCAGAATATCAGTGTCGACACAGAGAAAGATAGTCGACCACATTTATGTCAATACTGGGAAGCAGTGTCGACACATAAAGAAAATCGTCGACCTCAGCACTAGGAAGAAGTGTCGACACAGTGGAAGATAGTCGACACCCAGAGGAAGCAGTGTCGACACCGTGAAAGATAGTCGACACCCAGAGAAAGTTAGTCGACTAGTGAAAGATAGTCGACCAGAGAAAGATAGTCGACTAGTGGAAGATAGTCGACTAGTGGAAGATAGTCAACTAGTGAAAGATAGTCGACCAGAGAAAGATGTGTCGACACCAGAAGATTGAGTCGACACATATTGGCAGAAGTCGACTATGCTTGTGTCGACACCAGAAGACTGAGTCGACACATTTTGGCAGAATTAAAGATTGTTGTGTCGATACCAGAAGGCTGAGTCGACACATACTAAGTTCTGAATCTACAATAACTGTGTCGACACACAGGACTTGTGTCGACACACTACAGTCTAGACCAAGTTATTTTCTGAAGAAGCTGTGTCGACTTAAAGGCAACTTAGTCGACATCATCAAAGACTGTGTCGACACCAAAGTCACTTGTGTCGACACAGATAGACACATTGGTCTCGACACTTTCTAACTGACTGTCTCGACATTTTGCTGTCCAAGGCTAAGGTACAAGAACTGTTTGAAGACTTGACAGCTGTGGGTTGCCACCGTTTAACTGAAGCTGTCAGACCTGTCAGAAAACAGTTAGAAACCGGATCAGCCGGTTACCATGAAGAAAGTCTATAAATAGACACATTCAGAAGGAATTATATATGCAGCTAAGCTAAGAAAAAAGATAACTGAAGAAGATCTAAGAAGAAGAAACAGAAGGATTACAATCCTGTTGTAGCTTCAATTCAAGAAAGTGCTAAGCTCTAAAGAAGATCTTCATCAGTAGATCTAAGAAGAAGAAGAAGAAGAAGTCTGAAGTATCAGAAAAGGTGTTGGATAGAGAGGGATCCAGTCATCTTGAAGAAGAAGAAGGAAGCCATCAGTGGTTTCTCAAGAAGCTGTTTGGAAATCAACTCAGCTAAGTTCAGATTCAAGAAGCTTTGAAGAAAGCTCAGATTCAGTTGATTTCATCAGCTGATCAAGAAGTGTCTTGTCCTCTTCTCTCTCAACAAAGGCAAGACATTAAAATATCTTTTCTAAATTTCTGTAGGATCTGTTTATACAGATCTGAGTTGTAAGCCTGTGTTATAAAGGCTGAGTGTAGGAGAGGTGATCTCTGAGTGGTAGGGCTATTTGCCTGAGTGTAGGAGAAAGTTATTCTCTGAGTGGTAGGCCTTGAGGCAAGGCTGAGGTAGGGCTGTTGAGCCTGAGTTGTAGGAACCTATCCAGGTTCTGAGCTATAGGATCTGAGGATCTGAGAATAGTGGAAGTTTGGCCGAATCTAGCATACTGCTAGATAGGTGAAGGGGGAAAGTGGATGTACCCAGACCTTGGGGAACCACTATAAAACATTGTGCAATCTGTGATGCTTAATTATCTGTGAATGCTGTGCTAGATGTCTTAATTTGTAATTGAATTCTGCCTAGAAGTATAAACAAGAAATTAGAACCTATTCACCCCCCCCTCTAGGTGTTTAGGTTGTCTTGAAAGTAAAACTATCAACTGACCTGAAATTGAGTATTAAAATATGTCATAGGTTCCCTGCTACGTCTCATTTATTTTGTTGAGAGCTGCACTCCGATGTCACTTATTTCACACTAACTTACGAATTTTACACTAAGATAAAAATAGTTTAGTCAAAATATCTCTTAGCCCTGATGCTGCTTATCTTATTACAATTAGTATGTTCTGAATTAAATATTATGAAATGATATTTGGTTTGAGTAATGACAATGATTTCTATGATAATCATCATGCGCATGTGCTATATTTATGAGCTTTTGATTATACTCATCGATTCTAACACAAATAGATCTCATGTCAATAACTATGTACACTTTGAGGATTAGAGTTATGCAGGCTAGACTAAATGACTAGGTTGCTGAAGAATATCATATGTTGGGAGAAGCATGGGTACGTCAACAAGTAGCAATGGACAACCATTATGTCGTATTCATTCTAGGGGAGTTATTTATATTTTAAGTTTCTTTCTTCCTTAAACATTATTTGCTTATTAGTAAAAATAATTTATAGTATCCTCATGATGAAAAGGTATCTTCTGTTAGAGATTAGTAAAGGACTTAAGTGTGGAGGTGGGGGTGCTATAACCCCTACAATTGATTGAAAAATAATTTATTTAACTACAAATTGAATGATCTTAATTCTTGTTTTAATTAATCATTAGGCTATTCTAGACATATTCAATGATAATTAATTGGTAAGGCTGAACAAATCCAAAGAGTTCAATTAATGAAATGAAGTTAGTAAGATTTTTTTTGATAAAACTAGCTCACACAATTACTTTATATACAAAACATTTGTTTACTTCCAATGCAATATTTTGATATTGACCTTTAAAACTAATGGGGAGGGGTGAGCAATACCTAAGTCAATGATGACAGCCTAGACCTGAGCTTAGGTAGTACTCCTTTTAATCATCCACTAAAATATTTGAGCTTAAACTTTTTTCATACATATTATTCCATGCTCACATGTCATTTGTTCCTACTAGTTGTACCTTAGTAAGTTAGTCATTTATGGGTGTCAAATTTCTCTTAAAAATGGCTAAATTTCATAGTGATATGTGGCCCAGGTATATGTCTATATACTTGGAATAATCCCTGTTGGGTACACTGGAAAATATGTACCAGATTTGGAGAAGCCTCCCCTTACTCAATGATATACATCAATTTGTATTTGATGGGATGTTTGAGTTTCAGTGTGCAGGTTTAAGAAATACAGAAAAATTTCTAAGTACAAGTGTCGACACTTATAAAGAATTGTGTCAACACCTGAAGCAAGAGCTGTATCGACACCCAGGAATTATGTCAACACCTGAAGCAGGAGCTGTGTAAACACCCAGGAATTGTGTCGACACCTAAAACAAGAATTGTGTCGACACCTGAAGAAGGTTTGTGTCGACACACAGGACTTGTGTCGACACACACTCAACGCCGTCTATCAACAACAACTATACTGAGTCTGAAAGGCTTGTGTCGACACACAGGACTTGTGTTGACACACACTCAATGATATCTGGACATACACTCAACCACATCTGTCAGCATAAGTTATGTCAAGACCAGGTGCAGTTGTGTCGACACACATGACTTGTGTCGACACATACAAACAGAAGCTGTGTCGAGAAGCAGAAGAATGACTGTGTCGACACATTGAGTGCTGTGTCGACATCATCAAGGCATGTGTCAACACTTAGTCTATTTGTGTAGACACATATGAAGTAATTTGCGGAGTGTTTCCTGCTGAGATATAAAGTGATTGCAGAATCAGCTGTCACGGCTGAAGACTTGACAGTTGTCATAAACAACAAGTCTGACACCTTTGTAAGAACTGTCAGAGGGTTGTTACAAACCGGATCAGCCGGTAATCATTGAGAAACTCTATATAAAGGACTGATCCATGACAACCAAAGTAATTAAGGAAGCAATTAAGAGGGAACAAACCAACACAGAACTAGAGAGAGAATTCAACAACAAGAAAGGGGGAACCCTTAAGAAGGCAGATCCTAATTAGTCTGTAAGAAAGATTCAGATCTATTTCTAAATCTAAGAAGGGAGCTGTCTGAAGATCAACTTCTACTCCAAGTCAGATCAACCTCATTTTGTTCAATCAAGAAGCTTTGAAAAAGCTAAGTCAGGTTGAATTTGAAGTATACAGTTTGTTCAAGAACTGATCAAGAAGCTCACACCAATTGAGAGTTCTATCTGGGTGAAATTTCTGTACAACTAAATATTCTTTTTCCTTGTAAGATCTTCTGAGATCTGAGTTGAAAGCATGTGTTTATAAAGGTTGAGGTAGGGCTGAGAGCCTGAGGTGTAGGACTTGTGAAAGTCTGAGTTGTAAGCCTGGTGATAAAGGCTGAGGTAGGGTTGTTTCCTGAGATAGGATTCTTGAGAAGAATCTGAGGTAGGACTTGTATAAGTCTGAGCTGTAGGAACCTATCAGGTTCTGAGGTGTTAGGTATGTGGATCTGAGTTAGTGGAAGGAAGTTGGGCTGAATCCAGTTCTTTACTGGATAAGCGAAGGGGGAAAGTGGATGTAACCATAACTTGGGGAACCACTATAAATCTGGTGTACTGTGCTGTGTTGTGAATGTTATGTTGTGATATATCTAGTTACTTGCTTAAAATTATTAAAGAAAATTAGAACCTATTCACCCCCCCCTTCCCCCTCTAGGTGTCTAGGCTCTTAAAATCAAATCTTTCAAGTGGTATCAAAGCGAGGTTTCTCAAAGATAGACCTAACAGTCTGAGTGAATCTCCAAGGCAATTAACAGATAACGAGAATGGGTTCAAATGAGAATCAGAAGGAATTTGGATCCATGAAACTGTCATCTGCAGGAAAGAAAGTTTTGGGATATGGAAGGAAAGGGTCAGGTTGTTCATGGAAGCATCTGATCCAAGAATCTACATCACAGTACAAGAAGGTCCATTCATTCCAATGAAGGTATCAGCTCTTGATGCAAATCTGCAAACCCCAAAAAGCTTTTCTTAAATGACTAAGGATGAGATCATCCTGGTAATATTAGACAAGAAAGCACAAAACATTATTGTAAGTATTATAAATGATGCCACATTTCAGAACTTGGTTCATTGCAAAACCTCTAAGGAGATGTGGAATATCTTGATTATCTACATAGAGAGAACTGAAGACGTTAGAGAGGATAGGAAATCTATGCTGAATCAAGAATATGAAAGCTTTAGACAAGCCAAGTCTGACAACATAACAGAATATTACAAGAAGTTCTTCAGAATAGTAAATAAGCTAAAGACCTATGGAAGAGTCTTCAGCACATATAAATTAAATGACAAGTTTCTCAGGTCACTAACCAAGGACTGGGATACAAAGATATGTGCCATCAGAGAGGTGGCCAGGATTGCTGATACACCTCCACCCATAATGTTTGGAAAGCTGCTATTTATGAAATGCAGCTCACTGCCAGAAAAGAAGAAGAGAAAAGTAGCAGGTCTGAGTATAAAGATAAGTCAGTAGCCTTCAAGGCTGAAGGCACAAGAAAGGGTAGGAGAAAGTCTCCTTCTTCACCCAGAAGAAGTACTGAGGCTGAAGAAGAAAATCCTGATATTAGTACATCAGATAGCCACCATTCTGATAAAGACTTTGCTGTCTTTACAAGGCAGTTTCAAAGGTTTATGAAGAAGAAGAAATGGAGAACCAAGCCTTCAACATCCTTCTCCAAGGATGATTATTATAAGAAAACAAAGACTTCCAAGGAGGACAGGTATGCCTCAAATCCTAGTAAACAAACTAATTCTAAGATTGCTTGTTATTGCTGCAACAGGTCTGGACATGTCATAGCTGACTATCCTGACAAGAGGATGGAGTCTAAGGACAAGAAGAAGCATCAAGTAAAAGGCAAGAAGGAGAAATCCCTTGTTGTTCAGAAGCAGAAGAGTTGGACAGACTCTTCATCCTCAGAATCTAGAGAAGAAGATGATGAAGAAACATATATTGGGTTGTTCTCTACAGAAGAGGATTCTAGGGAATCAGAATTTTTACAAATGCTAGACTCCATAAATGAAGTTGAAGACTATTGCTGTAAAGGGCTGATGGCTCTATCAGAAGATCAATGCCAAGATTAGCCTGGTCCAAGTAAAGTATATAGTTCTCTCTTAGCTTCTGATTATTTTACTGGATCAGAATCAGTAGCATCAACTTCAAGAGAAGTGGATGGTTCTGAATTTGAGGGGGATGTACATCAATTAATTGATAAGTTTGGTGGTTTGTTGCAAGCACTTAAGAGGAGCAGATTCCTTGTCAGGAAGCATGCCAAGGAAATTGAATCTCTCAAATAGGCTGCAACAGATTCAACCAATATGATAGATTTGAAATTGAAGGAGGTTGCCAAACTGAAAAACATAACAATTATTCAGATGGGCACAATCTCCTTCAAAGAAAATCATATCAAAAATCTGGAAGCAAGACTCCAGAAAGAAAGGGATCTAGTGGCTAAATTTTCAAAGCCAAAGTCTGTCTTGCCTTTAATAGATAACTTCATATCTCAGAAAGGAAAGACAGGACTAGGCTTCAAGGAAAGAATTAGGGCAGCCAATTCTCAAGGAAAAGGCAAAGGCCCAGTTAAGCCACTAGCCACAAAACCCCATATTTCCTTTAGGAAAGTGATGCAACCTTCAAACAGGTATGATCATGATATTACTCATGGTCACTGAAAGTGAAGGGATAAATACTACTCTAGAGGGGGGGTGAATAGAGTTATCAAATTTTGCACTAGACAAAACTTAATAGTCTACCCAACTCCCTTGGAGTGAAATGCGGAATGAAAAGATTATAGATATGGAGATAACCCTAAAGCCTAACACAAGTGATGTGCACAGACTCAAGCTAACTGTAATTACAGTTAAGGCTTGGAAATCCTAATCAGCAACTAGCAAACCTAGTTATATCTAATCACAGCCACATTGCAAGAATTAAATTAAGCAAGCCAGACGACACAAGGAATTTATAGTGGTTCCCCAAACAACTTGGGTACGTCCACTCTTCTACCAACAAGGTAGGAATCCACTACAGGTTTTTGATCAGGTGCCCTGCCACCACAAGATCTGCTTTAGGTAGATCTAGAAACCCTTTAGACTTTTGATCAGGTGTCTAAAAACCAACACAGGTTTTTGATCAGGTGCCCTACCACCAAGGGATACTTTTGAAGGGAGTAATAACCCTGTACAGGAAGGGGAAAGAAGGTTAAAAAGTCTTCTCTATTTTACAATAGATTAGAGAAGCACAAAGACTTGCACTGAGCTAGAGAGCTCTAAAAGAATCAAGGCTCCCCCTGGCTCAAGGAATGTCCAGGTGAAGTCTTGCTTCAGTGCAGAAACTCTTCAGTAAAAACTGAAGGAAAAAACTACAAGAGGATGTAAAATATAAAATAGAAATCTTCTAGCAGCTATCTTCTTCTTCTTCTTCTTCAAAAGAACTCTGAGTCTGAACTTCCTGGAAGCAGGAGAACTCAGGGTGAAGAAGAGCAGAAGAGCTTAACACTTCTCAGTTGAATGAATATTGCTGAGAGCAGTTAAACTTGGTCTTGATGAAAGCTTGAATGCTAATTGAAAAACTCTTAGAATAACTGGATAGCTAGCTAAAATCCTTCTCCAAAGGATTCCTTTTATAGCAGCAACAAGCAACGGCTCTTTTCAATTTGAACTGTTTGTCTTCTTCTGAAACTTGAAACCAGGGCTGCAAATATCACAAAGACAAACAAACTCTGCAGCAAAATATTCTATAAAAGGGATAAACCTTTTTCAAGGAAGCTGCATGAAGCAATCTGATAATAAAGGTACTAAATAAAATCACATCAGAGGCAAACTCTTTATAGCAGAAGGAAGACTTTTCAGTCTAACGGCTATAAAGGACTGACAGCAGATAAAGTAAAATACACTGTCAACTAATAAGACAAACAACTTTATCTAAAAAGATTTGACTCAGGCAAAAGAGATGGAGCAGATATTGCCTGGAAATATTATCATAAAACAACTGAAATACAATGTCAGATAATGTATTAATTTATTAAATAAAATAAATAAATACAAAATAAAAAGTCAAACAGAAAATGTCGAACGACCCTCGGAGATCGTCGACCGAAGAACGGAGATCGTCGAACTATCGGACAGATAGTCGAACGATCCAGATAGTCGAACTATCAAAGGAGATAGTCGAACTATCACAACAGATAGTCGAACTATCAGAAGATAGTCGAGCTATCAGATAGTCGACCTATCAATAGATAGTCGAACTATCAAAGAAAAACCGATAGTCGACCTATCAACAGATAGTCGAACTATCAAAGCAAAACCGATAGTCGACCTATCAACAGATAGTCGAACTATCAAAGCAAAACCGATAGTCGACCTATCAACAGATAGTCGAACTATCAGAAGAGAAACAGATAGTCGATCTATCAACAGATAGTCGAGCTATCAAACAACGCAGATAGTCGACCTATCAAACAGATAGTCGAGCTATCAGATAGTTGAACTATCCAAGCAGATAGTCGAACTATCAAACAAACAGATAGTCGAACTATCAACAGATAGTCGAACTATCACATCACACAGATGGTCGAACTATCAATAGATAGTCGAACTATCCACGCAGACAGAACGTCGAGCAACTGATAGACGATCGTCGAACAGTTAGTCGACTATAGTCGAGCAGCATTCGACCATAGTCGAACGAACAAACTACTTAACCAAATTCTTATCTGGATAAGCTGGGAACTCTACAGCTAGACAACTAACCTTGACCATAGATAATTCATGGGTCAAGAGACTAAGGAGACAAGACTAAACTCAAATCAAACTAGGGTACCAACAATCTCCCCCTATTTGAGTTAAGTCCCTCAAAAACTAAAACACAGAGCTAGCTATAGAACAATAAAATCAATACAGGAAATAGTTAAACAATTAATTGGCAATTAACAATCAATCAGATATATAACAGTCAATCAAAATTAAGGATCTACAGAATTAGGTTTGGGATCAGAAGAGCTAGGAACAAAGGATACTTTCCTCAAGGGATCTATGGCTTCTTTCTTAGACATTTTCAGATCTTGCTCACCAATAATCTTTAGTTCTGATGCCCTTGGGATGACTGCTTCTGGATGCTTTTCCATGTATTTAGAAGGGTCAAATACCTCAGGACTAACCTGGATTTTATCAAGTTCCTTCATTCTGAATTTTGACATTGTAGTAAATCCTGCAGAATCTTTTCCTTCAGCCTTAGCTTTCTTTATCTGGGCTGAGCCAACAAGCTCTAGAAAACGAGCCATCCTGAAATCAGGATCTAACTCTTGACTTTCATACTTATTTTCAGATGAAGTATCTATTGGCTTCACAGCTTTAAACTTGGTAGACAGATCTAATAAACTTTCAGCTGGATCTTTAACTTCTTGAATAACAAGAGATGAAGGAGGAGCAATCTCTGCAAACTTCTTACAGGACTTTTCTGAGAAAACAGTTCTTTTACTCTTTGAAGTGTCTTTAGCAGCAGGTGAAACTTTTCTCTTGGGTGAAGGAGGAGGTGAAAATGTTGGCTTTTGATAGACCACCTCCTTTACTTGCTCTTTTACCTCAGCATCATGTCTTTGATATCCAGAATATGATTTACCTTGATGGCTTTGAGAACTTCTCCTTGAAGGAGGCTGAGAAGGTGCAGATTTGTCAGAAGGGGCAGATGGATTTGCTGAAATATTGCCAGAGGCTCCTGCACCGGGAGGTGGAGGAGGAGGACCTCTGGGAGTCCATCTGGGAGCAGGACTATCATACCTCTTTGATTTCTTCCTCTCCTTTTGCTGATTCTTTGAGAACCACATCCAGTGCTGGAACTCTTTGGATTTAGGATCAATCCCTTTTAGAATGTAGTAAGGAGTGTCATTATCGGGATTGGGAGGAGGAAGAGCTACACTTTTTCTTTTCCTCTTTGCAGCTTTCTTTTTCTTTGAATCCTCAGACAGATCTGAATTATCTTCATCCTCAGAATGAGATGAGGGAGGATGATCATACGGATCATAGGCTTCTGATATAGCCTTTTCCTTTTCTTTCAGAGCAGCCTTCTCTTTCTCTTCTTCCATGGAATCCTGTGCCAGGAGAATATCCAAGTCTAAGCCAGGGGAATCATCCCATACTGTAGATTTTTCAGCTTGCCAAGCTTTTTCTTTCTCTTCCAAATCAGCCTTTACTCTTTGTTGCCAAGCAGCTTTTGCTTTCTCTTCTTCCAAACTCAGTTTTGGGGTGTCATCAGAACCTCCAACTTGGCTTTCAGGATCCATTTGTTGAGACTCAGGAACTGTCGAGGGGACCAGTTCAGATAGCACTGCTTGCTGAGCAGGTTCAGCAGCCTCAGAAACTAGAACAGGCTCTACAGCCTCAGATAACACTGCTTGCTCTACAGCCACTTGGACATCAGGAGCTGATACAGATTCAGGCTCTTTAACAATATCTACTTCTTCCATAAAATCTGTAGGATTAGGAGTAAAATCTTGCTAAATGATATCTAGTCATCCCTTCCAGATATTCCCATACTAACTTATCAATTAAGTAATCTACAAATTGGGAAAGAGACATACCTTCAGGATTTTCTTCAGGATGACCTAACTCCCATAAATCATCTAGAAAGGAAGTGATTATTCCTTCTAGGAATAGGGCAACTAAGGGAGTTGAGGCTTCTTCCAGATAAACTTTTACAACAAATTCAGACAACATTATTGCATCAGATATTTCTTTTTCTTTGTCAGATGGAGGAGGAGCTGAAACTTCTGCTACTTTTTCTGATATTGCAAGTTGAGCTGCTGGAGGGGAGGCTGGGAGCTGCTCAGAGACATCTTCATTGAATATCTCCCCATGCCTAATTTCAGTGGGAACTGAAACCAGGCCCCTTGATGAAGAGGGCTCAGCAGAGTTGGAGAGAATTTTGATGGCATCAGTCAAAGAAGCAATGGAGGAAGCAAGTGGAGCAATTGCCTCTTCAATCATGATTTTGATTGAAGGGGTAATTAACTCCACAATGCTGGAAATAAAATCTGGAGTTATTTCAAAAGGTGGTGGAACTGTAGTGGATGGAGGAGCAGCAGAAATGGTTGATGTGGCAGGATGAATTGAGGTGAGGACTGGAGATCGAACTGGAGAGTTAACTGGAGAGTTAACTGGAGAATGATGTGGAGAAGGTGAGTGAGGAGGAGTTGGAATGGGAGAATGAACTGGAGAGGCAATATCAGACGCCAACAGATCAAAGCTGGGTTGAGAAGTCCCAGCAAGATCAGTTGGGTGAGAAGATGCAGGAGGAGAGGCAGAAAGTCGTACTGCAGTTGAAGTTGAAGGAACTTCAGCTGCAGTAGACGGCAAAGCAGAAGAAGATGAAGGAATAGATGAGGGAGCTGAGCCAACTTCTTGAGGGTGGGGAGCGACAGAGTCAGTCCTTGTGCTCTCAGATGCAGCTGGAGCAGCCCCTGCAGGAGCGGGCTTCACGAATGTCCTCTTCCACTTTGAGAACAAGTTGGGATCCATCTTCTTGCTGGCATTAATGGTGGTAGCAGCTGAAACTAGTAGATGGGGATATCTTTCCTTTAGAAAAATCCCAATAACCCTTCCTAGGGTAACTTCCTTCTTACTGTTCTTCTTCCTTATCAAATCAAACAGAACACCTGCCCAATTGATCCTTTTCTTGTTGACAATTGCACACATGAGTGCAAATTGTTGTCTTGTAATGTTATCGTGAGCAGAGTGTTTGCCTAGCAGCACCTTTCCGACAATCTCAGCAAGAAATTTAATCTTAAAAGGAAAATTTACCTTGAGCAGCTTTGAGGGAATGCCTTCTGCATGTCCCAGCTCAATCAACATTCTTCCAAACTCTGGAGCATCTTGCTCATATTCTTCTTCGCCATTAGTTAATCCAAATAAATCAGTCAAGACGGCGGGAGTCAAAATTACCTCTACTCTGCCAATAGATCCTGTCATTGAATCTTCAGTAGAAGATAAAGTAAATGCCCATTCCTTTATCTCTGGGATATTTAACTTGATCCTTGTAGACATTAGCCTTTCCAATCCTTGATCTTAGCATAGCTGGAGAATATCCACGATATCTGGTTCACAGCAACTGAATGCATCAAAATCCACGCTGAAACCTGCGTCAAACTTGACTACTGCGAGGAGCGCTGGAGAAATCGCCATCGATTTGCTGGAGAAGGCGCGAGAGGAACGGAGAAGACGAATCGGCAGAAAATAGCAAGACACGGAGCAAGCGGGAAGACGGAATGCGAAAGGACGCTCTCCGTCGACGATATAAGCAAAGATCTTTTAACCTAGGTCGACTATCGGCTTTATATTAGACCGGAGATAGTCGATCTATTTAAAAGATACTGGACACGATGGTCGAACGGTCGTTCGACGATCGGTCCAGAAGCAGAGTAGTCGATCGATCGTTCGACTCTTTCTGGCTTCTCAAACAGCAAGCTGTCGTCATCTAGAGATCGACGATGAGCTCTACTTGTTCGACGATGGTCGAACGCCGGTCGACGATCTTCAAACAGGCAAGCTTTCATCAACCATAGGTCGACGATGGGCTTGACCCGATCGACTATCTTCGAACGTCGTTCAACTATCTTCAAACAAGTTTCAACATTGGCAGATATAGTCACACTTAGTCTCTTCCATTGATCATGCCTAGTTGAACCAAAAAGAACACATGCTTCTGTTCATCTAAGGGCTTGGTGAAAATATCACCTCTCTGAAACTCAGTGGATATGAACTCAAGACAAATCTTGTTCTTTTCCACACAATCTCTCAGGAAATGGTGCTGAATCTCAATGTGCTTCGTTCTAGAGTGGTGCACTGGATTTTGTGCAATTGAGATAGCACTGGTACTATCACACATGATTTTGGTGTTCTTGTGTGAGTAACCATAATCCACAAGCTGGTTTTGAATCCACAGGATCTGTGAACAACAACTGGCAGCTGCTATATATTCAGCCTCTGTAGTTGAAGTTGAGACAGAAGCCTGCTTCTTACAGAACCAAGAGACCAATCTCTCTCCCAGGAACTGACAAGTTCCTGAGGTGCTCTTCCTATCAACTCTGCAACCAGCATAATCAGAATCAGAATATCCAATCAATTCAAATTCTGACTCAGCTGGGTACCAAAGTCCTAGATTTGGACATCCCTTTAGGTATCTCAGGATTCTCGTGAGAAGAATCAGATGAGATTCCTTGGGGTTGACCTGGAATCTAGCACAAAAGCATGTAGCAAACATTATATCTGGCCTACTTGCAGTTAAATATAATAGGGAACCAACAATGGCCCTATAATTCTTTTGATCAACTGGCTTGCTGTGATCATCAGAATCAATAACTACACTAGTAGCCATAGGTGTAGGCATTGCTGAAGCATCAGCCATCCCAAATTTCTTTACCAATTCCTTGGCATATTTGGATTGGGAGATGAAGATACCATCAGCATCTTGCTTAACTTGGAGACCAAGAAAGTAAGACAGCACACCCATACTACTCATCTCAAACTTAGAGTGCATCAGGTCAGAGAACCTTTTGCAAAGTTTGGGATCAGTGGAACCAAATATAATATCATCTACATACACCTGAACTAACAGGATTGTGTCCTTGTGGTGCTTGACGAAAAGGGTTCTATCAACTACTCCCCTAGCAAAGTTGTGCTCTAACAGGAAACTAGCTAGAGTCTCATACCAGGCTCTGGGTGCTTGCTTTAGTCCATAAAGAGCTTTCTGCAACTTGAACACATGCGAGGGCTGAGTTGAAGAAACAAACCCTGGTGGTTGTTCAACAAACACCTCTTCCTTAAGCTCACCATTTAGGAATGCACTTTTGACATCCATCTGAAAGACCTTAAACTTCATGTAGGCTGCATAGGCCAAGAAGATCCTTATTGCTTCTAGCCTTGCAACAGGAGCAAATGTTTGGTCATAATCTATACCTTCCTCCTGTATGTAGCCCTGAGCTACAAGCCTAGCTTTATTCCTTACAATAATTCCATTTGCATCCAACTTGTTTCTATACACCCACTTGGTGCCTATGATCAGTTGGCCTTTAGGTCTTGGAACCAAAGTCCAAACTTTACATCTCTCAAACTGATTGAGTTTCTCTTGCATAGCAATGATCCAGTGGGGATCTAGCTCAGCATCTTTAAAGGTGAGGGGCTCAACCTGTGAGAGGAAACAAGCGTGCATCACATCCTGTCTTAGCTGATGTCTTGTTTGAACACCAGCTGATATGTCTCCTATCACTTGAGATGTGGGGTGATCTCTAAGTGTGACAATATCAGCAGGTGGTATATGATCTTCAGCAACAGTTGGGATTAATTCCTCAGGAGGAATTTGATCTACTGTTGGTGGAACAACAACAGCTTCTGCAATGTCTTCATCACTGTCTGATTCAGTGATCTGAAGAGTTGATAGTTGAAGAATCTCTTGAGTAGCATCAGGTACCTGCAATGAACTGGAGGAAGGAGAATTTTCCTTCTCCTTGTAAAACATCTGAGACTCATCAAAAGATACATGCACAGATTCTTCAATTTTACAGGTTGATTTGTTATAAACCCTATAAGTTTTGCTTACTTGGGAATATCCAAGCATAATTCCCATTGAAGCTTTTGCTTCAAACTTTCTAAGGTATTCTTTATTGTTATTATGAATGTATACTACACAGCCAAATACTCTAAAATAATTAATTTTATGTTTCTTTCCTTAAAGCAACTCATAAGGAGTTTTACACTTAAGCTTGTGTATCAGACTTCTATTCAATACATAATTGGCTGTACTAACAGCTTCTGCCCAATAGGAGAGAGGCATATTAGCATCTGCCAACAATGTACTAGCAGCTTCAATGAGTGTTCGATTTTTCCTTTCAACTACCCCATTTTGTTGGGGAGTTCTAGGAGCTGAGAAGCTATGTTTGATACCTTCTCTCTCACAGAATTCTTGCATGAGAAGAGAGTCAAACTCAGTACCATGATCACTTCTGATCAAGGCCACATGAGTAGAGTACTCAGTCTGCACACATAATAGAAAGTCTGTAAGAGCTTTGAAGTTATCAGCCTTAGTTCTCAAAAAGAAAACCCAACTGAACCTAGAGAAGTCATCTACAATGACTAAGTTGTAATACTTCCCTCCTAAACTCTATACATTTATTGGGCCAAAAAGATCCAGATGTAATAAATACAGGATTCTAGGAGAATCACTTTTATTTACAGATTTAAAAGATTTTTTGGTTTGCTTGCCTAGTTGACAAGCCTTGCATAGGCTCTCCTTCTTGTAGGGGCAAGAAGGTAAACCTCTAACAAGGTTGTGTTTAGATAACCTAGATATATTTTTAAGGTTAACATGACTAAGCCTCTTATGCCACAGAGAATTATTATTAATTGTTACTTCATTAAATAAACAGATTTCAGAATGAGTTGAATTGAAATCTACTAAATAAATATTATCTAATCTAATGCCTACTAAAACAACATTATTATTTAAAGTAATATTACAAGAAGAGTTAGAAAATGAAACCTGGTAGCCAGCATCACATAGCTGGCTGACTGAGATCAAATTATGCTTCAGTCCTGTCATATATGCAACTCTCTTGAAAGTAACATCTCCAATTGTGATCCTGCCATAGCCTTTTGTCTGACCACAACTTGAATCTCCAAAGATAACCTTTGGGCCGAGCTTAGCTTTGAATTTTGACAGATGATTTTTATTTCCTGTCATATGCTTGGAGCATCCACTATCCAAATACCACTTATTTTGAGTGATAGGATATGCCTTCACCTGCAAGAAATTCATTTAGACATTGTGGACCCAGGTAACCTTGGGTCCCTTGTTTTTCACATAAGAAAAGCTAGAAATAAATGAAAATGCAGGCTGAGGGTGATAACCTAATGGGTGAGATCTCCTAGGTGGGATTCTCCATGCAGATGATGGGTCAACAAACCTAGGGTTTCTATTTTCATTTAGGTTTCTACGGGTTTGATGATGATTTTGAAAATCATATTGAAAACGTCGATCGACGTTCGACGATGGGCGCTCAGATCATCGAGCTTCGTTCGACCATTGAGCTTCCGATCGTCGAGCAGCGTTCGACGCTCTTTGTATTTCCTTAAAAAATTGTTTTCTTTTCTCTCTCTTAGCTTTATTTAAAGTTTTATTAACTTGGTTTACTTGCTCAGTGTTCTTCATTCCACTAACTGAAATGAAGTTCACTGGAGTTGAAAGATTATTTTTAAGAATAACTGGGGGTTCACTGGGAGAAGCTCTTAAGCCTAGTTTGTTATTGTCTGACCTAGTGTTAGTCATGCTGGCTATTTCTAATAACTTAAGGCTTCTACCATTTAGAGATTCTTCTAATCTCTTAGATTTAGCTAACTCAATTTTAAGAAACTTAATTTCTTCACTATAATTAGTGAGATCTTCCTTTAACTTAATATTTTCAGTAGATATGATTTCTGATTCAGCTAGCCTATGTCTAAGTTCTTTAATCTCTTTTTCAGAACTAATTAAATCTAAGCATAAAGATTTAAAATCTAATTTGAATTCTGCAGAAGTGAAATCATAAGAAGATAGTATCTCATCTTCTGTTGGCATTTCTTCCTCTGAATCTGAAATCTCTGCAGCTGAATGATTGCTGCAGGCATCTATTGCCATCAGGCAAACTTCCTTTGCCTTCTTCTCTTACTCATCCTCACTGGAGCTAGAGGAGGAAGATTCTTTATCTGAATCACTCCAGGTTTCAGCAATGAAACCTCTCTCCTTCTTCTTGTTCTTGTAGGAGGATGGCTTGGAGTGCTTCCTGTGCTGTTCCTTTTCTTTCCTCTTATCTTTGTTCTTCTCCTCTGGACAATCTGGTAAGATATGCCCAGGTTTCCTGCAACCATAACAGATAATTTCTTTAGCAGGTGAACGGTCATACCTTGGTTTGTCTTCATAGCGTGAAGACTTCTTTCTGAATTCCTTTCTCCCCATCTTGAGAAACCTCTTGGCAAATAATGCCATTAGCTCTTCATTGGATTGGCTGCCTTCAGAAGCATCAGCAGCCTTAAGAGCTAGATATTGCTCTTTTCTTGTTGGAGTAGGGGTCTTTGCTTCAGCTTCTGCTTCCCTTGTCTTCAGCACTTGCTCAAAAGACTTGAGCTTGCCGAGAAGGGCTTCTGTTGAGATCTCATTTGTACTTCTGGCTTCCTTGATAGGCCAGATCCTTAGATCCCATGTGCTAGGGAAGCACATAAGAATCTTATCATTGACCTCTGTCAATGATATGTCCTTGTCAAGGGTCCTCAGCTCATTGATGATTGAGCTGAGCCTTGTATACATGGCTTCAACTGATTCAGCATCAGTTTTCTTGAAGTTCTCATATTGGGAGATAAGGTTAGACCTTCTGTCCTTCCTTTCATCAGCTGAACCAGCTACAATCTGGTTCAGTGTATCCCACATAGCTTTTGCTGAAGAGCAGTCAGCAACCTTCTGGAATACCTCATCAGACATTGTCTGAGCCAGAATGTTCATCGCCTTGGCGTCTGCTATCTTTGCCTTCTTGTACTCATCATTGTAATCTGGAGGAGGCACTGCACTCATATCAGATGATGAGGCAGTAGCAGCAGCAGGTGCTCTTGGGGGTCCTGATAAAATAGAAGCAAAGATACTTTCATCAATAGAATTCATATATAATTTGATCCTTGCCTTCCAGATGCCAAACTTAGCTAAGTTGCATGCTGGAGGTCTGGTGCTAGAATAATCCTTGGACTGGGCCATGAAGTGAGAATCAATAATCCTTGGTATCTATCAGGATCTTGTGACTTAGGTGTTAGCCTATTCAGTCAGTCAACCTCGCTCTGATACCAATTGAAAGTGAAGAGATAGATACTACTCTAGAGGGGGGGTGAATAGAGTTATCAAATTTTGCACTAGACAAAACTTAATAGTCTACCCAACTCCCTTGGAGTGAAATGCGGAATGAAAAGATTATAGATATGGAGATAACCCTAAAGCCTAACACAAGTAATGTGCACAGACTCAAGCTAACTGTAATTATAGTTAAGGCTTGGAAATCCTAATCAGCAACTAGCAAACCTAGTTATATCTAATCACAGCCACAGTGCAAGAATTAAATTAAGCAAGCCAGACGACACAAGGAATTTATAGTGGTTCCCCAAACAACTTGGGTGCGTCCACTCTTCTACCAACAAGGTAGGAATCCATCACAGGTTTTTGATCAGGTGCCCTGCCACCACAAGATCTACTTCAGGTAGATCTAGAAACCCTTTAGACTTTTGATCAGGTGTCTAAAAACCAACACAGCTTTTTGATCAGGTGCCCTGCCACCAAGGGATACTTTTGAAGGGAGTAATAACCCTATACAGGAAGGGGAAAGAAGGTTAAAAAGTCTTCTCTATTTTACAATAGATTAGAGAAGCACAAAGACTTGCACTGAGCTAGAGAGCTCTAAAAGAATCAAGGCTCCCCCTGGCTCAAGGAACGTCCAGGTGAAGTCTTGCTTCAGTGCAGAAACTCTTCAGTAAAAACTGAAGGAAAAAACTACAAGAGGATGTAAAATATAAAATAGAAATCTTCTAGCAGCTATCTTCTTCTTCTTCTTCTTCAAAAAAACTCTGAGTCTGAACTTCCTGGAAGCAGGAGAACTCAGGGTGAAGAAGAGCAGAAGAGCTTAACACTTCTCAGTTGAATGAATATTGCTGAGAGCAGTTAAACTTGGTCTTGATGAAAGCTTGAATGCTAATTGAAAAACTTTTAGAATAACTGGATAGCTAGCTAAAATCCTTCTCCAAAGGATTCCTTTTATAGCAGCAACAAGCAACGGCTCTTTTCAATTTGAACTGTTTGTCTTCTTCTGAAACTTGAAACCAGGGCTGCAAATATCACAAAGACAAACAAACTCTGTAGCAAAATATTCTATAAAAGGGATAAACCTTTTTCAAGGAAGCTGCAGGAAGCAATCTGATAATAAAGGTACTAAATAAAATCACATCAGAGACAAACTCTTTATAGCAGAAGGAAGACTTTTCAGTCTAACGGCTATAAAGGACTGACAGCAGATAAAGTAAAATACACTGTCAACTAATAAGACAAACAACTTTATCTGAAAAGATTTGACTCAGGCAAAAGAGATGGAGCAGATATTGCCTGGAAATATTATCATAAAACAACTGAAATACAATGCCAGATAATGTATTAATTTATTAAATAGAATAAATAAATACAAAATAAAAAGGCAAACAGAAAACGTCGAACGACCCTCGGAGATCGTCGACCGAAGAACGGAGATCGTTGAACTATCGGACAGATAGTCAAACGATCCAAATAGTCGAACTATCAAAGGAGATAGTCGAACTATCACAACAGATAGTCGAACTATCAGAAGATAGTCGAGCTATCAGATAGTTGACCTATCAACAGATAGTCGAACTATCAAAGCAAAACCGATAGTCGACCTATCAACAGATAGTCGAACTATCAAAGCAAAACCGATAGTCGACCTATCAACAGATAGTCGAACTATCAAAGCAAAACCGATAGTCGACCTATCAACAGATAGTCGAACTATCAGAAGAGAAACAGATAGTCGATCTATCAACAGATAGTCGAGCTATCAAACAACGCAGATAGTCGACCTATCAAACAGATAGTCGAGCTATCAGATAGTTGAACTATCCAAGCAGATAGTCGAACTATCAAACAAACAGATAGTCGAACTATCACAGCACACAGATGGTCGAACTATCAACAGATAGTCGAACTATCCACGTAGACAGAACGTCGAGCAACTGATAGACGATCGTCGAACAGTTAGTCGACGATAGTCGAGCGGCGTTCGACCATAGTCGAACGAACAAACTACTTAACCAAATTCTTATCTGGATAAGCTGGGAACTCTACAGCTAGACAACTAACCTTGACTATAGATAATTCATGGGTCAAGAGACTAAGGAGATAAGACTAAACTCAAATCAAACTAGGGTACCAACAGTCACTATGAGTATGGAGATCTCATTGGTAAGGGTGTATATGCCAATAGGCCACTCTATAAGCAAACCCATCATGTTCTTAAGGAATCCTATGGTTATGCTGCTCCAGCACCAACACTTAAAAGGAATGCTGGCAACAATGTTGAGAAGTCTGTACCTAAGAGAAGGTACAACATATTTAAGTGTTGGTGTTGTGACAAGGTGGGCCACTTTGCCATAGATTATTGGTTCAACACAAGTGTTAAAAATAAGAACAGCTTACCTATCAAAAAAACTGCATGTAATCGTGATAGATTTCAAACTAACAAGAACTTAGGACCCAATAACAATTTGGGTTCTAAGGAGAGGTAAATCTTTATTTGATGCAGGTGAATCCAAGTGGCCATACCCCTATATGGTACTTGTATAGTGGGTATTCTAGGCACATGACTGGAACAAGAAGAATGTTGAGGGACTATGCACCCACAGAGAATGGACCCAAAGTAATCTTTGGTGGACTTGAAAAAAGAATCATCAAAGAATTTGGTAACATTTCTAGTAATTCTATTACTATCACTCAAGTGGCTTATGTGAAGGGTCTGAAACATAACCTGATTAGCATAAGTCAACTTCGTGATCTAGGTTATGACATCTCTTTCCTTAAAGGGGAGTGTCAAATAAGGAGGTCAAGTGATCAAGAGATCATTCTGACTAGCACTAGGAAAGGGAATGTATATTATCTTAACCTTGATTGTGAGTATAACTTCTCACCCATTTATCTAGTTACAGGTGAGAAAGCATCACAGTGTGTCCAATGGCACAAGAGACTGACTCATCTAAACTATAAGTCAATAGGATAGTTATTTAGTATAGGGTTAGTGAGGAATGGTCCTCAGGTCAAGTGCATTAAAGAGGGTGCTTGTTCAGCTTGCCAAAAGGGCAAACAGACTAAGTCCTCTTTCCAAGTACTTGATACCAAAGATTCAATAAGATGTCTATATCTCTTGCATATGGATTTGTTTGGTCCTATGCCAGTTCATAGTCTAGGTAGGAAAGTATACACATTAGTTATTGTGGATGATTATTCTAGATTCATATGGGTTTTCTTCTTGAGGCAGAAATCTGAAACCCCTACTGTCTTCCAGACTTTTGTTAGACAAATTCAGAATGAGTTTGAAATTTCTGTAGTCAAAATCAGAAGTGACCATGAAATTGAATTTCAGTCTGAGTGTATGACAAAGTTCTATGAAGAACTTGGGATTCATCAGGAGTTCTCTTCACCTATAACTCCCCAACAAAATGGAGTTCCTAAAAGAAAGAATAGGACTCTAATTGAGGTAAGTAGAACACTACTTAGTGACACTACTCTCCCCGAGTACTTCTGGGCTGAGGCAATAAATACTGCATGTCATGTACTCAATAGAGATTCCATCAAAAAGAAACATAAGAAGACTCCCTATGAGATTTTGAAAGGCAGAAAACCAAATATTTCCTACTTCAGAATCTTTGGTAGCAAGTGTTATGTCCTAGTTAATGGTAAGCACTAATAAACTAAGTTTGCTACCAAATCCCTAGAAGTGATATTTGTTGGGTACAATAATAATAGTAGGGCATACAGGATCTATAACTTGACTATACAAGTTGTAGAAGAATCTGTCCATGTAGTATTTAATGGGTCTAAGTTGAATAACAGTGAATTATTTAGCTCTTCAGGTAGTTCTACAAGTTTAAAGGACAGGCTGGACAAGCTAACTATTAATCGAGAAGCACCTACTAAGCTGGATGAAGAAAAGGATGCATGTTATCTAGGGGATAACAAGTTTCACTGGATGAAGAAGAAAACAATGAAGTGCATCAGAATGAGGAAAATGAAGAAGGCCAAGAGGTTAGCAGATTTCCTCCAGCAAGAAGACACTTGAAGGATCATCTAGCTCACCAAATCATTGGTGATGTAAGTCAAGGTATACTAATCAGGAGAAAGATCATGAACACTATTCTATGTTCAAGCTTCTTGTCACAGATAGAACCCAAGAAGCTTGAAGAAGCCATTCTAGACACAAACTGGATTGATGTTATGCAAGAAGAGCTGAATCAATTCAGAAGATATAAAGTCTGGGAACTGGTTCCTAAACCAAAGGATCACAATATTATAGGAACCAAGTTGATCTACAGAAATAAACTTGATGAGAATGGCACCATAATCAAGAACAAGGCCACGCTGGTAGCAAAAGGCTATAGGAAAGAAGAAGGGATTGACTTTGATCAAACCTTTGCCCTAGTGGCAAGGCTGGAAGCTATAAGGTTATTCTTGGCCTATGTTGCCTATCAAGGTTTCAAGGTATATCAGATGGATGTAAAGTCAACATTTCTTAATGGTGGCTTAAAAGAGGAAGTCTATGTTGAACAACCCTCAAGTTTTGTAGACTCTCACTATCCTAACTATGTATATAGGCTTAAGAAAGCTCTATATGGTTTGAAATAAGCCCTTAGGGCTTGGTATGAAACCTTGTCTGCTTTTCTTATTGAGAATAAATTCTTTAGAGGAAAGATAGAAATAATTCTATTCTTTAGGGAATCTAAAGGCAAGATTATCCTAGTCTAGATATATGTTGTTGACATTATCTTTGGATCTACTGAAAACAACTTTTGTAGAAAGTTTGCCAAACTTATGCGAGGGAAGCTTGAAATGAGCAGTATGGGTGAGCTGAAGTTCTTCTTGGGACTTCAAGTTAGACAGACTGATGATGGATTGTTCATATCTCAGTCTAAGTTTACCAAGGAGTTGATTAATAAATATGGAATGAACTCAGCCTCCACCATGAAAACTCCAATGTGACCAAGTATGCCTATAGGCAAAGATGAGGCAGGGAAACCTGTTGATGAGTCTTTGTATAGAGGGATAATTGGCTCTCTACTCTACTTGACTGCTAGTAGACTTGACATCATGTATGTAATATATGTCTGTGCTAGGTACCAAGCATGCCCAAAGGAATCTCATTACATTATTGTCAAGAGAATTTTGAGTTATCTTAATGGCACACCTAATCTAGGTCTTTGGTACCCTAAGAATAGAGATTTCTTACTAACAGGCTTTTCAGATACAGACTTTGCAGGGTGCAAAGAAGACAGGAAGAGTACCACGGGAACTTGTCAATTCCTAGGTGGAAGGCTGGTGTCATGGAGCAACAAGAAGCAAACAAGTGTAGCTATCTCAACTGCTGAGTCAGAATATATAGCTGCAGGCAGCTGCTGTGTACAGTTGATGTGGATAAAGCATCAACTTGGAGACTATGACATCAAGGTAAGTAGAATTCCACTATTCTGTGATTCTACTTGTGATATTTCTATTGCTAAAAACCCTATTTCACACAGTAGAACTAAGCATATAAAAAATAAGTTTCATTTCATCAGAGAACATATGGAGAAGGAAGATATTAGTCTAGAATTTGTGAACACAAATAATCAAATTGCTGATATTTTTACAAAATCTCTGGATGAAACTAAATTCAATTATTTTAAAATTGAATTAGGTATGTTGAACCTAGAATAAGTCATCACAAGCTTTCCTAAGTAGAATATGTAAGTGATAACTTCTCAAAAAAAAGTTATCTAGCTTATTGTTTTGACTCAATACCTATCTTGATTGAATGATAATGTACTTAAATGATGAAGAAATATGTTTAAATTAATTTGTATATGATTCAAGGCTAATTGGGTCTCTTTCCATTGTATTCTTACTAGATGCGCAAGAGGAATTTACTTGGGAATGAAAATCTGCCAAAATATCAAAATCTGGAAAAAAGGTTGCAACACTCAGAAAAAAAAAGTTGCAACGTCTCCTGGACGGTTTTCAGCATTTAAATTTCGAATTTTTGCGCCCTTTTCAAAATGAAAGGAGACATCTTTTGGAAAGTGGCTGGACATTTTTTAGGGGGGAATAACATTCAGATAGAGGAGGATTGCAATTAATTAATTTTGGGAAATTGGAGAGGAGAAGAGAAAGAAAACTTAGGGTTGCTCTTCTTACGCGTGGAAGACGACGAATCTCCGGACGGATCAAGCGAGCAACCTCGGGAAAAGGATTCTACAGCGGTTAGGACTAAATTCCATCATGTTTTTTAAGAACTTTCCAACCATGGTGTGTGATTTCTCCATCATTATGAACTAAATTCCTTTTAATCTTGTATTATGAGAGTACTATGACTTGTGTGATGATATTCTTATAATTTTTCTTCATGATTGTTTGGTGAATGCTTTTTTATCGAATTTAAGATCTTTATTTTGAAGCTTTTGGCCAAGGTTTCGCTTTTCTACTGTGCTTCATAAATCGAGAGAGGAGTTGCGCAAGTTCGTCTTAGATTCGGTATAACATTTGAAGAGAGAAAGAGATTTCCTCTTGATGTTAGCAACTTTGGTTTTCGATCTTTATGCGGTACTTGTTTCACCCAAGGGGAAATAGAGACTAGGGATTTCCGATATCGAGAGATGCGGATCTTCTACTCTAAAATCGTTACAAGATGTTTCACCACTTATATTCATGAAGTCACATTTTTAATTTCATCACGCTAGGCATAGGAAATCATGATACAAGATTAGTTTTCCAATTGATAAAAAGTATTTCCTCAAGTAATTGTAGTTTATTTTTAATTAAGACTTTTTATTTGTAGTTTATAATAATTAAATATTATCATTCTAAACTTACTTGGATTCAGAGAAAATGCATAACTAGTATTTGCAAGCACTAAATCTAACACCTCTCCGTGAGAATGATCTTTATTCATATTGTATTACTTGATTCGACGCGTGCACTTACGTATAATACCTATATCCGTTTTGAGCGTATCAAGTTTTTGGCAGTGTTGCCGGGGAGGTGCAACTGATTTAATGTCTTTTCTTGCAATATTAGTAAATCCTGAGTATTTAGAGCTCAAGTTTTATTATTATTATTTTTTTTGTTTAATTTCTAGGATTTTTTTACTTAACAATTTTAATTTTATTTATGCCTAATCTATTTTTTTTTAATTTTCTAAGTAGGTTTATCCATTTAATTTTTTTTGTGTGTAGTTGATTTCTGCAAAGATTAATATCCATTTGGTGAATTCTCTCACACAAAAGTATGTATTCATATTTATATTCGCGATGTCATTATTGCGGGGCATTCAATCATGCTAGTGATGATTGTTATATAAAAGACTGCAGTTACATGTCATATAGATCACCCTATGGAGTACCAACATCTGATGATACTTCATATAGTGATCATAATTTTTATAATGATGCTCCCCCGCAACATGCAACGTTTCCGCATTTTAGCCCGACCCCTCAAAGGCCAAGAAGAAATGAGAAACAATGCATATTTTGTCATAGCACCGAGCATGCTTTGAAAGAGTGCGTTGCATTTCAGCATCAAAGAGAGGAGTATAACAAACCTAAAATTCAAATCCTCGCATCCTCTTCTTATTATGGCATTCCTTATGATTCTAATGATATATACGCATTACCTCCTTGTCTACGAGGAAGTATTGGAGATATAACCATCATGTTCGTTGATGATCTGTGCAACGACGTCGCAGAGCTGCCTCTCCCTACACATTCATCACTTATTTTGGATTCACCCATAGAGGAACCAACCCACATATTCTCTAATAATACTATCACGACGGTTCCTCCACCTTCATTGCACAAATTTTCTACACCTATTTTTAACGATCATGTCGAAGATATTGCGCTTGGGGATAATCCTGAACCTGAGGATGTGCCAAAGTGTGTCGAAGATATTATCCTCTCAGATGGAGGGAAGGATTCTTTGGAGCACGATGATGCGCCAAGGTAGGATAAAGAAGATATCCTTTCTGATGAGAAGGTATACACTTCTTCACTGGATAAGCAGGTCCAACTCACCATCGAGGCTCTCGAGTTCTCGGGCCCCCCTTGTTATGATGCTTATGATACAGACATGAATCAATCTTCGAAACCTACTGGGAGTGAAACTGGGATCACTCCCACAATTAGAAATCATTTATGTCTTTCTTCTATTTTATTTCCTAATCTCCTTTCATTATCTGTGCCCAAGCAAGTTGATGTGACACAAATGCTTCGGGAGGTTATTGAGCACTATCCTCAAGTTGATGAGATGGGTATCCACTTATGTGAGGAGGTTGAGTCCTCCTCCATAGTTGATGCCTCATTTATTTTCTTTTGTCCTTATAGCCTTTCTGTTGACGATGATATCTTGCAAGACAAAGATATAGTTTATGGTGAGAATAGTGAGGAGCACTCCTCTTCTTACTTTTTGTTCCCACTACCTACGATGAACATGTATTATTATTTAGGAAAAGAGGTGGTGATTTTATCATCGTATTGATACCTGCTACCGACACGTATATTAGAACAATTACATGTTCATTTTTCTTTTCATCGACCAATAATTTAGAATTTTAAAATTTCTGAATAAGTCGTGTTGGGAAGACAATAAACCCAGTAGTTATCTTTATTTTATTGCATATTGTGTTTTACTTTTCTTGTATGTTTTTTTAGTCCAACAATAAATTTAGTGCTTGGTGGGAGGCAACCCATCACTTTTATGTTTAGTTTTAATTTTTATTAAAAATCGTTTAAATTAATAACAAATAATTAAGTAAGTTGTATAAATATGTTCGTTTGATTGTTATTGGGAGAAGACCGCACGTGAAAAGGCTTATAAATATGATATTACTGTTTGAACAAGAAGAAATATTAGGAACCAGTCCAGTGGAAGAAGTTGCAACGTAAAAAAAAATAGTTGCAACCTTTTGGTTGCTGTCCGGTTCAGGTTCCAGGATAGGCGCAGGTGTTGCAACGTCCAAAAAAATAAATAGTTGCAACCTTTTAGTTGCTGTCTGGTTCAGGTTCCAGGATAGGCGCGGAGGTTGCAACGTCGAAAAAAATAAATAGTTGCAACCTTTTGGTTGCTGTCCGGTTCAGGTTCCAGGCCAGCGGAAGAAGTTGCAACGTACAAAAAAATAAATAGTTGCAACCTTTTGGTTGCTATTCGGGCTTAAAGAAAATGGGTGAAGGTTTAACGTCGGTTCAAATGAACCAGATGTGGTTTAGTTGGGCAGAACGTTTCATTAACATGTTTAATTCAAAAGATGCCACTGACATTTCCTCCACCCGAGCGACCTAGGGCAGAGCGGCGATTCCTTCGCCCGAGCGACGAAGTCGGTGATACGAGTGACGAGGAGGAGGAAGAGGAAGATGTTGATTAGTTTTTTTTATTTTATTATGCTGAGTTTTATTCTGGATTGTGTGATATTTTGGTGGCAGACTATTATCTTGTTTGTGCTTCTGGTTATCGGTGATGACATTATATATATTTTTGAACGGCTTGACAGTATTTTACTTTGATATCCTATTATATGGTTATATTTTTATCTTCCATAATTCCCTTCAACAAGTTAGGATGTTTATATCTTTATGATTCTATATGTCATTAATGCAACGATGTTGATTCATTTTCAATTATACTTTATAACATGCTCCTATATAATGTTAAAGCGTTGTTATGCATATTATTGGGATGCATCCATATTTCTTTTACTTCTTTGCGTACTTTCAATTGAATATTCTATTGCCTGAATGTCATATTATCTGCAAAAGTATATTTGGATGCGTTATTTTATGAGCAACGTGTTTGTAATTAATTTTATGGAGTATTGTTATTAGAATGAGATATGACAGGAGCTTACTTCACATAAGCATGTTGTGCTAGAGTTTATATTGAATATCTGAGTGATTGTGCTTACAGTTTATGTATGATGCAATGGGAACTGCATAATACTCCACTTCATGCGATAACCTCGGTATTTGCCAAGATATAAGTTTTGCAGGACAGAGCACGTGTTTTGGATTGTAAATGGTCACCAGAGAGAATTGAACACATCATCAAGAGGGTGAAGGACAATCATTTGGATACCTCACATCTCAGGGAAGTACTTAACTTTCAAGTTTATTTGTTACTCTTATCTACATATCCTACTTTGTCAAAGTACTTAAAAAAATAATATTCTTCTTTTTGGGTAATGAGTCTCTTTGCTAGGGACTGGCAAAGGGTGAAAGTGTGGAGGTGGTGGTGTTATAACCACCACCAATTGGGTGAGGCGTGAATAATTGGAACAACAGAATTAACGAGTTTGCTCAAGAGTATTCATGATTATTATGTGATAGGATAGTCAATCCTAATGGGTCATAGTATTTTAATTTACGTTAGTAAGATGGGTAAAAGCTCTCTTATATATTTCCATTATTTACAATTTTCCTTAAATGAATTTTCCTCTTAAAAATAGATTGTTATGGACTTCTGAAATAATGATGGAATGGTGAGCAAGAACCGAGTCGAATTTGTAAACCAAAGTGTTGAGATAGCTAGTTAAGTTGTAAGAATGAGTCAAAATTGTTGTTGATCAAGCTGTGCTTCACTACCTATTTTTGACTTGATTATCCATTATCCTTTGTGCTTGAACTCTATGTCACCGTGCACTATTTCCTTACTTTCCTGTTAATAATCTCTTAGTGATGTCTCTTCAATTCTGGGTGAGTGTCATAAAAAAATATACATAAGTCGTAGTGATATGTGGCCCAAATTTGTGTACAACCACTTGGAATGATCCCAACTGTGACTATATATAGTGAGAGAGATTTTTTTAAAAAAATGAATATCGTCATAGTGATATGCGGCTAGGTATGTTCATTCATACTTAGAATGATCCTAACTATGATTAAAAAAAAAGGGGAAAGAATTGTATAAATGTGATAGTGATATGTGGCCTAAGTGTGTGTACATCTATTTGGAACGATCCCAACTGCGTATTAAACTTCGATGCACGCCCATAATTTAGAGAATCACTAAGAAGAATTAACTAGGAAAATACCATCTACTCTACAAATATATTCCGTACCAAGCCAAAGTCAGTTTCATTACAACTTCTCATGAGTCTTTTCAAAGTTAACCACCGAGCTCTTGTGGAGGCCACGTCAATGACTCGGCTCATTCTCATCCACCTTAGTTATCAAGAAAGTTCAATAATAAAAATTTGAAGGAAGGTAAAGGATTTTAAGGGAGAGCACACATCATACTAGAAATATTGATTGAGCTTTACCTTCATCAAACTAATAAATAGCTGAATATTTTAATCATTTGTGATTGACTAATTCTATCCTCATTTTTAAATAAAAATACCCTCGAGCATGCACTTGTTAATTAGGCTTGAAAAGAAGGATCCTTGGTTATATGGTGACATTACTATCGCCTCATTCAAATTGATTTTGAATTTATCTTTGCTAGGGACAAGCAAAAATTTAAGTGTGGAGGTGTGATAACTTCTCAAAAAGAAGTTATCTAGCTTATTGTTTTGACTCAATACCTATCTTGATTGAATGATAATGTACTTAAATGATGAAGAAATGTGTTTAAATTAATTTGTATATGATTCAAGGCTAATTAGGTCTCTTTCCATTGTATTCTTACTAGATGCGCAAGAGGAATTAATTTACTTGGGAATGAAAATCTGCCAAAATATCAAAATCTGTAAAAAAGGTTGCAACACTCAGAAAAAAAAGGTTGCAACGTCTCCTGGACGGTTTTCAGCATTTAAATTTCGAATTTTTACGCCCTTTTCAAAATGAAAGGAGGCATCTTTTGGAAAGTGGTTGGACGTTTTTTAGGGGGGAATAACATTCAGATAGAGGAGGATTGCTATTAATTAATTTTGGGAAATTGGAGAGGAGAAGAGAAAGAAAACATAGGGTTGCTCTTCTTACGCGAGGAAGACGAATCTCCGGACGGATCAAGCGAGCAACCTCGGGAAAAGGATTTTACAATGGTTAGGACTAATTTCCATCATGTTTTATAAGAACTTTTCAACCATGGTGTGTGATTTCTCCATCATTATGAACTAGATTCCTTTTAATCTTGTATTATGAGAGTACAATGACTTGTGTGATGATATTCTTATAATTTTTCTTCATGATTGTTTGGTGAATGTTTTTTATCGAATTTAAGATCTTTATTTTGAAGCTTTTGGCCAAGGTTTAACTTTTCTACTGCGCATGCACCATAAATCGAGAGAGGAGTTGCGCAAGTGCGTCTTAGATTTGGTATAGCATTTGAAGAGAGAAAGAGATTTCCTCTTGATGTTAGCAACTTTGGTTTTCGATCTTTATGCGGTACTTGTTTCACCCAAGGGGAAATAGAGACTAGGGATTTCCAATATCGAGAGATACAGATCTTTTACTCTAAAATCGTTGCAAGACGTTTCACCACTTATATTCATGAAGTCACCTTTTTAATTTCATCATGCTAGGCATAGGAAATCATGATACAAGATTAGTTTTCAAATTGATAAAAAGTATTTCCTCAAGTAATTGTAGTTTATTTTTAATTAAGACTTTTTATTTGTAGTTTACAATAATTAAATATTATCATTCTTAACTTACTAGGATTTAGAGAAAAGACATAACTAGTATTTGCAAGCACTAAATCTAACACCTCTCCGTGGAAACGATCTTTATTCACATTGTATTACTTGATTCGATGCGTGCACTTGCGTATAATACATATACCCGTTTTGAGCGTATCAGTAAGCACAAAATTTCTCAGGAAATTTGGGTAAGTAAAAAAGTTTGTGTCGACACAAGCAAATTTTGTCGACACTCTCAGTATGTTGTGTCAACACATAAACAGTATTTGTGTCGACATAAGAATTGGTGTCGACACACTCTGTCGAGATTTGACTAGCCCGTGTTGACACTGACACAAGTATGTCGACACATAGACGTGTCGACTAAAAATAAGTTTTGTCAAGATCTAAGTCTTTTATGTCGACACATGTAAACCTATATCGACTAACATTATTACTAAGTAAGGCGTGTATTTTGACCTACCCTTTATCAGTAGACTATAAATAGGGGGAGAAAAAATTTGGTCTACTACGCCTTCAGAATTCTCGACTCTAGACCTTGCGTCGACATAGATATTCACTTCTCTTCTCTTCTTTCTCTCTCTCTCTCTCTCGTCATTGGCACCACACCAGGACGCCAAGGTGAATGAAGGATACGAGCTGGTTCGTGGGGGATTCGAAATAGCTTCACAGGACATCAAGGGTGTGATTACCCTAATTTCCGAAAATGGCTTGGAGTTTTTTGTCTCTGAACCTACAAGAAATTGGAAGAAGGAAGTCCTTGGATTCTACTCGTCTGCAAATGTGGATTAAGGAGGAAAAAAGATAAAAGCTACAGTTCAGGATTCAAGAGTAAAACTCACACTTAAGACAATCAGGAAGTCGCTTCAACTTCCCCGGGTTAAAGAAGATGATGACGTACTTCCATCTATGATAAAGGATGCACTAAATTGGTGTGGATTGAATCCAAATACCAAGATAGGATCGTCTATCACCAGGAAGCGGATGAATTCCCAAGGTAAGTTTCTTTTAGAAATCATAGGCAAGGTGATTTTGTGCAAGACTGGTGGACATGATAGGATATCTGCCTACATGTTCAACCTAATGACCAGAGTCATATTCAATGTAAAAATAGACTGGTCATCAATAGTATTTTATAAGATCCAAGAAGGAATCAAGAAGCCAAATCTGGGTAGAATCCTAAGCTTGTGTTTAGCTTCACCTATCCCAGATATTATGAATCAACTGCCAGGATCTAAGATCAATCATATGAGGAGGATAGATGTGAAGATTCTCTCCAGATGGGATAGTGTATTGACCAAGGAGGTTTCTACTCCACAGAAACAGGTAGAGAAGGATAATAAGAAGAAAGAAATTGTTCAGGAAGAAGAATCCTCTAGTGATTCTGAAGAAGAGGTAGTCTTCAGTTCAGATGAAGACCAACAAGAAAAAGAAGCTCAAGATCAAGTGGAAAGCAGTCAGCAGCCAGAGCATCAGATGACCTCCACTCCAGGGGGAGAGCACCCTGAAATAGCAGTACAAAACACTGAATAATCACAGCTATCTGCCCAAGGGGGAGGTATTGCTAAAGCTACTCTAGAGAGTGAGTATGTTGCTGATACAGTAAAGGAAATTGTATCAGACATAAACAAAGAAGCACTGATCACTGCTGAGAATGAAGCACCAGATGTGCAGATGACAGATACAGCTCAAGTTGAGCAAGTCCACTGCTCCAGTGTTGAGAAGACCCTGGACAAAGATCTAGATGTCCAGGGAGAACCTTTTGCTTCACAAGCAAACCTTGTTCCTCATATTCAGATGCAGTAGGAGGTAACTTTGGATGAACTATTCCCTGATTTACCTACAACAAGGACTGAGGGGGAAAAGCAAAGAGTAGAAAAGGAACTACCAGGAACTAAGGGGGATGAGCTACTGGATGCCCCAGTTAATAAAGAAACTGTAGATATAGAAAGCTCATCTCAATCTTCTGATGATGAACAAGCCTCTATGGCTAAAAAGAGAAAACTTGTTACTCTGAGGAAAAGGAGTACAGGCTATAAGAAAGCCTTACAAACAGTCACTTCACCACTTGCTCAAAGCATGGACTTTAGTTCACTACTGGTCCAGCTACAAGTCAAGTTGGATGAGCAAAGGCAGTCTTTGGAGAAATATGTGGATGAGTCACATAAAGAACTGCAGTCCCAGCTAGCTCAAGACATTAAATCCATCAGATTTGAAGTCAATTTGAATAAGAAAGAGATGACAGATTGCTTTCATAAGGGAGGTAATGTTGTAGTATATTTGGCTGAGCAATAACAGTTAATAAAAACTGAAGTTGAGGACATTGCAGTTAAGCAAGGATATATTTTAGAAAATCAATTCAGATCAAATGAAAATCTCAAGGACTCACATGATCAAATTCTCAAAAAACTGGGAAATATTTCTACTGATTTGAAAACTAAAGTATCCAAGCAGATCTAGCTGCTGTCCAAACAGCCATTGAAGCCTCTCAAAAGACTATTTCGGATCACCTGACTAAGTTCAAAGCTTGCTACAAAGAAGGTACAGAATATCTGGCTGATCAAATAAGGTTTCAAAAGAATGATCTGAGAGATCATATAGCCAGAGAAGTCATAAAGGGAGAGAGAATATTAGTCAAAGCTAGCTCTGATCATGCAAAATGGGTATCTAATACCATCAGAGCTACACTTGGATTTCCACCCCTATGTGAGGATGATAATACTGCTGAGTCTGGTGTTCAATCTGCGTACATTGAAGGGGATCAGCCAGAGGTTGCACGTGTCATTTATCCTCCAGCTAATTTTGACATAGTCCAGCAAGAAGTTCAGCAAATGTATAGACCTCCACAGGAGGAACATAATATTATTATTGAAAAGGTAGAAATGTTAGAGGCTGCACAGGAAGCTTAGAGGGAGGCACAGATTTCCAAGAAAAGGTTTAGAGAATAGGCAGAACTGAAGCCTGATTTTGAGCAGTGGAGTCCTACCTCCAGGAACATTATTTTAACTGCTTGGAAAGCTGTGAAGGACAAGACACATGATAGAGGAAAATGGTAATCTAAGTAAGAGTGGATCAAGTATCAGGCAAAGCAAGAGGCTATACTTCAGTATAGGAGGAATATTAAAGTTGAGAAGTTACCTGTTAATGCTCTGGAGCCTAGCAAGTACTTCCCAAAGCCTTTTCACTATTTTGAAAGGCAAAGGATAAAGGCTGAAGAACTGAAGAAGAAAGACCTGAAAGGAAAGAAACCAGTTGATGATACTGAACCTAATGTACATGCTAAGATCAGATCTGGGAAAGGAATAGTAATCAAGGAGCCTAGTAAATCTTAGGATAGATAGGCTAATATGTAGAACAATGTAATCTTTTGATTTTTTTTTCTTTAAAGAAACATGTAAACCTAAACAATTTTCTGATTAATGAATGACATCATTTTCAGTATTGAGTTTAGCTATTATCTATGTTAGCCTGCAGTGAAATGTATGAACATCTATTTTTTTGATTTATTATGTGTGGTGTATATTATTGACTAAGGGTTATGACTTCTCCAAATAGGGAGAGATTGTTGGGTACACTGTAAAATATCTACCAGATTTAGAAAAGCCTCCCCTTACTCAATGATATACATCAATTTGTATTTGATGGGATGTTTGAGTTTCAGTGTGCAGGTTTAATAAATGCAGGAAAAATTTCTAAGTACAAGTGTCGACACTTGTAAGGAATTGTGTTAATACCTGAAGCAGGAACTGTATCGACACCCAGGAATTGTGTCGACACCTAAAGCAGGAGCTGTGTCGACACCCAGGAATTGTGTCGACACCTAAAGCAAGAATTGTGTCAACACCTGAAGAAGGTTTGTATCGACACACAGGACTTGTGTCGACACACACTCAATGTTGTCGATCAACAACAGCTATACTGAGTCTGAAAGGCTTGTGTCGACACACAGGACTTGTATCGACATACACTCGATGACATCTGGGCATACACTCAACGCCATCTGTCAGCATCAGCTATGTCGAGACCAGAAGCAGTTGTGTCGACACACAGGACTTGTGTCGACACATACAAACAGAAGCTGTGTCGAGAAGCAAAAGAATGACTGTGTCGACACATTGAGTGTTGTGTCGACATCATCAAGGCTTGTGTAGACTCTTAGTCTATTTGTGTTGACACATGTGAAGTAATTTACTGAGTGTTTCCTGCTGAGATATAAAGTAATTGCAGAATCAGCTGTCACGGCTAAAGACTTGACAGTTGTCATAAACAACATGTCTGACACCTTTGTCAGAACTGTCAGAAGGTTGTTACAAACCGGATCAGCTGGTAATCATTGAGAAACTCTATATAAAGGACTGATCCATGACAACCAAAGTAATTAAGGAAGCAATTAAGAGGGAACAAACCAACACAGAACTAGAGAGAGAATTCAACAACAAGAAAGGGGGAACCCTTAAGAAGGCAGATCCTAATTAGTCTGCAAGAAAGATTCAGATCTATTTCTGATTCTAAGAAGGGAGCTGTCTGAAGATCAACTTCTACTCCAAGTCAGATCAACCTCATTTTGTTCAATCAAGAAGCTTTAAAAAAGCTAAGTCAGGTTGGATCTGAAGTATACAGTTTGTTCAAGAACTAATCAAGAAGCTCACACCAATTGAGAGTTCTATCTGAGTGAAATTTCTGTACAACTAAATATTCTTTTTCCTTGTAAGATATTCTTAGATCTGAGTTATAAGCCTGTGTTTATAAAGGCTGAGGTAGGGCTGAGAGCCTTAGGTATAGGACTTGTGAAAGTCTAAGTTGTAAACCGTGTGATAAAGGCTGAGATAGGGCTGTTGCCTGAGATAGGGTTCTTGGGAAGAATCTGAGGTAGGACTTGTATAAGTCTGAGCTGTAGGAACCTATTAGGTTCTGAGGTGTAAGATCTATGGATCTGAGTTAGTGGAAGAAAGTTGGGCTGAATCCAGTTCTCTACTGGATAAGCGAAGGGGGAAAGTGGATGTACCCATAACTTGGGAAACCACTATAAATCTGGTGTACTGTGCTGTGCTGTGAATGTTATGCTGTGATAGATCTAGTTACTTACTTAAAATTATTAAAGAAAATTAGAACCTAATCACCCCCCCTCTAGGTGTCTAGGCTCTTGAAATCAAGTCTATCAATCCCAACTATCATGAAAAGAATGGGAAAAGAAATTTGCGTCATAGTGATATGCGGCCTAAGTATATGGATGTATACTTGGAATAATCCCAACTATGATAAAAAAGTGGAGAAAAAAAATGATTGAAACATTATAGTGATATTTTGCTCGGGTATGCGCACTTATACTTAGAATGATCCATCCTATGAATAGAATATGTTTTTAAAAATGATGTATGTTGATAGACCTCATAATATAGTGAATTATTACGATTATTAACTAGGGAATGTCATACTATTATCAAAGCTATCCATAAATTCCTAACCAAGCCAAAACAATCCTACTTTCAATTGAACTACTAACTCTTATGGAGGTTAAATCGTATACTTAGCTTATTCTTATCCTCTCCAATAAATACGGAGGTTCAATATAAAATTTTGCATGAGAGTAAACTTTTTTTAAAGAAAAGCACGTACCGCACTAAGATACTTGTTTGAGTTTTATCTTCCATCTAACTAATGGATTTGCGAACGTTTGAGCTCTTATTGATTGATAAGCTTATCAGTTAAGTAAAGCGAATTTCTTAAGTATGCTTTGATTAATCTATTTTCAAGAACTAAAGATCATTTGAGTTCACATCTTATTACTTCTTCACTAATCCTAGTGTTATGAAATATCTTTGCTAGGGACTAGCAAAAGTTTAAGTGTGAAAGTGTGATAACTTCCCCAAAAAAGTTATCTAGTGCTTTATTCTGTTTTAATATTCATCTTATTGATAAAAAAATGAATTAAATAAGCAGAAATATAAGTAAATTCATATACATGTTGCTTATGGTTAATACGTCTAATTTTTCTATGTTTTCTTTCTAGAAATGCCGAAGAAATCGATCTGAATAAGTAAAGCTGGAATTATTTTTAGCCTGCACAGGTTGTTATAATAACCTGAAAAAGTTGTTGCAACAATTTCTGGACGGATTTTAAATTAAAAATTCGAATTTTGCGCCCAAAACAAAATTGGAAGGATGCATCTATTGAATAAGGGATGCACGTTTTTAATTGGAGAATCTCATATCATAAAGGGGGATTGGAAATTAATTGGAGAGGGAGATCTTAGAGCCATCATCTTGGAGAAGGAGAAGAACGGCTAGGGTTTGGACGCACCGGCAAGGAGAAATAGGATTCTAAAGCGGATTCTGAACGCAAAAATCCTGCAGTGTTTACATTTTTAAACATCATGTCTAGTAAGATCTTTCTTGTTATGCGGTTTCTTCCTTCGAGTATGAACAAATTTTTTTGGTTTTGTGCGTTGAGAGTACTTTTACTTATTGTGATGTGGTGATTGTAATATATCTTTTATGTTTGATTAAAAATATATCTTTGTTGGATTTATGTTGTTATTTTGTGGAATTTTTGGATCAAGTACTCTTCTTCTAACTTACAAAGCGAGATTCGAGAGAGGAGTTACGTATTTTAGGGTTGAATCCTTTATTTTGCACGGCGAGATTCGAGAGAGGAGTCGTGTAAATCTTTAGCAAAAAATTCTTTCTTTATATTGCGCTGCAAGATTCGAGAAAGGAGTGACGTAAGTGTAGCATAAATTTCAACATAGCGTAAAGAAAGAGATTTGGTCTTGTGCTAGCAATATTGATTTGAGTGCTTTATGTTATTCTCATTCTACCTAGGTTAGAGATACTAGGGAAATTAGGGTAAATGAATTTCTGAGATCGAGAGATGATGACTTCCACTTTCAAATCATTGCAGGAGAGTAACTAATCATTTCATGAAAGATCACTCTAAAAACTCATCACAATAGGCAAGGGAAATCTACATGCGAGACTACTTCTCCAATTTGGCGAAAGTCTTTTTAAGTAAGTGTTATTTAGGCTTCATTTGGTTCGGCGGTGGCGGATCGATCCGGCGGGTGGAAACGGAGTGTTCGAACCAGAGGGGGGAGGTGGCTGCTCCAAACAGAGCTTTTTGGGGGCGTTTCTCAAGGCGGGCGGGTGGAAATGGAGCAAACGCCGTCCGAGGTTCATTTGTTTACCCTCCTTCCGGCGTCGTTTGCCCAAAACGGAGTATCAAAACGCTCAAACAAATAGAGCCTTAGTTGTTTTATTGTTTCCTTTTAATTATCCTCAATCCAAATTCACTTTTAATCATTCCGCTTTAATTTAAAGAAAATGTAGAGCTAGTATTTGCGAGCGCTAAATTAGTCACTTCTCCAAGGGAAAGATCTTTTCTCACTTTACATTACTTGATCTGGCATGTGCACTTGCGTTGTTATATACATCTATTTCGGGTGTCTTAACATATATAGTTTTTGGGGCCGATTATGGGAAAATATAACTAATTTAGTGTTTTTATTATAATATTAGTAATCATGAGTATTTAGAGCTCATGCTTTTATTTCTGATGTCATTTATTTTGACTTTTATCTACTATTTTGTTTAGTGTTGTTCCAGATTTCAATTACCGGAATTATTGCCTTTAAATTTAGAAATTGAACAGATATGTAGGGAAAATATAAAAAAAATTTAGTTAGAACATATCAATTCTTCAATCATGAATCCAAATTATAAAAATGCTAACAATAAAAATCATCAAGAGGGTCTGGCAGATCTAAATGGTCAGCCAATTGAACTTAGAAGAACCTGCCGAGAAGATAATATGCCCTTTCAGGGAGGTTTGCAATTTAGTATCACTAAGCTCGTCATTGAAGCAAATAATTTTAAAATTGACTCCACAACTATGCAACTTGTTCAAAATAATAAACTCGGTGGACTTAATAATGAATACCCCAATTCTCACTTACGGACCTTTATAGACATATGCGACACATTCAAAATTAATGTTGATTGAAGGAAGCTATCAACCTACATTTGTTCTCATTTTCCTTGGAAGGAAGAACAAATGATTTGTTGAATTCCCTTCCTAATTGTGACATCACCTTTTGGGCATGAGTGGTAGAAAAATTCTTAGCTAAATACTTCCCTCCTTATAAAACTGCCAAATTATTGTGAGACATAACTATGTTCACGCAAGGGAATGGGGAAATACTTTATGATGCGTGGGAACGATTTAAAGAACTATTGCAGAAGTGTCGTCACCATGGTCTAGTCATTCATCAACAGGTGTGGACCTCCTACAATGGCCCCATACATCTATTATAATTCAAGTAGATGGAGCTGCAGGAGGTTATCTTATGAACAAATATCCCAATGATTCATATTCAATCCCAGAAGACTTATTATCTAACAATTATCAATCATTTGAGCGACAATGAACTTCTTCTTCCACGGGTGACCTATATCAAGTAGACCAACTAACTTCTTTTGCATCACAAATAACTGCACAATTTAATTCAATGAATAAGAGGTTGAATATTTTAACTTCACATCAAAACCAAATGAACCCTCTAGTTAATAGCATAGTTACCTCGCCGAATACCCTTCATCCATCACTTACTATTGAACAACTTATTAGTTATTATGAGGAGGCTAATAACATTAGTGGGTAGCAAAGACATAATAATAAAAATAACGCATTTTCAAACTATTATAATCCTAAATGATGAAATCATCCAAACTTTTTATGGAAGAATAATCCACAAATTACTCATCCACACAGATTCAACCTAAATTCACACTGACATCAAAATAACACATTCAATCAACAAGGTATTTTAGAAAAGTATCAGATGAGTTTCTCATTGAATTCATACAAAAAAAGTGATGCCCATATTGCGAGTTTAGAAGGTTCATTATGTGTGATATAATCTCAATTAGTACAAATCACTTCTGCAATGATTATTAGACCGCACGGAATACTTCCAACTGATACTACCTTATATCCTAAAGGGGACAACCAACAATGCAAAGACGTCACATTATAGTGTGAAAAGGGGTTAGTGAGTGGTTCAAGAAATGAACAAACTAAGAAACACGATGATGAAAAGGATTTGGAGAATGTTAATCCTTGTGATCTTAATGAAAAGATAAAAGAAAATTGTAATGGTAAAGATGAAGATGAAATTAATGTACTGGAAGAAAAGAAGAGTGAAACAAATATTGAAACAAAAAAGAAAAATAAAAATACAATCGTTTATCTACCTCCACCTTTTCCTCAAAGATTTAGAAAAAGAAAGTTAGATGGTCCAGCACCTGCCTCCAAGATAGGCATACACGACCTTTGCATGCGCACTTGTATGACTGTCTGTTTGGCTTTGCTTTCCTCTTAGGTGTTTTTGGGTCTTTGGGGTGAGTGTGACTGCCTGCGTTCGGCTTGTCTGGTCGAGTTGGCCTGCCCCCGTGTCCTCAGTCAAAATATTTATAGTTTGACTTAGAAAATTCACGGGGAACCCCATCAAGTGGCCCCAAATTTTTCGCGGATCGTGAACCGCAAAGCGATGAGTTCGAAAATTTCTAAGCTTGGTCACCTCGCCTTGGGTTTGATTGCTCGTTCATCGTCCTTGTTTGTTATGTGGTACTGGTGGCGCGTTGTAGGAGATGTCCTCCTACTTTGTGCATGTTGTGTTCGTACTGAAGTGTAATGCTTTTCGTGTTCCCCCTTGTATGAATACGTGAGCATGAAGATGCACGTTAGCTTGAGTAGTTACTACGGGGCGTTGGTGCTGGTGACGGACCCTTAGATGTGGAAGGTCATTCTGTCCCCTGTCCTGGTGTCACGGAAGGACTTGCATATGCATTCTTGCTAGAATATGCGGAAGTACTTTGTGTTCGCTCTCACCAATAGTTGAGACATAACCTTTTTATGTGGAGTCCAAACTGGCTTGATTGAAGAAGGAGTAAATGTCGAGGGTTGATGCGTTTCAGGACATAAAGTCAGTGTAGGTCTCAGCGAATGGTAGGCACAAGGAGTGAAGCAATGCTGTTGGGTACATGGGAAAATGTGTACCTGATTTGAAGAAGCCACACTTAGCTCAATGATATACATCAAGGTGTATTTGATGTTATTTTGAGTTTATATGTGCAGGTTAAGAATTTGCTAAAATGCAGAAAAAGTTTCCAAGTCCATGTGTCGACACTTAAGAAAGCCAGTGTCGACACTTAGAAAAGCTGTGTCGACACCAGAAGCAACTGTGTCGACACACAGAATTTATTAGTCGACATCAACTGTGTCGACACTAGGAGGAAGTGTCGACACACAGAAGTATTAGTCGACATCGACTGTGTCGACACCGGGAGGCAGTGTCGACACACAAAAAGTATTAGTCAACATCAACTGTGTCGACACCTGGAGGCAGTGTCGACACACAGAATTCTGAGACTACATCAACTGTGTCGACACACAGGACTTGTGTCGACACACAACAGAGTTTCAACAAAGTTGATTGTTATGGAGTGAAGAAGTGATTGTGTCGACACAGAGAAGCAGTGTCGACACATTCTACAGATGCAGTGTCAAGAAGCATTATTGACACCAAAAGACCTATGTCGACATCACCAAAGCTTGTGTCGACACTTAATCTACTTGTGTCGACACATAATGACAATCAGTCTCGATACTTTGCTGACAAAGACAAAGGTTCAAGAACTGACTGAAGACTTGACAGCTGTGAATTCCAACAGGTTTACTGAAGCTATAAGTACTGTCAGAAGTTGGTTAGAAACTGGATCAGCCGGTTACCATGGATGAAGTCTATATATAGATGGATTCTGTCAAATCAAAAACAACAACACAAACAACTATTGAAGTAATGATCATTGATCAAGAAAGAACACGTCACACAGAAGAAGATTTTCGTGAGAAGATCTAAGAAGACAATCTGAAGTGGCAATCTACTCAGAATTTGTCTAAGGAGAATTCAAGCAAGAATTCTAAAGAAACTTTAGAAGTTCTGGAGAGTGAGAGAGATCTCCAACTGTTGAAGTAAAGAAGGAGATATTTACAAGTCTCTTAAGAAGCAGATCTTGAACTAATCTGCATTCAGATCTATTTCTGAAATCTAAGGAGGAAGCTGCCAGCCAGTCAACTTCAAAGGAGATCAACCCTACTGAGTCCAGATTCAATAAGCTTTGAAGAAAGCTAAGAACAGGTTGATTTCAGCCATCAGTCTTATCAAGAAGCTGATCAAGAAACCTTTTATCCTTTCTCTCTCAATAAGGGTAAGAGACCATCTAAAACACTTATCAAATTTTGTAGAATCTTTTCAAAGATCTGAGTTGTAAGCCTAAATTATAAAGGCTGAGTGTAGGAGATATAGATCTCTGAGTGGTAGGGCTTTTGAGCCTGAGTGTAGGAGAAATTATTCTCTGAGTTGTAGGCCTTGTGGCAAGGCTTAGGTAGGGATGTTAGCCTGAGCTGTAGGAGTGTGGATACATTCTGAGTTGTAGGAACCTTTCAAGGTTCTGAGCTGTAAGATCTGTAGATCTGAGAAGAAGAAAGAAGTTAGGTCGAATCTAGCATACTGCTAGATAGGTGAAGGGGGAAAGTGGATGTACCCAGACCTTGGGGAACCACTATAAACCTGGGTGCAATCTGTGATGTGTGTGTGGTTGTGAATTCTGTGATGTGATTGATGTGATAACTGTAGAATAGTTAGATTCTATTTTAAGAACTGAAATATCATTCTGCTTTAAGTAAAAAAGAAAAGAACATATTCACCCTCTCCCCCCTCTAGGTGTTTGGGTTATCTTGAATTCAATTCTATCAAGTGGTATCAGAGGGAGGTTAATTAAAGAAGTACTTAACAGTCTGAGTAAGATCTATAAGGCAAATTCTAGATCATGAAAATAGGTTCAGGAGAAAATCATAAGGAACTAGGTTCTATGAAATTACCCATATGTAGGAAAGAGATATTTGGAATATGGAAAGAAAGGGTCAGGCTTTTTATGGAGGCTTCTGATCCAAGGATTTACATTACAGTAAAGGAAGGTCCTTATATTCCAATGAAGTTATCAGTTCTAGATGCAAATCAAAGAACTCCCAAGGATTTTTCAGAAATGACTAAGGAAGAGATTATCCTGGCAACTATGGATAAAAGAGCCCAGAATATCATAGTAAGTGCCATAGATGATTCAACCTTTTAAAATTTGATTCACTGCAAGACCTCCAAGGAAATGTGGGACACCTTGATAGTCTATATGGAGGGTTTTGAAGAAGTCAGACAAGATATAAAATCTATGCTGAACCAGGAATATAAGAGTTTCAGACAAGGAAAGTAAGATGGTATAACTGAGTGTTATAAAAAGTTCTATAGAATAGTAAATGAGTTGATGTCCTATGGAAGGATCTTCGGTACATATGAACTGAATGATAAATTTCTAAGATCCTTGACAAAGGATTGGGACACTAAGATCTGTACCATTAGGAAAGTGGCCAAACTTGCAGATATCTCTCCTCCAACTTTGTTTGGAAAATTGCTATCATATGAGATGCAGTTGATGGCTAGGAAAGAGGAAGAGAAAAGTGCAAAAGGGGAGCATAGAGAAAATTATGTGGCCTTCAAGGTGGAAGCCACTAGGAAGAATAGGAGGATGTCTCCATCACCTCCTGAGATTGTTGCTTAAATTACTTCAGATAATTCAGACAACCAAAGTTCAGACAGCAGTGACTCAGATAAAGACTTTGCTGCCTTCACAAGGCAGTTTCAGAGATTCCTGAAGAAGAAGTAGTGGAAGTCTAGGCCCTCCACATCTCAGCCTGTGGATGACTATTATCAAAAGAGGAAGTCATCAAGGAAGGACAGGAGCAGGTCTAAGCTTAGAAAATCTACAACATCAAAGATAGTTTGCTACTGCTGTAATAGGCCTAGACATATTGTGGCTGAGTGTCCAGACAAAAGAAAGGAGTCTGCTGATAAAAGGAAGACTCAATAAAAGAGCAAGAAGGAGAAATCCTTTGGTTCTAAGAAGGAGAAGAGCTTGACAGACCAATCATCTTCAGAGTCTGAATCTAAAGCTGAGGCATACATTGGTCTATATGCAGCAGATGAAGAAGATGAGTTTATGCATTTGCTGAACTCTATCTATGAATAAGAAGACCATCAGTGCATGGGACTGATGGCTATATCAGAAGAAGACAAGTGCCAGGATAAGCCTGATCCTAGTAAGGTACAATGTATTTCTAGAAATTCAGATTGTAGTACTGGTACAAAGTCAGCTACATCTGCATCAAGTGATGTGGATAGGTCTGAGTCTAAAGGTGATATTCATCAACTGATAGATGAATATGGGGACTTGTTACAGGTACTAAAGAAAAGCAAAAACCTGGCCAAAACTCAGGCTAAGGAAATTGCAGATCTTAAGATGGCTGCATCTGATTTAGAAAAAGAGTTAGATCAAAAATGAATGAGGTTGGCAAACTGAAAACTATAACTGTTATTCAAATGAGCACAATCACATACAAAAATGATCTAATTAAAAGTCTAGAAACCAGACTTCAAAAGAAAAAAGATTTGGTGGCTAGTTATTCCAAGCCAAAATTAGTTTTACCCTTAATAGATGAGTTTGTGGCTCAAAAGGGTAAGGCTGAAATAGGCTTTAAAGGTGACACCAGGGCTGTCCAATTCAAGAGAAAGGGCAAAGCCTCAGTCCAGCCACTGAATTTTAAAGTCCATGTAGTTTTTAGAAAGGTACAAGTGCCTTCTAACAAGTATGACCTTGAGAATACTCATGGTCATAGTAAGACTGAAGTTCTGAATGACAAGGGTGTTTATGTCAATAAGGCAGCCCATGTACATAAACCCCATGTTCTTAAGAAAAAATTTGGTGTAGCTGCAGCAGTACCAGCACAAAACAAAAGATTTGTTATCAACCAGACTGCCAAGAATGTATCTAAAAATAGATACAACAAGTATGAATGTTGGTGCTGTGGCAAGACGGGCCATTATGCCATAGATTGTTGCCACAACATTAGTGTCAGGAAGAATAATAGTCTATCTGTTAGAAGAGCAGCAGGTAGATTTGTTAAGTATGAAGCTAACTTGAACCAAGGACCCAAGACTTACTTGGGTGCTAAGGAGAGGTAATTCTTTATTGTAGGTGAGTCCAAGTTACCATGCCCCTATATGGTACTTGGACAGTGGATGTTCCAGGCACATGACTAGAACAAAGGGGTTGCTGAAGGAGTATATACCTATCATAAATGGGTCTAAAGTAATCTTTGGTGGTTCTAAAAAGGGAATTATCAAAGGATTTGGTAACATTTCTAATAACCAGATTACTATCACTCAAGTGGCCTATGTGAAGGGTTTGAAACACAACCTAATAAGAATAAGTCAGCTGAGTGATTTAGGATATGACATTTCATTTATTAAGAATGGATGTCATATCAAAAGATCAAGTGATCAAAAGGTCATATTGACAGGATATAAAAAAAGAAATGTGTATTGTCTTAACTTTGAGTGTGAGAACAATGTTTCTCCAATTTATCTTGTAGCTGATGAGAGAGCCTCTCATTGTGTGAAATGGCACAAGAGGCTGACCCATCTTAACTACAAAACAATTGGCCAACTCTTTATAAAAGAGTTAGTAAGGAATGGTTCAAAAGTTAAGTGTGTAAAGGATGGGATATGCTCAGCTTGTCAAAAAGGCAAGCAGACAAAATCCTCCTTTCATAGCCTTGAGAACAAAAATTCAGTGAGGTGTCTATACCTCTTACATATGGATCTATTTGGTCTTATACCAGTTCATAGTCTAGGTAAGAAAGTCTACACTTTTGTGGTGGTAGATGACTATTCTAGATATTTCTGGGTGTTCTTTCTGAGACAAAAATCAAAAACCCCAAGTGTTTTATATAGTTTTGTCAAGCAAATTCAGAATGAACATGACAGTATAGTGGTCAAAATTAGAAGTGACCAGGGCACTGAATTTCAATCTGAGAGTATGACAAGACTGTGTGAAGAATTTGGGATTTTTCAAAAATTCTCCTCACCTAGAATACCACGGCAAAATGGTATTGCTGAAAGGAAGAATATAACATTGATTGAGGCTGGTAGAACTCTATTGAGTGACACTTCTCTTCCAGAATATTTCTGGGCTGAGGCAGTAAATACTGCATGTCATGTGATCAATAGGGCATCTATCACCAAAAGCCACAAAAAGACTCCCTATGAGATCATGAAGGGTAGAAAACCAAACTTATCCTATTTTAGGATCTTTGGTTGCAAGTGCTATGTCCTTAACAATGGCAAGTCTTATCTAACAAAGTTTGCTGCCAAATCCTAAGATGGGATATTTGTTGGGTACATCAACAATAGTAAGGCTTATAGAGTCTACAACTTGATTACTTAAGTTGTAGAAGAGTCTGTACATGTTGTTGTACAACCCCATATTCGCTGGGTGGGACCCAGAGGCATTAACGGTCGGGGTTGGACCAGCCCCAAGTTAGCTCGGGCCTGAAGACCATAAGAGTTCTCGCGTCAGAGGAGCTTCCGCCTAGGGGCAAGCGAGATCCCGCCCATGGCCAGAAGCGGGCGAGAATGCACGGCGCTAAGTGAGCTTCACTCTCTCTGCGCCATGATCAGCAAGGGTTCTGAGTGAGCTTCACTCACTCAACGCCGCGACTAGCAGCAAAGGGCATTGAGTGAGCTCCACTCACTCAACGTCGGGGTCAGCAGTAAGGGCATTGAGTGAGCTCCACTCACTTAACGCCGGGGTCAGCAGCAAGGGCGTTGAGTGGTCTCCACTCACTCAACACCGCGTCTAGCGACAACGTCAAGATTAGAGGAGCTCCCGCCTAGGAGCAGCTCCGGCCTAGAGGCAGGCGAGAAGCGCTCACCTTCGGCCAGCCGGGACCTACTCTCGGCAGAGCCGGCGAGAAGGCGGGGGCTGGCTCAGCGTGGGACTTGACACTACCTTTTTGGGCTCCCGCTAGAGGAGGGCGAGAGGGTTCTCGGCATAGAGCTCTCGCCGAGTGGGGCCCGGGTTCAGGGTAAAATGTCTTAATTTTCCCCGGGTAAAATCACCCTTATACCCTCAGGGGCTGTATTTAATACTTCTCAGACAGCGGGATTTGGCTATTGGCAGACCAACCAGGGGTACTTCAGTAACTTCAGGTCAGCAAAAGGTTATAAATAGACCCAGAAGAGCTCCTTAGAAAGCAGACTCTCATTTTCTCTCTGAATTTCTAGTGCTTTCTTAGGAGCTCCTAGCCCAGCTTTTGGCTTTGGAGGGGAAACTCCCAGAGATCTTCCGGGTGTGAGGTGGGACCTCCCTGCTGAGGCTTTGGGTCAGCTCTAAGTCGTTAGCTACCAGTCGAGGGGCAGGGCTTGAGAGAAGTAGGCTTTGGCTGCACCCCTGTTTTTGAACATTCGTTGAGGTCAATTCTGGCTTTAACAGTTCTGGTGCGGTGAGCGTGGAAGATAGCCGCTGTAAGAAATCCTTGAGCTTGGTCCCATGATTGGAGATGAAGGTGAAGCGTCTGGCTCAGGGAGCATCCCCACCCCGGGGGAGGAAGCGACAAGGAAGATGTTGGAAGACTTTAGGCGAGAGGTCCTACAGACCATCAGGCTGGACTTTTCGGCAAGGAGTGAGTGGGAGACGCCTCAAGTCCCAGTGGAGGCAGTCCCACTTCTTAGCGAGAATGCCCCTGGGCAGCGCCCCGGGAAGGAGGTCCCGGCGGAGGTCGGCGAGAGGGATGTGTCCGCGCGGGAGCTTTTCCCAGGCCAGCGTCCCGGAAAGGAGATTCCGGCAGACTTGGGCGAGAGGGAGGCGGCAGTGCGGGAGTTGTTCCCGGGGCACGGTCTCGCAGATCGTTCCAGCCAGTCGAGGTCGCGAGACGTGCCCTCTCGCCAGGTAGGAGGTGAGACCCCCTTCAGCGAGCTCATCGTCTCAGCTCCGGTGCCAGAGGGGTTCCGGGAGCCGGACATGTCTAGCTACTCAGGGAAGGATGATCCGGTGCAACATGTTCAGTGGTTTGAGGATGTTATCTCGATCCAGCAGATGACGGATGCCTTCAAGTGTCGGCTGTTTGCCATCACATTGAAGGAGAAGGCCAGGGACTGGTTCCACCAGTTGCCAGCAAGCTTAATCTACAGCTTCGAGGATCTACGTCGGGGTTTCTTGTTGAGGTTCTCGACATCGAAGAAGAGGAAGAAAGAAGCGGAGTGCCTGTTCACGGTGAGGCAGAAGCAAGACGAGACGTTGGGTCACTATGTTGATCAGTTCCAAGAGAAGATTCTCCTGGTCCAAGAGGTCTCGGGGTATGCATTGATGCTTGCCTTTACCCTGGGGCTGAGGCCGGGGTTCTTTAGCATGGAGTTTAAAAGAGTTCCCCTCTCTCGTTTGAAGAGCTTATGGAGAGGGCGGCTAAAGAGATCGACTTCGAGAGGGCGAACCCGGCGTTTGCCAGGAAGTTTGCCATGCTGGCAGAGGATGATAAGGAACCAGCAGCAGGAAAGCAGAGGGAGCAAAGGGAAGAAAGAAGGAGAGAAGAGCCCCGAGGCCAGGGGCAGCAGCAGGGATGGGGAGCCCGGGAGCCGAAAAACCGATTGGGTTGGAGGCCTCAGGAGGGTCTCCCCTAGGGTCAAGGAGGAGGTGTTCAGGGAAGAGACAATCTTCGGGAACCGAGAAGGTTTGACCAGCAGGCGTAGAGGCAGGGGCCGAGGGGTCACTTCCCACCACCGCAAGAAGCGATGGAGATCGGTAGAGGAAGAGGAGGAGGAAGAAGAGTCTGGGGAGCTGGGAGAAGAGGGGCAGGAGAAGGAAGGAGGGGTAGGGTGGCGTTACCGTTTTGTGACTTCCATCAGGAGGAGGGTCATGCGACGGCCACCTGCCCGGAGTTTTTGGAGGTGAGGGAAGCCAGAGGAGTTAGGAGGCAGGATCCGTCGGTGAGGATCGTGGAAGTGCAGCAGGGAGGGGAGGAAGATAGATGCGAGGAACTGGTAGACGTGGGGACCCGAGGAGGGATCAGAGTGATCCACGGAGGGGTAGGGATTGAGGCAACCCGTAAGGGAAGCTTGCAGACCATGTTCCGCAGGGGGGTCGCCTCGACCTCCCTAGCTCCCCCTCCGGAAGGTAAAATCATCTTTTCATCCGCGGATATGCTGGATTACGAGGACCCTTTCTGCGATGCTCTGGTGATTCAGGCGACAGTGGAGAATGTTGATGCACGAAATGCGAAAGGGAATCGGGCACCACCAGCTAACGGTTCGAGCACTGGGGAAGGAATGGAGAAAACTGTCGGCCAGTCGGTTACTAGCGACTAGGAATGGCGGATAAGACTGGATAGAGAAAAGAGAGAAAGGACCGCTATCAGCGGCAACAACAGAGTTCGCTCGCCGCGGCTTAAATGCCTCTCCTGCGGCGGACTTTCCTTTTAGCTATGAAAAATCGGTTACAACGGTTAGAAAAGAAGAGCCCGAGCGAACAGTTATCCGCTAAAGGAGAAATTCGAAACTGCTGCCACAAGCGGCAAGATTTGGGATCCGAATTCCGTCCCCCAGGAGTTACTGTTCACGCCTATTTATAGGCTCGGGGACCTGCCCAAACGGGCAGGGCTAAAAATACCGGCTGCCCGGGGTACAGGAGAAGCGGGCAGCGGTTACCAGATGCAGGAAGAAAATAAAAAGAGGACCTCCTAGCCGCGCGGCTAGGCGGTCGGACCTTCTGCTGACCAGCTCTCCCTGGGCGGCTGCTGCGTCAGCGAGGACCTGCGATAAGGCGGGCAGACGGCATGAACATCCTTGCCGCTATAATGTGGATAGCCGGTTATAAAAAGGCTTGCCGCCAGGTCTTCAGGAAAACCGGTGGAGCGGTCAAAAGGGTGTTAACATAATCCCCGCACATTTTAAAATTCTGAAGAATTTCGAAAATGTGTTAACCGCTTGACCGCGAACGCAGTAAATGCTCTGGAGGCTATAAGTATAACTGAAGAAGAAGCTGTTTTCACCAAACTGCCTCGAGACTGGTCGTTTTTCCCCTCTAGCGGTTAGAATTCTACTTTTTGAGATGTCCGAGCGGAAAAGCATTCTGGTTAGGGTCAATAGAAAAAATCTTGCCGCAGCACAACCTTCGCAAGAAGGAACATCTAGCCGCGGAGCCGGCGAGGAATCGCCGAAGATGAATACATCCACCGCGGTTTCGCTTAAACCGCGACAGTCAAGAGAAGGGAAACCAATGAATACTGAAGTCGGTAAAGCAATCGTGCGGTCCCCTGATAGGTCTACCGGGAAGAATGTCGAGAGAAACAAAGAACTGCCTGCCAAGAAGAATACTGAGAAGCTGGCCGAGGCAGCGGAGAAAGCTGAGCTACCCGCCCGGGATGTCGGGGAGAATATCGCGACTTCACCTGATGTCCACGTTACCTCCACATTGTCCAGCGAGGCTGGAGGTAAGACAGACTCGGCCCGCACACCCGCGCGGGAAGCTGGAGAGATTGCTGACATCGTCGTCAGAGCTAAGACCGCGGCCAAGACTGCTGCTGACAAACTGAAGCAGAACCTGGACGTTGTTTTGGCCATACCAACAAGAAGAGGAAACACTGGTCCACCCTATCCGCTGAGGAGAGGATAGATGAAACAATCCGGTAGCTGAAGCGAGAAAACAAGAAGCCCACGGCGGTCGTGGTGGCGACTAAACGAGCTGAAATAACCGATCAGAAAGATGAGGTAACCGTGCTGAAACAGCTTGAACGCTTCCTTGAAGCTGAGGATGGCTTCGCGGATAACTCTGCTTTTCCCGCTAACTGGGCTTCTTGCAGGAGATGGAGGGTATTGTCAACCAACATTCCGGCGGCAACTCCGACTTGGTCATCTTGTCGGAAGTACCCGGAACAGGAAACCTGAACCCATCTGAGGGGGAGGAGAAGAGGAAACTGCGGGAACAGATCCTTGTCGAGCAGAAGCTACTAGCCGCCGGAGAAGAGCCCAGCGATCTTCCGATTTTCTCCGTTGAAGATCAGGCTGAAGTCGACCGCCGAACAGCAGCAGAGCTTCTGTGGTCAGGTATGATGAAACCTGCCCCTGAAGCGATTAAAATTCCACCACCTTACCAGGAACCTTTGCGGGTTAAGAGATCTATCTGCATAATGACCGAGACCGGCGACATTCTATTGTCGCGCGAGGAGCTCGAGAAGAACAGGCGGACCGAGCGACTTCTGAGGGACCAATACCTGAAGAAGATAGACCCCGAGAGGTTAAAAAGACCTATCTTACCTGGCCGCCTAATCGCTGTAGCACCTAGAGAAGATTGCCGCTCGGGTGCCGATTCTCTCAGTATTACCGCTTGTCGACCTTACTGCTGGGGTGGGACTAATCTGTTCGCTTATTTACTTTGTCGCAGATGCTGGAGGATTGAACACTTTGGCCGTCCTGGATGAGGCCGGGCAGCAACCATGGGAAGATGAAGGACAACACGCCTTTGCCGCACTATTCGCAAATTTCGAACAGCTGAAGGCGGTGTTGAAGGTGGAAGAAGATGCCCGGAAAGCCTTAGAGGAACGGGTAACGTCGCTATCCACGGATCTAGTAGCTAGCCGTGGCAGAGAGCACGTTCTATCTGCCACTGTGGAGGCTTGCCGTGACGGGGAGAAGGCTTCCCGGGATCAAGTTGCAGCTCAAGCAAGGCAGCTTCAGCAGGCTGAAGAAGATATTGCCTCCTACAAGAAGAAATACGACAAGATTGTTGAAAGGGAACAAAGCCGCCGACCAACCGAGCAAGCCGATGTATCTGTGCGGTCTATCGAACAGGCGACTCCTAACGAGCCTACTGTCCCGATTAGTCGCCTGCGATAGAGACCGCGCGAATACATCGGTCTCAAAGCATCCTAACCCACCACCTGGTTGTCGTGCTGTCAGCAGTGCTGCAAGTCAGCGACCAGGTGGCTCATCTTGGGAGGGGAACGGGTGACCGCGGAGATGAGAGGCGAGAAGAGAGAGATCGCCGCCTATAATAATAAATTAGTTGGAACGGACTGACCTTGTATCCGGCCAGAAACTGGCTGTATTTTTTAATTTAATTGGCATGCGGTTTGATTTGTGATGTCCGCGCGATCTGTGATGTTTTATCTTGCTTGCGAAGATGTATTGCTGCTGCGACTACGTCAGTTATATAATTTTGTGCGCAGGATTCTTGTTTGTGAGATTGCAACACGAAACTTTTCTGCAGGTGGTGACAGGTGCGGCTTGCGTTACGAACCGCGCGACTAGTTGCTTGTCGCTGGTTCTATAAATGCAAGCAGGGTCCGTATTTAACGGAAGATCACCAAGGCATTAGTTTCTGCGGTAAGAAAAGATGGCACCCGTGCGATCTTCCGCTGCGACTGCTTTCTTGGAGGCCGACCACAAACGTTCAGAAATCACCCAGGCAGAGCTTGACCGGTTTGTCGCGTCGCATCAACTTGGTCCTGAGGTAATCGCGCGATTACCAAGGGAGGACGAGCGGTTAAACACATCTAGCCGGAACTTAGTGGCCATCCCAATTGACCACTTCGACTCCGGTTTTTCCTTGCCGCCGCTGATAGAGTTCACGGAAGTACTGGACTTCTTCGGCATCGTCCCCGGCCAGCTGTCGCCGAACACCGTGGCGTCGATAATGAGCTTCATTATCTACCTGCGGACAGTGCGGGTAAGGTTCTCCATGGACCTTTTCCGCCACTGCTTTGTGGTTCGCTCGATCACATCCGGGAAGAAGGACAGCCGGATCTTTAAGGGCGTCGTCTATTTCGGCTGCACCGGGATGAAGGCGGTCAATTTGATGAACAAATTTCAGAACTGGTCGACCAGATTCCTCATGTTTGAGGGGAATCTGGGTATTCTACCGGTCCGCCCGCATGCCCGGGCGGTAACTATATTCGAGCGGCTAGAAGCTGAAGGCATCGAGAAGGATATTGCCGCCTTCCTAGCCGGATCGCGACTGGACGTCCGCCACTACCTCCCCCTGCTCCCAGTGGTAGCAGACTTGCCTGCAGAGGAGGGTAAGCTTAAAACCGGTTAGGCATATTCTATTTGTCTTACCGAGCGAATAACAGCCGTTTTCTTCGCAGCTAGCTTGACTGTCCCGGCGAACAGGCCGGAAACTCCTTACGGGCCGATCCTTACGCAGAGCGAAGCCCAGAAGAAAAGGGAGGATAATCGCCTCGAGAAGAATGATGTCGCCGCGGGGTATGACTCCACCGAGTCCTTCACCCCCTGCGGAGCTGGTGAGAAGCTCAAAGACCGTCGCGGCAAGGCGGTAATGAAATGGCACCGCCGCGGCAAGCATGTACAGGTCTCCACCGCCCTTCCTTCATGGAGGAGCGAGAAGATCGGCATCGGCATGCATGCCCGAGCGGTCAGCTGGGCAATGTATGGCAAGCAAAACCTTGCCGAGTTGCGGGCAATCCCAACGGATAAGCTTCCTCAGCTCGCCGCTCAGCTTCGCGCGAGAAACTTCGTCACGGATCACTTCGTGAATGAGGCTCTTGCCGAGGTGCTCGGCTTAACCGAGCGGTTAGAAGAGGAGATCAAGCAGCTCAAAGCAGAGAATAAAAATTTGAAGGAGACTAACGCGGTAAGCACTTACCTCCAGGCTTTCTGGGTAGTTAAATGTTAGTCGTAAACTTATCTCTTTTTTTGTCTGCAGAAAGCATATGATCCGGAGAACCCGGCCTTCGTGAATGAAATCGTCGGCCACCTGCGGGAAAGCGTGGAGGACATGCTCGACATCCTGCGGGAGCGGAAAGCCTTCACGACGGAACATGAAAATATCTCTTTTGACGACCTCTTTCCCGGGTTCCAGAAGGCTGAAGCCGCGCGGGATGCAGCGGTCAGAGAAGTTCACGAAACTCTTGAAAAGGATGAGGCGGCTGGCGACCAACTTGGTCTATCCGATGAGTCCGGCGCGGACAGAAGTTCGGGTCGAACTGATAGCTCGAGTGAAGACGGATCCTCGGGTTCAAATTCTACTGAAGCCAGTGATTCTTCTAGCTCCTCCAGTTCGAGCGATTTCGAGCCGGCCAAGAAGAAGAAAAAGGCAGCAGTATAGTTCTCTTTTTCTTTTATCTTGCGGTAAAATTCTTGTAAACGGCGCGGATAGACTTATGTAATATTTTGTTATTATGAATGAAGTAGATTTGGTTGCACTCTTTTGATCGCTGATATTTACTTAACTGTCCGTGCGATAATCCTGTTAACAGAACATAAGATGTAAGCGAATAAAAACTTTAACCAATCTACCCGCTTGCAATTGCAAATACGCAGTAGTATTGAAGTTCGAAAATTCTTCAATGTAATGTTGGTCATGCTGTCCGGAAAGACGATAAGTAATTATCCGCTCGGTTACGTGCTCCGTTTTGTTGCAATGGTACTGTCTGAAGTAAATTTATTCAAAGCGGTCACGATTGTCTGTTCGCGCGACTAGATCACACTTTGCATATCGCTTTTATAATTTAGTGCGAGTAAGGACATTTAGCTAATCCGTCTGTTCCGATAAGACTATTGCGAATAATTTGTAATGCTTGTCGGGCGGCTAAGTGCATTTCCAGATCCAACCAAGAAAACCAAGTTAACCGAAAACAACCGGGCGGTAAGAACAATATCCGCAACTTTGAATATATAAGATAAACTTAAGAAAACCGGTTGGTCGAAACGATAACCGAGCGGTAAGAAAACTATCCGCGGCTTCGAATATAAGAGACCAACTTAAGAAAACCTGCTTGTCGAAACGATAATCGAGCGGTAAGAAAAATATCCGCAGCTTCGAATATAAGAGACCAACTTAAGAAAACCTGCTTGTCGAAACGATAACCGAGCGGTAAGAAAAATATCCGCAGCTTCGAATATAAGAGACCAACTTAAGAAAACATGCTTGTCGAAACGATAAGTGAGCGGTAAGAAGAATATCCGCAACTAACCGCTGGTCGGATAGGTTGGTTCAACTTTGTAATATAAGATAACCTGATCGGATATTTTATCTTCAGCCAGGATATGTTAACCGCACGGTTTGATCTCTAACTACCGGCTAGACTTCTGCCCGAAGAAAAAGAATACTTTGCTCTCTTGCCTGGGACACAGCCAGATTTGAACAGCCTGTGGGGCTTGCGTATCATGCTTCCCGCACAGGGTCAAATGGGCCGAGGGCTCCCTGCAGGCACCGCTTGAGAGTATCAAAGAGTATTTGAGGGTTGCATGCTAAGAAGATCTGCGGGGCATGCGTGTGTGGCTTCCCGCACAGACCCATCTTAGTTGCAACGATATCCCTTTCAAAGCATGGTAGCGCTACCAACAACCCTGTCCCTCCAAAATGCAGAAGTGGGGGTAGATACCAGCTGGGATCCGCAATCTAGTACTCCACCGCATCAGAGCCGGCAAGCTCCCACTGCACGGTGCGAAATCTCCCCGCAACACATGGTCCTCGTGGTGTTACGCTAAGGACAACGGCTCTAAAGGGGTATGTTGCTAGACTCGGCGATATCTCTTGATTCGGTGATCTTTTAATTTTTTGTTGCAAACACATAAGAATGATGACTTGCCAGGTGAGAGCGCCGATATAGAATCTCTGAAACAAAATATAGAGATGAGTTATAATCCTTCTTAAGAGAGTTTCATAAGAGGAAATAAAAGACAGAAAAAACATATCGGGTTAAGGAATTGATTGTTAAAAATTGCTTCTGTTGCTGATGTTGACGCGTCTGTCGGCCTATGAATGAGACCTCCTTTTAGATCATGCTACGGGATTCTTCCGGTTTCTGCATTTTCTCAACCAATTGATGGAGAGCTCTACAATCTTCTGTTAAATGACCTCTTTCCTTGTGATATTCGCAATACTGATCCTTGGATCTGGTTTGCCCACCTACTGCCCGAGCAGGCTCTTGCAACTTGGCTTGCCCTCTCGTTGTTTGATCTGGAGTGAATCTAACAAACTTCTTTGTCCTTTTTCTGAAACGTAGGGCTTGAAGGATTCATTTTTGACAACTCGGGCCTTCTTCATGACTGGAAACTTTGAAGCGGCTGTTTCCTGCGGTGAAAACTGATTTGTCGGATAGGCCGAATAGGTTGTAGGGTACTCGGGCGGACAGGCCGGGTAGGAAGTTGAATAGTCCGGCGAGTAGCCCGGATAGGTAGGCGAGTAGGCCGGCGGGTCGATCTGCTTACTGTCCACTGGAGCCAGGTTGACTGATGTAACCGGAATGCTCGCGGACTGCAAGCCTAACCGCTGATTGATTGCGGTTAGATTGGAATTGATCGCGGCGAGCTGCCGGATCATCTCTTGGCGAGTTTGATTTTCTTCCTGGCGGGACTGCAGAAGAGCTTCCAAGAGAAAAACTTCACTGGGACTTAGGTTGCTCTGAGCGGATTGCCGGTCTGACATTGTCCTGCCGCTGAACTTCAACGACTAGCCGATATCTGAAGGCCGCGTGTTAACTGTTGATGCACGAAATGCGAAAGGGAATCGGGCACCACCAGCTAATGGTTCGAGCACTGGGGAAGGAATGGAGAAAACTGTCGGTCAGTCGGTTACTAGCGACTAGGAATGGCGGATAAGACTGGATAGAGAAAAGAGAGAAAGGACCGCTATCAGCGGCAACACCAGAGTTCGCCCGCCGCGGCTTAAATGCCTCTCCTGCGGCGGACTTTCCTTTTAGCTATGAAAAATCGGTTACAACGGTTAGAAAAGAAGAGCCCGAGCGAACAGGTATCCGCTAAAGGAGAAATTCGAAACCGCTGCCACAAGCGGCAAGATTTGGGATCCGAATTCCGTCCCCCAGGTGTTACTGTTCACGCTTATTTATAGGCTCGGGGACCTGCCCAAACGGGCAGGGCTAAAAATACCAGCTGCCCGGGGTACAGGAGAAGCGGGCAGCGGTTACCAGATGCAGGAAGAAAATAAAAAGAGGACCTCCTAGCCGCGCGGCTAGGCGGTCGGACCTTCTGCTGACCAGCTCTCCCTGGGCGGCTGCTGCGTCGGGGAGGACCTGCGATAAGGCGGGCAGACGGCATGAACATCCTTGCCGCTATAAGGTGGATAGCCGGTTATAAAAAGGCTTATCGCAAGGTCTTCAGGAAAACCGGTGGAGCGGTCAAAAGGGTGTTAACAGAAAACTTTATAGTTTCTAGGATACTGGTAGACAATGGAAGCTCGGTGAACGTCATCTTCAAGAAAGCCTTCGATGAGATGAAGGTCAAGGGGAAGAGGGTCCTAGCCTCAGATGGATCGTTGTTCTGGTTTTTTGGAGAGAGGAAAGAAGTAGAGTGGGGAGTAGGACTACATGTAAAGCTGGGGGTGTGTCACAGAACTGCAGGTTCGTGATAGTGGACGCCCCAAGCAGTTATAACGCCGTCTTCAGACGTCCCCTCATCAGCGCCTTTCGATGCGTCCCCTCGTCATTTTACCAATGTCTCAAGTTCAATAACGGAGGGGTGCAGGTCAGGATCAGGGGGGATCCAAAGGTGGCAAGACAATGCTATGTGACAGCAGTGAACACTGTGTCCTGGAGGGCGGAGGCAGAAGAATTGGAGAGGGAGCTAGTGGGGCAGGAGGAGGTGAGCCCGGAGGTAGGGGAGCAAGTGGTGAGAGAAGCCGAGAAGGAGGTCCGGATGGGGAGGAAGTTGAGCCATGACAGGAGGAGAGCCTGGAGGAGGCGATGGAGATAGAGGAGCTAGCTGTTGGAGTCGAACAGGAGGGTCTGGAGGAAGGGATGGATGAAGAAGAGGAGGGCCAAGTTGCGAGAGTTGAGAAGGAGGCCCTGAGGGGTGTGGAGATTCATCAGCTCCAGGAGGAGAGCCTGGAGGAGGCGATGGAGATAGAGGAGCTAGTTGTTGGAGTCGAGCAGGAGGGTCTGGAGGAAGGGATGGATGAAGAAGAGGAGGGCCAAGTTGCGAGAGTTGGGCAGGAGGCCCCGAGGGGTGTGGAGATTCATCAGCTCCAGGAAGAGAAGCCGGAGGAGGCGATGGAGGCCGAAGGAGGGGAAGAGTTGGAGTTTGAGGAAGAAGCAAGGGACGGCTGGGAGCAATCGCGGTTGGAGCCGGCCGAAGAAGTGGTGGAGATGGAGGTCTCCACAAAGGCATGGCAGGTACAGAGGATACGGATCAGTGGGGGCCTAAGCCTCGAGGACTAGGAGCGGATGAGAGCTTGCATCCAAAACAACGTCGACATCTTCGCCTGGAGCGCGGAGGACATGTCAGGAATTGACGCGGATGTGGCCTGTCATCGCCTGAACCTGGACCCCCGGACTCGCCCCATACGCCAAAAGATGAGGGTCGTCGCCACCAAGCTGGAGGAGCCCATCCGCGAGGAGGTCAGGAAGCTCTTGGAGGCAGGCTTCATCTTGGAGGTCCAGTACCCAGGCTGGATCTCCAACGTGGTAATAGTTAAGAAAGGGGGAGGGAAGTGGTGCATGTGTATTGACTTCTCTTTATTGAATAAATCGTGCCCCAAAGATTGCTATCCTCTGCCTCGAATCGACGCGCTGGTTGATTCAGCTGTCGGTTTTTCTGTTATGAGTTTTCTTGATGCTTTTTCAGGTTATCACCAAATTCGCATGCACCCCCCCCCCCCCCCCGACGCCAAAGACGTCTCCTTCATCACTAGGGAAGGATGCTTCAGCTATAAGATGATGTCATTTGGGCTGAAAAACGCAGGAGCCACATACCAGCGCATGATGGATCGAGTCTTCCAGGGGCAGAGGGGGAGAAACTTGGAAGTCTATGTCGATGACTTGATGGTGAAAAGCAAGTGCATGAGCTCACACCTGCGGGACATCGAAGAGACCTTTGCCACCCTCAGAAGGTTCAAGATGAGGCTGAATCCCTTGAAGTGTGTCTTCGGGGCCAGTCGCGGGAAGTTTCTTGGACACCTCTTGACTCCGGTGGGGGTGGAGCCTAACCCAAATAAGGTAAAGGTCATCCTAGACCTGGAATCACCTCGCAATGCCAAGGAGGTCCAACGCTTGGCAGGCAAGCTGGCTGGACTAAGCAGGTTCTTTTCGCGGTCTGGAGACAAATGTTCATCGTTCTTCAAAGTGTTAAGGGGCAACCAGAGATTCGAGTGGACAGCTGAGTGTGAGGAAGCCTTCCAAGGACTGAAGAGACAGCTCTCCCAGGCTCCCCTACTCCAAATCCCAAAAGAAGGAGAGGACTTAGCCTTATATCTCGGGGTGGGAGCAGAAGCCGTGAGCTCTGTTCTAGTCAGGGAAGAGGGGAAGAAGCAGCTACCCATCTACTACGTAAGCCGAATCTTGAGGAAGGCGGAGCTCCGTTACCCCATCCTCGAAAAGCTAGTGCATGCTCTGATCGTTTCGGCAAGAAAGCTTCGGCCATAGTTCCAAACGCACACGATCAGGGTGATAACCGACCATCCTCTCTGTAAGATCTTTGAAGGGGTGGAACACTCGAGGAGGCTGGCCAAGTGGTCGATTGAGCTGAGTGAGTTCAATATCTCTTTTGTCCTGAGGCTCTCGATTAAGGCGCAAGCAGTGGCGGACTTTCTTGCAGACTATGTTGTTGAAGTTGGGGAGGAGGAGCCGCGGCAGCAGGGCGCGTGGAAGGTGATGGTTGATGGGGCCTCCGGAAAGCACTCCATGGGGGAGTGGTGTTGGTAAGCCCCCAGGGGGTAGCTATAGAACAGGCGGTGGCCTATCACTTTCTGGTGACCAACAATCAGGCAGAGTACGAAGCCGTAATAGCCGGTCTTCGTTTGGCAAAGGAGCTTGGGATCCAGGATGTGGAGGTCTTCACGGACTCGATGGTGGTGGCATCGCAGATTCGAAGAGAGTTTGAAGCTTGGGAACCTACCCTCATAAAGTACCTATCAAAGGTAAGGACAATCATAAGAGGCTTCCGATCATTCTCAATCCAGCACGTTCCTCGGGAGGAGAGTGTGGCTGCCGACCGATTGGCAAAGTTCGTGCCTCGAGGAGGAGGGACCTTAACCGAATTGTTCTGACCAGCGATCGAAGAAGGGGAGCTGATGGAGGTAGGCCGACGACCCTCGTGGGTGGACCCACTGGTGACCTTCCTATCAACCGGTGAACTAACGGAAGAAGTGAAAGATGCAAGGAGTTTCAAGCGTAAGACAGCTCACTACCTGATGTTGGAAGGGGGGTTACATCATAAGATGTCGTCGGGACTCCTGGCCAGGTGTGTGACTGAGGAAGAAGTCCCGAAGATACTTGGGGAGATACATTCAGGCGAGTGCGGCAGTCACTCGGGGGGGAAGGACTCTAGAGGTAAGGGTGGTCAGGCAGGGGTACTTCTAGCAGACCCTGAGGAAGGATGCGACAGAGTTTGCAAGGAGATATAAAAAGTGCCAGTTGTATGCCCCCTCCAGCTCTTGCCCGCTCAAAGACTAAGGAGCATAACGTCACCATGGCCTTTCGCCATTTGGGGAATGGACTTGGTCGGGCCTTTTCCTCCGGCCAGTGGATAGAGGAGGTTCCTCTTGGTCATGATCGATTACTTCTCTAAGTGGCTGGAGATCAAGGCTCTAGCCAAGGTCACTTCCTAGGTTATCAGGAACTTTGTTTGGGGAGAAATCATATGCAGGCACGGGCTACCCCGAGCGATAGTGACGGATAACGGTACCCAGTTTGCTAGTGAGGAGTTCATCAGCTTCTGCACCCAGCAGGGGATAGACCTCAGGTTTGCCTCTGTCCATCACCCCCAGAGCAATGGCCAGGTGGAAGCGGTAAATAAGATTATTGTGAACCTGCTCAAGAAGAAGGTGGAGAACCTGAGGGGAAACTGGGTAGAACAGCTCCCCTCCGTCCTGTGGGCCTTGCGAACGACACCAAACACGGCCACCGGTGAGACCCCCTTCAAGCTCTCTCATGGGTGCGAGGATGTCCTCCCCATAAAGTTCGAGGTTCGGTCCCCGCGGGTCACAACCGCAAGCGAAGGAGACGAGGCTTGGAGATTGGGAAACAAAGAAGAGTTGCGCCTCTCGCTAGACATGGCGGAAGAGATGCGGGACGTTGCAGCCATCAGGCAAGAAGAGATCAAGCGGCGAATGGACAAATACTTCGATAAACATGTTAGAATCAAGCAGTTCGTCGAGGGGGACCTAGTGCTGAAAAAGGTCGACGCGGCGGGAAGGTCGGCTCCAGTTGGCAAGCTCAACCCCAGGTGGGAAGGACCTTACATAGTAAAGGAGGTTCTGGCAAACGAAGGTTACTACCTCAAGGATGTGGAGGGGAGGACCTTGAGCCACATCTGGAGCGGTGATGATCTGAAGCGCTTTTACCCATGAGGGAAAAAGAGGATTGTACTATTGTAGTCAAATATTATCATTTTGAAATATTGTCATACCAAAATGCTGTCAGAACATGCTTCTTGCTTTGATCTAATATCTGCTCTCACCTTAATGATAGAAGAGGTTTGGTTTTGAAGTCCTCGTCAACACCCCGAGCTCGGCTCGGCCCCAGTTAGACCCGTTGCGCAGGATCTCATCTAGCTGGCAGGTCTGAAGGCTCGCCTGTGGGGGATAGGTTGGATATGAAATCTTCATCAACACGCCGAGCTCGGCTCGGCCCCAGGTAGACCCGCTGCGCAGGCTCTCATCTAGCTGGCAGGTCCGAAGGCTCTCCTGTGATGGATAGGTTTGATATGAAATATTCATCAACACCCCGAGCTCGGCTCGACCCCAGGTAGACCCGCTGTGCAGGCTCTCATCTAGCTGGCAGGTCCGAAGGCTCGCCTGTGGGGGAGAGGTTTGGTTATAAAATCTTCATCAACACACTGAGATCGGCTCAGCCCCAGGTAGACCCGCTGCGCAGGCTCTCATCTAGCTGGCAGGTCTGAAGGCTGGCCTGTGGGGGATAGGTTGGATATGAAATCTTCATCAACACCCCGAGCTCGGCTTGGCCCTAGGTAGACCCGCTGCGCAGGCTCTCATCTAGCTGGCAGGTCCGAAGGCTCGCCTGTGGGGGATAGGTTGGATATGAAATCTTCATCAACACACCGAGCATGGCTCGGCCCCAGGTAGACCCGCTGCGCAGGCTCTCATCTAGCTCGCAGGTCCGAAGGCTCGCCTGTGGGGGATAGGTTGGATATGAAATCTTCATCAACACCCCGAGCTCGGCTCGGCCCCAGGTAGACCCGCTGCGCAGGCTCTCATCTATCTGGCAGGCCCGAAGGCTCACCTATGGGGGAGAGGTTTGCTTATGAAATCTTCATCAACACCCCGAGCTCGGCTCGGCCCCAGGTAGACCCACTGCGTAAGCTCTCATCTAGCTGGCAGGTCCGAAGGCTCGCCTGTGGGGGATAGGTTGGATATGAAATCTTCATCAACACTCCGAGCACGGCTCGGCCCCAGGTAGACCCGCTGCGCAGGCTCTCATCTAGATGGCAGGTCCGAAGGCTCGCCTGTGGGGGAGAGGTTTGGTTTTGAAATTTTCACAACACCCCGAGCTCGGCTCGGCCCCAGGTAGACCCGCTGCACAGGCTCTCATCAAGCTGGCAGGTCCGAAGGCTCGCCTGTGGGGGAGAGGTTTGGTTATGAAATCTTCATCAACACCCCGAGCTTGGCTCGGCCCCAGGTAGACCCGCTGCACAGGCTCTCATCTAGCTGGCAGGTCTGAAGGCTCGCCTGTGGGGGAGAGGTTGGGTTTTGAGATCTTCATTGACACCTCGAGCTCGGCTCGGCCCCAGGTAGACCTGCTGCACAGGCTCTCATCTAGCTGGCAGGTCCGAAGGCTCGCCTACGGGGGACAGGTTTTGTGTTTAGAAATATTTCGACACGGATGTTCAAGGCTAGGCAAAAAGCACCCTAAAGATAGACCCAAAAAGCTCTCGGCCAGGAGAGGTTTCGACCGGGGGTGGTCTCGGCCAGGAGATCCTTACGGAGGGATCTCTCCAAACGAAGTTCCCGGCATGCTTAGGCAAGGAGACCGCTCGTTCGTGCGAGGTAAGGAGGGGCGGTCTTCCCTTGGTATATGAGGGACACCTCTCGGCAAATAGTTCTCGGCAGAACGCGAGAACGACTTGTCTGAACCTTGAACTCTTAGCAGATCCTCATCTTTCGGCCGCTAAGAGAGACTATCCTAGAGGGGGCCAGGGGCCCTGAGCGGAAACAATCTTTAACAGCATTCATTTTTTAACAGTAAAGAAGAAAAAAGGGGGGAGAGAATGGAAGGCTGAGAGGCGAGAAGGGGAGAGATTTCGTCAAGTCAATACAGTTCCCAGCGCCATCGTCCTCGCTCCTGCCATCTGGTCCTTGGGGGCGCCGACAGGTTGTAGTAGGAAGACAGGGTGGTGCACCCTAGGTTGATCCGACGGGCTTGGTCTCGAATCTACGCGATGCATCTCCAAGGAGAAGATTCGATGGAAGGCCCACCAGGCCGCCCCGTCTCGCCGAAGAAATAGTCGCGCTCGAGGGCCTCCAGCCTCCGTTCCACCATCTCGCGGAATTCCTTTTCCGCAGTGGCGTGGGCCCGCTCCCGCTGTACGAGTTTCGACAGAACGGCAGCCGTCTTTTTCCCTCGTTCTTTCGTACTCCCGGCGCCGCTCGCAAGGTCCTCCATCTCACCAGATGAAGGAAGGAGGGAACTCTCGCCATCCTCTTCCTCTCTGCCTTCATCATCGCTTCATCGGCCCCCGCTCGCGAGTCCGGATCCTCTGAAAATGAAAAGGTGGTGGTTACGGCGAGGACTAAATAAGAGCTACGATAAGGCTTCGCTTACCCGCAGCGTGACAAGAACCACTGGCCGGAAGCTAGCGAGAAGGCCCTGGTCCTCCCTCAGTCCCATAGAGGAGGTGGAGTTGCTTTCCGCGTCCCGGGCGAAAAGTCTCGCGCACAGTGGTCCCGGCCGTACCGGAAGCATAGGGGAAGTCGTCCCCCCTCGCAGGATGGTTGGCCTCCTTTTGGGAAATGGAGGGGTCGATAGACGCCCCTCCCGGCAGAGCAGTGAGATTGGCCTCTTGGCCGAGCAGATGGGAAGCCAGTATCTCGCCCTCTCGAGTGGCGAGACCCGGGTAGGCGGGAGCTGAGGAGGCAGGGATTCAGCCCGACCATAGGAGACGCTACAAATGAAACAGTCATAAGAGGATAATGAAAAAGGAGAAAAAGGAAGAATACTCGCGGTTCTCGGAGAGGCAGCCGGGGGAGTGGCCCCCGCGACCCGTGGTCTATCCTTAGGAGGGTGAAGCGACGGGTCCGGAGGCACCTGCTGTGACCCGATGTCGTCACCTCGGGCCGCTTCCTGCAAATGATTCTGCCAGTTACTAACCCTTGCGCATAATCAGATCGTCATCGGCTCGAGACCTTGGGGATCAGCAAATCAGAGGTATACCTTCGGCGTAGGAGGAGCGTCGTCCGCACGATCGGGAGTGGGGGTAGGAGAGTCCCTGTTCTTGCGGGAAGGGTCCCGCTGGACCACCTTGGCCTTCTTTCTCTTCTTCTCTTTCTTCCTTAACGGGGGAGGATTGGCGGCCGGCGACTTTCTCGCCAGCCAAGGGGCAACCGCAGCGCTGTTCGCCAGGGCTCGCGCCTGGACTGCGTTGATGCTGTCTTGAAGGTCTTGCGGGAGCGGCTTGTCAATATGCTTGGAATGCATGACGGGATCTCGTGAGATCTCAGGTGGACGACAGGGACTCAGGAGCACATCTACGGCCGCCTACCCGCACATATATATAGCCATGGTACGGCCCACCAAAAGATTCTTCTTTTGAAATGACACGTGCCCAGCGAATATTGCTGGGTTGGACGTGTCTTTTCGAGTGCAGGGTTAGATCAAAAAGAGCGGGGATTGTGTACAACCTCATATTCGCTGGGTGGGACCCAGAGGCATTAACGGCCGGGGTTGGACCAGCCCCAAGTTAGCTCGGGCCTGAAGACCAAAAGAGTTCTCGTGTCGGAGGAGCTTCCGCCTAGGGGCAGGCGAGATCCCGCCCATGGCCAGAAGCGGGCGAGAATGCACGACGCTGAGTGAGCTTCACTCTCTTAGCATCATGATCAGCAAGGGCACTGAGTGAGCTTCACTCACTCAATGTCGTGACCAGCAGCAAAGGGCGTTGAGTGAGCTCCACTCACTCAATGCCGAGGTCAGCAGCATGGGCGTTGAGTGAGCTCTACTCACTCAACGCCGGGGTCAGCAGCAAGGGTGTTGAGTGGGCTCCACTCACTCAACACCGCATCCAGCGACAGCGTCAAGATTAGAGGAGCTCCCGCCTAGGAGCAGCTCCCGCCTAGAGACAGGTGGAAAGCGCTCACCTTCGGCCAGCCGGGACCTACTCTCGGCAGAGCCGGCGATAAGGCGGGGGATGGCTCAGCATGGGACTTGACACTACCTTTTTGGGCTCCCGCCAGAGGAGGGCGAGAGGGTTCTCGGCACAGAGCTCTCGCCGAGTGGGGCCTGGGTTTAGGGTAAAATGTCTTAATTGCCTCCGGGTAAAATCACCCTTATACCCTCAGGGGCTGTATTTAACACTTCTCAGACAGCAGGATTTGGCTATTGGCAGACCAGTCAGGGGTACTTCAGTAACTTCAGGTCAGCAAAAGGTTATAAATAGACCTAGAAGGGCTCCTTAGAAAGCAGACTCTCATTTTCTCTCTGAATCTCTAGTGCTTTCTAAGGAGCTCCTAGCCCAGCTTTTGGCTTTAGAGGGGAAGCTCTCAGAGATCTTTTGGGTGTGAGGTGGGACCTCCCTGCTGAGGCTTTGGGTCAGTTCTAAGTTGTTAGCTACCAGTCGAGGGGCAGGGCTTGAGAGAAGTAGGCGTTGGTTGCACCCCTATTTTCGAACATTCGTTGAGGTCAATTTTGGCTTCAACAGTTGTCTTTGATGAAACAAGACTGATTAACAGTTAGTTGCCTTGTAGCTCATGCAGTTCTACAGGTATAAATGAGAAAATTGACAAGCTTACCATTACAGAAGAATCAACTGAAGTGCAAGAAGTGGAAAATGGTGACTACTGTCCAGGGGGAGTACAGGACTCCCTAGATGCTGTTGAAAACTAAGAGGTGCAGCATATTGAAGAGACAGGAGAGGTTCAACCTGAAGATAGTCTACCTCCAGCTGTTAGACACTTAAAGGATCATCCAGCAAATCAGATAATTGGTGATCTAAGACATGGAGTGCAAACTAGAAGCAGGAACTTGAACACAGTGCTTTGCTCAAGCTTCCTATCTCAACTGGAGCCAAAGAGATTTGAAGAAGCTATTCTATACCCATATTGGATTGATGTCATGCAAGAGGAGCTGAATCAGTTCAGAAGGTGCAAGGTCTGGGAGTTAGTTCCTAAACCAAAAGACCACAACATCATTGGCACAAAATGGATCTTTAGGAACAAACTGGATGAGAATGGGATCACTGTGAAGAACAAAGCAAGACTTGTTGCAAAAGGATACAGGCAGGAAGAGGGTATTGACTTTGATCAAACCTTTACCCTAGTAGCAAGATTGGAAGTAATTAGGATGTTCCTTGCCTATGCAGCATATCAAGGCTTCAAGGTATTCCAAATGGATGTAAAATCAACATTCCTAAATGAAAATCTAAAAGAAGAAGTCTATGTAGAGCAGCCCTCAGGTTTTGTTGATTCTCTTAAACCTGATTATGTTTATAGACTTAGGAAAGCTTTATATGGGTTAAAGCAAGCCCCAAGGGCTTGGTATGAAACCCTGTCTACTTTCCTTATTGAGAACAAATTCTCAAGGGGGAAAATAGACAAAACTCTATTCCTAAGGGAGTCCAAAGGAAAGATAATCTTAGTCCAGATTTATGTAGATGACATAATATTTGGGTCTACAGAAAACAACCTTTGTAAAAAGTTTGCTAAACTTATGCAAGGGAAGTTTGAGATGAGTAGTATGGAAGAACTTAAGTTCTTCTTGGGACTTCAAGTAAAACAGACTGATGATGGTTTGTCCATATCCCAGTCTAAGTTCACCAAGGAGTTAATTAAGAAGTATGGTATGGAATCATCCTCCACCATGAGAACTCCTATGGGAACAAGTATGCCTATATGCAAAGATGATGCAGGTAAACCTGTAGATGAGTCTTTGTATAGAGGAATAATTGGTTCTCTTCTATACCTAACTGCTAGTAGACCAGACATTATGTATGCAACATGTGTCTGTGCTAGGTACCAATCATGCCCTAAAGAATCTCATTACACTGTAGTAAAAAGGATTTTGAGATATCTAAAGGGCACACCTAATCTAGGCCTTTGGTACCCTAGGAATGGAAATTTTCTACTGACAGGCTATTTAGATACAGACTTTGCAGGTTGCAAAGAAGATAGAAAAAGCACAACAGGCACCTGTCAATTTCTAGGAGGAAGATTGGTGTCTTGGAGCAGTAAGAAGCAGACTAGTGTGGCAATTCCCACAACTGAGTCTAAATATGTGGCAGCAGGAAGTTGCTGTGCACAGTTGTTGTGGATTCAGCACCAGCTAGAAGACTATGGTATTCAGGTAAGTAGAACACCTTTGTTTTGTGATTCTACTAGTGCTATTTATATTGCTAATAATCTTGTTTCATATAGTAGGACTAAGCATATAGAAATAAGATACCATTTTCTTAGAGAACATGTAGAGAAAGAGGGCATCTCACTAAAATTTGTCAAAACCAATTTTCAAATTGCAGATGTGTTTACTAAGCCTCTAGATGAAACTAAATTCAATAAATTTAAAATTGAATTAGGAATGTTGAACATAGATTAGATTAACAAAAGTGGCTAAGTGAAATTGTGTCGACATATTCAGCAATATGGTGTCGACATAGGAAAATTGTGTCGACACTTCAGGAAAATTGTGTCGACACAGTGTAGGAGTGTCGACACCTCAGGAATGAAGTGTCGACACATCCAGGAAAGTAATGTCAACACTTCAGGAAAGTAGTGTCGACACTTCGAATAAGGGTCGACACAGAATTTCTATTGATCAACTAAGTAAGTCAAGTGTCGACACATCATCAATTTGTGTCGACATATAGAGGTAAACATCATTGTCGAGACATTAGAAGTATGTGTCGACTCATTTCAACAGTGTCAACACATTTAGACTGTTTTTTCCCGCCTTTTGACCTTCTTTGTTTAGAAGGGTATAAATAGGTCAAGAACATATTCTGTCGACACGCTCTCCAGGTTTTCGAGACTAAAACCTTGTGTCTACAAACTCTCTTCTCTCAATCCAAGTTTTCTCACCATCCCAATGGCGCCAAAGGTTGAAGATAACATTAACGAAGGATATGAGTTGGTTCGCCATGCCTTTGATGATGCGGAGTCAGAGATTAAAGGGGTCATTACCCTGTTTGCTGACAGTGGTTTGGATTTTCTGGTATCCGAACCGACCAAGATTTGGAAGAAGGAGGTTTTTGAGTTTTTTCCTGCAGCAACAGTAGACTCAACTGGACTTAAGATTAAATCAACAGTTCATGGAGCAAGAGTCAAACTGACCTTGAAAAGTTTGATAAAAATTCTTCATCTTCCAAGAACTCAGGATGAAGAAGAAGTACCAGTATCAAAAATAAGGAAGGCACTACAATGGTGTGGATTGGATCCCACCTTGAAGATTGGAGCAGCAATTAACAGGAAAGGGATGAATCAGCAAGGCAAATTCCTTTTAGAAGTGGTAGGAAAGGTAATTCTGTGTAAGTCAGGGGGACATGATAGGATTTCTGCCTATATGTTCAACCTCATGACAAGGATAATTTTTAAGCTCAACATAGATTGGCCTGTCGTACTGTTTGAAAAGATTAAGGAAGGAATAAAGAAGCCTAATTTGGCTAGACTGATGAGTTATACTTGGCTGGAGCCATTCCAGAAGTAATGCACCAGATCCCTAGATCAAAAATTAATTATATGAGGAGAATGGACATCAGGATTATTTCCAGATGGGATAGGGTCCTATCAAAGGACATACCTGATATAGAGAGATAAGAGGCTGCAGTGAAATCACCTATACAGGACCTTACTGAGAATGCACAAGTGCAGGAGGAAACAGTTAGTGCACAAGTGCAGGGGGAGCTAGATAGTGTATAAGTACAGGACCTGACTGAGAATGCACGGGTGCAGGGGGAAGAGAGAATCCACTTGGCAGAGGAAATAGATTCACAAACAGTCCTTGAGACATCTTATGCCAATATTCCAGCCCAAGATGTTATCATGGAGGATACATCTGGAGCTGCTGATGCTCCTGATAAAGTAGTATCCCCAGTTCACACTCAATAGGAGTTCACTCTGGAAGAATTGTTTCCTGATATTGAGGGAGCAGCAGATAAGGAGGTGCACATAAGGAATGAGGGGGAGTAGGCTAACCTTGAGGGGGGAGCAGATTGGGACTGAAAAGGAGCTCCCTCCTAGTCCTAAGGAAAGAGTAGACATTCCCAGTTCATCTGCTTCAGAAGATGAAGAGATCAGAAGTGCAAAAAGGAGAAAACTGATGGTTTTTAAGAGGAGGAGCAAAAGCTACAAGCAAGCATTACAAACTGCAGCTCCACAACCTACTCTAGAGGTACAGCTCATTATTGGTGGACTTGCAACTGAAATTAGATGAGCAGAGAATGGCTCTAGAGAGGTATGTGGATGAAAGCCATAAGACACTTCAATTTGATTTGGCTCAGGATATCAAATCCATAAGGTTTGAAGTAAATCTACATAAGAAAGAAATGACAGATTACTTCCACAAAGGGGGCAATGCTGTAGTATTTTTGGCTAAGCAATAAGCAGAAGTCAAGGCTTAAGTGAATGACATTGCTATTAAACAAGGCTATGTCCTTGAAAATCAGATTAGGATGAATGACAATTTGACTGAATCTCACAATGAGATAGTCACTGAAATTAAGAAAACAGTCACTGCAATGACTGAAGAAAGAACTAAAGAGAAAGAGGAGTTTGATAAGAAGCTACAGGATGCTTTAGACTCATTTAAGACAGCCATTACTACTTCTCAGAAAACAATCTCTGATCAGCTTCTCAAGTTAAAATCATTTTATAAAGATGGTGTAAATTTTCTTGATGGTCAAGTAAGATTTCAAAAAGATGACTTAAGAGATCACATTGAAAGAGAAGTCATACAGGGGGAGAGGGTGTTAGTCAAAGCAGGCTCAGATCATGCCAAATGGATCTCCAATAGCATCAGAGCCACTCTGGGATATCCACCCCTTTGTGATGATGATAATGTTGCTGAGTCTGGTGTGCAACCTGCTTATGTTGAAGGTGATCAACCTGAAGTTGCTCAGATCATCTACCCTCCAGCAGATTTTGATATGATTCAACAACAGGTTCAGACAATGTACAGTCCTCCACAGGAAGTTGATAATGTTATTATAGAGAAAGTTAAAATGCCAGAAGCTGCCTTGAAAGCTCAGCAGGAAGCTCAACTATCTAAGAAAAGGTTCAGAGAACTGACTGAGTTAAAGCCTGATTTTGAGCAATGGAGCCCCACTTTCAGGAATATCATTCTGACTGCCTGGAAAGCTATGAAAGATTAGGTTCATGAAAGGGGCAAATGGTACAATGAACAAGAATGGCAGAAGTATGAAACAAGGCAAGAAGCCATTGTGCAACATAGAAGAAAGGCTAAGATTGGGAAGCTACCTCCTAATGCTCAGGATCCTAGCAAATACTTCCTTAAGCCTTTTCATTATTTTGAAAGGCAGAGGATTAAGGCTGAAGTACAGAAGAAGACAGAGTTGAAAGGAAAGAAGCCCATTGATGATGCAGAACCTCCTGTGCAGGCTCAGATTAAGACAGGAAAAGGCATAGTCATTTGGGAGCCTGATCAGCCTTAGTATAAGTTTACTAGTTTTTACAAGAACAATGTAATCTTTAGTGTTAAAAGAAATCTATGTAATCAGTTGTTAAGAAACTTTTTGATATGTATAAACTAAACAATGTTACATGTTCGTTGAGCTTGTATTATTATTCTGTATTGTCATATTGGTATATATTTTGCTTATAAGTGGCCCTATCATATAATGTTTATATACATCATAATATTTGTTTATTATAAATGGTGTATATCAGTGACTAAAGGGTTATGACTTCTCCAAATAGGGGGAGATTGTTGGGTACATGGGAAAATGTGTACCTGATTTGAAGAAGCCACACTTAGCTCAATGATATACATCAAGGTGTATTTGATGTAATTGTGAGTTTATATGTGCAGGTTAAGAATTTGCTAAAATGCAGAAAAAGTTTCTAAGTCCATGTGTCGACACTTAAGAAAGCCTGTGTCGACACTTGGAAAAGCTGTGTCGACACCAGAAGCAACTGTGTCGACACACAGAATTTATTAGTCGACATCAACTGTGTCGACACCGGGAGGCAGTGTCGACACACAGAAGTATTAGTCGACATCGACTGTGTCGACACCGGGAGGGAGTGTCAATACATAGAAAGTATTAGTCGGCATCAACTGTATCGACACCTGCAGGCAGTGTCGACACACAGAATTCTGAGACTACATCAAGTGTGTCGACACACAGGACTTGTGTCGACACACAGCAGAGTTTCAACAAAGTTGATTGTTGTGGAGTGAAGAAGTGATTGTGTCGACGCAGAGAAGCAGTGTCGACACATTCTACAGATGCAGTGTCAAGAAGCTGTGTTGACACCAAAGGAGCTATGTCGACATCACCAAAGCTTGTGTCGACACTTAATCTACTTGTGTCGACATATAATGACAATCAATCTCGACACTTTTCTAACAAAGACAAAGGTTCAAGAACTGACTGAAGACTTGACAGCTGTGAATTCCAACAGGTTTACTGAAGCTATAAGTACTGTCAAAAGTTGGTTAGAAATCGGATCAGCCGGTTACCATGGATGAAGTCTATATATAGATGGATTCTGTCAAATCAAAAACAACAACACAAACAACTATTGAAGTATTGATCATTGATCAAGAAAGAACATGTCATACAGAAGAAGATTTTCGTGAAAAGATCTAAGAAGACAATCTGAAGTGGCAATCTGCTCAGAATTTATCTAAGGAGAATTCAAGCAAGAATTCTTAAGAAACTTCAGAAGTTCTGGAGAGTGAGAGAGATCTCCAACTGTTGAAGTAAATAAGGAGACATTTACAAGTCTCTTAAGAAGCAGATCTTGAACTAATCTGCTAAGAAGGATTCAGATCTATTTTTGAAATCTAAGGAGGAAGCTGCCAGCCAGTCAACTTCAAAGGAGATCAACCCTACTGAGTTCAGATTCAAGAAGCTTTGAAGAAAGCTAAGAACAGGTTGATTTCAGCCATCAGTCTTATCAAGAAGCTGATCAAGAAACCTTTTATCCCTTCTCTCTCAATAAGGGTAAGAGACCATCTAAAACACTTATCAAATTTTGTAGAATCTTTTCAAATATCTGAGTTGTAAGCCTATATTATAAATGCTGAGTGTAGGAGATATAGATCTCTGAGTGGTAGGGCTTTTGAGCCTGAGTGTAGAAGAAATTATTCTCTGAGTTGTAGGCCTTGTGGCAAGACTGAGGTAGGGCTGTTAGCCTGAGCTGTAGGAGTGTGGATACATTCTGAGTTGTAGGAACCTTTCAGGATTCTGAGCTGTAAGATCTGTGGATCTGAGAAGAAGGAAGAAGTTAGGCTGAATCTAGCACACTGCTAGATAGGTGAAGGGGGAAAGTGGATGTACCCAGACCTTGGGGAACCACTATAAACCTGGGTGCAATCTGTGATGTGTGTGTGGTTGTGAATTATGTGTTGTGATTGCTGTAGAATAGTTAGATTCTATTTTAAGAACTGAAATATCATTCTGTCTTAAGTAAAAAAAGAACCTATTCACCCCCCCCCCTCTAGGTGTTTGGGTTATCTTGAATTCAATTCTATCAAATGCTTAAGGTGATGCTGATGTCGGGGAATTGTTGGTTAAGTGCGATGAGAGGGGACACTTGCTCTCCTTGCCTTAGTGGCACAGATGGACTTGGGGGTCTACTTGTTTCGAGAGGCGGCGATGAACCTTTGTTTGCTCGCGCTCCTAAAGGACCCGAGATCTATTTTGTTGGGGGTGGCAAAGAAACTTTGCTCGTTCTTGTCTAAGAAGGACCGGAATTCATTTGGGTAGAGGTGATAAAAACTTTTGTTCGTTCATACTTTAGGAGGACCTAGTTCTCTGTGTGGAGGTGGAGAAAATTTTTTGTTCATTCACGCTTTTGGAGGACTTTGTCCGTCCGTGTGGAGATGACAAAGAAACCTTGTTCATTAATGTTTATAAGAGGACCTGGCATGTCCATGTAGAGGTGACGAAAAACTTTTGTTCGTTCGTGCTTTTAGGAATATTTGGTCCGTCCGTGTGGAGATGGTGAAGAATCCTTGTTTGTTTGCGCCTCAGGAGGACCGGGGTCCGTTTGGGTGGAGGAGGCAAATAATTTTTGTTTGTTCACGCCTTAGGAGGACCGGGGTCCATCTCGGTGAAGGTGGGGAAGAACCTTAGTTCGTTCAGGTCTCGGGAGTACCAGGGTCCTTCCTAATGGAGGTGATGAAGAACATTTATTCGTTCACGCCTCAGGAAGACTGGCATTCGTCCAGGTGGATGTGGGAAAGAACCTTTGTTCGTTCGTGCCTCTAGAGTATCAGGGTCTATCCGGATGGAGGTGGCGAAAAACCTTTATTTGTTCGCGCCTCAGGAGGACTGGGGTCCGTCCAGGTGAAGGTGGTGAAGAACCTTTGTTCATTCGCGCCTTGGGAGAACTGAGATCTGTCCTGTGGAGGTGGTAAAGAGCATTTGTTCGTTCGTGCCTCAGGAGGACTGAGGTCCTTCTGGGTGGAGGTGGCAAAAAATATTTGTTCATTCGTGCCTCAGGAGGACCGAGGCTTATCCCATTGAAGGTGCAAAAGGACTGTTGTTATATCTCCTGGGAGGTGCATAAATACTTTTATTTATCTCGCTTGTTAGGTCCAGAAGGACTTTCGTCCATCTCGCCTTAGTGGTAAAATGTCTCGGGACCCGTTCATTATTCAGATGTTCGTCTGTTGTGAAAAGGAAAAAATAGATGCTTTGCTATTGAAATAAAAGATACAAGTGATCACAAATTTCTCCTCATTGCTTATCCTGTTGAAAGTAGGGAAAGAGAAAGATAGTGTGGAGAGCACCGACTTAAGCTCCTCCTAGTCCTTCAGGTTCTGGGTCCTGGCTGGGGTAGGTCTGCTGACCTGGAGTCGACTACTACAAACTAAACGTCTTGGGTGGCCTTCCTTGGGAACTCCCCTTGGGTGATGGGGAGAGTGATCATCCCTCGCACAAGTACTAGTGCATTGTCAAAACAGTATAGCGGTCAAGTTGTTGGCTCAAGGCGCTCTTGGGGGATCTTTTTGTTGAGCATCGTGGATATGAACAGGACAGCCACTAAGCTTTCGCGGTCGATAAGTATCTGACTGACCCTGAAGCAGGGATTGTTGATTTCTGCGCTGATGACGTGGGGATCTTGGTGCGGTGTACGCACTCCATTTAGGTCTGCATCCTCGAAGCTGATGGAGGTATCTAATAATGGCTTCTAGTCTTCTGGATCCTTCTCGGGCTAAGCAGCAGAGAGGACATGGGCGACGGGGAAGGGTGAACCGGATGGTCCCGGCCTCCCCGACCATTTGCCTGCCCCTTGTGCTTCCTGGCGTGCCAGAGGTTGCTCTCGCTCGGACTGGCGCAGCGGCGACCGGTTTGGTACTTGGTTTTGCAAGTACCTCCCCAAACAACGAAAGTGCCCCTCGGGTGGTCCGGGCAGCCCGGGCAAGGTGCTCGACGACGGCGGCGGACGACAATGGATGGAGGCGGCGCCGGCGGCCGGCGGTGGTGGTGGCCACCGACGCTGTTGCGGTTGCGCTGCTTCGGAGCGTAGAGGCTTACGCTCGCGTGCGAGGCATGCATGGCCCTTGCGTGCGTGCTTGTATGCTTCCTGTTTGGCTTTGCCTTCCTCTCTAGTGTTTTCGGGTCTTTGGAGTGAACATGACATTCTGTGCGCGGCTCGTCTGGTCGGGTTGACATGCCCCCGTGTACTCTATCAAAATCTTTCTAGTTTGACTTAAAAATCCAGTAGGAACCCCATCAAGTACCTCGATGCGATAGTTCACGGGGCCCTCCGTGTCTCACGCGACACTATCCCGCCCTTGACATTGTCCCAACGCGACGGCACTCCCGCCGTTTGCAAACCCCTAAATGTGTTGATCATTTTTACCGCATCCACAGACGTTTACGTTGGGTGGGGAGAACAAATTTTTTTATTGTATGTATAAGATTCTGTTTATATAAGATCATATTTTTTAATTAAAAGAAAAAATAGATAAATTTAAAAAACTGTAATTTTTTTGAATTTTTTTCATATAGTGCTTTTGAGTGGAGCACATGTGAAGCTGAGCAGCAGCTGCCTCTGTCATCTTCTCCTCTTTCTATTTTTGACAGGTTGTCTGGTTTTGAAAACAAGCAGCCAACTATGAGAAAGCTGCTGCCAGTGCTAGCTAGCTTTACAGTTGACCTCTATTTCTTCCCGCCATAAAATTCTGCTGACGTCATTTTAATTTATTTTCTGCCTTTATTTTCACCGCAGGCACTTGGCAGCTGCAATTTCCACGCTTTATAATATAAACACTGTCAATTGGTCTCAATAAAGGGGTTCAAATCCTGGTGTGATAACAACTGAAGTTGAATTTTTTGGAATTAAAGGTGACTGGCTTCAATATTAAATACGTATATAAATAAATATATTTTCTATATTTTAAGAGAAAATGCATTCATTTTTATTTGTTTTCATATTTAAATATTAGCGGGCTGATATCTGCACTTTTTTTTTTGGCTATCCAAACTACCGGCTATTTATATGTACGGTTTTGAGACAATGACTATCCACAAGCATAAACAATATTTAGAAATATTTTCGTCAACCGGTAACTAGCCGATTGCTATGAGTGCATGCCACCAAGTTCGCAACATGTTTCAAGCACAACCATTGCATGATTCATACCTAAACATTGTCCTCGAGGATATAGTCGCAAAAACTATTTTCAGCTATGATTAATGGTTGTCGGGCGCATTATTGACACTTCCCTCCAGAAAATTATAAAAAAAACATTGGGCCTTTATTTGAGGACAAACAACTACAGAGATCAGAGAGAGCTCTGTGATTTTTCGGCAAGAACGTAGGACTTAGATCGCTTCTCCGCTAGGAACTCGATCTGCTCCCTCTTTAGTCCGCTCAACGCCGACGCTCACTTGGACGCTTTTGTGATCGCGGGAGAAGACATCAAAGTCTGTTCTCGTGGACACTTCACCAAACTTCGTGGACTTAGCTTTTCCCCTTGTTTTCATATTCAAGACTTGTAACAAATAGCTCTGAAGAGCACAACTAATTGAGAACTCAAAGGAAAATAAAGGATTTAGGCCCGACACAAATCCAGCCGCGTGTTTTTCACCCTTTCTGGGTTTTTCACAATAAAAAATCATCTTGTCATTGCTGCTCAGTTTGTTTAACTATTTGCGCGCCCAGCCCAACTCGAAAATAAGGTGGTTCGATTCTCCTGAGAGGAGGAAAACCGGGCGACCTGCAAGAAAGATATAGACAAATAAGTCTCGATCTCAAGCTATACAATGCAGATTCATCGAGCTCAGCTCGTTTGCACCACGACTATTCATAGTTTTTAAAACAATTTGACCAAATAGCATGGGCCCACCATCACTTCATCAATTCAATTTAGGTTCTGTTTGTGATATTCGTGTCGTTTTAAATGGGAATACAGTCATTTCGGCAAACATGGCGATCCCTGGCTACACCAACCTCGTTCACCGGGTCGAAGCCCAAATCGCAGTCGACAAAGCCATCGAAGCACACCGCCAGCGATTTGAAGGGTCTTCCAAGCGAAAGAGGGAGTCGGAACCAGCACCTCCAGCACACCTTTGGAGCGACGGCCGTCGCGGCACTTCACGCCAGGATCAAGGCCCCCGCCGACACCGGGAATTTATCCCGTTGAATACTGCACGTGTTAAAATTTTGATATAGCGGAAAATGGGAAATCAGACACAGGAACACTCAACCAATTCTGAGCCCAAATAAACCAGATGCAAACCAGAAGAGCAAGAATCTTGTACTAAACAATCTTTACAAGGCGAGACATACATGGCGAGACAAGATTCGCCAAAATAACCAAAGGGAAAGCAGAAACAGTTACAAGGCAAAACCTAACCGCGCGGACTCAAAGAGTTAGCCGCCGGCTTTACTGCTGCACTACGGAGTCCGCACAAACCGCCAGGTCGCCAGACCGCAAACCAAGCCGCGAAGACTGCCCGTTACTCCAATGCAAGAAGTGTTGGGTATTGCATCCACAATGTACCAGATTTGAAGAAGCCCCTGTGCAAGCCAAGGTAAATAGACAATATATTTGATGAAATATTTCCAGTTGTGCTTGCAGTTATTCCACGCTAAGTACACACCAATGTCAGGGTGCAGTGGGTCAATATACACGGGTCTGTGCAACGTAATCCCTCGTTGAGCAGATCAGTGTGTTGGTCTACGTGTACTTTCTCTATTGGGGTGTACTTAATTTCAAGTACAGGGCTATGATAAAGCAAGAGCAGACAAGGAGCAAGGATGGGCCAAAGACCAGCTCAAGGAAAGAAAGAGGAGAAATAGCCCAAGTAAAAATCGACGAGAATCACAAAGTGATTCTCGCCGATTCGGCGAGAATCACTAATGATTCTCGCCGAGTCGTCGAGAATCACTAGCTGATTCTCGCCGGTTGAAGCCGGCAGCTTCGACACCGCCTGAAATTTCTCTAAGGCAGAATCGTCGAGAATCACTAAGTGATTCTCGCCGATTCGTCGAGAATGACTTTGCATTCTCAACGAATCGGCAAGAATCAAGTGTGATTCCCGCCGATTCTCCCCGACTTCTGTTTCAGTTCAGCCAGATTTCGGCTAAGTAGAAGTCGGCGAGAATCGTAAGTGATTCTCGCCGATTCGGCGAGAATCACCTACGATTCTCGCCGAATTTGACTTAGGCAGTTTCCTGTTGTTCTCTGGACCGGTTCAAACTATCTGAACTGTTTCGAACCGGGCTCAAGCCTTCTTATTGGTGGGACCCACAACGGTCATATACTTGACCTAATGTATATATACTACGTTTGTATGAATAGTAAAGAACACACGAGATTTCAAAAAGCACGAGCCGCCGACAAGCCCTAACGCTCCGCCGATCGTCTCCGCCGCTCGTGCGCTTGTCGCCACTGCTGATCTCAGGTTCTTGCAGATCTCCGGCGACCGAAGCTTTGGCTAGCATAGCGTCTCACGCGTCTAACCAGAGATCCCTTGTCTCTTGATTCGTTGATCGGGAAAATCCTTCCCCTTCCGAATCGTTCGAGACGATCGATCCTAGTGTGACCGTTGGAAGACCTTGCTTCCTTCGCTACGAAGTTTGAATCAAGTTGGCACTGCTGCTGCTCTCCGTCGCCGCCGCTGATTCCGAGAACCTTGCCGCCGCTTTAAGCCGCCGCCGGTTTCGGGAAGATTCTTTCTAAGTGAGATCTAGGGTTGTGGACTCTTCGTTGACTTCAAGAACACGTCGTCGAACGAAGAGGGACACCTTACTCTCCAAACGTCGTTTGTATTTCTTACAAGCATTTTCAATTTCTTTGTAACGGACCGATTGGTCTTTAGTTATAAGGGTTGGGTGCAACCCGGGTTGTGGGAGTGTTGACTCCTACGTGTGGAAGGGTTCCTTCCATTAGTGCAAGGATTGGATTTCAATCCTGTTGGTGAAGTGACCGAGTCGTCCCGTGTTGGGAGATAGGTCGAAGGGGGAAAGTGGACGTACCCAAATCGGGGAACCACTATAATTTGCCTGTGTATTTTCTGTGCTTGGTTGTTTTGTTTTCTTGTGCAGGTAAAATCTTAATTCCGCAAATACGCTGCAGAGACACCTATTCCCCCCCCCCCCCCTAGGTGAAGATAGTTGACACTAGGTGGACTTTCAAGTGGTATCAGAGGGAGGTTACTCATCAAAAAGGTTCACACCTTGAGTAGAATCCTGCCACCAGTGTCAAGCAGCAGACAGAGATCTTTAATGGAAGGACTCAAGCACTCCGGCAAAATCCCAGTATGCATCAGACTGAACTTTCCTATCTGGAAGGAAAGAATCAGATTCTACATGGAAGCAGTCGACCCCCGGCTCTTCATGATAGTGGAGGAGGGACCTTGCATTCCCACTAAGGCCTCCACCATTGATCCTACCAAGAAAGTGCCCAAGAAACTTTCGGAAATGGACAAGGACGAAATGGTGCTGTTCGGACTCGACAAGAAAGCTCAGAACATCCTGGTAAGCGCAGTTGACGACTCTATGATGCAGAACTTCAGCAACTGCAGGACAGCCAAGGATCTCTGGAGCTGTCTGATTGTCCTAATGGAGGGCACAGACGAAGTGAGGGACGATCGGAGATCCCTCCTAAATCAGAAATATGAGGCCTTCAGACAAGGGCCAAAGGAGGAGATCGGAGTCACCTTCGAAAATTTCCTCAAGATCGTCAATGCACTCAAAGGATATGGAAGAGTGTTCATTGACGGTGAACTCAATGATAAGTTCCTTAGGTCCCTCACTAAGGAATGGGACACAAAGATCTGCGCCATCCGGGAGTTTGGCAGACTTGCGGAAACCGACCCTCAGATTCTGTTCGGGAAGCTCATGTCCTATGAGCTTCAGTTGAACACAAGGAAGGCTGAAGAGGAAGCAGAGAAAGCCGCGGCCAAGGAAAAGACAGTGGCCCTGAAGGCCATCCATTCCAGAAAGGGCAAGGGTGTTGCCTCTTCCCGTGCGTGGAAGAAAGATGAAGAGGAAGACTCGGAGCCAAGCTCCTCCGACTCAGAATTGTCTGAGGAAGACTTGTCCCTTATCACAAGGGAATTCAAGAAGTTCCTCAAGCTGAGGAATCAGAGAAAGAGAAACGGTTCCTCCTCGAGGGATCAGAAGAAGAGCTATTCTTCTGACAGGTATGTATCCAAACCGAACAAACACCGCTCGTCTGACATTATTTGCTTTGGTTGCAACAAGCCGGGACACGTCGTGGCTGACTGCCATCAAGGCAAGAGGGAAAAGGGAAAGGGAGAGGAGCACAGGTCCTCAAAAGACAAGAAGAAGGAGAGGAGCTACATCGCGAAGAAGCCAAAGACGCTGAGTGAATCTGACACTTCAGATACCAGCGATGACGAGGAAGCCTACTTTGGGCTAATGGGTCACTGTGACTCGGAAGGAGACTGCCCCCCATTTACGAGGAAGGTAAAAGCTCACACCCCTCTCTCTGACTCTGACTCTGATCCTGAGTCTCAGGATGGTGACCCTGAGGATAGCTCTTCTTCCCGTGAAGCTGAGCTCCTTGATAAGTATGAGCTTCTGCTCAATACTTTCCTGGAATGTCGAAAGAGAATGAAGGCTGCGAAGAAGGAAGTAAAATTCCTTAAAGGTGAAAGTGTATCCCTGAGGGAAGAGATCACCAGTTTGATCTCCCTCCGATAGGAGCACTTGGAACTAACTTCAAAGCATTCGGAGTCTCTTAAGCTCCTTGATCTCAAGCAGGAGGAAGTCGACAAGTTGGAAGAACTACTTGCGGCAGAAAGGAAGATCGTCAAGAGCTTCTCTATGCCAAAAACTGTTCTTCCATTAGTTGATACCCTCTCTGCTCAGGCCAAAGGAGCTGGCTTGGGGCATGTAGGGGTATCCGGTTCCTCGTCCAGGAGAAATAGGAACCAGAGAAAGAATAAGGCCGCCAAGAAGGCCTCTGCTGCTGAAAAGGGAAAGGCTCCACTCAGTCCTGTTGAGTTCAGAAAGCCAAGCTTTCCCTGCAACCAACATGACTTTGAGTCAACCTTTGGTCATCATTTCCGGCCCTCGGTTGCAAAGCCTAAGAGCCGATATGATGGTTGGACTTTTTCCCGCAACTTCGGTGAGAGTGTCTTCAAGGCACCCTATGAGGAAATCCAATTGGGAAATTATGGTCAATTCTCTAGTGGCCATAATAGAAAGCAGACACCAAAAGCCAAGCCTGTTATACTGAAGGAACCGAAGGTGAAGAAATCATGTGACTGCAATCACTATGATGCCTCCACCTCCAGATCCAAGGCCCCAGCTGTACCCACCATTCCCAGGGTGAAGCAGGAGCTTAGGAAAAGGTACAACAGATTTGACTGTTGGTGCTGTGGCAAAATTGGTCACTTTGCCGTGGATTGTTGGTTTAATCCAAGGTATAACGAGACTCCTTATGTTAGCAGTGCGAGGCCGACCACTCGTGGGGCTAACCGATCGAGGGGGAGTATGCTAACAAGAAATCTAGGACCCAAGTTCGATTGGGTTCCTAAGGCAAACTAATTCTGTTTTGCAGGAATGTCCAAAGGCCAACAAAACTCCTATTTGGTATTTGGACAGTGGATGCTCCCGTCATATGACTGGGACAAGAAGCCTGCTGCGGGAGTACACCCCAGTCGAGAATGGACCCAAAGTCATCTTTGGGGGATCTGATCGGGGAGTCACCAGAGGTTACGGTATGATTTCCAACGGTATACTCTCTATCTCTGACGTAGCTTATGTTGAAGGGTTAAATCATAACCTGATCAGCGTAAGCCAGTTATGTGATAAAGGGTATGACGTGAAGTTCTGCAAGGATAAATGCCTTATAATATCATGTGCCTCTTCGGAGACAGTATTAACTGGCATTAGGAGCAGAAATATTTTCTGTTTAGATTTTCTTAGTTTAGACTCTTCTACCCCTGTATGCCTAGTAGCAAAAGGCAGTGCATCTCTTTGCGAACAATGGCACAAGAGATTGGCACACATTAATTAAAAGACAATTAATATGCTATTTTCAAAAGACGTAGTAAGGGATGCTCTCATTATTAAGTGCATTAAAGATAGTCCATGTCCAGCATGTCAAATGGGCAAGCAGACTCGGGTTACCTTTAAGAGCATCCCAGACAAAGTTTCCTCCAGATGTCTTTATCTTCTACACATGGACTTGTTTGGTCCTATGCAAGTTCATAGCTTAGGAGGGAAGTCGTATACGCTCGTAATTGTAGATGATCACTCTCGGTTTACGTGGGTGTTCTTTTTAAAACGCAAGTCAGATACGTTTGACATCTTCACTAATTTTGTCAAGCAGATACAGAACGAACTTAACTGCTCTGTGGTCAAAATCAGAAGTGACCACGGAACAGAGTTTGAGTCTGGGGCTATGACAGAGTTCTGTGAAGAACTTGGTATCTATCATGAGTTCTCCTCCCCTCGCACTCCTCAACAGAACGGAGTGGCGGAGAGGAGAAACAGAACACTCATTGAGGCGTGCACGACAATGTTGAATGACGCCTCTCTACCAGAATACTTCTGGGCCGAGGCTGTCAATACGGCTTGTCATGTACAAAACCGGGCGTTGATTAACAAGAGCCATCGTAAGACTCCCTATGAGCTACTGAAAGGCAAGAAACCAACCATGTCCTACCTGAGGATCTTTGGCTGCAAATGTTATGTACTGAATAATGGGAAATACCCACGTACTAAGTTTGGTGAAAAATGCTTCGAAGGCATATTCATGGGCTATAGTAGCCGCAGTCGGGCTTATAGAGTTTTCAACAAGAAAACCCTAGTGGTAGAGGAGTCAATAAATGTTGTATTTGATGAAGGAAGTTTGCTTAATTGCAAGACTTCTAGTCTTCTTCCTGAAGATGCAGGTGACAGACTCGAAAGGTTGCAACTGGATGAGCCCGAGAAAGATGCACCTCCAACATACATCAAGGTATCCACTTCTACGCAGATCGGAGAAGTTGAAAATCAAAATGGAGCAAATCCTTTAGAAGAAGGCGATGCCCAAGAAGTAGTCGACGCTCCTGACGCCAGACTTCTATAGCTCAGACACCTTTCTGTCCCAGGTTGAGCCAAAGAAGTTCGACGAGGCAAACAAAGATGCTGCATGGATTTTGGCCATGCAAGATGAATTGCATCAGTTCGAAAGATGCAACGTTTGGACGCTTGTTCCCAGACCTCAACAGCAGAATGTGATTGGCACCAAGTGGATCTTCAGAAACAAGCTGGATGAACATGGTGTCATCATAAAGAACAAGGCCAGACTGGTGGCTCAAGGTTACCGATAGGAGGAGGGGATTGATTTTGACCAGACGTTTGCACCAGTTGCACGGCTCGAAGCAATCCGGCTATTCCTAGCCTATGCCTCCCACAAAGGATTCACAGTTTATCAGATGGACGTGAAATCGGCCTTCCTGAATGGAGATTTGAAAGAGGAAGTATACGTCGCTCAACCTCCAGGTTTTGTCAATCCTACATATCCTAATCATGTATATTTTCTTAATAAAGCGCTATATGGCTTAAAACAAGCTCCTCGAGCTTGGTATGAGACATTGTCTAGTTTTCTTCTTGAGAACAAGTTCTCTAGAGGAAAAATAGACAAGACATTGTTTCTCATGGAAGTCAAAGGCAAGATTTTGCTGGTGCAAATCTATGTTGATGACATCATATTTGGCTCAACGGATAACAATCTTTGCAAAAAGTTTTCCAAACTTATGCAAGGAAAGTTTGAAATGAGCAGTATGGGGGAGCTGAAGTACTTCTTGGGACTTCAAGTGAAACAGTCTGAGGACAGAATCTTCATCTCTCAGACGAAGTTCACAAATGAACTCCTCAAGAAATTCGGAATGGAGAATGCAATCTCTATGAGGACTCCAATGGGATCCACTATGTCTCTGGATAAGGATGAGAAAGGTAAACCTTTCGATGAAACCAAATACAGAAGCATCATTGGATCTCTGCTCTACCTTACTGCCAGTAGACCGGATATCATGTTCTCCACATGTGTTTGTGCCAGATATCAGGTGAACACTAAGGAATCTCATTATGTCGCTGCAAAGCGCATTCTTAGATACCTTAAAGGTACTCCCAATCTTGGCTTGTGGTACCCGAGAAACAATGATGTCGAGCTAATAGGTTTTTCAGATGCTGATTTTGTAGGGAGTAGGGATGACAGGAAAAGCACTTCCGGGACGTGTCAATTCCTCGGAAGAAGGCTTATCTCATGGAACAGCAAGAAGCAAAATTGTGTCGCAACCTTCACAGCAGAGTCTGAGTACATCTCGGCAGGGAGCTGTTGCGCACAACTCCTATGGATAAGGAACCAGTTAGCAGACTATGATCTCCAGTTCAAGGAAGTACCCATGCACTGTGACTCCTCAAGTGCAATTGCCATCGCAAACAATCCAGTATCGCATAGCAGAACAAAACATATTGAAGTGCGCTACCACTTCATTCGGGAGCACGTGGAGAACAAGGACATCTCTCTCTGCTATGTCCCCACGGACAAGCAGATTGCAGATATTTTCACAAAGCCCTTGGACGAGGCCTGCGGCTTCCACAACCCGCAACACCAGAGCTAGACCAAGGCATATTCCATAGAGGTCTGTCGAGATCCAGCCAAGTCTGCATCTTGCCGAATTCCGTGTATAGAGAAGTTATCCGCCCGGTTACCTTATGGGATCCAACTTCCTGCCGAGCATAAGCCGTCCTGGATGGCCGCCGCCTCTGTCCACACAGTTCACGCGAACAGACAATCCAGGTCGCTAAAGAACAAGCCTTCTGCAACAGCTCTGCCGACCTGGCTAACTGCCAGTCCTGTCCGCATAAACTATACGAACAGATCGCCCAGGTCGCCCAATCACCCACTTTCACTTCACCAGTTTCAACACTCTCCCTTGAAGTGAGAAATGGTGAGCAACCCTAGCAGTTCCCGTAACCTTGCACCTCGTCCTTCCGATAGCGCCGTCAAGAAGATGTCTGAGACATAGTCCCCTCCCCGCATATCCCAGACCATGAGGGATCCCTCTAACATCTCCCAAAAGGAGTCATGCTTCCCTCCGCCTTCTTCTTCAGCCTCGACCTCCACTTGTGAATCACAGGAGTATCACCAAGGATCTTAGACACAAGGCCCCAAGCCTCGTTTCCTCTGAGGGTAGTCACCTCCTCAACCTTGGTGTTATTCACCTCCTTGACTCCAGTGGTTTCATCACAGCTAGAAGGCACTCGCTCGATCTTAGGGCCTGCGAGAAAACATGAGACCAAGCTCACCGTGTTTCCTCCGTAATATCGAGCTGGTGGGTTGATGATCCTCTTCGATCTTCGAAGAACCTGATCATGGTTAACCACTTTCCGCTGCTCCTTCTGAACCAGCTCTATTCCCGGGCAAACCCGGAACAATGCTCCCCTTACTTCCTGAACAAGAAGCCACTGCACTGGAACTAGAAGCACTTGGAGCAACGCTTCCCCTGCTTCCTGAACCAGAAGCCTCCGTTATTGAACAAGAACGGCCTGGAACATCGCTCCCCTTGCTACCTAAACAAGAAGCATCTGGAGTAATGCTCCCCCTACTTCCTAAACCAGAAACAACAGTCTTCGATCCAGAAGTACCTGGAGCATCGCTCCCCTTCTTCCTGACCCAGACGCCTCTTCCCCAGAGCTAGAACAACCTGGAGCTCCTGGTGACACAGATAGATCCATCTGCACCTTAGCAACAGCCTTTTCCAGCCCACCACCTGACCTGCTCTCCGCTAAATCCACATTTGAGCTACCCCAATACGACGTCAGCTTATCGAAGACAACATCTCTCAACACGATGAACTTCTTCATCGTAGGATCCATACACCTCCACCTCCTCTTCTGCTCATCATACCCAACGAAGACTAGCTTCGTCTTGAGAGCATCTGGAGTGTGTACATAGTAGATAGATCTAAACACCCGAAGGTGCTTCACGCTGGGATTTATCATGAACATCAGATCATACGGAGTCTTGGTGTTGATCGGACTCAGAGGCATCTGATTGATAACATGAGTTGCGCAGGCCATCCCTTACACCCCAAAAGCCTTAGGAATTCCTTTGCACTGAAGCCAACACTTGCAGGTCTCCGTCAAAAGACGGATCTTTCGATCTGCTACTCCACTTTGTTGCATAGTATGTCCACAAGAGATCTCCCTTCGGATTCTATGCTTCCTGCAGAAGTTAGAGAACACAGTTGAGCCGAACTCACCTTCGTTGCCCGTTCTCAACTTCTTGATTCGAAGCCCAAGCTGACCCTCCACAAGCTTCTTGAACTCCACAAATAAACGGAACGCATTCGGCTTCTCCTTCATGAAGTACACCCAATTATAACTCAAGTAGTCATCAACCAATATCAGCATGTACCTGCTGCCTCCAGGACTGGCGGTGATGGTCAGCCCCACCAGATCACCGTATACAACCTCCAATGGTGCCGTACACCTGGACTGTGCCTTATCAAACGTAAAGCAATAAGCTTCACTGTGTTGACATCCCACGCAAGCTATACTGTCACCAAAGGATGACATCCTAGACAAACCTCTCACAAGGATTCTCACCGCCATTGCTTTCAGCTTGTCCATCCACACGTGCCCTAGTCTTTCATTCCATATAGTTGCACTATCACTGACCTTCAACCGATCAGCATCAGAACTTGTTGATAACCCAACCAAGTTCTTCTCCTTACTCCCAACATGAGCAACGTTCACCGAGTGCAAGATAACCTTACACTCCTTTAGGTGACCAGACTGCGTGCATTTATAGCACCTTGGTCCTTCCTTCCTCTTCCCATCACGCCTAGGAGAAACACTAATCTCTTGTTTATCAGAAGTAGATGGACCAACCTCCGTAGCTAACTTCACCTCCGTGTTGAACAACCCATTGAGGGAAGTCCAAATCTCCGCAGCTGACTAACATCCGCCGATGTGGTCCAAGAGTTCCGATGAGATAACCTGCTTGAGAATTGACTCTGCTTTCGCGTTTGTCTCCTTTCAAGCTCTCATCACTTCAGCATTGCCAGCAGTAACCACTTGCCTTTTGTCTCCGCAAACCACCTCCCAAAGGTCCTCGCCAAGAAAATAGCATTCCATACATGACTTCCACTTTCCAAAGTTAGTCCATGTAAGAAGCTCCATTCTAAGATCCCTTGCAAAGCCACCTTCCATTGCACTTAACCCTTGTTCACTTAGACTCGCAGAAGCACTGAAGCAAACTGCTGGTTGATCCACTGCTCAAACCTCTGTTTCCTCTGATACCATGATAAAAATTTGATATAGCGGAAAATGGGAAACTAGGCGCAGGAACACTCAACCAATTCTGAGCTCAAATAAACTAGATGCAAACAAGAAGAGCAAGAATCTTGTACTAAACAATCTTTACAAGGTGAGACATACATGGCGAGACATGATTCGCCAAAGTAACCAAAGGGAAAGCAGAAACAGTTACAAGGCAAAACCTAACCGCGCGGGCTCAAAGAGTTAGCCGCCTGTTTTATTGCTGCACTACAGAGTCCCCACACACCGCCAGGTCGCCAGACCGTAAACTAAGCCGCGCAGACTGCTCATTATTCAGATATAAGAAGGAACTCTACTCGTCGATCAGCAAACCTCCTAACTGCAAGGTCACCTAGCCGCCTGACCGCACGATCTGCTGTTACCGAACTGAACAGGCTGCCAGAAGCGGACAGCTTATTGGACCAGGAAACTAGTTGCAGAAGAGAGACCGCCTAGTCGCAACCCGCGACCTGCTGTTAACTGCTGGTTTCTATCCGTAGATTCCGCACTGTCCCTGACCACAGTCAGAACAAAGTCCTGGACTTCCAGCGCTATCCTCACAACCTGCACAGCACAACCCGGTCAATCTTCAAACCGCGCTGATACAAAATCCAGTCCGCAGTAACTGCCCGCGAGTTCACTTACTGTTCATTCGCTCCTTTGATTGATGTGATAGGGGGTCCTATTTATAGGCATGGTGAAGAGTGTGGTCACTGCCTTAGCCGATAGAATAACCCCCCCATCCTGTGGCAAGAACCAAGTGTATCTGCAAGCCATGGATACACAGCCAGTCTGCTGCGACCTGTGCCGGATAGCCAGCCCATAAAGAACATCACCAAGGCTGGATAGCAAACCTATCCTCCTTGTCGCCAAAGGCCAAACCAGGATGACTCCACCAGCAGAACTCTGAAGCAACACCTTGTCCACCTATCAGCGGACACCGCTCCAGTCCGCGCGCCCTGCGGACACAGCACCAGTCCGCACACCCATGTTAGCAGCAAGGACACAACAGCCAAGCTGCCCAACTTGGCGGATACTACACCAGTCTGCACGCCTTGTGGACTCAACTCCAGTCCGCATTCCCCAAGCTCGCAACCAAGGCATACAGTAACTGCTGCCAAGCTTGGCGGACTGAGGAGCAGTCCGCGCTTAACCGCGCAATCTCGACGGACTGAGCCAAACCTGGACTTGGTTCAGAACCAACAAAGTTCACACCACCGGCCACAAGGGCCAGTTCGTGCTTACTGGCAGACACTGGACCCAGTCCGCCAATCTCGACGAACTCTAGCACATGTCTGCTCTAACCGACGAACCATGCGGCTTCCACCAGCCGTACCACCAGAGTTAGACCAAGGCATCTGCCATGCCGGTCTAACGAGCTCCAGCCAAATCCGCATCTTACCAAACTCCGCGGATAGAGAAGTTATCTGTCCGGTTACCTTCTGGGATCCAACTGCTTGCTGAGCATAAGCCGGCCTAGCTGGCCGCCGCCTCTGTCCGCACAGTCCGCGCGAACAGATAGCCCAGGATTCCAAAGAACAAGCCGTCTGCAACAGCTCTGCCGACGTGGCTAACCACCTGTCTTGTCCGCATAGACCGCACGAACAGGTCGCCCAGGTCACCTAATCACCCACTTTCACTTCACCATTTTCAACAGGACGGGCCTAAGTACTCATGGCCATCCAAGACTCTGGCATGCCCCGATGTCAGAAGTCGTTACCTCTGAACTGAGGAGACCAAACACAATACTGTGAGTTTCACTATAAGAAAGGGCACAGCACGGAAGACTACACCCGGCTAAAGGAGAATATAGGCTGTCTCATCCGACAAGGACATCTGTGGAGATACTTGCAAAACCAAGTACCCAATCAGCCCCCACCGCACCGGGGCGAGAGCATCCCCCGTCGCTCCAAGGCGCGCAAAAGGGCAGGAAAATGGTCGAGGAGGTCGGGACCATTGCTGGCTCACACTTCTGAATCCTCTCCGCCGCCCACCACAAGAGGAGCCCAAAGGACCTGATGCCACAAGAAGATGCCGCCATCAATTTTAAGAACGAGGACCTGAAAGGTGTGCGAACGCCACACCAAGACCCCCTCATCATCAGTGCAGGAATTGGTGACCCATGCTTTAAGGTCAAGCAAATATTGATCGATAGTAGGATCTCGGTGTACATCTTGTTTGAATCAACGCTACTCGGCATGAAGATCCCGCGAGAACGCCTCGAGCCGACAACCGGGCCACTGCACGGATTCCAAAACACGCCCGTACCCATGCGGGGAATGATCACTCCCCCAATCACTCTAGGTGAATTTCCGAGGCAAGCAACCCAGGAAGTGTAGTTTATGGTAGTCGACTCCAGTTCCGTGTACAATATGATTTTTGGTTGGCCACTCCAGACACTTTTCGAGGCAATGCCCTCCATTTTGCACGTGGCATTGAAGTTCGTCACCTCAGGCGGGATAGGTGTCACATGAGGCGATTCGGAGGCAGCATAACTTTCTTACCTTCAGCAAGCGCACCCCAGGCAGGTCCAGAGGCTAGGAAGTCTAAACAAGCCCTTGGCCGGTGCGCCTCTATTATTACTATTTCCCTATTTCCATTCTGAAGAATAAGCTGTGAAGGTAGACTCGTGAGCACCAGTATCTTTCTTTTCAGTAATGCAGCGTCTGTTTCTCTTCCACTGCAAACGGATCATCGCAAGGCGAGTTTGGCGAAAGCCTTTCTGCACCTCCTAGGCAAGATTGACAGAAGCCTTTCTGCACCTCAGGTCAGATTGGCGAAAGCTTTTCTGCACCTCCCGGACTGACCCCGGTCCTCCCAGGTGAGAAGGATAAAGGTTTGTCTGCACCACTCAAGCGAGATGGACAAAAGTTCATCTACACCTTCATTTGGACGAACCCCTGTTCTTCTGAGGCGCAAAAAAATAAAGATTCTTCGTCACCTCTGTAATGCCCCTGCTTTTTCGATGTTTATTTAAAATCCCTTTAGTGACGTATTTTGATGTCAGGGCGTTACATTGACGCATAGTTGGTGGGTACCACTGTTAGAGCATGGCTTTGCTCATTTGGTATCCGAAGTTTTGGCTTAGAATATTAGCTTAGCTAATTTCTAGGGCGGTTTTGAGATTTTCTTTGCAAGCCGGGTTTGTTTTGGAACTCGGTGGAGCCTTTTCAGGATATTTGATGTTTTGGGCTTCGAGGGAGTTTGTACCCGAGTTTGGTTTGTCGTCGATTATCGAATCTTAAATTCGACTTCGTCGTTGGATTCGTACCATCAATATTTAATTTCGGTGCATATTTTGGATAAATCCGAGTGGATTCGAGTTTTTATGCTATTTGGATGTTTCATTAATAAGAATTATATGATATATATAATTCACTATCTTATTATGATATAGTATCATGTGTATATTTTATTATATTGTCTAGAAGATAATATATTATATGTTATATTTTGTGTATATAATATTATAATATATTATATATAATATTATATGCTATAGATAAGGATTTTGACCGTTTACTATTCATTATCTTCCTCCTCAAGCTATCAGACCGAGAGTGCGGAAGATAGAGGGTGACAGGTTTTACTAGGCTTTCGGCCACCCCTTATAGGAGCTCTGATGCACGAAATCATCGTCGGAGAGTAGATCTGGAAAGCTCTCGCCGAGATCTACGCTCTGGTGGTAGGTAATTTTATTTTCTTGGACTTTTGGCATTAGGGTTTTCCACCTTGACTCTCTTTTGTCCTAAAAAGTTTTAGGAATTGCTGCTTAGGTATTTCTGCGGCCCGATCCGTGAGGAGGAGTGCTGGTGTTGCCAGAGTTCGGCGAGATTTGAGGCAAGTGGCGATTTTCCCCCTTGCTTATTCTTTAATTCCTGTTATCTTATTTCCTTCCATGTACATACATTAGGATTAGGATAGGGTTTGGCCATATAGATCTGTTGCTTAATAATAAATTTCTGGTTAAGGACCATTTGTCGTATTTGATCGTTAGTTTGAGTAAGATTCTCCGTCTCCTGACTGTCAGTGTTTAAACCCGTCGAGTTTTACCAAATAATCTAGGTAATTTCGTCGGTTTATGCAACTAGTAGTCTAAGTCAGGATTAGTGTAGAAGGCTAGGCGTTGACTGGCTGAGAGGCTAAGTAAAAAAATATTGAGTGTGCTGCATACACTCAATGCAGCGTTGAGTGTGTTGAATGCACTGAGTGTAACGCTGAGTGAGGACTTGGCGTTGAGTGAAAAAGCGTTGAGTGAAGCCTTGACGTTGAGTAGCTTCAAGTCTAAGTATAAAGCATTGAGTGTGCTGAATGAACTCAACGCGGCGTTGAGTGAACTCAACGCGGCGTTGAGTGAATGCAATATCATTGAGTTAACTGTTAGGCATTGAGTGTACTCAACGCGGTGTTGAGTGTACTCAACGCGGCGTTGAGTGTACTCAACGCGGCGTTGAGTGTACTCAACGCGGCGTTGAGTGTACTCAATGCGGCGTTGAGTGTTGTGCCTTAGCGTTGAGTGCTTTGACTAAGTCAGGATTAGCATTGAGTGAATGTGTTGTGGCGTCGAGTGAACTCAGAGCTTTTGTTTAAGCGTCGTGTAGACTCAACGCGGCGCCGGATGAAGGTAATTTGCTAAGTAAAACTATTTGGCATTGAGTGAGCTGAATGTACTCAACGCGACATTGAGTGTAGGCCAGGCGTCGAGTTGACTCAGCGCTTTTCCGCAGACTTGGTATTTTGTGGCCGAATTAATTCGTTGAGTTTGACCTTAGGCCTATTTCTGGGATTTACTTTCCTCCTTTTTGTTGTCGGAGAAGCCCAGTGTTTTGGTTATGGTTTGTCGATGTTGGCAGTGGATAAAGGACTACCAACTTGATGCCCTTTTGTTTTGGTAAATTATTGCCCTGGTGGGTTTGCTCGGTGTGGGTATGTGACTGCAGGTGTATTGGGTAGGTTCCCACCACCGCAGGTGCCGGTTTATCCCCAGTTTTGGGTGTGTCAAGGTATAAGACTACCATTCCTTGGGCCCTTGTGAAGTTTTATTTGTTGTTGGTGTGTTGGGTAGGTTCCCACCACCTCAGGTGTCGGATGGCCGATGTTTTCTTTTGTTCACCAAGTTATGGGCTAATTAATTCCTTACTTACAGTTATTTCATTACATGTTCCATAAAACATAGATCCTTATAGCACTTGGTGCAAATTTCTTACTGTTGAGCTCGTAAGTTAGTCTTTTCTCACTTTTCTTGAATTAGGGTTGGTAACCCATTATTCATTTGGTTTATTGCTAACCTTTTGATCTTTGATCTCTAATTGCATTTTCTTTCTTGCTGAGGTGTTCTTTCTTTGAATGCCTCAGGTTTGGAGAAGTAGTTGGTTAAGCGGCTAGGGTTGGTTTTTGGCTGGTGTTCTGCAGATGTCTCTATTCCTCACCGGTTGTGAGGTAGTGTGTTGTTTTATTCTTGTTCAGACATACACATCTTTTAGTGGGTTTGTGTCAGGTTGTTGAAGCCCACTGGATTTTTGTATTATGTTCAGTACTTGCTCTCTGGGAAATTTTTATATTAGGTTGCATGTTAGATATTTTAAATTATAAAAGTATTACTTTTATCACCTCATACATGTTATATTTTAAAACTAACATCATTATGTTTGGCGAACGTAAAAGCTATTTTATACTAAATCTAGAGTCGTGCATATCATGAGTTGTCATATATGGATGTTTTTACTTATGTAGGATGTCAATTAATGTAAACAAGGTATTTTCCGCAGCGTAAACCTATATTTTTAGTCGTAGACTAGTTGATCCACTGAGCCGAGGGATACGACCATCCAAAACTTAACTTAAAACATGCTTTCTTCACATTATAATTTTGTATTTTCATAAATTGTGTTAGAATTGGAGTTTGACTGAACATCTGCAGTTATCCCCTGCACGGCGTGGCATCACAGCGCGTGTTTTCACTTACTCTGATATTCATTTAAATTCATAGAAAATGCGGGTTCTGACAACCTCCATCCGGACGGACACCAGACCTCCCAGGCAAGATGGACAAAGGTTCATCTGCACCTTCACTTGGACGAACCCCTGTTCTCCCGAGGTACGAACAAACAAAGGTTCTTCACCACCTCTACCTAGACGGACCTCGGTCCTCCCATGCGAGATGGATAAAGGTTCATTTGCACATTCACTTAGATGAAACCTGGTTCTCCTGAGGCCGAATGGACAAAGGTTCTTCGCCACCTCCACCCGGACGTACCCTGATCCTCGCAGGTAAGATGGAAAAAGGTTCATCTGCACCTTCACTTAGACGAACCCCGGCTTTCCTAAGGCGCGAAAGGACAAAGATTCTTCGCCACCTCCACCCGGATGGACCCTGGTCCTCCCAGGAGAGATGGACAAAGGTTCATATGCACCTTCACTTGGACGAACCTCAGTTCTCCTGAGGTACTAACAAGCAAAGTTTCCTCACCGCCACCTCCGGGGCAAACCCCAGTTCTCCAAGGGCACGAGAAAATAAGGGTTCCTCATCACCCCTACTCGAACGAACCTTGGTTTTTTAGGAGCACAAGCAAGCAAAAGCTCATCGCCTAGAAATCTCAAACATTTATGGTACTCCCAATAATGTGAGTAGGAAACCAACGCTCAAAGCGCAACTCTACTCAGAAGAATATGCGGGCCAAAAACACAACCAAGCAAACAGATCCAAAGGCAAAATGGGTCCCACTCAAACAAAAAAATACGTCTCAGGGGCTACAGCATCATAAAAAGAAAAAAGCATGCAACTATGCAGAAGTGCGCCTATAATGTAAAAACAAATGAATCAAAACAAACTAGGGGAATCAACAGTCCCCCAGGTCCCTCCTTCGCGACAACGTTAGCCTCGTTGCCGGAAGCATCCTAGAGCGTCGCACTCCGGAGACCTCCGAGCGGCTCGAAACCCCTTGCCAAATCCTAGGCAGTACGCGGCTTCGCGCTCATCCTCCACGAGTGGTTTGACCACCGTTGCCATCATCTCGGAGCGTGCACGACCTCGACCTCCTCCCGCTAAAAAATGAGCCTAGCATTCTCTTTCTTCAGCCGCTTGATCTCTGCCTCCTGCTACCACATTGCAACATTGATCGTGTCAGTACGGTGGATCGTCTCCATCAGAGTCACCTCCGCAGAAGCCAACCTCCCACAAAGATTCCTGATATCAGAATCGGTGGTGCTCAACTTGGCCAAAAGAGACTCCAACTCAAACTGAGAAGAAGACAACTACGACTCGACACTGACCAACCAAGAATTAACTTCCTTTCTCTTCCTCCAGGCCTCTGCCAGTGACTCCTTGGACGCAGCCAGCTTCGTCTGTAGAGAAATAAAATCATCCTTCGTGGACACAAAGGTGTCGTCCCATGAGAGCAAAATATCACAATACTCATCAAGTTGCAAGCGCAGAACACAAACTGTTGTCATGCACAACGCAAGGCAAAAGAGGGAAAATACTTGGGGCAACCAACATACCATCCGGAAAAGCACCTGATAAGCGGAGCACTCTCGTTCCTTCCCCCTCTCCATCTCCGATGGCGGTTACAGGACTACTTGAGAATCCAGTGCGATTGTAAGAACTTCTGGTACCTCCTCAGTCTCCACTTGCGGCATATCAGCTATCAGGCCATCTAGGCAGTCGTCTACATCATCAATGATGACCTCGAGGGAACCCGAAGGTGATCCGCCCTCTCCCCGCCGCTGTAAAAAGTCCACCTTCCTCTTCTTGCTTTGTCCTAGGGGCGCAACGCAGATCCTCTCTATTTGTCGAAATGCCCGCCAGAACAAGCCGCTTCTCGACAACAAACGCGTTGATCTTGAAAAGAACCGCATCAAGCTCATGCAATGCGCTAATCTTGAAAATAATGTAAGGTGCCTGCGGCCTACCCGCGTGGCCCCTAGGCCACCATCGCCGCTTTCGGGTACCTTGCCCAGGCAGCCCGAACTGTCTGGGAGGAAGGGGGCATTACTGTTATTTCGGCAAAAATGGTTATCCGTGTGATCGAAACTGAGTGACGTCATTCACCAACACAAATCACTACACAGCGCAATTACTGATGCTCCCCTCCAAAAAACTATAAATAGGCCCCCCAAACCTTCATTTCAAGCCAAGCAACTCTAGAGGCAAGGGAGAGCTATGAGATTTTCCGGAGAGATCGTGGACTTAGCAAAATTCTCTGCCCAGGAACTCGATCCACTCTTCTCCTTGTGGCACGGACTCCTCATGCCTCAAGGGATGTCAACCACCTCCGCGAGACCACTCTCATTTAAGCTCCGCATCAACGAGAGCGCTACCTCCATACTTCTCCTTATGTTACGACTCCCTCACGCCTCAAGTGACGTTAACCGTCTCTGCGAGAGCGCTCCCATCTAGGCTCCGCATTAATGAGAGTGCAGTTGTCAGAAGTTCTGTGGACTTAGAATATTTTCCAGATGAAACACTCCCACCAAGGTTCCCCGAGCTCAGTGTCGTAACAAGGTCGGAGCGCTTTCATCGAGGCTCCGAAGACTTAGTTATTTTTCCTCATTTACTGTACTTGTAACGAAGTAGCGGCTTGTCGCCCTCCAAGATCAAACCAATTTTGTAACACTCAAAGAAGCTAGTGGATTTTGGCTCGGCATAGTTCCAGCCACGTGGTTTTTCACTCTTTCCATGTTTTCCACGTCAAAAATGCCTCATGTCCATTATTGCGATTTTTTTTAACTGATTGTGCGCCTGACTCGACTCCAAACTAAGGCGGTCCGATTCTCCGGACTGGAGAAAAAGCCGGGTGAGCCGCAACAATTAATATGAATTTGATTTTTTTTCACTTTTAAAAGCGTGTTTTAAGCACTAGCCACTATGTGCATAAGAGATAATATTAGGATGTTGTCATAATCAAATTTGTTTTGACTTCTAGTAAATCATTATGTTGGGTATTGTATCCACAATATACCTGATTTGAAGAAGCCCCTAAACAAGCTAAGTTGGATTGATAATGTATTTGATGATTTTCTATCAAGTTGTGCTTGCAGTTATTTCATGCTAAGTACACACCAATGTCAGGGTGCAGTGGGTCAATATACACGGGTCTGCGCAACGTAATCCCTCGTTGAGTAGATCAGTGTGTTGACTAATGTGTGCTCTCTCTATTGGAGTGTACTTATTTTCAAGTACATGGTCGAGGTAAATCAAGAGCAGAAGAGGAGCAAAGATGGGTCAAAGACTAAGTCCTCAAAGGAAGGAAGAGAAATCTTCTAAGTCAAAATTGACGGGAATCACTAAGTGATTCTCGCCGACTTTGACGAGAAGCATTAGTGATTCCCGCCGATTCGACGAGAATCACTCTGCATTCCCGCCGACTTCCTTCCGGCTGACAGTTATCCAACAGGAATTCTGCCAAGGCAGAATCGATGAGAATCGCAAGTGATTCCCGCCGACTTCGATGAGAATCTGTCTGCATTCCCGTCCATTCGTCGAGTATCAGCTAGCCTTTTCTGCCAATTTCTTTCGGTTCGGCTGACTGTTTTCCAGACAGGGATTCTGCTAAGGCAGAATCGACGAGAATCATGAGTGATTCCCACCGACTTTGACGGGAATCACCAATGATTCTCGCCGATTTTGCCTTAGGCAATTTTCGTCTGTTCGCTGGACCGAACCAAGAGACCGTGCGCTGTTTCGGCCGGGGCTATGAATTTTCCTTGTAGGCCCCACAATGGTCTTTTAGGGTTGGCTCGGGTATATATACATGCGTATTTCTAACCTCTACAGCAACTATTCAGGCGAAATCAAAAAACAAACGTCGTGCCCTAGCAGATCGCGGAAAATCGCCGATCACTATCGTCGCTCGCAAGCTAGTCGCCGCCGCTGATCTCATAGGTTCTCTGATCTTCCGACGACAGTACCGAGGCAAGACGAGCGTCTCACGCATCTCTCTTGAGATCTCTTGTCTCTTGATTCGTTGAACGAGGTTAGTTCTTCATTCAGAATCGATTGAGACGACTGATCCGACTGAGATCGTTCGTAGACCTTGCTTGCTTTGTCAGGAAGTTTGGATCTACAAAGTATCATCGCCGCAATCGCTTGCCGCCGCCGATCTTGACAAGATCCTCTCCAAGAGAGAACTCCGGTCGTGGATTCTTCGTTACTTTCAAGAAAGCTTCAACGAACGAAGAAGGACATCGGATTCTCCAAAAGCCTTGTTTGTATTTTCTTATACATTTTGATTTGTTGTAAAGGAATTTTTATTCCTAGTTGTAAGGGTTGGGTGCAACCCGTGGTGGTGGAGTTGTGACTCCTTTGGTTGGAAGGGTTCCTTCCGTAGTGTAAGGATTGGATTTCAATCCGTTTGGAGAAGTGACCGAGTCGTCCCTTGGTGGGAGATTGGTCGAAGGGGGAAAGTGGACGTACCCAAATCGGGGAACCACTATAATTTCTTGTGTGTTTTCTGTACTGTGTTTGTGTATTTGTGCAGGTAAATTTTATTCCCCAAAAGACTGCACGACACCTATTCCCCCCCCCATAGGTGGATTTAGTCGACACTAGATACTTTCAAGTGGTATCAGAGGGAGGTTACTCGTCAATAAGGTTAACACCTTGAGTAAGATCATGTGTCTAGTGTCAAGAGGAAAGAAGATCTCGGAAATGGACGGACTCAAGTATTCAGGAAAGATCCCAGTGTGCACCAAGCTTAACTTTCCTATCTGGAAGGAAAGGATCAGGTTCTACATGGAAGCAGTCGACCCTCGACTCTTCAAGGTAGTGGAGGAGGGCCCTTATATCCCCACTAAGGCCTCCACCATTGATCCTACCAAGATGGTGCCCAAGAAGCTTTCTGAAATGGATAAGGATGAGATGGTGCTTGTCGGACTAGACAAGAAAGCTCAGAACATTCTTGTAAGCGCCGTCGATGATTCCATGATGCAGAATTTCAGCAACTGCAGGACTGCCAAGGACATCTGGCACTGCCTGATCATCCTGATGGAAGGCACAGATGAAGTAAGGGATGAGCGAAGATCTCTTCTGAACCAAAAGTATGAGGCCTTCAGGTAAGGTCCCAAGGAAGAAATCGAAGTGACATTCGAGAACTTCCTGAAGATCGTCAATGCCCTGAAGGGGTATGGTAGAGTGTTCACCGATGGTGAACTAAATGACAAATTCCTTAGATCTCTTACTAAGGAATGAGACACCAAGATCTGCATCATTAGAGAGTTTGGCAAGCTGGCATAAACTGATCCCCAGATTCTGTTTGGAAAGCTTATGTCCTATGAGCTTCAGCTGAACACCAGAAAAGCTGAAGAAGAAGCTGATAAACCCGCTGCCAAAGAAAAGACTATAGCCCTGAAAGCCAATCACTCAAGGAAAGGAAAGGGTGCAGCCACGTCCCGCTCCTAGAAAAGGGATGAGGAAGAATACTCTGAGCCATGCTCTTCCGGCTCAGATCTATATGAAGAAAATTCTCCTTCATCACTCGAGAGTTCAAGAAATTCCTCAAGATTAGGAATCAAAGAAAGAGAGACGGATCCTCCTCCAGACATCAGAAGAAGAATTACTCTTCTGACAGGTATGAATCTAAATAGAACAAACATCATTCTACTGACATCATCTGCTTTGGATGCAATAAGTCAGGCCACGTCATTGTTGACTGCCACCAAAGCAAGAGAGATAAGGGGAAGGGAGAGGAGCACAAGTCCTCTAGAGATAAGAAGAAGGAGAGGAGCTACATTGCCAAAAAGCCAAAGACACTGAGTGAATCTGATTCGTCAGACTCCAGTGATGATGAGTAAGCCTACTTTGGGCTAATGGGTCGCTCTGACTCAGAAGGAGACTGCCCCCATTTACTGGGAAGGTAAAAGATCGTACCCCCCTCTCTGACTCTGACTCTGACTCTGAGTCTCCTGATGATGATTTTGAGGACAGCCAATCTGCCCGTGAAGCCGAGCTCCTCGAAAAGTATGAGCTTCTGCTCAATACCTTTGAGGAATGCCGCAAGAGGTTGAGGGCTCAGAAAAAGGAAGTCAAATTCCTTAAGGCTGAGGGTGTGTCCCTAAGAGAAGAGATCACTAGCTTGATTTCTCTCCGACAGGAACACCTAGACCTGATTTCTGAGCACTCAGAGTCTCTAAGGCTCCTTGACCAAAAACAGGAAGAAATCAACAAGTTGGAAGAACTGCTTGCGGCAGAAAGGAAGATTGTCAAAAGCTTCTCCATGCCCAAGACCATTCTTCCTCTGGTTGATGAATTCTCTACTCAGGCTAAAGGGGCTGGCTTAGGGCATGTGGGTGTGCCTGATAAATCATCCAGGAGAAACAGAAAACAGAGGAAAAATAAGGCTGCTAAGAAGGCCTCTGCTACAGAAAAGGGAAAGGCCCCACTCGATCCTGTTTCATTCAGAAAGCCTGGCTTTCCTTGCAATGAGTAGGACTTTGATTCAACCTATGGCCACTTCTTCCGGCCCTCGGTTGAAAAGCCCAAGAGCAGGTATGATGGTTGGACCTTCCCCCAAAACTACGATGAGAGTGTCTTCAAAGCACCTTATGAGGAAATCCAAGTGGAGAATTATGGCCACTTCTCTAGCGGCCATAATAGGAAGCAGGCACCAAAGGCCAAGTCTGTTATACTGAAGGAACAGGAAGTGAAGAAATCATGTGACTGCTGTCATCATGATGCCTCCACCTACAGATCCAAGGCCCCGGCTGGACCCACCGTACCAAGGGTGAAGCTGGAGCCTAGGAAGCGGTACAACATGTTTGACTGTTGGTGTTGTGGCAAAGTTGGTCACTTTGCCGTGGATTGCTGGTTTAATCCAAGATTCAACGAGACTCCTCATGTTAGCAATGTGAGGCCGACCACTCGTAGGGTTAACCACCTGAGGGGGAGTGTGCTAACAAGGAATCTAGGACCAAAGTTTTATTAGGTTCCTAAGGGAAACTAATTCTGTTTTGCAGGTATGTCCAAAGGCAACCAAAACATCAATCTGGTACTTGGATAGTGGATGTTCCCGGTATATGACCGGGACAATAAGCCTGTTGCGTGATTACTCCCTAGTCGAAAATGGATCCAAAGTCATCTTTGGAGGATCTGATCGAGGAGTCACCAGAGGTTATGGTATGATTTCCAACGGTGTACTCTCTATCACTGACGTGGCCTATGTTGAAGGGTTAAACCATAACTTGATCAGTATAAGCCAGTTGTGTGATAAATGATATGACGTTAAGTTCTGCAAGGATAAGTGCTTGATAATATCGTGTGCCTCTTCGGAGATGGTATTAACTAGCATTAGGAGCAGAAATATCTTTTGCTTAGATTTTCTTAGCTTAGACTCTTCTACCCCCGTATGCCTAGTAGCAAAAGGCAGTGCATCTCTTTGTGAACAATGACACAAGAGATTAACACATATTAATTTCAAGACTATTAATATGTTGCTTTCCAAGAATTTTATAAGGGATGCCCCTACTATTAAGTGCATCAAAGATAGCCCCTATCCTGCATGCCAGAAGGGCAAACAGACTCGGGCTACCTTTAAGGGCATTACAGACAAAGACTCCTCCAGATGTCTTTATCTTCTGCATATGGACTTGTTCGGTCCAGTGCAAGTTCATAGCTTAGGAGGCAAATCATATACACTAGTGATTGTTGATGATCACTCTCGGTTTACGTGGGTGTTATTCTTAAAACAAAAGTCAGATACGTTTGACATCTTCGCTAATTTTATCAAGCAGATTCAGAACGAACTTAACTGCTCCGTGGTCAAAATCAGAAGTGACCATGGAACAAAATTCGAGTCTGGTGTTATGACAAAATTCTGTGAAGAACTTGGTATCTTTTATGAGTTTTCCTCCCCGCGTACTCCTCAGCAAAACGGAGTTGCGGAGAGGAGAAATAGAACGCTCATTGAAGCATGTACGACAATGTTGAATGACGCTTCTCTTCAAGAGTACTTCTGGCCAGAGGCTGTCAATATGGCATGTCATGTGCAGAACCGAGCATTGATCAACAAGAATCATCGTAAGACGCCTTATGAGCTATTGAAAGGCAGGAAACCGACCATGTCCTATTTAAGGATTTTTGGCTGCAGATGCTATGTACTTAATAATGGGAAGTACCCACGTACTAAATTAGGAGAAAAATGATTCGAAGGCATCTTCATGGGCTATAGTAGCCATAGTCGGCATATAGGGTATTCAATAAGAAAACCCTAGTGATAGAGGAGTCCATTAATGTTGTATTTGATGAAGGAAGCTTGCTTCACAGTAATTCTTCCAGTGGCATTCTTGAAGATGCAGGTGCAAGACTTGAACAGCTAAGTCTCGATGAGACTATAAAAGGTGCAACTCCCAAGTACGTCAAGGTTTCCACCTCAACGCCAACTGGAGAAGATGACGATCAGGATGGAGAAAATCTCCCAGACGAAGGAGAAGCCCGAGAAGCTATTAGAGCTCCAGATGCCATACTCTTAGAGCTCCGATACGTGAGGGATCATCCTAGAGATCAGATCATAGGAGATCCTCGTGATAGTGTCAGAACTCGCAAAGGTACAATTAACGAGATTTTGCACCTTAGCTTTCTGTCACAGGTTGAGCAAAAGAAGTTCGACGAAGCGAACAAAGATGCGTCATGGATATTGGCCATGCAAGATGAACTGCATCAATTCAAACGATGCAACGTCTGGACGCTTGTTCCCAGACCAAAGAAACAGAATGTTATCGACACCAAGTGGATCTTCAGAAACAAACTGGATGAACATGGTGTCATCATCAAGAACAAGGCCAGACTGGTTGCACAAGGTTACAGACAGGAGGAGGGGATTGACTTCGACCAAACCTTTGCACCAGTTGCAAGGCTGGAGGCGATCAGATTGTTCCTAGAATATGTCTCTCACAAAGGGTTCACTGTCTATCAGATGGACGTGAAATCTGCGTTTCTAAATAAAAATTTGAAAGAAGAAGTATATATCGCGCAACCCCCAGGTTTTGTAAATCCATCACTTCCTAATCATGTTTATTTTCTTAATAAAGCATTATATGGCTTAAAACAAGCTCCTCGAGCTTGGTATGAGACTCTGTCTAGTTTTCTTCTTGAGAACAAGTTCTCGGGAGGAAAAATAGATAAGACATTGTTTCTTAGGGAAGTCAAAGGCAAGATTCTGCTGGTGCAAATCTATGTCGATGACATAATATTCGGCTCAACGGACAACAATCTTTGCAAGAAGTTTTCTAAACTTATGCAAGGAAAGTTTGAAATGAGCAGCATGAGAGAGCTAAAGTATTTCTTGGGACTTCAAGTGAAACAGTCTGAGGATGGAATTGTCATTTCTCAGACGAAGTTCAAAAATGAACTCCTCAAGAAATTCGGAATGGAGAATGCAACCTCTATGAGGACTCCAATGGGATCCACTGTGTCTCTGGACAAGGATGAAAAAGGGAAACCTTTTGATGAAACCAAATACAAAAGCATAATTAGGTCCCTGCTCTACCTTACTGCTATTAGACCGGATATTATGTTTTCCACATGCGTTTGTGCTAGATATCAGGTGAACACTAAGGAATCTCATTATGTCGCTGCAAAGCGGATTCTTAGATACCTTAAGGGTACACCAAATCTTGGCTTGTGGTACCCAAGAAACAATGATGTCGAGCTGATAGGCTTTTCAGATGCTGACTTTACAGGAAGCAGAGATGATAGGAAAAGAACTTCCGGGACGTGCCAATTCCTCGGAAGAAGGCTTATTTCATGGAACAGTAAAAAGCAGAACTGTGTTGCAACCTCCACGGCTGAATCTGAGTACATCTCAGCAGACAGCTGTTGCGCACAACTTCTATGGATCAGAAATCAACTTGAAGATTATGACTTACAGTTCAGAGAAGTTCCTATGTATTGCGACTCCTCGAGCGCAATAGCAATTGCGAACAATCCAGTGTCGCACAGCAGAATGAAGCATATTGAAGTGCGCTACTTCTTCATTCGGGAGCATGTGGAAAACAAAGATATATCTCTCTGTTATGTCCCCACGGATAAGCAGGTTGTAGATATCTTCACAAAGCCCCTAGACGAGGCCAAGTTCAGTCTCTTCAAAACTGAACTCGGCATGCTGAACTATGAAGATTGAAGACTGAAGGGCTCAAGGCTCTTGGATCAAGGGGGAGCATCAGCAAGGAACTCAAGCTCGAGCACGGATGCAAGAATTGAGGGGGAGCTTTGTGCTCCAAGTGAAGTCCCAGATTTGCAGAAGCCAAAAAGGGGGAGATTACCCTCTCGGCTAAGGCTAAGGTGGTTGCCAATGTTAAGTATGCTCTCAGGAAAATGGTAATGAATTTCACTCTCAACTAATTTTTTAGTTTATGATTTTCATTCCCATCTGTTCTATTCACCTTTGCTTGTAGGGTTTATGCTTCTTCAAATGGGGGGAGATTATTGGGTATTGTATCCACAATGTACCTGATTTGAAGAAGCCCCTGAACAAGCTAAGTTGAATTGATAATGTATTTGATGATTTTCTATCAAGTTGTGCTTGCAGCTATTCCATGCTAAGTACACATCAATGTCAGGGTGCAGTGGGTCAATATACACGGGTCTGCGCAACGTAATCCCTCGTTGAGTAGATCAGTGTGTTGACTCATGTGTGCTCTCTCTATTGGAGTGTACTTATTTTCAAGTACAGAGTCGAGGTAGATCAAGAGCAGAAGAGGAGCAAAGAGTGGTCAAAGACTAAGTCCTCAAAGGAAGGAAGAGAAATCTTCTAAGTAAAAATGGACGGGAATCACTAAGTAATTCTCGCCGACTTCGACGTGAAGCGTTAGTGATTCCCGCCGATTCGACGAGAATCACTCTGCATTCCCGCCGACTTCCTTCCGGCTGACAGTTATCCAACAGGAATTCTACCAAGGCAGAATCGACGAGAATCGCATGTGATTCCCGCTGACTTCGATGAGAATCTGTCTGCATTCCCGTCCATTCGTCGAGTATCAGCTAGCCTTTTCCGCCGATTTATTTCGGCTGACTGTTTTCCAGACAGGGATTCTGCTAAGGCAGAATTGACGGGAATCATGAGTGATTCCCGCCGACTTCGACAGGAATCACCAACGATTCTTGCCGATTTTGCCTTAGGCAATTTTCGTCTGTTCGTTGGACCGAACCAAGAGACCGTGCGCTGTTTTGGCCGAGGCTAGGGCTTTTCCTTGTGGGCCCCACAACAGTCTTTTAGGGTTGGCTCGGGTATATATACAAGCGTATTTCGAACCTCTACAGCAACTATTCACGCAAAATCAAAAAGCCGACGCCGTGCCCTAGCAGATCGCGGAAAATCGCTGATCGCTATCACCGCTCGCAAGCTAGTCGCCGCCACTGATCTCAGAGGTTCTCTGATCTTCCGACGACAGTTCCGAATCAAGACGAGCATCTCATGCATCTCTCTTGAGATCTCTTGTCTCTCGATTCGTTGAACGAGGTTAGTTCTTCATTCCGAATCGATTGAGACGACTGATCCGACTGAGATCGTTCGTAGACCTTGCTTGCTTCGTAAATAAGTTTGGATCTACAAAGTATCGCCGCCGCAATCGCTTGCCTCTGCCGATCTTGACAAGATCCTCTCCAAGAGAGAACTCCGGTCGTGGATTCTTCGTTACTTCCAAGAAAGCTTCAACGAACGAAGAAGGACATCGGATTCTCCAAAAGCCTTGTTTGTATTTTCTTATACATTCAATTTTTGATTTGTTGTAAAGGAATTTTTAATCCTAGTTGTAAGGGTTAGGTGCAACCCGTGGAGGAGGAGTTGTGACTCCTTTGGTTGGAAGGGTTCCTTCCGTAGTGTGAGGATTGGATTTCAATCCGTTTGGAGAAGTGACCGAGTCGTCCCTTGGTGGGAGATAGGTCGAAGGGGGAAAGTGGACGTACCCAAATCAGGGAACCACTATAATTTCTTGTGTGTTTTCTGTGCTGTGTTTGTTTATTTGTGCAGGTAAATTTTATTCCACAAAAGACTGCACCACACCTATTCCCCCCCCCCCCATAGGTTGATTTAGTCGACACTAGATACTTTCACATTATTATTAGCAAACTTTTATATTTAAAAATGACTATTTGAAAATCATTTTATTACTAACAAATCATCATAAAAAATTGAAATAATTTTTTTGTGTGAACATGCATTTATTTAAAATAACTAACTACATATGTTAACATTACAAATAATTTCAAATGCATTCATTCAACTACAAAGGTTAGCATTAGAAATGAGTCAAAAGACCACAAAATTTTGTTAAGTGCACCCAAACTTCGTTCATATTCCACAAAAAATCATCATTTGCCCCAAAATCTCTAAACAAAAATTTGCCAAAAAAATAAGAACAGTTAGCAATGTTATGTTAATTAACTAATCATATTGGACAAGCTTTGTTTTGAGAGATTTAAATTGCTAACTCATGAGCGCATGATAACCCAAGTATGTAACGATTTGTATGTGGACAATTTTCACCTCCAATCCAACAAACTTTGAGTTACGACATTTATCTTCCATTACTTTAATCAGTTGCATTGCATGTAATGAGACGCGTCCAATAAGATCGGAGTACAACGATCCTTAGATCTACTTTAGCAAGAATATCTACCCGCAAATGCCCTAGATTGACCTTGAACTTATTAGCATTAGGGTTTAGACCTACGAAAATACTCTGTAGATGTACTTTGTGGCAGTGGAGTTCTATCTGAATCAGAGCCATGAATGTCGTCGGACTCCCATCCAGCCAAGTCGCCAAAGTCAGGAGGCCAGGAGCGTTACCCGCATCCTTGGAATTATGAACGAGAGTCGTGAACGGGAGAGGGATGGGTTTCGTCAGGACATGGGAAGGAATCACGAATGGGAGAGCCGCCGGAATCGCGAACGACAGAGGGAGGATGTCGCCGGGGCAGGGGCTGGAATCACGAATGGGAGAGCCACACATGGGAGATGCAAACCAGGAAAATTTTATGGTGTTACTGTGGTTCATAGCTCTATGTGCCTCAATAAATAGCAGCTTATTAACCGCGGGGCCCACTGCCAAAAAAATTTATCGCAGTCCACCAGTTCCTCCCTCCCAACCCTTTCTTTAGGTTTTTCGAAAATCACCTTCTAGGTTTTCCCCCTTCCGCCGTCTCCTTCTTCCTCCAGCACCGGTCTCACCACTGTCGTAAAGGTCTTCGTTCCCCGCAGACATGGCAGATGATGAAGAAACGTGTAGTGATCTGGGTATTGTAAGTGACGACTTCCCGTTCATGTCATGATTCAGCCGAAAGAACATCCACCAAACCTTGAGCATTCTTCGTGAACGTTGACACAGCACAACGGCTATAAAGATTAATCTTTGATGTGCTCTGCATAAATGAAATGAATCTTAAAGATGGGAAAAAATCTAAATGCCGCACAATTTGATTCACTTGGCGGTTACGGTAGTATTTACGGTCATAAAATAATCGATACGGTATGTTTACAGTCGTAACACAATCGATACAAATTTTTTACTGTCGTAACACAATCGATACGGAATGTTTACAGTCGTAACACAAATGAAACGTATGTTTACAGTCTTAACACAATCGATACGGTATGTTTACAGTCGGAAACTACTATTACGGTATGTTTACAGTTGTAACACAAATGATACGGTATGTTTACAGTCGGAAACTACTGTTACGGTATGTTTACAGTCGTAACACAATCGATACGGTATGTTTACAGTCGTAACACAATCGATACGGTATGTTTACAGTCGTAACACAATCGATACGGTATGTTTACAGTCGCAACACAAATGATACAGTATGTTTACAGAACACATTTGATACGATATTTTTACAAGGTTCTTGTCATCGCAAGCAGATTTCGATCCTAAGAAATTTGGAGAAAAGTTTGGGAAAATACCATTACTTGTCTTTTCGGCAACCAGAAAATGTCGGGAAAAATACAAGGTTCTGCGCCGCTAGGTTTTCGAGGAGAGTAGATTTCCGACGACTGGCCCTACCGGAGGGAGTAACACGACCGCCGGGATGTACTGCCGTGGACTTTGGAATTCAAAACCCTAAACGACGAAGCAGGCGCGTGCTAGAAAACGGAGCGCGGTTATTTTTTCTAGCAATGAGCCCCGTGGTTAAGAAGCTGCTATTTATTGAGGCACATAGAGCTATGAACCACGGTGACACCATATATAAATTTTTCCTGCAAACCGAGGGTGGAGAGGATTAGGTCAAGATTTGCTAGTAATACAAAAGAGCCTTTTTAAAAGAACAAAAAAATTTTTTTGAATTTTTTTGGTTTTGCTAATAACAGCCCCTAACATTATTATGCCATAATTAAAATATAATTTCGCATCATTACATTGAAACCTCCTGAGCGACGTTTCATTCACAGCAACATTCCACGCATTGACTGATTGGCTGGTCAAATTAAAAGGACCACGTGTATAAAACAATAAATTATGCAACCTATATTTTGGTGGACGGAGATTTAGAATATATAATGTAACCTTAGTTGCAACTTGCTTAAAGCAAAAAATTTAGAGAATTGGAATGACAACATTTCCGATTTGTTGCGTGTCACTCGAAGCGCTTGTAGATCGGTCGAAGTGAACCGTCTTAATTTGGGAGCAGGTCGAGTGCACGCGCAAACAGTTGCAGAAAATTTGAACAGCTGACCATAAGACTTTTTAACGTGAAAAAGCTGGAAAAGGTGAAAAACCATGTGACCGGTTCGATGACGGTCAAATTTCACTAATTTTTTGAGTATTACAAATTTTAGAGTCCTCAAGGGTGACAGGTCAACACTCATTACAACAAGATTTAACGGAATGCGAATTGAGAACTTCGAGTTGCCTTTGAAGCGGAGCTTTAAAGGGTAAGGAGATCTTCGAAGGTCGGAGAAGATCTTCGATCAAGTCATCTTCAAATGGGATCTTCAAAGGGGAGGGAGATCTTCAAAGGGAGCTATGAACGCTAAGGAAGAACTCTGAAGGATCTTTAATTAAATGAGCACTTTCGGGCGCTAAATGTAAGGTGTCCTGAAATGAAGGCTTCAGGCTCCTTTTATAGTTTTTCATAGGATGAGTTTGAAAATTGCTTCAATGTACCAGTCATAACTACCGAACCGGCGAATCACTTTCCTCGGTCTGGAGCACACGGATTGACATTTCTGCACATATGACGATTTTGCCCCTGGGCAGTTAGGACAGTTCGGGTAAAATAGGTGGCGGTGATTATAACGAATTGTGAATTGTGAGCTGCGAGTCGCAAACTATGACATGCGAGCCCCGAACTAAGAATTGCGAGTTGGGAGCTGTGAGCTGCGTGCCACGAACTCCGAACCGCGAACTACGAGCTGCGAATAGCGAAGTGTGAATTGTCCTGCAATCCTTGCGTCTTTGTAAAACCGCTAAAGATCTGAAAAGAAAAATGCTCAAACAGACGGAGTCTTAAATCTCATGAGATAAAATCAATAATTACTTGGTATTTCTTCTCACTAGATGCTGTTTGTAGTGTTGGATTTATAGAATTATAGTCCCCCACTAGATGCTGTTTGTTCGCGATATTTGCACAAACGTACATGAAAATAATTTATAACTATATAACTATACAAGTATACAAATATGATGACATATTTAATTGAATACTTTATAGTATAGTAGACTCTTCCATTGGAATAACGCCAACATAGAAGTGGGGATAGAAAAAAATAACGCCTAAATTATTATAAAATTTGACCAGTCCTATTCAAAAATAAGTCACCAGCTTAGAATAATGACGGGCATAAGACACAAGCATATGGTGGTTGAAACTATAGGTTTTTTCTATGGTTATAATGCATGTTATCGTTGAAAATTCTTCTCTCTCTCTCTCTCTCTCTCTCTCTCTCTCTCTCTCTCTCTCTCTCTCTCTCTCTCTCTCTCTCTCTCTCTCTCTCTCTCTCTCTCTCTCTCTCTCTCTCTCTCTCTCTCTCTCTCTCTCTCTCTCTTGTTATCGTTGAAAATTCCTCTCTCTCTATCTCCTATTCTCATCCTTTCACATCAAGGGAGGAGAGAGAAGGGAGTTAATAATTCATGCAGCTTGCAAGTGGTTCACCGGATCACACAAGGAATGCATGAGGTCATGTCTGTAAAGACTTTCAATCTACTCTCTTTTTAATTAGGCTACATTTGACGTGGCTTATCGCTGCTTATTTGCTCCGTTTTGTTTGGGCAAAAATGTTATTGTATGTTTGGTATGACAAACGTTACTACCGTTATAAAAAAAATTTAGTTTTGGGCATAAGATTTTGATATAACAATGACATTTTTGTCCAACCTAATAAACCGCGCCAAACGCAGCCTAAATTGATCGATAGTAGATAGGTGTTGTCACACCACAACACCCCCAGTTCATCCTAGCCCTTAATTATGCTATGCAATTACGACCGTTGTTTCTACGATTGTGTTCTCGTGTGAGTTAGTTGATAGCATTTATGATAATTTTATTTTTATGTTTGTTGCGAATCGATCAACGCTTCTTTGATTCAGTAGATTAGTTTCGTCTTAGATCTGGAGACAGCCAAAGATGCACACGGTCAAAACAGAGTTGACCGTAGAGTTTTTTTACGTGGAAAATATCACTGGGTCTGCCAGTTTAGAAGAAAAAGAGTAGTAATATTCTTAGAGATCACAACCATTTTAACGACGGTGACATGCCTCCACCTGTTTTACAATGATATCAAAGAGACTTTAGTTTTTGTGTGTGCATGTGCCAGAGACACATTTTGGGGAACTATATATGTATGGGTTTGTGTCATGTAGAGCGGCAGAGGGCACAAACTGGAGAGTGACGTGCAGAGACGCACACTGGACAGAGGAGCCCAATGGCCCGCACTGGAGAGCGCAAAGCGTTCTGTTGATTGGAACGTTTGAGCACACAATTGAGAGCTGACCAGGGAACACACACTGGAGAGCAAATCGCGGGGCACTATAAGAAAAGTGTCTTCTAGTGACCAAAAACTTGTGATGAGGGAGTGCGCATTGAAGAGTGAATCCCAATTCTATAGACCTGACCGTGGGGCCCACACTATAGAACTGTACACGGGTGTGCACTAGAGAACTGTGCAAGGGGCGCACAGTGGAGAAAGAAGCACAATAATTAGAGTGAAATGATTGGGCACGCACTATAGAGTGATGTGTGTGAGTGTGCATTGTTATGCGATGCGCATTTTGTAGAGCTGTTCGTGGCCGCACACATTAGAGAGCAAAGCACAAGAAACAGTAAATAGCAGAGCATTTTCTGTAGAACAGAGCGCTTGGGAGCACACTGGAGATCAGGGCACGATCTCGGGAGTGGAATACGTGTGCGCGTATTGGTGAGCATAGCAGCGGGGCGCGTTCTGTAGAGGGTGTGCGTTCTATAGTATGAAGAGTGGGTGCATACTAGAGAGCAGTGTTTAGGGTGAGCACTGGAGTGCAGATTGCATTCTGTAGAGCAGAGCGCGAGAGAGCGCAATGGAGAGATGAGTACAGGGGCTCACACTGGAGAGTGGATCACATGGTCTCAAATTGAAGAGAGGAGTGTTTTGTGTGGAGGATCGAGTGTGGTGATGCACACTAGAGAGTAGAGTACTTGGGTGCACCATGGAGACCATATCACAAGGGTACTACTCTGAGGAGAGGAGAGGATCAGAGACCTAAATTTGTGTTTTGATGTTTTATCATCTCATGACAAAGTTTATGGTTCTACTAGACATTTTATTCACCCCTTCGTGAGTTTTCATTTTGATTTATATATCGTCATATTTGGATGATTTGTGACTTCTTACTTTTGTATAGTTTTATACTTTGAATGTTTTTATATAGCTATACAAGACGAAGGTTTTGGCAAATTGGTCATGATCGGGTAAGAACAGTAGTCCTCTACCGAGATATGATTCTTTTGGCGGGACGTTCAACATAGGCATAAGGATTCCCTTGGTTCTAAAAGGGGTCCGGGTCCTTACAGCTTGTAATATCTCTTTTAGTGAAATAATATCGTCAGCGGCAAGTGGTATTCGTCATTGCTGACAAATCTGGAGTGGTCATTCGCAATGAGCTCGTTATCTCTCTGTTCTGTTCACCTGACTCATAATGGTTAGTAACTGATTGTTTGCAGTCCCTGATCCCCCCATCACCTCAAAACTTGTCACTGAGCGAATTAAGGTTGGTGACATTTTTGGCACCAACAATACAAGTCATCACCATTTTTCTTCATCTCATTAACCATTGTCATCAAGTGGGTCACATACTCCATAATTTTCTCGAAGTTCTGCATCTTCAAATTTTTAAACTACACTCGTAGTGATTGTAGTATCACCTTCTTTGTTTTCTCCACACCTTTCAGAGATTTATGAAACATCTCCCAGGCTTATTTTGATGTGCTTGCATAAGATATCTTCCCAAAGGTGGATTTGACAACTCCTTGATGCAACAAAAATAACGCCTTCTTATCCTTCTTTCAGAATTCCTTAAGAGCAACCTTTTGAACTTTTGTCATTGAAACTTTGACATCCTCTGTAATATCACCATAGACTCGACATTTAGCGGCAGATAAAGTAGCCATGGCACTGGTATTCTTAGCAAAAAAACTCTGAATGTACTTCTAGGCTCACATTATCAAAGTACTGACCCGATTACCGTTTCAAACCATTCTATAAAAACATGAGGTATCTGGGAGGCTAGTCAAATGGGTCGTGGAACTCAGAGAGTTCGATATCCAGTTCCTACCCCGACCGGATATCAAGTCCCAAGTGCTCCCTGATTTCATCGTGGAATGCACCATCCCTCCCGAATGCTCCTCCAAGGAAGACTTCCTAGTGATCCGATGGACTCTCTTTGTGGACGGTGCGTCAGTCGTGGAAGGAGCAGGAGCTGGGATACTTCTGATCAACCCAGAAAAAGAAATCCTTGAATATGGAATTTGATTGAAATTCTCAGCTACTAATAACATCACAGAATACGAAGCCCTAATCACTGGGATTCGACTCGTCATCAGTTGTGAAGTAAGAAGCTTGGTAATCTACACCGACTCCCAGTTAGTTATATCACAAGTAGAAGGAGACAATGAAGTTAAAAAAATTAGTTTATTCAATACCTACTATTAGTAAAATCTCTGTTTAAAAAGATACCTACACATCAAATACTTCACATTCCCTAAAAGTAAAATTCAAAGGCCGATGCCCTCTCGAAACTCGCTACCTCGACAACTGCATATCAAATAAAAAGAAGGAGAATTGAGGAAGCAAGGATCTCAAGCACCTGAGGACCGTGGGAGGTCGCCACCCTGAATCAGAAAAATCTTTATGGATGATGCCCTTACAAGCTCTTCTCGAACAGGGGACGCTCCCCGAAGACGAGGTAGAAGCACGTAGGCTCAGGATACAAGCGGCAAGGTTCACAATGTTTTACGGAGAACTCTACCAACGATCTTTCTCCGCACCTTTACTAAAATGCTTGTCAAGACATGATGCAGAGTATGCATTACAAGAAATTCACGATGAGATTTGTGGCAAACATTTAGGCAGAAGGCTTTGGCGTGAAAAATTCTCCAACAAGGGTTCTACTAGCCGACTATGAGGAGAGACGCGGTCGATTTCGTTCAAAAAGATAAAAGCTGCTAACTCCATGCAACCACGACTCATTTGCCACCTGTAGCTCTTACTAATCTTCAAAGCTCGTGGTCGTTAGCCCAGTGGGGAATAGATTTCCTAGGACCTCTCCCTATGGAGATTGGCCAAAGGAAGTTATTTATTATGTCCTTTGACTATTTTACCATATGGGTAGAAGCAGAGCCCCTCGCTAAGATAACTGAAGAAAACGCCAAAGAGTTTGTCTGGAAGAATATTATTTGTCGGTTCGGCATACCGGTTATATTCGTTACAGATAACGAGACTCAATTCACCAGAAATAAATTTACACAAATATGTGATGATTTAAAGATCAACCACTGTCACATCGTAGTGGCGCATCCGCGGACTAACAGGCAAAATAAAAGTAACAAATCGTACCATCCTAAAGGGACTGAAGACCTGCCTCCAGGAAGCTTGGGGGCAATGGATAAACGCACTTCTGAATGTGTTATGGACATATCGTGTAACATCCCAAACTTCAAATAACTTAGATTTGGGTTAGGCATATGATGGATGCTAGGGCTTAGCTAGGTTTGACCCTAGGAGGAGGATTTAGATCATGTGGGGCCCACTATGGGGCCCAAGTCAACCTAGGTCAAACTAGGCTAAATACAAACCCTAGCCACACCATGACCCCACCACATTGCCCTAACCCTAAATACAATCTAAGTGGACCCCAAGGTAGGCCATGGGGTCAACTAGTTGACCCATGTTGGGTCAAGCCAACATGTTGACCTAAATAGTGAAAATGGTGCCCTAGCCCATTTCACTAGGTTGGGTCCACCCAAACCAACCCAAATTCATCATGTGGGCCTAAAGTGACCTTATAAACCCTAGGGGAGAGAAAAATAGGGGCATGCAATGGTAATTTTGGGAATTACCTAGGAGAGAGAAAATGTGATAAATAGGAGAGAGAAAGTGTTAAGGAAGTGGTGTGGACCCTTTGGGCTCATCCCACCAACCCATGATGGGTTGGCTGACCATGTAGGTGTATTAGGAGGTGTGAGGACCCACCATGCAGCCTTGGGTCAAGCCCAAGCCCAAACCCGACCCAACCTAACCTATTTCATTAGGTGAACCAACTCCCCCTCCTCACCACCCACCCACCTTGGCCCCAACCATGAAACCCGACCCTTAGGACCTAATTAAACCAGCTGGAGTAGTGGGGCCCACTCCCAAGCCACCTAGCCGGCCAAGATACCCAACCCGAGCCCTCAACATTGTTGAAATCGCCCTCCTTGGTGAATCCGCCCCAAGCCTTGGTGAAGTCGCCCCCCCCCCCTCTCTTAACTCAGCCTAAACCGACCTCACACACTCACTCCCACTTCATCCCTACCCCAGAGAGAGAGAGAGAGAGGAAGGAAGCCACCTACAGCCATGGCAAGCCAAGGAACTCGCCGGAATGTTCATGCTAGGGGAAGCCGCCGCCACCCTCAACCACAACCACCACCGGTCCGTATCCCCTCCCCTCTTACTGTACTAGTTTCCTAGGTCTTCTAGGTTAGTAGTCAAGCTCAAAAGAGCTCGACTGTAGGCCTCTACCAGCTTGGAAAAGCTTCAAAAATGGCGGATTAGGGTTTCTCGGCTTGGTTGCGCCGCCGCCGTCCGCCGCTCTCCGCCGCCCAGTCGCCGGCCAGCCCTAGCCCCGACCACCGTGAGGCCGGGGGATGGCTTGGCCGGAGGTCCCGCCGCCGGCGATGGCCGGAAACCACCCCGCAAGGGTGGCTTGCACGGGTTGGCCATGCATGCCTGCATGGAGAAGAGATACAGATGCCGTCCGATCGGCCTTTAAAATTCGTGCAGCTTGATTAAATCATTTTAAGTTATTATTATTGAATCTGTTACTATTTAATTTAATGAATAGTGATTTAAGTTGTGACATTTTGGCAGTCACCTTGCATGCTGTTTATGAGGTACTTAGAGGCCCCACCTTAGGATGGATCCTGAATGAAAAATCTATATAGATGAGTTAACTTTAAAATGCCACAGAAATCATAGGGTTTGGACCAGTAGGCTGCCCTGTAGGGCTGTTTTGCTAGGACTGCCCCCTAACTAGGGCAGAAACTAAAACTGATGCCCTGCTCAAACCCTAAGTCCAAATGGACTGAGATTTTGGGCATGTGGCTTATTTAGTCAAATCTAGGCCCTCCCCAAAAATCAGAATTTTTGGGGAACATTTTGCTATAGTTTTTACAAAAATACCCAAAAGTAAATAAATGTGATTTTTGGAGTTTCCTAACTTCAAATGGCCCCAAATTTTGGTGGCACCCTCTCATGGGTATAGTAGACCCATGGTTAAAATTTGGGCTAAATTGATGTACTGCATGTTGAGGAATCTCACTTGCATGTTTGAGAAATGAAATTTGACTTGGGCTGCAAATAGCAATTTTGCAGAATTTCAAATGGCTGCCCAAGCCAAACCAGAAGCCCCCTTGACCTGAGATTTTGGTCAGAGGTGTAATTATGGCACCTTTAGGCCCTGCCCAAAAATGGGCTTGATTGGAAAATAAAATATGAGGAAATTACCAAAATACCCCTAGGGCTTAACTAGGTGATTCTTGGAGTTAGCTAACTCCAATTGGCCCCAAATTTTGGTGGCCCATCCATAGGGACCATATAGACCAGAGGTAGAAATTTCCCTGAAATTGGAACAAGGCATGTTGACTTAACTCACTTGTAAGTGTAGGCTAATTTAGGCCTTGGTGTGCATTTAACAATAATTTGTAGTTTGTGAATTTAGCCTAGCTGAGGCACCCAAAAATCATGCAATAGATTCCAGTGATACTTTAGGGCATGTTTCACCCCTAGAATTATTTTTGGGATTCTTGGAATTAAAAATACCACTTAATGGGATTTTTCAAAATATAGGCCTTTTTGGGAAAATAAATGGGAAAAATAGAAATTGGCTATAGAAAACTTTCAGCTTCAGCCAAGTCAAAGTATGGTGTCTTATTTGACTTAGGAAAATTTTTGACCTCTGTTTGGAGATTATTGGAACAAAAACCTTGGAATTACTATTTTACCCCTTTTTGTATTTATTTATGAATTGATGGAATTACATGTGGGGAAATTGTAAAAATATTTCTATAGATGTATAATAGCAATAGTAGTGTTGCATATTTATTTCAGAATTTTTGTATACATTGATAATTATTAAGGTAGGAAAATGGCATTTTGGTAAATAATTAGGAATGAATTTTGGTAGACCATTACACAGTGGAAATAAATGAAACTCTGTCATTAGCCATAAAATAGTAATATGAATGCTTAGTAATTTTCCTGGAATTTTGGTGAATACATTTCTTGTACTTCATTTGGAAAATGACACTTGTGTAGGAATTGTATTAATTATGGGATGAATAGATATAAAAAAAAGGAAAATTATGAAATCTTGTAGACAGTAATATTTTTCTCCTATGCAATTCAGGAAAATTCCCATAAGTCAGAAGATTTTAATTGATGATACTTCATGCGTAAAATGACCTAGGGAATAATTCTAAAAGATTTAATTAAAGGCCTTAATGACCTAGGAAAATTACGAAAATCAACACACTCATTTTATTAGTCCATACCACCCTAGGATAAATACTTGGGGTCAGCTGGATCAAGAATTTAGAAGTTCGATTTCAGGGTGGCAATAGGTCATGGTGTGCGCTTAGTAAAGAAGGTTGGACTATAGGCCGCCAGGGGATGAATCAACAACTGAGTTAGGGTCTAAGTTCGGAAGTATAACCCTGGGTGGCAGATGCATTCTAGAGACGAGAGTAACAGAGCGACATAAGACTTACCTAGAAAGGGTTGACGGAAGACCGCCACTCCTTAACCCATACCTTAAATCACTGGGTCATTCTATGTAACAGGAGAGAGAAAAGGGGGTTCGGGGTAGGCAACAACTAAACTAAATATCCTTGAGAAAGGGAGCTTTGGGATTCAACCCATCATAGCTCCTAGTGCCCCTGAGAGCCCTTCACCGGGAATACCTTGGACAGTCCTGGGATTAACCTTAAGATTTTAAGTATGATAAACTGTAGACAAGAGTAGTCTATTAGGTTAGGTGAACTGGACATGTGCTCACTCGTACCGGTTTGGAGGGACTTGGAGTCTTTGACTACTTGCTCGCCCGTGCAGAGTGGGAGGATGAAATTGGTTTTATATATATACTCACCCGGGCAGGGTTGGAGGTTTTGTAGCATACTCTCACCCGTGACGGGTTGGAGAGTTTTGGGACTGGTTAGACTTTCGAGCTGGAGGCTCAATATACTATACTTGCATGTGCATATACTGGTGGCGGGCCATGCGGTACTGGCCAGTCGTCACACCGACGGCAGTACGGTGGACCAGGCGGGTGCGAGGGTTAGAAGGACCAGTAGGATGTTTACACTGGAGTCTGGAAGGCTTTTCCTAATAACGCGCACCCAGCCCAACAAGACTGACAGGTAGTCAGCAAAGTTGTACGCAGAGACTCTAGAGTGCACTGACGGTGTACAGAGGCGCATAAGAGAGGTCTAGGCCTGGTAGTGTGTATACCCGCCTAGAAGGCGGAGACGCCCGCTCCGCTGCTGCCGTAGCCACAACGGTGGTACCTGAGAGTGATGCTAGCTCTCGAAAAGTGGGAACTAAAGGTCTGTGATCACGGAGTCGTGTGTGTGTGTTGCACTGCATGTTCATATCATACCCACCATATAGATTCATAACATTAACCTTCATAACAACTTAAGTCACCTAATGTATAAGTGGTATGGGACGCTTATACATTAGGACCTGCTATACGATCCCTTAGCCTATAAGCCTGAGTGGGCATGTTTATAGGTTGAGGTTATTTTTACTTTATGTATATGCTTGTGACTCTGACACCCCATTGTATAAATGGTATGGGACATTCTATACAATGGGAGCCTTGCAAAAGATCCCTTGCTTATGCGTACCCGCATAAGTGGAGGTTACATTTCATCATTTTCTTGATTATATACCCTGTCAGATTCCTATCACCTGCTCCCTTTTGCTACCCCTTTGTTGTCCTCTGCTTCGTCCTCCCGCACGGTGCCCAGGAGTTGCAGGAGGAGGTGCTGAGGATACGACTTAGTCTGTTTGACTAATGGTCGTTGACCTTACTATTTTAGGAGCTCGAAGAGGTAATCCAGCACGTCGAGGAGGCAGGGCTTGAGGAGCAGATACCGGCCACTACTACTGGAGCACATGTTCAGGTGCGATGATTCGAGATGATAGATTCCGCTGCTGTGTATGAGAGTGAGAGAGAGATTATGATGTACTGGGCATAAGCCCTATTTACTTTCATTTCTGTACTCATTATGGACTGGCTTTTATTTCATTTGATATATATATGTGATGTGGCTGTGGACTTACCTCTGCTTTTACTCTGATTGATTATGTAATTATTCTCATATTGGCCGAACAGGTTATGATCGTACTAGCCGGCAGAATCGGCGTCTTGCGGTGACGACTAACTCGTGCGTTAGTGTCACCGTAAGGCGGCGGTTCTGGGCATAAGATCCGGGTTGCCTCGGATTTGAGGAACAGGATCTTACAAACTGGTATCACTTGAACACACGATCATATGAGAATACAGTCCACCACACTGGAACACCCCGCTCGGGCATTAGTTTGCGGACAAACTATGCAGCGGAAGCAATGGTGTGCCCATGTGTAAAAGCCACATAAAACAGTCCATTAAACGATGAGTTAGGCCAATTTTGACATTACCTTACCTTTATGCAGCCTCCACAGGATACGGTTCCTCCCCCTCCGGCTGCCATTCCGTTCATGCAGACAAAAATGGGACAAACGCTGACGGCGATCCTGGACGCATTCAGAGATCAGCAAGCCCCGGTACAGCTACCCAACCCAGGGTCGAACTGGCTGAGTGCGTTTAAAAGTCTGTCTCCGCCACTGTATCGCGGGACAGAAGATGCTGTGAAGACAGAGGAGTGGTTGGAGACCATCCTGGAGCTGCTAGCTGGCATCAGCTGCCCCGTCAGACAGGCAGTTCCCCTTGCCACCTCGGCACTAGACGCTCATGCAAAGAGGTGGTGGAAGTCAGTGCGGGACTCTACATTCGCCGACCGGGAGCTGATGGACATATCTTGGGAGGAGTTCAGCGACGTCTTCTTGGAGCATTTTGTATCTTCCACAGACCGAGATGCCTTGGAGGCGAGGTTTCTGAGCCTCCAGCAGGGGAGCCGATCAGTTATTGAATATCAGAGAGAGTTCTCCCATCTGGCGAGGTTTGCAGGCTTCCATGACTGGGACGACCAGAAATACGCGAAGAGATTCTATCACGGGCTCCGCGACTCTTTGAGGCAGCCCTTGCTGTTCATTGCCCACGGTACCATGGCGCAGATCATCGAGATGGCAAAAAAGCTGGAGGCTGACCAGCTGTTGGTGCAAGGCAGAGGGAAGAGATCGTTGGATGGACAGTCGTTTGGGGAGAGCAGCAGATCGTCTCAGAGGGGCAAGACGATTGGATACAGGAGAGGTGGGGGACGTCGTCGTCCCAACTATAGGCAGGATCAGGGGCCTCCTCCACCTTTGGCTCCCCCACCTATGCAGATTCCCGGACCGATGAGACAGGATGATCGAGGTCAGAGGCAGATCACCTGCTTTGGTTGCGGCCAACCTGGGCACATCAGGACGCAGTGCCCGCTTCAGGTCCACCCTCTTCCTCCTCCTCCACCTCCAGTGGCCCCTCCAGTTCACCAAGGCCGAGGATGAGGACGAGGACGAGGTCGAGGCCGAGGATATCACGGCCGAGGCCGAGACCGGGAGCAGGTATACACGCTGGATCTCACGGAGCAGAGGGACCCAGAGGAGGTGATTACAGGTACTTAAATTTTTTTTTTGGATTTATAAATTTTAAATTTTAAGAGTACCTTAGACATTAAAAGTAATACTATTCTTTGAACTCAAACAAACCCAGGCATAGTGATGATTAGCGGCAAGCCCGCTCACACCCTCTTCGACACGGGTGCGTCACACTCCTTCGTGTCGGACTCGTTTATTGAAGGATTAGAAGGAGTGGAGAAGTTTTCCGGTTTGGAAAAGAGAGTGCGACTCCCTGATGGTACGGAACTTCGAACCACAGACTGCTGCAATATGGATGTCGAGGTAGGAGGCAAAGCGTTTGAAGCTCCGGCAACAGTTCTGAGCCTATCGGATTATGATCTGATCCTAGGCATGAATTGGCTTCATTGGAACTACGCGCAGATAGATTGCCCCTCGAAGAGGATCACACTCAGACACGGAGACTCCTACGTCATCATTGAAGGTATCCGTTCCATTCCCCGACTCTCTTTATCTTCAGTACAGGCCGTTAAGGCCTATGAACAGGGAAAAGAGGTATACCTCATTTGTTTCGAGATGGCTGTGGTAGAGGGTTCCATAGCCGATGTTCCAGTGGCACGAGATTATGCTGATGTCTTTCCGGAGAAGTTACCTGGACTACCACCATCACGAGACTTGGACTTCAGGATCCAGTTGGTGCCAGGGGCGAGACCAGTGTCCCGAGCACCCTACAGAATGGCTCCTAGGGAATTGGCAGAGTTCAGGACTCAGCTACAGGAACTTGTGGAGTCAGGATTTGTGCGGCCAAGTTCATCACCGTGGGGAGCACCGGTTTTATTTGTGAAGAAGAAGGATGGATCCCTCCGACTGTGTATAGATTACAGGGAATTGAATAGGTTGACGGTTCGGAACACCTACCCATTGCCCCGGATAGACGAGCTATTTGATCAACTTCAGGGAGCCTTCTGGTTCTCTAAGCTCGATTTACGATCCGGCTATTACCAGTTACGCATCCGGGAGGAAGACATACCGAAGACCGCATTCAGCTCACGTTATGGCCTATATGAATTCACGGTGATGTCATTTGGGCTCACGAATGCCCCCTCGGCATTCATGACGCTCATGAACCGTGTATTCGAGCCTTATCTAGATCGGTTTGTCATAGTTTTTATTGATGATATTTTGATTTACTCACGGTCTCGAGAGGTGCACGCAGAGCACCTAGCGCTGGTATTGCAGAAGTTAAGAGAATTCCAGATGTATGCGAAGTTCTCTAAGTGCCAGTTCTGGCTTCAGGAAGTGGCTTTCCTTGGACACACGATCAGTGGAGCTGGATTAGCAGTGGATCCGGCTAAGATTGAGGCAGTGCGGGATTGGCCACGACCAAAGACAGCGTCGGACATCCGTAGCTTCTTGGGCCTAGCAGGTTATTATCGCAAGTTCGTGGAGGGATTCTCGAGGATAGCCCTCCCCCTCACGTCCTTGACGAAAAAGGATGCCGCATTTGACTGGACAGAGCGGTGCGAGTCAGCATTTCAAGAGCTCAAGGACCGGCTCACTTTATCCCCCATCCTTGCACTTCCCTCTGGGAGCGAAGGATTCCAGATATATACAGATGCCTCTTATCAGGGGATGGGTGCAGTCCTGATGCAACATGGACATGTTATCGCTTATGCTTCGCGACAGCTGAAGAAGCATGAGCATAACTACCCAGTACATGACCTCGAGCTCGGGGCCGTAGTCTTTGCCCTCAAGACATGGAGACATTACCTCTACGGGATTCATTGTGATATATACTCCGATCATAAGAATCTCAAATACATCGACACGCAGAAGGTTCTGAACCTGCGACAGAGGAGGTGGCTTGAGTTCCTCTGCGATTACGACTATAAGATGCACTATCACTCGGGAAAGGCGAATACTGTAGCAGATGCTTTGAGCAGGAGAGCCGGCACTTCTGGACCGGAGCCCCGGGTGATGTCTATGGAGCTGCTACGCATGATGGAGGATATGCAGATTACCATGGTTTCGGAAGCCGAGCCAGTGCTCTATCGAGAGTACCTGAACTCTTTGGTCAGCAATGATGATATACAGAAACGCATTCTTACACATCAGAGATTGGATACTGATCTAGAGCCTATCTTTGACGCTCTAAAAGGAGGCAAGCATGGGGATTATACGCTGGAGGACGACCTTCTTCGATTCCGTGGCCGAGTGTACATTCCAGCAGGAGGTGAGATCCGGGATGACATCCTCAGAGAGGCACACTACTCCAGATATTCAGTGCATCCCGGCATCACCAAGATGTGGGCTGACTTACGACGGACCATGTACTGGCCAGGAATGAAGAGGGAGATCATATACCTTGTAACACACTGCGAGACTTGCCAGCGAGTGAAGGCCGAATGCAAGAGCCCAGGCGGTATATTACAGCCACTGCCAGTCCCAGAGTGGAAGTTCGAGGATATCTCTATGGATTTTGTTCACGGACTCCCTCGCTCTCATTCTGGGCACGACTCCATCTGGGTCATTGTAGACAGGTTGACTAAGGTAGCGCGATTTATTCCAGTCAGAAAGGATGCCCCGGTTGCTGTTTTGGTGAAATTATTTGTGGAACAGTTCATCAGGTATCACGGAGTTCCCAGATCCATTGTTTCAGATAGAGACGGTCGCTTCACCTCCAGGGAATGGAGGGCAGTACACGCTTACTTGGGATCCAGACTTTCCTTTAGCACTGCCTTCCACCCGCAGACCGACGGTCAGACGGAGCGGACGATACGCACTATGGAGGACCTGCTCAGGTTATGTATTTTGGATACAGGGAAACCTTGGGAGAGGCTACTGCCGTTGATCGAATTCTCATACAACAACAGCCACCAGGCCAGCATCGGGATGGCTCCTTACGAGGCGCTTTATGGGAGAAAATGCCGGACTCCGCTATCCTGGGTGCAGGATGTGGATACCCGAGCCCTTGGGTCAGAATTTGTAGAGGATACGGAGGCTCAGATTCATTTGATCAGGGATCGGCTTTTGGAGGCTCAGAGCAGACAGGCAAAATATTATGATGCACGACACCGGAAGGTGGAATTCCAAGTTGGGGACAGGGTTTTCCTGAAGATCCGACCGGTACACGGTATTTCTCGGATTCGAAGACATAAGAAGCTCAGCCCCCGGTACATGGGACCATACCTGATTCTGGAGCGTGTGGGCCCCTTGGCTTATCGGCTGCAGTTACCTCCGGAGCTGAGTAGCCTACACGATGTGTTCCATGTCTCTTCTTTGCGAAGAGCTCTCCTTCGCCCTGAGCAGCATGTCCCTACTGCAGCTGGACCGATCGGGCCTGACCGTTCAGTTAGATTGGAGCCGATCCGGATCGACGATTCAGCAGTCCGAACGTTGAGGAAAAAGAAGGTTCCACTCGTAAAGGTGCTGTGGTCCAACCATGGACGGGAGGAGCACACCTGGGAACCTAGGGATCTGATGCTGGAGCGTCATCCAGAACTATTTACATCAGGTACTTTTTGTTATTTTCTACGAAATTTCCTTAACAATTTCTGCAATTGGAACCCGTAGACCCAAACTTAAATTTCGGGGACGAAATTATTTTTTTTTGTTTATAGGGTTTGTAACATCCCAAACTTCAAATAACTTAGATTTGGGTTAGGCATATGATGGATGTTAGGGCTTAGCTAGGTTTGACCCTAGGAGGAGGATTTAGATCATGTGGGGCCCACTATGGGGCCCAAGTCAACCTAGGTCAAACTAGGCTAAATACAAACCCTAGCCACACCATGACCCCACCACATTGCCCTAACCCTAAATACAATCTAAGTGGACCCCAAGGTAGGCCATGGGGTCAACTAGTTGACCCATGTTGGGTCAAGCCAACATGTTGACCTAAATAGTGAAAATGGTGCCCTAGCCCATTTCACTAGGTTGGGTCCACCCAAACCAACCCAAATTCATCATGTGGGCCTAAAGTGACCTTATAAACCCTAGGGGAGAGAAAAATAGGGGCATGCAATGGTAATTTTGGGAATTACCTAGGAGAGAGAAAATGTGATAAATAGGAGAGAGAAAGTGTTAAGGAAGTGGTGTGGACCATTTGGGCTCATCCCACCAACCCATGATGGGTTGGCTGACCATGTAGGTGTATTAGGAGGTGTGAGGACCCACCATGCAGCCTTGGGTCAAGCCCAAGCCCAAACCCGACCCAACCTAACCTATTTCATTAGGTGAACCAACTCCCCCTCCTCACCACCCACCCACCTTGGCCCCAACCATGAAACCCGACCCTTAGGACCTAATTAAACCAGCTGGAGTAGTGGGGCCCACTCCCAAGCCACCTAGCCGGCCAAGATACCCAACCCGAGCCCTCAACATTGTTGAAATCGCCCTCCTTGGTGAATCCGCCCCAAGCCTTGGTGAAGTCGCCCCCCCCTCTCTTAACTCAGCCTAAACCGACCTCACACACTCACTCCCACTTCATCCCTACCCCAGAGAGAGAGAGAGAGAGAGGAAGGAAGCCACCTACAGCCATGGCAAGCCAAGGAACTCGCCGGAATGTTCATGCTAGGGGAAGCCGCCGCCACCCTCAACCACAACCACCACCGGTCCGTATCCCCTCCCCTCTTACTGTACTAGTTTCCTAGGTCTTCTAGGTTAGTAGTCAAGCTCAAAAGAGCTCGACTGTAGGCCTCTACCAGCTTGGAAAAGCTTCAAAAATGGCGGATTAGGGTTTCTCGGCTTGGTTGCGCCGCCGCCGTCCGCCGCTCTCCGCCGCCCAGTCGCCGGCCAGCCCTAGCCCCGACCACCGTGAGGCCGGGGGATGGCTTGGCCGGAGGTCCCGCCGCCGGCGATGGCCGGAAACCACCCCGCAAGGGTGGCTTGCACGGGTTGGCCATGCATGCCTGCATGGAGAAGAGATACAGATGCCGTCCGATCGGCCTTTAAAATTCGTGCAGCTTGATTAAATCATTTTAAGTTATTATTATTGAATCTGTTACTATTTAATTTAATGAATAGTGATTTAAGTTGTGACATTTTGGCAGTCACCTTGCATGCTGTTTATGAGGTACTTAGAGGCCCCACCTTAGGATGGATCCTGAATGAAAAATCTAGATAGATGAGTTAACTTTAAAATGCCACAGAAATCATAGGGTTTGGACCAGTAGGCTGCCCTGTAGGGCTGTTTTGCTAGGACTGCCCCCTAACTAGGGCAGAAACTAAAACTGATGCCCTGCTCAAACCCTAAGTCCAAATGGACTGAGATTTTGGGCATGTGGCTTATTTAGTCAAATCTAGGCCCTCCCCAAAAATCAGAATTTTTGGGGAACATTTTGCTATAGTTTTTACAAAAATACCCAAAAGTAAATAAATGTGATTTTTGAAGTTTCCTAACTCCAAATGGCCCCAAATTTTGGTGGCACCCTCTCATGGGTATAGTAAACCCATGGTTAAAATTTGGGCTAAATTGATGCACTGCATGTTGAGGAATCTCACTTGCATGTTTGAGAAATGAAATTTGACTTGGGCTGCAAATAGCAATTTTGCAGAATTTCAAATGGCTGCCCAAGCCAAACCAGAAGCCCCCTTGACCTGAGATTTTGGTCAGAGGTGTAATTATGGCACCTTTAGGCCCTGCCCAAAAATGGGCTTGATTGGAAAATAAAATATGAGGAAATTACCAAAATACCCCTAGGGCTTAACTAGGTGATTCTTGGAGTTAGCTAACTCCAATTGGCCCCAAATTTTGGTGGCCCATCCATAGGGACCATATAGACCAGAGGTAGAAATTTCCCTGAAATTGGAACAAGGCATGTTGACTTAACTCACTTGTAAGTGTAGGCTAATTTAGGCCTTGGTGTGCATTTAGCAATAATTTGTAGTTTGTGAATTTAGCCTAGCTGAGGCACCCAAAAATCATGCAATAGATTCCAGTGATACTTTAGGGCATGTTTCACCCCTAGAATTATTTTTGGGATTCTTGGAATTAAAAATACCACTTAATGGGATTTTTCAAAATATAGGCCTTTTTGGGAAAATAAATGGGAAAAATAGAAATTGGCTATAGAAAACTTTCAGATTCAGCCAAGTCAAAGTATGGTGTCTTATTTGACTTAGAAAAATTTTTGACCTCTGTTTGGAGATTATTGGAACAAAAACCTTGGAATTACTATTTTACCCCTTTTTGTATTTATTTATGAATTGATGGAATTACATGTGGGGAAATTGTAAAAATATTTCTATAGATGTATAATAGCAATAGTAGTGTTGCATATTTATTTCAGAATTTTTGTATACATTGATAATTATTAAGGTAGGAAAATGGCATTTTGGTAAATAATTAGGAATGAATTTTGGTAGACCATTACACAGTGGAAATAAATGAAACTCTGTCATTAGCCATAAAATAGTAATATGAATGCTTAGTAATTTTCCTGGAATTTTGGTGAATACATTTCTTGTACTTCATTTGGAAAATGACACTTGTGTAGGAATTGTATTAATTATGGGATGAATAGATATAAAAAAAAGGAAAATTATGAAATCTTGTAGACAGTAATATTTTTCTCCTATGTAATTCAGGAAAATTCCCATAAGTCAGAAGATTTTAATTGATGATACTTCATGCGTAAAATGACCTAGGGAATAATTCTAAAAGATTTAATTAAAGGCCTTAATGACCTAGGAAAATTACGAAAATCAACACACTCATTTTATTAGTCCATACCACCCTAGGATAAATACTTGGGGTCAGCTGGATCAAGAATTTAGAAGTTCGATTTCAGGGTGGCAATAGGTCATGGTGTGCGCTTAGTAAAGAAGGTTGGACTATAGGCCGCCAGGGGATGAATCAACAACTGAGTTAGGGTCTAAGTTCGGAAGTATAACCCTGGGTGGCAGATGCATTCTAGAGACGAGAGTAACAGAGCGACATAAGACTTACCTAGAAAGGGTTGACGGAAGACCGCCACTCCTTAACCCATACCTTAAATCACTGGGTCATTCTATGTAACAGGAGAGAGAAAAGGGGGTTCGGGGTAGGCAACAACTAAACTAAATATCCTTGAGAAAGGGAGCTTTGGGATTCAACCCATCATAGCTCCTAGTGCCCCTGAGAGCCCTTCACCGGGAATACCTTGGACAGTCCTGGGATTAACCTTAAGATTTTAAGTATGATAAACTGTAGACAAGAGTAGTCTATTAGGTTAGGTGAACTGGACATGTGCTCACTCGTACCGGTTTGGAGGGACTTGGAGTCTTTGACTACTTGCTCGCCCGTGCAGAGTGGGAGGATGAAATTGGTTTTATATATATACTCACCCGGGCAGGGTTGGAGGTTTTGTAGCATACTCTCACCCGTGACGGGTTGGAGAGTTTTGGGACTGGTTAGACTTTCGAGCTGGAGGCTCAATATACTATACTTGCATGTGCATATACTGGTGGCGGGCCATGCGGTACTGGCCAGTCGTCACACCGACGGCAGTACGGTGGACCAGGCGGGTGCGAGGGTTAGAAGGACCAGTAGGATGTTTACACTGGAGTCTGGAAGGCTTTTCCTAATAACGCGCACCCAGCCCAACAAGACTGACAGGTAGTCAGCAAAGTTGTACGCAGAGACTCTAGAGTGCACTGACGGTGTACAGAGGCGCACAAGAGAGGTCTAGGCCTGGTAGTGTGTATACCCGCCTAGAAGGCGGAGACGCCCGCTCCGCTGCTGCCGTAGCCACAACGGTGGTACCTGAGAGTGATGCTAGCTCTCGAAAAGTGGGAACTAAAGGTCTGTGATCACGGAGTCGTGTGTGTGTGTTGCACTGCATGTTCATATCATACCCACCATATAGATGCATAACATTAACCTTCATAACAACTTAAGTCACCTAATGTATAAGTGGTATGGGACGCTTATACATTAGGACCTGCTATACGATCCCTTAGCCTATAAGCCTGAGTGGGCATGTTTATAGGTTGAGGTTATTTTTACTTTATGTATATGCTTGTGACTCTGACACCCCATTGTATAAATGGTATGGGACATTCTATACAATGGGAGCCTTGCAAAAGATCCCTTGCTTATGCGTACCCGCATAAGTGGAGGTTACATTTCATCATTTTCTTGATTATATACCCTGTCAGATTCCTATCACCTGCTCCCTTTTGCTACCCCTTTGTTGTCCTCCGCTTCGTCCTCCCGCACGGTGCCCAGGAGTTGCAGGAGGAGGTGCTGAGGATACGACTTAGTCTGTTTGACTAATGGTCGTTGACCTTACTATTTTAGGAGCTCGAAGAGGTAATCCAGCACGTCGAGGAGGCAGGGCTTGAGGAGCAGATACCGGCCACTACTACTGGAGCACATGTTCAGGTGCGATGATTCGAGATGATAGATTCCGCTGCTGTGTATGAGAGTGAGAGAGAGATTATGATGTACTGGGCATAAGCCCTATTTACTTTCATTTCTGTACTCATTATGGACTGGCTTTTATTTCATTTGATATATATATGTGATGTGGCTGTGGACTTACCTCTGCTTTTACTCTGATTGATTATGTAATTATTCTCATATTGGCCGAACAGGTTATGATCGTACTAGCCGGCAGAATCGGCGTCTTGCGGTGACGACTAACTCGTGCGTTAGTGTCACCGTAAGGCGGCGGTTCTGGGCATAAGATCCGGGTTGCCTCGGATTTGAGGAACAGGATCTTACATATCGCACCGCTCAGAAAACTCTGACGGTAGAAACCTCATTCAAGCTATGTTACGGTGCAGTGGTTGTTCTCCCAATCGATATTGGCATACCAAGCGCCCGTGTTCAGACATTTGATCCAGTAAGGAACGAGGAATTGCTCCAAGAAAACCGGGATTGCATTTCTAAAATACAAGAAGAAGAAGCATAGTGTGTCGCAGCCTGCCAAGAGCGCGTAGCACGTTACTATGACAGGAAGGTGAAACCAAGACCCATCAACATCGTGGACCTTGTTCTACATAATGTGGAAGCAGCAGGCAAAGGGCCACAAAAAGATAAATTGTGCCCAGCATGGGAAGGGCCATTCATAGTTTATAAAACTATAAAACCATGAACTTACAAGCTCAGAACAACCGAAAGAAAAAACTCTCCACCGAATATGGAATGCCGGGAATTTACGGTGATTCAACCAATGACTCTTCATCAGAAAATCGTGAAAATTCTTTAAACAAATGGGTTATTCACACATGCTAATTTTGATGTAATATTCTCCCCGTCCTTGTTATCAAGAGAAACACTCAAAGCTAAGCACGTCCGCTCAACCGCCAACAGCCATCATTGTTGAAACCGAAAATCGGTCTCTTGTGGAGTTCACCCTTGGGGAAGGGGTGGTCGCGCACCTACTTCGATCCTGCAAGAAAAACAACAAGGAAAAGAGAGCAAAGGACTAGACCAAGGGTCCGGCTCAGAGGTCCCACCACAAACCCGGAAGATCGATGAGCGCTTCCCCTCCTTAGCTAGATGTCAGGCTAAGATACCTCAGAAAGCGCTAGAAGACTGGGGAGCAAGTAAGCATGCCTTCTGAGGTACCCCTTGGGTCCTATTTATAGGATTTTGAAGATGGTCTGTAAATAATTAACCTCTACTGCCTTGAAATTACTAAAAGCTCCTCGGGCTGGCCTGCCAACAGCCAAACTCCGTTGTTCTAAAAAGCTATATGCAGCCCACCTGGGTCTTCCAATAGCGAGACCCCGCTGTTTTGACCGGCTAGGGGCAGGCCAATGGGGTAAGACAGTAAGAAATCCTCCCCATTGGGAATCGAGCAAGCAGCCCTTCAATACTTCCACTCGGCGTGAGACGCGGGCCGGGGCCGGCTCGCCGGGAGGGCGCGGGCCGACCCGCCTAGGAGAGGCGGGTTGGGCTGTCCCGCCAAAATAGGCGCGGGCAGGGCTGGCTCGCTTGGAGGGCGCGAGCCAGAGGATGGCCCGCCTAGGGGGGCGCGAGCTGGCCCGCCTAGGAGGGTGTGGACCAGGCTGGCTCGCTAGGGCAACCCTTTGATGCGCGGGTCGGGGGCGGCCCGCCTAGTTACCTGAGACCATTCGGCGAACACGGGGTTGTACAAGCATCACGGTAGTCCTTATTCGCCCCAGTTCGAAGGTCCGTCCCCCCACCGATAAAGACACGTCGCAGTACCACGCCCTGAATGACCTCGCACTGCCCCGGGTCGAAGGTGCACCCCCCCCCCCCATTAGGTACTGGTAATGCCAGGGCATGCCCCACTTGCATACGCCAAAACGGCTAGAAGGGTCAACCCCTCCCCGTCTCCAAGATTCCTCGCACTACCCCGGATCAAAGGTTCTTTCTTATCCCCTGCGGTAAGTCATGGTGTCGTCAGGGCCTGGCCCCCTAATGGATGCCTTGGTCGAAAATTTGTACTTCACCGTCACAATCGACAAACGGCTAGCAGGGTCTACCCCTCGTCATCACTAACTGACCTCGCACCGCCACGGATCGAAGACGCTCCCTTCTTCCATGCTGTAGGTCACTACAATCAGCGGCACCCCCGGTCTGGATATCTTAATCTTTTCCTGGCCAGCAAGTTAAGATGTCACCGTGTCTCGCCTTTCAACAGACAACCAATCAATGACACAAATATGTCTGATAATCATCACACAAGCTAAGCTCAACGTTGAAACAAAATTGCAAAGGCAGTGCACAGAAGCACTTCAAAGCATATATATACATCGTCAAAATATGATATGCAGTACAAGAACAAAAGTACAAAGACAAACACAAGGTCATCACAATGCGACAATATCATACAAAACTCAGCTAAAAAGCAAGTACAAACAAACAGAGGCCAAGGAACTGCTACTTGCGAACTACATCTACTTCAGAATTCGAGTCGTCATCATCAGAAAGGTCATCAAAGATAAGACTCGAGACATCACATCCAAGCCTCTTGCACACCATCTGAAGCGCCTTTGACACTCCCCGCCTAAAAGCAACCTCGCGGATGTCCTCCATCTGTGGCTCCACCTCTCTGGTCCAGACCTCCTCATGGATCTCCCCTCCAATCAGGAAAAGATCGCGCATATAATCCAAGGAGAACATGTACTCAGCAAGCCCGACGGTTTTCAGCTCCGCCACTCGATCCTCTGAGGAAAGACGTTCCACCTCAGCCTTCGAAGCCCCTAGCTCTGTCCCCAAATGAGAAACCTCCTCCTGAGCAGTCTCCAGCAACTGCGCTTTGACCTCCACTAAGGATTTCTCCGTCATCAGTGCCGCCCGAGCCTCCTCAAGCTCTGTCTTCAGCTCCGAGCCAATCTGTCGAAACCGAGACACGTCTTGATCTTGCTCCTCCTTCAAGAAAGCCAGTGAACTCTATGCCACCTGAAGTTTCTGATGAAGAGCAAAGTATTCATTCTTCAAACTCACATAATAATCGTTCCTCGTGAATGCTATGTGGGACTGAGCCTCAATCTACAACCAAAGAGAAGAAGATTATAATCACATAAAGTAACCAAAGCAAGAGCTAGATACAGGAAAACACACTTCACGTGTCACTCATTGTCTTCAAAGAAGAAGACACTTAGGGGCAGAAATCTCTAAATTAGGGAATCGGGGGGGGGGAGGACTACAGTACCTCAACCTTTGAATTCGCTAGTGTATACTTGCCTCGAGGAGCCTCCTCAGCCTGACAATATCTCGGCAGCAACAATGGTCGAGGCTCTACATCTATGTCACTAGAGCCCTTCCGAGCAAGCTTTCTTTTCCGATCACGGAACGATGGCGCCTCCGCAACACGCTCTGAATCCGCCAAAATTCAGCACAACAGCAGTCGCTTCTCCTCCACAAATAAAGAAATGCTAAACAGACGATTCACCAACTCCCAAGGCTCTATGAATCCCAATACGAGAGAGAAGTCCCGTTCTCGTCCCTTCAGAAGACGACAATGATCGGGCAAAGAGCTCCAAAGCTCTGGCAGATCCCAGGAATTTCGGACATAATCGAACAAAGTGTTGTCATGACGACGGTCTGTACGAGTCTCAAAATCGAGACAAATCTTATTGCTATAATTCTCAACACGACCGTCTCCATCAACACGAATTTTTCACCAATCTCTGAACAACTCCAAGGAGAACTTTAGGTCATGCTCTCTGAAAAACGCAACCTACCCCATGATACGTGTCATCCCAAGGGGGGTAAATTACGACATAGGGACGCCACAAAACATCAAGATATTAATCACCTCTCTGCACGATGAGAATCGGAATCCAAACCACATCATCATTTCACATATCGTCAACCAGCCCTTTGGTGGATTCTGAATTCTTTTCTCGGCATTGGGGATCCTCACTTCAAGATCGACACGTAACCCACATCTTTTTCTCCAAATAGCGACTTGCTCGCCGGAAAGAGTGGAGCGCAATCACATTGGGCGAACTTGCGCATTATGCTTCGAGACCTGAAAAACATCGAAAGCAAGGATTAAGACAGTTACGCCCGAGGCGCTCCAAAGGAGCCCCCACGCACGAACACCCATAGTCCGAAAGCCACACAATACGCGCGTCGGAGTACACCCATGCACCCCAGTATACACGCAGGTACGCACACGCCACCACGCACGACCAGTAGCGCACGCCCAAGTGCGTGTGCGTTACCACGTGGGCCCAGGTGCGCTCGCATTACCACGTGCCCGGGTACGCGTGTGCGCTACCGCGAGCGCACAGGTGCAAACACGGGTGCGCTCATTCAGGTGTGCGCGCTGTCTCGCGCGCCCAAGTGCGCGCTCGGATGCACATGCACTGCCTCGCGCGCCCGCGAGCGCGCGGAGGCGCGCACACCGCCGCCCGAGCGGGAGCACATGTAGGTGTGTGCGCCCGGTTCCGCGACCCGGCACGCCCACGCCTTCACCTTCGTGCCTTCGCACCTTCGCGCATCTCCGCCTCTGTGCACCTCTGCCTCTGACCACGTCGCCTCGTTCAAAACAATAAAAAATGTATCTTGGCATACGCACCGCCTCTGGCCGCTCCTGCAGACACCTCTCCATTACTTGCCACCATAATCGCCGGAAAAGGAGACACACAAAAAACCCTTGCTCTTCTCACACTTCGGTTCCAAGCACCGAGAATTTTGGGTGAATATTATGAGACCCTCATAAGTTTGTAGAGAATTTTGGACTATAAATAGCCTTCTCCCCATGATCCCCACTAACTTGGTTGGATCATGGGTTTTACTGTCGCACACATGATCCATGTGCACCGTCTGATCATCCACCATGATCGGTCGTCGGCGCCTCCATCACTGATTTCGGGCGGCCCGCGATCGGGCAGCTGCGTCGAGGCCGTGGGGCGTCGCTAGCAAGGGGAGGCAGCGCCACAGGGGGCCCCCCACAATGGACGGCTGCGCCCGGCTTCCCCCTCCCCTCCCCCGCAGCCGCCTCTCGTGGTCGAGAGCGCCGCCGACAAATTATGGGTGGTTATGGTGTGCAGATAGCCACGTAACCATCTTTTGGAGCCTATAAAAGGCCCCAGGATCCCTTTTATTCCTAGCTTTTCTCATCTCATCCTTCTTCTTCCTTGGGTCGGGGCACTGCCAAAATTCTCCTATGATCCTCCTCCACCAACCAGACCGTCAGAAAATTCGTCCAAGTCCACAACATTCTGAGAAAAAAAAAGTCGCTCTGCGCGTGACTTTAGAGTGCCTCCTACGTGTGTGATGCCACCCAAATCACCGTCGTCAACACATCCAGACACGCTCCACCACGAAGTGTGTTCTCCAAGCAACTCCCCAGGACGCTCATCTCCATTCGAGTGTAAGCAAGAAATCAGCTTCGAGTGTGGTGGTTTGTTGCCCACCGAACACTCCACAATCTCTCCTCTCAAAGCTGTAACGAAGAGCGGCATGTCGCCCTCATTTCTCTAAAAACTCTGTAATCAGCCGCCAATAGTGAAGTTTGACCGGCATCATTCCAATCACGTGATTTTTTACCCATTTAAGAGGTTTTTCCACGTTATAATCGTTTTGTGTGCTTCCGCTCATTCCGTGACTGTGCACGCGCTCAACCGCTCCACGGGCTAAGGTAACCAAGTTTAGTTCAGTCTACCAGTAATGTTGACTTGGCCGCAACAATCCTTAATGAATGACGATTTAACTCATGCGTTTACGACCGTCACCACCGTGCCAAACCGATCCTAAAAAGTCTAAAAGCTAGTTTTTCTATGATTCTTTCCTCAATAAGCAATATTCTTGTGTAATCCAATTTATTCCCAATCATCATTTTGAATGTTGTGTGGTTCTTGCCTTAAATTTGCCCTAACTTGCTTCGGACCATAAATATGAGCCAATGATAAGGCATATATTGGGAGGTTTAGGCTCCGATTGAGGGGGACTTATTTTCACCGATCAAACTATTACGATCGCAAGGTCCATCAGTCGAGCGCATACAAAATCATAAAATGAGCGGAAGCACAGAAAACGATTTTAACGTGAAAACCTATGGAATCATTTAGAATGGGAGGCTTCATGTGGGCATTTCCATCGGTAGGTATATATTTTTATCTCGTTGGCAACATTAATTTGTCGGTGGGTTAATAATATATTCGGGTTGGATGCCTGATTTTCCGCCATTGACGGACAAGGAGGCACTGCATCAGTGATCCTATAACTTTGCAGCATCCCTATGATCAGTACTATTATAACTTTGCTAATTAATTAAGGGAGTTGTTAATTAAAGACACCACAGTTTTCTAGTTGCATCCTCATTTCTCCTAATTTAGGCTCTGTTTGACATTCGGATCCGGCGGGTGGCCGGGGAGGAGAGAGAAAACGACAGTTCTAAACGGTCGCTCCTCCCACCAGCGGCAAAACACCCGGCCGCCGGCATCCTTTCACGCCGGACGTTCTCAGGCGAAGCGCGCCAAAAAGTATTTCGCCGGGCCGTTCACGCGAGAGCGGAGTGGAGAAGGGTTGTCAAACAGAGCCTTAACCTTAAATTTAATTTCCAAAAAATACTAATCGCACCACATTAACTCGCAGCTCAATTTCTCCTAATTTATGATGCTGGACTAGCTTCTAAAGGTACCGAGACACCGGTGGAGCCTTCCGCTCCTCCGGTACCGGCTCCAACGGATGGTGGTGACCGCTGCGGGGGAACAAGTTTCTTTCTCATTATCGGTGTTGCTTTCCGGGTTTTTTGTTTAGATTTCTTAAATTCATCAGTTTCTCTTTTTCCCATGTAGATCGGTCGACCACCATTGGTTTCAGACCTCGAGCTTAATGTCCCGTCTTAACCATTCATTTTATGTTCGTACATCAATTGAATGGTGCAAATTCTGCCATTTTTAATTCTCACTGTCCCTGCTAGATTGTATTTGTTGCTTGATTTCTTAGAATTTTCTTGTTAATGTATATTTGGATATATAACGGGCTTGGTGGTTTAACGGATTTTGGTTTGAATACCGGGATATTTGATACCCGTATTGAACCTAGGGTTTGCATATAAAACCTAAGCTAGGGGAAACAGGGAGGTAATTCCACTTTGAATACCACCCGTGATGCTTCGAGCGACCTAACATTTCTTTGCCGATTTTGTTAGGCTAGAGAGCACGCAAGCCCGACTAGAACACCTGCAAATTAATTCGAGCAAGTACCTGCACGACCGCTTAGCGATATGCCGATACACAACCAAAACACAACACAAAATAAGAGCAATGAAAGTGACACAGAGATTTAACGTAGAAACTCGATAGGGTGAAAATAATGGGATGATCAGAGTCCAACCCGGAAAGCCACCACTATAAATGAATGAAAAACAAATAGGCAATTGTAAGGCTTTCTCTTCTCGATCCACACAGGATCTTCACCAACTTTGCACCACGCAAACTTTCGCAATAAACAGTAGCAAGAAAATTGTAAGTTACCGGCATTGGCGGGCGAGACGGATTACACAAATCCTCTCTGAGATGCCTCTTCAAAACCTTGCCCGAATCTGCTCCAGATCCAATCCGTGTAGGCGAAGTATTCCTCGTCAACGTCATAGAATGTCATCTGAAAGCTCTCTCATGCTAAGACGATTGTCACAAAGGCCTCTCTAGAAATCTTCCAATACTTGAGTTTGGAGAAGAGTGGATGTCTTACCCCTCATGCTCCATGCCTATTTATTGGGCTAAAACCAAGAAGGTAGATGTGATAGATGACATGTGGATGAAGCTTCTATGAAGTTTCTTTCGGTCAAACACATGTCATTTGACATGAAGCTTCCTTTGGATAATTTCCGAAATGCTTTCTTTAAGAGGACATGTTGATTTTCAGGTCAAAGGCTGTTGAAACTATTACCCGGTCTCAAAGAGAGTTCAGACCCAAAGGGGTTAGTCTACATTTACTTATCCTGAGCTGAACTTTTGGTCAAAGACTTTGAACAATATAATGGATCCTGATCTACTACACGGAGGTCCTACCACACACCTGGAAGATCTAAAGGAACATCCCCTCCCAAGCCAAAGCTGAGTTGGACACCTTGGAAGGCTTTATAGAGCAGCCAAAGCAGACCAGAGGAGGGAGAAAGCCAAAGATCAATCCCCTCCAAGGTGCGCTTAAGGGTTTATTTATAGTTTTTCTGACCTGCCCCGCCAATAACATAATCCCGCCTTTTAGAAATACTATGCGCAGCCCAGATGGGTCTGCCAATAGCCAAACTTCGTTATTTTGAGGAATTATTAGCAGACCAACATGGGCATTCTGGTTAAAACATTATTGGGTGAATGCTCCCTGAGCCTACCACTCGCCTGAGGTGGCGAGCGCCTTGATAAGGTCAGCACTCGCCGCCACCCCGGGGTTGTAGGTGAGTGCGGGCCCTACTACCCTACTCGCCTCTCCCCTGCTTGAGCTATGGGGCGAGTGCGGACCTATAGAGCCCACTCTCCCCTAGACTAATGACGATTTGACCTTACACGAGTTGGGGTGCCCCTTCCCCAGTGTCCTAAACCGGCTCACCTGAGCCTAGAACTGTTATTTTTGTCTTGATCATCTTCTGGGAGACCCACTCGGCGAATACGGGGATATACACAATCCTCGCTCTTTGCGAGATTGCCTCAAGCTCGCAAAGAAAAGTCCAACCTCAAGTATTCGGCGAGTGTTGGTTGGGCTCTGAGGGAATTCTGAGTGGGGCCCACCCCTTCCTCTTGTAGGCCTATAAATACTCATGTCGTCAGGAGAGGGGGGGGGGCTGGGTTGACTTATTTTATTTTCCTGCCACTACTACAAAATATTGCTTTGCAAGGAGTTTCAATAGCGTATCACTGAGATGCGGAGGGAGAGTAGGTCTTCCAAGGTCGATGTCTTTCCTTGGCTCTCCTGAAGGCCCTCAAGCTCGCCTTCTAAGGATAAGAAAAATAAGAAGGCTCATCGTGAACCCACCCCAAGTGAGCCTGCTCCTTTCAAGATACCGGCGCCGGAAATCGTCCAAGGGGCTCAGGACGTCGGGGAGAAATAAGTAAGGGATGACACGCCCACTCGCAGTGACGTGAACTGCCAAAAGTCTCCTGAGACCCAACTTCTTGTTGTCTCGGCCACTCACGGCCCCTCCAGCGATCCTCCCTCGATCCTCGGTAATTCATCAACCAATATGTCTTGTTGATTTACACCGCTCCTTCCTTTAATCAATCTGTGTCTTTCTCTGCAGCTTCTAACTTTGGGACCACTGGTTTGGGCTCCCTCCTACCGGAACCATCGACTCGCAATGCTTCTGATAACCTCCTTCTCCACTTGCCCCTTGCATTAATAAGTGTCATTGAAATTCGGATCCATTATTCCATCTTGATAGCAAATCCAAACCTATCCCATCTTGGACTCGGAAATTCGCTCACCCTTCCACTCCAGCAACCTGACTCGGGACAACCGAGCTCTTCTCGTCAATATACTGGCCAAGAACTATCGGTTTCGTAGGGTGAGTCGTATTTTTCCTCCCCTTTTTCTCACCATCCTGACCTCTTCCTTGATGTGTTCTAACTATGTTAATTTCCCTAGGGAATTCCAAGACTGAAGAGTTGTATAAAAGGGATGTCGAGTCGCCACTTCCCTCCCCTTATTTGATCGCCAAATACCTAGATGACCCTAGCAACCCTAAGGAGATGATGAGGCGAATGAACAACATCCTGATGAATTACGGGTTCATGATGCGAGGACTTCAGGAAAATAAGGCCATAAGTGACCACCGGCTGCGAGATCACGAAGATAGCTATGCTCAACTCGTTAGAGAGATGCAAGGAATGGCTGGCGACATCTCCGCGGGCTCATATTGAGTGAGCGAAGAACACATGTGCCTCACTCAGCTGGAACTCAACGTTCTTCACAAGTATAACAATCTTTGTTGATCGCCAGGGATAGGGGCGTGATGTTGGGGAAGATGGAAATGACTCTCGTTTTGAGCCTACCGACAATCGCCCCCTCTTTCCCGAGATTCTTCATGTTGTGCTTTCGCTTTCTGTAGGATAGGTTGTGAGATGCTTTTCTTTTTCTTTAATTTTCTCTCTTTATGCTTGTGGACTCGCTAGTTGATGGTTTGTAATAATAAATAGCATGTGTCAACTTTTTCATTACTGTGATGTCGTCGCTTTCCTTGATGTTTTTTGTTCATGGTGAGCTCATTATCTCGACCCACGTGCGAGTTGGTGTAGAGAGGTCTCACGCTATACCTCCTTATACTGGGCAGGCGACTTGAGGGTAGGAGAGGAGAGATATTTGGGCCACGGCTTTGGGCGAGGTGAGCTCCCACTAGCTTAGTGCCCATACACCCTTACCTCCCCCCTCCCCCCATACCCTGGTGTCAACCTTACATCCTCTATAAATAGTCTCCCTTGCCTCATAGCCTCCTACCGCATTAACTGTTACCGACCCCCCCCCCCGCCTTGCGCCCTTTCCTCCTAAATCCTCCCGCATCTCCCGGTATTTGGGAGATCTACCACATCAATGGGCAAGACAAAGCTAGACGCAGATGGCCGGATAAAGTGTGCGAGGCCAAGTAGGGGCGCTAAACTGGATCACATCTCATCAAAGGGAGGTTGCGGCCTCCAATAACCCGCAGGTGGATCGGAGACGGGTTGGGGTGTACGGTCTGCAGACCTGTTAAGGCTTAACCCTTTCGAGGTGGATGTTGGGGGGTGCCGGCAACCGTCCTTTTGAGTTGTATGTTGGGGAGTCCCCCTAGACAAATGGCGATTTGAACTTACGCGAGTTGGGGTGCCCCTTCCCCACTCTACTAAATCGGCTCGCCTGAGCCTAGAACTGTTCTTTCTATCTTGATCATCTTCTGGAGGACCCACTCGGCAAATACGGGGTTGTGCAAAGGCGGCTACTCATTTGTATAAATGTCATAAAACATATACTTGAAAACATAGTCAAAAGTTGTTAGCCTCTTTCACACTTGGGAGAAAATATCTCATCAAATTTCCCTCTTTTCGACTAAGTAAAGAAATTTGTCATTTTTATAATATCCCTTCAAATCTCCAACATGTCTCAACCTTTGGTCGATCAGCAGACTAAATTTAAGTTAACAGTTTTCTCAACAAAGGACGGGAACAATACCCAACAACTTATTCTCCCCCTTTACCTTTTGTGAAGGGAACTACCATATCGGCAATCCTCACGCAGTGCTAGAATTTCCCTCTTAACACAGTCTTCGTAAGTGTTGAAGCCAAAAATGACTTCTCGTGGAGTTCGGGGTCCCAAAAGAGGGGTGACCTCACACCTACTACACTTAGGAGAACGTCACGGACCAAAGACCTAGGAAGCTATGAACAGACCCTCGGCTCTAGCGTGGAGGTCCCACCACACACCCGGAAGGTTGTTAGAACACTTCCCCTCCCTCACCAAGTGGCTGAGCTGGGCGCCTTGGAGAGCTCTCTCTACTCTACCAAGATGAAGCTAAGGGAGGAGGAGGTAAGGAAATCTCATCCTCTACAAAGGCACCCAAGGGGGTCTATTTATAGTTTTTCCAAGTCTTGGGGTCAAAAAGACCAAAATGCCCCTGAGGCAAATATGCCTCGAGCCAATAGAAAACCTCCACACCGGGGGGCAAAGAGGAAATTCCACCCCGGGGGTAAAATGGTAAAAGCACGACCTAAAGAGGCCTAGGAGGAATGGAGGCTAAGCTATCCCCCCACCTGGCAACAAGCCGCTCTCGCCGCGCGAGCAGGCCGCTCAGGGCGAGAGCACGGTCGCAGGCCGCTCTTGCCCGTGCGAGCAGGCCGCTCGGGGCGAGAGCCCGGCTGCAGGCCGCTCGAGGCGAGACCTGGCCGCAGGCCGCTCTCGCCCGCGCGAGCAGGCCGCTCGGGCCGAGAGCCCGGCCGCAGGCCGCTCTCGCCCGCGCGAGCAGGCCGCTCGGGCCGAGAGCCCGACCGCAAGCCGCTCTCGCCCGCGCGAGCAGGCCGCTCGGGGAGAGAGCCCGGCCGCAGGCCGCTCTCGCCCGCGCGAGCAGGCCGCTCGGGGCGAGACCTGGCCGCAGGCCGCTCTCGCCTGCGCGAGCAGGCCACTCGGGCCGAGACCTGGCCGTAGGCCACTCCGACCTCACGCCTATCAAGCTGGGGCGGGTGCCGGCCAACTTGCCGCACCCTCCCTCCAAAAGGGACAGGGGGAGAGGTAGATTTTTCCTCCCCCTACTAGTATATTACAAGAGTTTGGCCAAAATTGGCTACCAAGAGTGCAAAACTCACAAAAAGCTTTAAAACCCAAAGTTGTTTCTGCGCTTGCCGGACGGACCTTACTCGGTGAATAAGGGGTTGTACACAATCCCCGCTCTTTTTGAGATTGGCATAAGCTCGGAAAGAAACATCCAACCCAACATATTCACTGAGTGGCCATCTTGGGAGCGAAAAAACACTTGGCCTCCCCGAGGGGTCAACCTGTCATGCCCGCTGATGGGAGCCTGGGTGGCGAGACAGCCTCGGGGTGAAAAACACTTAGCCTCCCGGAGGAGTCAATCTGTCATGCCAGCTAATGGGAGCCTGGGTGGCGCGACCCCCTCCTGTTAAAAGACTTTGGTTTCACGAGAGATCAATCTGCCCTGCCAGCTAGTGGGAGCCTGACAGCGGAATCATCTCGGAGCTAAGGACTTGCGCTCCACGAGAGATCAACCTGCCCTACCAGCTAGTGAGAGTGTTGGGTACATTGTAAAATGTGTACCTGATTTGAAGAAGCCCAACCTAGCTCAATGATATACATCAAGGTGTATTTGATGTTGTTTTAAGTTGACATGTGCAGGTGAAGAATTGATAAAGTATGCAGAAAAATTCTAAGTCCAAGTGTCGACACAGAGGAAGCAGTGTCGACACACAGAAGAAAAGAGTCGACACAACACTGGGAAGCAGTGTCGACACATAGCAGTTAGTCTACAACTACACTGGGAAAAAGTGTCGACACAGAAGAAGTAAGTCGACACATCACTGGGAATTTGTGTCGACACAGAAGAAAAGAGTCGACACAACTCTGGGAATTTGTGTCGACACAGAAGAAAAGCGTCGACCTCAACATTGGGAGAATGTGTCGACACAGAAGAATATAGTCGATCTCAAGATTGTCGACATCAGCTGAATGTGTCGACACAGAAGAAAATAGTCGACCTCAAGTTTGTCGACACCAGCAGAATGTGTCGACACATTGTGATTAAGTCGACACATTAAAGCAGATTTAAGAAATGAATGTGTCGACACCTGAAGGCTAAGTCGACACTTACTAAGTTATGATTCTACAACAACTGTGTCGACACACAGGACTTGTGTCGACACACTGAAGAGTCAAGATCAAGTTATTTTCAGAAGAAGCTGTGTCGACTTAAAGGCAACTTAGTCGACATCACTGAAGACTGTGTCGACACCAAAGTCAATTGTGTCGACACAGTTAGACAGATGGTCTCGACACTTTCTTACAGACTGTGTCAACAACTTGTGGTTCAAGACTAAGGCACAGGACTTGTTTGAGGACTTGACAGCTGTGGGTTACCACCGGTTAACTGAAGCTGTCAGACTTGTCAGAAAACGGTTAGAAACCGGATCAGCCGGTTACCATGAAGAATGTCTATAAATAGATGGATTCAGAAGGAGAAAGCAACTGTTGAAAAACATTGTTGAGAATCAAAAAGTTGAGAAGGATTACGATCCAATTCATTTCAAGAAAGTGCTAGGCACTTAAGAAGATCTTCTCCGGGAGATCTAAGAAGACTATCTAAGGATAGATCTAAGAAGAGTTCTAATCAGAATTCAGAAGAATCTTTCAAAGTGCTGGATAGAGAGAGATCAAGCCTGAATTAGAAGAAGAAGAAAGAAACCACCAGTGGATTCTCAAGAAGCTGTTTGGAATCAACTCAGCTAAGTTCATTTTCAAGAAGCCTTGAAGAAGGCTCAGATACAGTTGATTGCATCAGCTGATCAAGAATTGTCTTGGCCTTTTCTCTCTCAACTTTGGCAAGACAGTTTAATAATCTTTTCTATATTTCTGTAGGATCTGTTTACACAGATCTGAGTTGTAAGCCTATGTTATAAAGGCTGAGTGTAGGAGTGTTGAACTCTGAGTGGTAGGGCTGTTTGCCTGAGTGTAGGAGAAGGATATTCTCTGAGTTGTAGGCCTTGGGGCAAGGCTGAGGTAGGGCAGTTGTGCCTGAGTTGTAGGAACCAGTTGGGTTCTGAGTTGTAGGATCTGTTGATCTGAGATAAGTGGAAGTTTGGCCGAATCTAGCATACTGCTAGATAGGTGAAGGGGGAAAGTGGATGTACCCAAACCTTGGGGAACCACTATAAAACATTGTGCAATCTGTGATGTTTTATTTTCTGTGATTGCTGTGTAAATTGTGTTAGCTATTGAATTGAATTCTGCCTAGAAGTTTTTATAAGAAAAGCAGAACCTATTCACCCCCCCCCCCCCTCTAGGTGTTTAGGCTGCCTTGAAAGTTAAACTATCAAGTGGTATCAGAGGGAGGTTCCTCAAAAAGGACTTAACAGTCTGAGGTAGATCTGAAAGGCAGATTCAAGATTCAAGAAGATGGGTTCTGGAGAGAATCATAAGGAGCTAGGGTCTATGAAATTACCCATATGCAAGAAGGAAATCTTTGGGATCTGGAAAGAGAGAGTCAGATTGTTTATGGAAGCATCTGACCCAAGGATTTACATCACAGTACAAGAAGAGCCCTTCATTCCAATGAAGATATTTGTTCTTGATGCAAATATCCAAATACCAAAGACTTATTCAGAAATGACCAAGGATGAAATCATCTTGGCAACCATGGATAAAAGGGCACAGAATATCATTGTCAGTGCCATAGATGATTCAACATTTCAGAATCTGATTCACTGCAAGACCTCCAAGGAGATGTGGGACACATTGATTGTCTACATGGAGTATGAAAGCTTTAGACAAGGAAAGTCTGATAGCATAACTGAGTGCTATAAGAAATTCTATAGAATTGTGAATGAGCTAATCTCCTATGGAAGAGTCTTCAGTACCTATGAACTGAATGACAAATTCTTAAGATCCTTATCAAAGGACTGGGATACAAAGATCTGTGCCATAAGAGAAGTGGCTAAATTGGCAGAGATATCTCCTCCAACCCTGTTTGGAAAGTTGCTATCCTATGAAATGCAACTTATGGTAAGGAAGGAGGAGGAAAGAAACTCAAGAGGAGAGCATAGAGAAAAGACTGTGGCATTTAATGCTGAAGCCACCAGAAAGAATAGGAGGAAATCACCATCTCCTCCTAAGGAAGTTGAAGAAGATAGTTCTGAAAATTCAGATAAGGGTTCAGTTAGCTGTGATTCAGATGCAGACTTTGCTGCATTTACTAGACAATTCCAAAGGTTCTTGAAAAAGAAGCAATGGAAGTCTAGGCCTTCCACATCACAGCAAGTTGATGACTATTATCAGAAGAGAAGGTCATCAAGGAAAGAGAAAAGCAGATCAAAGCCCAGCAAAGCCACTACTTCAAAGATTGTCTGCTATTGTTGCAATAGGCCTGGACATGTAGTGGCTGATTGTCCTGACAAAAGGAAGGAATCTTCAGAAAAGAAGAAGACTTATCAGAAAGGCAAGAAGGAGAAATCCTTTGTAGCAAAGAAAGATAAAAGTCTGTCAGACCAGTCAACTTCAGAATCATGATCTGAAGCTGAAGCATATATTGGACTATATGCTGCATCTGAGGAAGAGGAGTTTATGCAGTTGCTGGACTCCATCAATGAACATCAATGCATGGGTTTGATGACAAGATCAGAAGAGGACATATGCCAGAATCAGTCTGGTCCTAATGAGGTAAATTGTTCTTCCTGTACATCTGTTTGTAGTACAAGTGAAGAATCAGCTACATCTGCATCAAGTGATGAAGATGCATCTGGATCTGAAGGAGATGTCTATCAATTGATAGACAAGTATGGGGACTTGTTGCAGGCCCTTAAGAAAAGCAAGAACCTGGTTAAAACACAGGCTCAGGAAATTGCTGAACTAAGGGTAGCAACAACTGAGTTAGAAAAAGTCCTTGATCAAAAATTAAATGAAATTGCTAAGCTGAAGAATATAACTATTATTCAGATGGGCACAATTAATTATACTAATGATCAAGTAAAGAGTCTGGAGGTCAGACTTAGAATTGAAAGGGATTTAGTGGCTAGTTACTCTAAGCCAAAATCTGTCTTACCCTTGATAGATGAATTTGTCACTCAGAAGGGTAAGGCTGGATTAGGATTTAAAGGTAACTCCAGGGCTGGCAGATTCAAGAGGAAAGGCAAAGTCCCTATTCAGCCACTAAACCTTTCAGTCCACATAAGGTTTAGTAAGGAGAAAGTGCCTTCTAACATATATGATCATGAAGACATTCAAGGTCATATTAAGACAAATGTTCTGAAGAACAAGGGTGTTAAGGCAAGCAGGCCTACCTATGGTCATAAACCAAATGGTTTTAAGAAATCAGTAGGTGAAGTTAGCAACAGCACCAGCAATGAACAGAAATTCTACTGACAAGGATGTATCTAGATCTAGATACAATAAGTTTGAATGTTGGTGCTGTGGCAAGAGGGGCCATTTTGCATTGGACTGCTGGTATAACACAAGTGTTATAAAGAATAAGAGTCTACCTGTTAGAAGAGGTTATGATAACTTTATTAATGCTAACCTGAACCAAGGACCCAAGACTTACTTGGGTTCTAAGGGTAAGTAATTCTGTATTGCAGGTGAATCCAAGTAACCATGCCCCTATATGGTACTTGGATAGTGGTTGTTCCAGGCACATGACTGGAACAAAGGGGCTGCTGAAGGAGTATTCATCTGTCAAAGATGGACATAAAGTGATCTTTGGTGGATCTGAAAAAGGAGTCATCAAAGGGTTTGGTAACATTTCTTCTAACCTAATTACTATCACCCAAGTGGCCTATGTAAAAGGTTTGAAACATAATCTAATAAGCATAAGCCAGTTGAGTGATCTAGGATATGACATTTCATTTGGTAAGGATGGATGTCATATCAAAAGGTCAAGTGATCAAGAGATCATTTTGACTGGGTATAGGAAGAGAAATGTATATTGCCTTAATTTTGAATGTGAAAATAAGGCTTCCCCCATTTGTCTTGTAGCTGATGACAATGCTTCCCATTGTGTTAAGTGGCACAAGAGATTGGCTCATCTAAACTACAAGACAATTGGCCAACTCATTAGTAAAGAACTAGTGAGGAATGGGCCTCAAGTTAAGTGTATAAAGGAAGGGGTATGCTCAGCTTGTCAAAAGGGCAAGCAGACAAAATCCTCATTTCAAAGCCTTGAAAACAAGGATTCTGTGAGGTGCTTATACCTCTTGCATATGGATCTTTTTGGTCCTATGCCAGTTCATAGTCTAGGTAGGAAGGTCTACACTTTTGTGGTTGTAGATGACTATTCTAGATTTACATGGGTGTTCTTTCTAAGACAAAAATCTGAAACCCCAAGTGTACTACTTAATTTTGTAAAGCAAATTCAGAATGAACTAAATAGTACAGTGGTCAAAATCAGAAGTGATCATGGTACTGAGTTTCATTCTGAAAGCATAACAAATTTGTGTAAAGACTTTGGGATTTTCCAAGAGTTCTCCTCACCAAGAACACCTCAGCAAAATGAAATTGCTGAAAGAAAGAATAGAACATTAATTGAAGCTGGTAGAACTCTATTGAGTGACACCTCTCTCCCAGAATATTTTTGGGCTGAGGCAGTTAACACTGCTTGTCATGTCATCAATAGGGCTTCTATCACCAAAAGCCACAAAAAGACTCCCTATGAGATTGTGAAAGGCAGAAAACCAAATCTATCCTATTTCAGGATCTTTGGTTGCAAGTGCTATATACTTAACAATGGCAAGTCATATTTGACTAAGTTTGCTGCCAAATCCCAGGATGGGATATTTGTTGGGTACAGCACAAATAGTAAGGCCTATAGAGTCTTTAACTTAACTACTCAAGTTGTTGAAGAATCTGTGCATGTTGTATTTGATGAAACAAGATTAATCAATAGTGAGTTGTCCTGTAGATCAAATGACTCAACAGGTATAAGCAAGAAGATGGACAAGCTCTCCATTGCTGAAGCTTCAAAGGAAGATGAAGCATTGGAAAATGAAGGCTGCTGTCCAGGGGGAGTACAAGAGATAATGGAAGCTGATGAAAACCAAGAGGAACAGCAGAATGAAGAAGCTGGAGATGCTCAACCTGAAGGGAATCTACCTCCAGCTATAAGATATCTAAGAGATCATCCTACTGATCAGATAATTGGTGATCCAAGACAAGGAGTTCAAACTAGAAGCAGAAATCAAAGCACAGTTTTGCATTCTAGTTTCTTGTCCCAAATGGAACCTAAGAAGTTTGAAGAAGCTATCCAAGACCAGCACTGGATTGATGCTATGCAAGAGGAGCTGAATCAATTCAGAAGGTGCAAAGTCTGGGAGCTTGTTCCTAAACCAAGAGGCCACAACATAATTGGCACTAAGTGGATCTATAGGAACAAGCTAGATGAAAGTGGAATAATAGTAAAGAATAAAGCAAGATTGGTTGCAAAAGGATACAGGCAGGAAGAAGGGATTGACTTTGATCAAACCTTTGCTCCAGTAGCAAGGATGGAGGCAATCAGAATGTTCCTTGCCTATGCAGCCTACCAAGACTTCAAAGTATACCAGATGGATGTGAAGTCAGCATTTCTGAATGGTGATCTTAAAGAAGAAGTATATGTAGAGCAGCCATCAGGTTTTGTAGATCCTCTTAAACCTGATTCTGTGTATAAGCTTAGGAAAGCTTTGTATGGGTTAAAACAAGCTCCAAGGGCTTGGTATGAAACCCTATCTACCTTCCTCATTGAGAATAAATTCTCAAGAGGAAATTCCTCATTGAGAATAAATTCTCAAGAGGAAAGATAGACAAAACTCTATTCCTTAGGGAATCCAAAGGAAAGATCATCTTAGTCCAGATCTATGTTGATGACATAATCTTTGGATCTACTGAAAACAACCTTTGTAAAAAGTTTGCCAAACTTATGCAAGGGAAGTTTGAGATGAGCAGTATGGGTGAACTTAAATTCTTCTTGGGACTCCAAGTAAGACAGACTGATGATGGATTGTCCATATCCCAGTCTAAGTTCACCAAAGAATTAATTAAGAAGTATGGTATGGAGTCATCCTCCACCATGAGAACTCCTATGGGAACTAGTATGCCTGTATGCAAAGATGAGACAGGTAAACCTGTTGATGAATCATTGTATAGAGGGATAGTTGGGTCTCTACTATATCTCACTGCTAGTAGACCTGACATTATGTATGCTACATGTGTCTGTGCTAGGTACCAAGCCTGCCCTAAAGAATCTCATTATACTGCAGTCAAAAGGATTCTGAGATATCTAAAGTGCACTTCCTACTCTAGGTCTTTGGTACCCTAGGAATAGAGATTTTCAACTAACAGGCTATTCAGATGCAGATTTTGCAGGATGTAGAGAGGATAGAAAGAGCACTACAGGTACTTGTCAATTCCTGGGAGGAAGACTAATATCATGGAGTAGTAAGAAGCAGACCAGTGTGGCAATTTCCACAGCTGAGTCAGAGTATGTTGCTGCTGGAAGCTGCTGTGCACAGCTATTGTGGATGCAGCATCAGCTTAAGGATTATGGAATTTAGGTAAGTAGAACACCCCTTTTATGTGATTCAAAGAGTGCTATTTCTATTGCTAATAACCCAGTTTCTCATAGTAGAACTAAGCATATAGAAATCAAATACCATTTTCTTAGAGAACATGTAGAAAGAGGAGACATCTCATTGGAATTTGTAAAAACAGATTATCAAATAGCAGATGTGTTTACTAAGCCTTTAGATGAAACCAAATTCAATAAATTCAAAATTGAATTAGGTATGTTAACCATTGATTAATGTATTAACAAAATCATTAACAATGCAATTGAAGTGGTATATAAATAAGTAAAGGTAATAACAACAACATAATCAAGTGTTAAAAAGGACACATTGAAGTTACAGAAATTGGCTAAGTAAGAATGTGTCGACACATTCAGTAGTAATGTGTCGACTCAGAGAAATTATGTCGACAAGTCAGAAATATTGTGTCGACACAGAGAATATGTGTCGACACTTAAGAGTTATATTGTCGACTTAACCAGAAATATAATGTCGACTCAACCAGGAAAATGGTGTCGACACTTACAGAATATGTGTCGACACTTATCCTTAGAGTCGACACAGAATTTCTGTTTATCTAAGGTGTCGACATAACCACAAATTGGTGTCGACACATAGTAGGCTGAAGTAATGTCGAGACGGTAGAAGTTTGTGTCGACACATTCCGTCTGTGTCGACACATTTTGACTGTTTTTGGCGCCTTTTGAACTTCTTTCAACTGCGGCTATAAATAGGTCAAAATCTCATTCTGTCGACACGCTTCCAAGGTTTTCAAGACTAAAACCCTGTGCCGACAGTCTATCTTTCTCTCTTCTCTCAAGCTTTCTCGACAAAACGATGGCGCCAAGGATTGAAGATAACATCAATGAAGGGTATGAGTTGGTGCGCCAGGCCTTTGCAGAGGCGCCGCCAGATGTCCAAGGAGTTATCACCCTCCTCTCTGAGTCAGGGTTAGAATTTCTCATCTCACAACCTACTAAAATCTGGAAGAAGGAGGTGCACGAGTTCTTTATCTCTGCATCAGTCCACTCTACTGGCCTCAAGATTAAGTCCACTGTTCAAGGGACTAAGGTGAAGATTAATCAAAGAAGTATAAGAAAGATCTTTCAATTGCAAGTAGTTGAGAATGAAGAGGAAGTTCCTATATCTAAGACAAGGGAAGCCCTTCAATGGTGTGGACTGGACTCAGGATTGAAGATTGGAGCTGCCTTCAACAGGAAGGGTATGAATCAACAAGGGAAATTCTTGTCAGAAGTAGTTGGGAAGGTAATCCTCTGCAAGACAGGTGGACATGATAGGATTTCTGCCTATATGTTCAGCCTGATGACCAGGATAGTTTTTACTATTCCTACTGATTGGTCAGGAGTGATCTTTGACAAGATCAAAGAAGGAATCAAGAAGCCTAACATGGCTAGGATCATGAGCCTGTACTTCACTGGAGTGATTCCTGAAGTGATGCAGCAACTGCAGGGGAGTAAGATTAATCATATGAGAAGAATGGATATGAGATTGTTCTCAAGGTGGGATAGGGTACTATCCAAGGATGTGTCTGAAGAGAGCAGGCCAGACACCCCTGTGAAAACCCCTACACAGAATCAAGAATCTGAACAATTATAAGAAGACCCCCTGAGGACACAGGTTGAAGATCAGCCAGATACAACTGTTGTCCAGGAAGTATCAACACCTGCACAGATGCAGGGGGAGCCAGTTTCCACTCCTGCTCCAAAGGTATCTACTCCTGCTCAGGTATAGGGGGAGCTAATGTATTTTACTATAAAAGACATTGCTCATATTCTTATTCCTGCACAGGTTCAGGGGGAGCTGGTGTCCACTCCTACTCCAGATACTACAAATACTGAAGTGCAAGTACAAGAGGAAGCACAGTTAAACTTGTCTCAAGATTTAACTGCTGTAGAAGTTACAGCTCAACTAGAATTTACTATGGAAGAGTTGTTCCCAGATATTGATACTACTGCTGCTAAAGTAGGAGGTGGACCAGATATTGAGAAGTCCATAGGTATGGACATTGATCAGGAAGCTGAAGTTGAGCCACAAGTTGAGGGTGAGCCAGTGGATGTTGAAGCTGAGCAACAGACCCCTGGAACAGATACAATTCATCATCCTCAAGAAAGAATTCATGTAGATACTTCATCTGAAACAGAAACTAAAGATGCCAGGGTGGCAAAGAAAAGAAAACTTGTTGTCTTCAAGAGAAGAAGCAAGAATTATAAGCAGGCTTTACAGACCACACCTCCATAAGTTTCTCCAGCCAATTTCAAGTCAACATGCATAAAACTGAAATGACAGATTGCTTCCACAAGGGTGGCAATGCTGTGGTTTATCTAGCTAAACAACAGGAGGCTATCACTACAAAGGTGGATGACATTGCCTTGAAGCAAAGCTATGTTTTGGAAAACCAGCTTAGAATGAATGATAATTTAACTGAATCTCATAATGAGATCATTGAGGAGGTAAAGAAGATTGTTCCAGGTCTGCCTGCAGATAGAGCCAAAGAAAAGGAAGAATTTGATAAGAATTTTCAAGCTGCCATTGCTTCTGTTCAGACTGCCATCTCCACCTCTCAAAAAGAAATATCTGAAAAGCTTAACAAGTTAAAACCATTTTTTAAAGACGGTGTAAATTATTTGGATGGCCAAATCCGATTTCAAAAGGAAGATCTAAGAGATCATGTATCTAGAGAAGCCATAAAGGGGGAGAGGATGCTAATTCATGCAGGCTCAGAGCACTCCAAATGGGTGACCAATAGCATTCGAGCCACTTTGGGACATCCCCCATTGTGTGATGATGCTATGGTAGCTGAATCAGGAATACAATCAAATCTACTTGAAGGCACTCAACCTGAGGTTGCCCAAGTCATTTACCCCCCTCCAGATTTTGACATAATTGATCAGAAGGTTCAAGGAATGTATAGTCCTCCAAAGGAGGTTACTAATATTGTCTTTGGAAAGGTTGATAAGCCTGAGGCTACTCTAAAAGAACAGCAAGATGCTCTTGTTGCAAAGAAGAAATTCAGAGAGCAGGCTGTACTGAAGCCAGATTATGAGCAGTGGAGTCCTACTTCAAGGAACATAATACTCACTGCATGGAAAGCTGTACAAGATAAAGTTCATGAGAGAGGCAAGTGGTACAATGAAATAGAATGGCAGAAGTATGAGGCAAGACAAGAAGCAATAGTACAATTCAGAAGGAAAGCCAAGCTGGGAAGACTGCCATCTGATGCTAAGGAGCCAAGCAAATACTTCCCTAAGCCTTTTCATTATTTTGAAAGGCAAAGGATCAAGGAAGAAGCTCAGAAGAAAGCTGATCTTAAAGGAAAGAAGATAGCTGAAGATTCAGAAGCTCCTGTGACAGCTACAATTCAATCTGGCAAAGGAATTATAATTAAAGAGCCTGATCAAGCCTGATTTTGTTTCAAGTTCTTTTATAGTGTTTTGTAATGTTATGATGTAATCATTAAATGTAAAACATTGTAATCAAACATTACCCAGTTATAAACAAAATGTTGTTTGGCATATTATAATGTGCATTCTGTGATGATTTGTTTTTATGTTTTGTTTATATTAAAGTATTCCTGTTATGTCATTAATCATCATTTAGTACTGTTTATAAATGGTGTATATCATTGGCTATAGGGGTTATGACTTCTCCAAATAGGGGGAGATTGTTGGGTACATTGGAAAATGTGTACCTGATTTGAAGAAGCCCAACCTAGCTCAATGATATACATCAAGGTGTATTTGATGTTGTTTTAAGTTGACATGTGCAGGTGAAGAATTGATAAAGTATGCAGAAAAATTCTAAGTCCAAGTGTCGACACAGAGGAAGCAGTGTCGACACATAGAAGAAAAGAGTCGACACAACACTGGGAAGCAGTGTCGACACATAACAGTTAGTCTACAACTACACTGGGAAAAAGTGTCGACACAGAAGAAGTAAGTCGACACATCACTGGGAATTTGTGTCGACACAGAAGAAAAGAGTCGACACAACTCTGGGAATTTGTGTCGACACAGAAGAAAAGCGTCGACCTCAACATTGGGAGAATGTGTCGACACAGAAGAATATAGTCGATCTCAAGATTGTCGACATCAGCTGAATGTGTCGACACAGAAGAAAATAGTCGACCTCAAGTTTGTCGACACCAGCAGAATGTGTCGACACATTGTGATTAAGTCGACACATTAAAGCAGATTTAAGAAATGAATGTGTCGACACCTGAAGGCTAAGTCGACACTTACTAAGTTATGATTCTACAACAACTGTGTCGACACACAGGACTTGTGCCGACACACTGAAGAGTCAAGATCAAGTTATTTTCAGAAGAAGCTGTGTCGACTCAAAGGCAACTTAGTCGACATCACTGAAGACTGTGTCGACACCAAAGTCAATTGTGTCGACACAGTTAGACAGATGGTCTCGACACTTTCTGACAGACTGTGTCAACAACTTGTGGTTCAAGACTAAGGCACAGGACTTGTTTGAGGACTTGACAGCTGTGGGTTACCACCGGTTAACTGAAGCTGTCAGACTTGTCAGAAAACGGTTAGAAACCGGATCAGCCGGTTACCATGAAGAATGTCTATAAATAGATGGATTCAGAAGGAGAAAGCAACTGTTGAAAAACATTGTTGAGAATCAAAAAGTTGAGAAGGATTACGATCCAATTCATTTCAAGAAAGTGCTAGGCACTTAAGAAGATCTTCTCCGGGAGATCTAAGAAGACTATCTAAGGATAGATCTAAGAAGAGTTCTAATCAGAATTCAGAAGAATCTTTCAAAGTGCTGGATAGAGAGAGATCAAGCCTGAATTAGAAGAAGAAGAAAGAAACCACCAGTGGATTCTCAAGAAGCTGTTTGGAATCAACTCAGCTAAGTTCATTTTCAAGAAGCCTTGAAGAAGGCTCAGTTACAGTTGATTGCATCAGCTGATCAAGAATTGTCTTGGCCTTTTCTCTCTCAACTTTGGCAAGACAGTTTAATAATCTTTTCTATATTTCTGTAGGATCTGTTTACACAGATCTGAGTTGTAAGCCTATGTTATAAAGGCTGAGTGTAGGAGTGTTGAACTCTGAGTGGTAGGGCTGTTTGCCTGAGTGTAGGAGAAGGATATTCTCTGAGTTGTAGGCCTTGGGGCAAGGCTGAGGTAGGGCAGTTGTGCCTGAGTTGTAGGAACCAGTTGGGTTCTGAGTTGTAGGATCTGTTGATCTGAGATAAGTGGAAGTTTGGCCGAATCTAGCATACTGCTAGATAGGTGAAGGGGGAAAGTGGATGTACCCAAACCTTGGGGAACCACTATAAAACATTGTGCAATCTGTGATGTTTTATTTTCTGTGATTGCTGTGTAAATTGTGTTAGCTATTGAATTGAATTCTGCCTAGAAGTTTTTATAAGAAAAGCAGAACCTATTAACCCCCCCCCCCCTCTAGGTGTTTAGGCTGCCTTGAAAGTTAAACTATCAGAGAGCCTGACAGCGGAATCATCTCGGAACTAAGGAACTTGGCTTCCATGAGAGATCAACCTGCCCTGCCAGCTAGTGAGAGCCTGGCAGTGGAATCATCTCGGTGTTAAGTACTTGGCCTCCACGAGAGATCAACCTGCCCTGCCAGCTAGTGAGAGCCTGTAAGCGGAATCATCTCGGAGCTGAAAGAAGCTTGACTCCCACGAGAGATCAACCTGCCCTGCCAGCTAGTGAGAGCCTAGCAGCGGAATCATCTCGGAGCTGAAAGAAGCTTGGATCCCATGAGAGATCTGTAACACCCCTATCCGTCGCATAGCATATCGCAGTAGGTCCGGCCGGGGCCTGACGCCATATACTACGGACAGACCGGTGGTTACGCGTTGAAACCATACAACCAATCACCAACATCCTACACAGAGTCATTCTAGCGGAAGCAATTTCTTAAGTTGCACAAATAAAAGAACCCTGCCAAGCACGAATGTCCACTACTTAGATAAAATAGGAATGATTAATACAAAAGTACCGGCCTTATTGCCTTACAATAGTTCTCTCAACAAGAGTGTCTTTCATACTTCGGCTCGCAGGCCGGCCATACATGAGATAAACAGAAAACATAAAGAAAGGTAGGCCTTCGAGGGCCAGCACCACAACATGGGCTTTAGCCCGCTATTTCCCGCTCGGCTCCGCAGCACCTGCAAGCCACAATCCACCGCCCGGTGGTAAACAAAAGCAACGGTCAGCTATGCTGACCAAATTACAACGATCCCGCCCCCGTAATCGGGGCGGCGATGCTCTTTCCCTGCACTTTATTAGTATAGCATCAATATAGTGTAAACACACTTCAACACAGGCGTAGGCTCGCACGGCCACACACCTCGTGCACACAGGGCACATTAACGGCGAATCGGCCAACGTCACGTCAATTCAAGCCATAGACATTCCCGTTCCACCACCGCCCCTTGGACGTCCAACCATATGAGCATTTTATCTTCTTGGCCTTGGTCACGGCAATTTAAGCCATAGATCGCCGAAGACCCTCATCCATGCCAACGGTTCCACCGAATGACATAGATCGGGTACGGTTCCGCCTGACCCGTGCCCATATCGCAACGGCAATTTAAGCCATATGCGGAGGTCAAGACTCACCGAGTCCCGTTTCCACCACAATAATCACATAACCCGGTTATGTTCACGTTGGCTCCCCGGCCACCATGTTGGCAAAACCCATTTTTGCCCAGTTTTCCGGGTGTACACCTTGGAGTTAATCTCCAAGGCTCCCTGCTGCAATCTACCATGTAGAAAACCCGAAAAACGCCCAAACACCCTGAGTCTTCCCCGGTTCATATGCAATGCAACATCACCGATCCGGCTCTACTAGTTCGGATAGGCTTCACACACAATGCCTATGCCCGTTTTCGCATACGGACTCTATACAAGGGGGACTTTACATATCTACCCCAAGGAACGCTCCAACTCTTCGCTCCCTCGCGAGAGAGGGCTTCCTATGCAAAAGGGAAAAAGGGCTTCACATGCCCAAGGATGAGAAATCGTTACCCTTGCGCTCTTCTGCGGCGCCATGAAAAACTATGCGGTTGGAAAGCACCGCAACGGCGTCACCTCCGCGGATCTGGACTCGGATCGCGATTCGGAGCTCCGACGCTCCACCGACGACCGGATCTTGGTCTCCAACCTCTCACCTTGCTCTCCCTTCTCTCTAGGATTTAGAAAGAGAATGCAAAAAGAGAATGAGGGTTTTGAAACCCTTATCCCGGCTAAAACCACCCAGGAGCAGCCCCCACCGTCGGATCCAAAGCCAAGGAAACGGACGGCCACGATTAGGCCTAAAATACAAAATCTGGGGCCGAACACGGGTTGCAACACGGCCGTGTGCCTGGCCGTGTCACCCATTCGCCGTCTTGACCGACTCAAAAACCAGCACACGGCATTCGACACGGCCTCCGACACGCCCGTGTCACCTGTGACACGCCCGTGTCGAGACCCGTGTCACGCCCCCCGTGTGCAATCGACCAGCTTTCCCCGAGGAGGACACAGCCTGCGACACGGCACCCGACACGCCCGTGTCGCATGTGACACGCCCGTGTCTGGGCCCGTGTCATGGCCCGTATGCATGACTCTGAAACTGCCCAAAGTGACACGCTCTGGGACACGCCCGTGTCCCAGGCCGTGTGCCTCAACTCGACGATCTCCGATAGTCAAAACGTCAACCACCTGACTTGTGGCCGAACACGCCTGTGCCACGCCCGTGTCACGCCCGTGACACGCCCGTGACACCTGCTCCAAAATTCAGACTGGGCTTAAAACGTCACCCGTCCCTCTTTTGAGTTTCGGGGTGTTACAACTCTCTCCCCCTTAAAAGAATTTCGCCCACAAAATTTACTAAAGAAAAACCATAGGAACTTAAAACTTTTAACGGTACCTGAGCGGAATAACTCCGGGTACTCCTCCAGCATAGTTTGCTCCCGCTCCCAAGAGAGTTCCTCCCGACCGCAATTATCCCACCGGACCTTAACCATTCGGATCTCCTTGTTACAGAGCCTCTTGACCTCAGAGTCTTCGATACGAACGGGCTTGACCCTAGTCGTCAACCCTTCGTCCACCGGTACTTGATCAACTGCGATCACCTGCGAAGGCTCTTGCACCGCCTTCCGCAACACAGAGATGTGAAATACATCGTGTAGCCCACTTAACTCCTCCGATAGCTTCAAACGGTATGCCGCTTCGCCGACTCGCTCCAGAACCTCAAAAGGTCCAAGGTATCTTGGGCTCAGCTTCTTCAAGCGTCTCACCCGCGAAACCCCCTTGAACGGCTTCACTTTCAAGTATACCCAATCGCCTACCGCGAACTCCACGTTCCGGTGCTTGGCATTGTAATACTTCGCCTGCCTGTCCTTAGCGATCAACAAGCGCTCCCGAATGATCCGCACCAACGAGGTAGCACTCTCCACCTCCTGCTTCTTGTACAACCTTGCCTCACCCGTTTCTAACCAAGACAACAGCGTGCGACATTTTTTACCATATAGGGCCTCAAAGGGCATCATTTGGATACTCGTCTGGTAGCTATTGTTGTACGCGAACTCCACCAAATACAGGTGGTCCTCCCAATGCTTCCCGAAGTCTAGAACACACATGCGGAGCATGTCCTCCATCGTTCTATTGACTCTCTCGGTCTGCCCATCCGTCTGCGGATCGAAGGCTGTGTTGAACTTCAACTTTGTCCCCAGCATCTGCTGCACCAACCTCCAATCATTGGACGTGAAACGCCCATCGCGATCACTCACAATGCTGCGAGGCACACCATGCAGTCTAGTTATATTGTCCACATATATCTTCGCCAACTTCTCCACTGAGTCGTCCTTCCTATGCGGAATGAATTGCGACACCTTAGTTAACCGATCTACGATCACCCAGATGGCGTTGTTCCCCTTCTGCGACCTTTGCAACCCATGCACAAAGTCCATAGATATGTCGTCGAACTTCCACTCCGGTATAGGCAAGGACTTCAGAAATCCTCCTGGATTTTGGCACTCCACCTTCACCAAGGCGCACGTTTGGCATTTGGCCACAAACAATGCTACGTCTTTCTTAAGCCCCGGCCACCAAAACAGCTTCTTGAGGTCACGGTACATCTTTGTGCTCCCTGGGTGGATCGAGTACTTGGTATGATGAGCCTTGTACATCAACTCTGCCCGTAGGTTACTCCCGCTTGGGACGAACAACCGATGATCCTTCTTTAACAACCCATCTTCCACTGAAAACTGGGAATTTGACCCATCCAACGCTGCCTCCATAAGCTCCTTCATGGAGTCATCTAACTCCAATGCCTTCCGAACCCGGTCAGCCAGGTCATACTGAACTTCTGTCCAGTTCAACATTGCTTTGGCGCTCGTCTGCTTGTCAACGCAACAGATCTCAAGCTCCTCCAACTCCCGTACTAGCCGCTCATCATGCACCAACAACCAGTTGGCTTGGGCGGGAGCCCTGCGACTCAACGCATCTGCAACTGCATTGCCCTTCCCGGGTACATAATGAATCTTGAAGGTGTAGTCCGCCAGGAACTCCATCCACCTCCTCTGCCTCATGTTAAGATCTTTCTGATCCAATAGGTACTTCAGGCTCTTGTGATCGGTATATATATCGACCCTTACGCCGTATAGGTAGTGTCTCTACAGCTTAAGTGCAAATATCACGGCCGCCAACTCCAAGTCGTGGACCGGATAGTTCCTTTCATGCACTTTTAGCTGACGCGATCCATAAGCTATGACGCTCCCATGCTGCAACAACACGCAGCCCAAACCACTACCCGAGGCGTCACTATACACCTCGAAGCCCTCGGTCCCACTCGGCGAACTAAGCACTAGCGCCGTGGTCAACCGTCTCTTCAGCTCCTCAAAAGCTTGCACACACTCCTGCGTCCACAAGAATCTCTGATCTTTCCTTGTCAACTTCGTGAGAGGTAGCGCTATCCGCGATAAGTTCTCTACGAAGCGCCTGTAATATCTGGCAAGCCCGAGAAAACTACGGACTTCCGCGACAGAAGACAATGCAGGCCACTCCCGTATCGCAATGATCTTCGCCGGATCCACCGCTATACCTTCCCCACTAACAATGTGACCAAGGAACGCTACTGAGGGTAGCCAGAACTCGCACTTGGAGAATTTCGCATACAGCTCATTCCTCCTTAAAGTCTCCAACACCAGATGCAAGTGCTTGAAGTGATCTTCTCCGCACTGCGAGTACACCAATATATCGTCGATAAAGACGATCACAAAGCGATCCAGGAAATCTCGGAGCATCCTGTTCATCAAGTCCATAAACACTGATGGCGCATTCTTCAGTCCTAACGACATGACCGTGAACTCGAAATGTCCATACCTTGTGTTGAACGCCGTGTTCGGGATATCACATTCCCTTATCCTCAACTGATAGTACCCCGACTTCAAGTCCAACTTAGAATATACCGACGATCCGACTAACTGATCGAACAGATCATCAATCCTCAGGATCGGGTACTTGTTCTTCTCCGTCAGCTTGTTCAACTCTCTGTAGTCGATACACAACCGCATAATCCCATCCTTCTTCTTAACGAAGAGGACCGGTGCGCTCCAAGGCGACGAGCTTGGATGCACATAGCCTTGCTCCATCAGCTCCTCTAGCTGAACTTTCAACTCTGCCATCTCCTTAGGCGCCAACCTATACGGAGCACGTGATACCGGTTTGGCCCCCGGTACGAGCTCGATGGTGAAATCAATCTCCCGCTGCGGTGGGGCTCCGGGAAGACTATTCGGGAACACATCGGGGTATTCACAAACCACGGGGATGCTATCCAATGTGGACTTTGGCTCCACAGCCCCCACTATTGCGAAGAACAGCTCTGCACCAGCATGAACTGCCTTTACCACCTGAAGAGCAGACATCAGCGTCTTGCTCTACCCCTTGAGTCCCTCGAATGTTGTCCCCCTTCCAACACCCAGCTTGACCTCCTTCTGGTCGCAGTCAATCCAAGCTTTCTGCTCCGAAAGCCAATCCATCCCAAAGATAACGTCGAACTCTACTAGCGGCAGCAATGACGCTAGCAAGTCGAACTCTTGGCTCCCAATGTGAACCTTTACGGCGCACACTCTGTTCGCACGCATCAAGCACCCATTCGGTAGCAGCACATCCAATTTGTCCTTCGCCATCGAAGAAGGGACTCTGATGCGCGATATAAAATTTTCGAACAAGAAGGAGTGTGAAGCTCCCGTATATAACAGTGCCCGTGCCGGACTATCGATAATCAAAACAAAGCCTATGCAAACCATATTAGGCTAACAAGCAATAAACAACAGTATCTAAGTTATCTTGCCATAAATTAACTCGTACCTGTCACCACACCCGCTTGTTTAATAGCCTCCTGCTGCCCCAAGTTGTAGACTCTAGGCTGAGTCGGAGCATAGTGGGACGCTGTTGACTCCACCACCTTGCCCTTCTCTTCGTAAGTAGCTCCTTGTTTTCTCTCGGACTTTGGGCGTCCGCTCCAGCAATCGCGGGCAAAGTGCCCCATCTTTCCACATGTGAAACAAGCGCCCGGGGTTCGATTGGTAGTTGCCCCCGAGGCACCTGTAGAAGAAGCTGGACCTGACGTCCTAGCCTTCTTGTAGAATCTTCGATAGCCCGACTTCGACGTAGTCGGTGCCTTGAACTCTGATTTCTTCCCACCAGATTCCTTCTTAGCTTGCACATTTCTCATGTCCTTCTCCAAGGACCGGGCCGAGTTGACCAAGGTTAGGAAACCCTATGCCATGGGCCCTGACAGTAGCAACCTCAGCTCATCTCTTAACCCTTCATAGAAGTGGTTAGTCTTTCGCTCCTCATCGGCAAAGGTAGCGCTAGCATATCTCCCCAATAGAGTAAACTCGTGGAGGTACTCGTCTACAGTGCTATCTCCTTGCACCAACTTTTGGAACTCGTTCTCTAGTGCGATCCTCTGCGCTGAGGGGAGGTATCGAGCCATGAACAGTCTCGAAAATTCCTCCATAGATACTTCGGCCAACGGCCTTCCCCTCAACTGGTGTAGCTCTAGACCTTCCCACCATAACCTTGCGACCCATCCAATAGGAACGTCGCTATTATGGTCTTCTGCCACTCTTCCGTTTCAGTAGCTGTCATCACCCTATTGACTCTTGAGAGCCAATCTTCAGCCTGGGTCGGGGTTCCCGTTCCCGAGAACACCGGTGGGTGGAAGCCCATCACATGCTTAAGCTGTCTCTCAGTTGCTCTCCAAGGCAACTCCGGCTCCACCGCCAACTGCTCAACCCTTCTAGGCTCTGCCGCTTGGAGCGGCACTTGCTCCTCCGCAGGAACAGGCTGCTGCACCTGTCTTGTAGGTTGCGCATTAATCATCGCCATGACAGCTTCTGCCACCAACCTAATGGTCTCGGCAGATGGAGGTGTTGCAGGCGCTTCACTTGTCGCACTGCTTGCCTCAGAACCTGGCCGTTCTGACGGCCCAGTACCACTTCTGGTCACTGTTGAAGTTGGAGACCGGGCGGTCTGGTGGTCTGGCTTTGCGGATTATTGATCGAGCGGTCTGACAGTTTGCCTTCAGCGGTTTGGTTGCTGTGTTGCGGTCTGAGGTCCAAGCGGTCTAGCGGTTTGTACCTGGCGACTTGGAGACCGGGCGGTCTAACGGTCTCACATGGCGGCTTGTCTCTCTCTCTCTGGCAGTGGCCGGGCGGTTAGCCCTTCTATCTAACCGCGCGGCTTGTGCAGTTTGTGTTTGTACAGTCCGCATGTTTTTATTCTCACATCTCTTATTTGTATTCTCTCTTCTCTCCTCCATTCTATATAAGGGAGGTCATACCTTTGTAATAGATACCTTTTTCTGATAATAAAATTTCAGTTATACCATTTCCGGCTTGTTTTAGTTCGCTTCTAACATGGTATCAGAGGCATCGATCCTCTCCTCCTGATTCTGTGAGCCCTCTCTGTCCGCGCGACTTGCTTCTCCGGCTTGCGCCCTGTCCGCGCGGTCTCCTTCTCTCCTTGTCGTTGCCCTGTGTGTGCGCGACCTGTTGCCTTGTTCGCTGCGATCTGTCGCCTTGTTTGTCGCGACCTATCGCTGTGTGCCTTGCCTTCTCTTGTGCTTCTGTTCGAGCAGACTGTCTGCTTGCCGCTCGACTTCTACCCCTCTGCTTGATACTGCGGCTTGGTCGTGGTCTTTCTGGCCGCTGGTGTTTAACATCCTGACCGCTGCAGTTTTTTTTCTGCCTAACCGCGCGGCCTCCTATTGTTTGCTCTTATGGCTCTTTTTGATGCTTCCACTGCCACCACTCCTACCGCCACCCCTGTTGCTAATCCGGTTCCGCCTCTACCTCCTACTCCTTCCGGGAACCTTGGCACCGTTTCCAAGCTTGTCGGTTCCAACTACCCGGATTGGAGCGTCTCTTTCACCTTTCTCCTTTGCTCGCAACGCAAACGCCACCATCTCGTTGATGACCCTCCTCCTACCACTTCACCTCTCTTTGATGACTGGGATGCGAGTGACGCGCTTGTGCGTACTTAGCTCGCTAACAGTCTATCTGATGAGTGCCTTCCCGGCATCCGTCATGATGAAACGGTGAAGGCCGCTTGGCTTCATCTTGCTGCTCTATACTCCAAAGGGGCTCAGACGTCCCGCATCTATACGTTGTATGCGGACCTCTTTGCCCGGCCTACCTTGTCTCCTGCTGCTGCCTACCAACAATTTCAAGCTCTTGGGGCCGAGATTCTTCAGAATCGCCCCTTTTCTGCGGATCTGGCTCAACAACACAAGCACTTCCAGGAGCTTCTGATTGTGTCTTATCTGCTACGTCTTCCTGACACGTATGATATGATCCGCCAACAAATTCTGGGTGAGGCGGAATCTCCTACTTTAGATGCCACCGCTGCTCGCATCGCCGCTGTCACCTCTCTCCTTCAGCGCCCGCTTCTGCCCGCTCCTTCTCCACCGGATAACTATGCTCATCAAACTCAGCGGAGTGGCTCTGGTAGCCGCAGTCATCAGTCTGGCGGACGTCCTTCTTCCCGCTACCTCTGCTCTCACTGCGGCCGCACCGGACATACTTCTGACCGCTGCTGGACGAAGCATCCCCATCTTCGCCCCTCGGGTGACTCTTCCGCCTCCTCTTCCAAGCCTTCTGCTTCCGTGGTCACATCATCAGGTAGTGCCCATGTAGTCACTCAAGGTAAATGGCTTATCGACTCCGGAGCAACTAATCATATGACGGCAATCCTCAATGCTTCTCTCTCCTCGAACAGCATGATCGGTTGCCCCCGGTCCTCATTGCAGACGGTTCTCCCTCCCCAGTTCATGGGTCGGGAGTAGTTCATGTTACTCCGTCCCTTCGGCTAGAGGACACTCTCTATGTGCCCAAGTTTCCATGCAATCTATTGTCGGTTACTTCTTTGTGCAAGCAGCTTCAATGTTCTGTAACATTTACTCCATCTTCTTGTTCTTTTCAGGATCCGAGCTCCCAGTGGACGATTGCTACAGGGACTGAGAGCGGCGGCCTCTACTTCCTCGACAACGTTTCCGCTTTGTCCGTCTTCTCTTCTTCTTGTACGGACCTTCTTTAGTGGCATCTCCGTCTCGGTCATCCTCCACCACGGCTTCTACATCAGCTTATACCCCACCTCCCTCCCTCCAATACTCCTCTCAACTGCGAAGCATGTCAACTTGGCAAGCATCATCGTTCCTCCTTCCCGCCGAAGCAAGGTCGGGGCTCTACTCGTCCGTTTGATCTTGTCCACTCCGATATCTGGGGGCCTGTTCCTACCCTTACTGTTGGTCGGGGTAGTTCTTATTTTGTAACCTTTATCGATGACTTTTCTAGATGTACTTGGGTGTATCTCTTACGAGATCGCTCTGAAATTTTTAATGTATGGACCTCCTTTTATCATTTAATCAAAAATCAGTTTGGTGTTGGTATTAAAACTTTTCGCTCTGATAATGCAAAAGAGTACTTAAGTCATGTTTTTACCTCCTTCTATGTGCAACATGGTGTTATTCATCATACAAGCTGTGTCTATACATCCCAACAAAATGGGGTGGCGGAACGCAAAAACCGTCACCTCCTCGATGTCGCTTGCACATTGATGACTCAAATGCATGTCCCTCGCTCATATTGGGGTTATGCTGTTCTTCTTGCCTGCTATCTCATCAATCGCATTCCCTCCTCTGTTCTTAACGGAAAAACCCCTTTTTCCATTCTTTATCCAGGCAAGGAGCCTTTTCCTCTCCCTCTCCGAATCTTTGGGTGCACTGCTTTTGTGCATGCCCCATCTGCCACCCGTGATAAGCTCTCCCCTCGCTCTACCAAATGTGTCTTTCTGGGGTACTCCGCCACTCAGAAAGGCTACTGCTGCTTTGACCCTGTTCTTCGTAAGCAGTTCATCTCCGCTGACGTTACCTTCTTCGAGAATGCCTCCTACTTCTCGGATGACTCCTCGTCTCTTCCCCCCACCTCTGATTCTCCTGTTATTCCGTTCGTTCCCTCGTCTCCTACTGCGATATCTGCCCCTCCTCCGTCTCCGCCCACTCCTCTCCCTCTGCCTCTCTCTCCGCCTCCATCTCCCTCATCTCCGCTGTCGTCGCTCTCTCCTCCCGAGCCAGCTCTCTCTGCCACGGATGCTCTGGATACCGAAGAGCCCGCCGACCTGGATCTTCCTATCGCTCTTCGCAAAGAGGTGCGGACGTGTACCCTACACCCCCTTGCTGCTGTTGTTTCATATGATCGTCTTACTTCTTCTCGCAGGGCCATTGCGCTGGCTATCTCTGCCACTACCACACCTCGTTCTTACCAGGAGGCCCTTGCTATTCCTCACTGGAAGATGACCATGGATGAGGAAATGGCGACCCTAACAGAGCGGGGTACCTGGACTCTTGTCCCTCCTCCCTTTGATACATATGTATTTGGCTGTCACTGGGTCTTTGTGGTCAAATTTGGCCCAGATGGCACTGTGGACCGTTATAAAGCTCGCCTGGTGGCTAAGGGCTTTACTCAGACCTATGGGGTTGATTACTTTGACACCTTCTCTCTCGTGGCTCATCTCAGCACTATATGGGTCCTTCTCTCTGTGGCGGTCAACAAAGACTGGCCACTTTCCCAGCTGGATATCAAGAATGTCTTCCTTTATGGTGATCTTCAGGAGGCCGTCTACATGGAGCAGCCTCCTGGGTATGTTGCTCAGGGGGAGACACGAGTATGCCGGCTACAGAAGGCAATTTATGGCCTCAAGCAGAGCCCTCGAGCTTGGTTTGACAAGTTCAGCAGCATCGTGGCGGCCGTTGGTTTTGCTCGCAGCTCTGCTGATCACTCTCTATTTATTCGCAAAACCTCTTCGGGACTGGTGGTTCTTGCAGTATATGTTGATGATATTCTTCTCACTGGCGATGACCAGGAAGGGGTAGCCTTGACAAAGCGGCATCTTCGCCAACATCTGGTCACGAAAGATATGGGTTCTCCGAAGTACTTTTTGGGGATCGAAATCTCTCGGAAGCTCAACTCTTTAGTCCTCTCTCAGCGTAAGTATGCCCTTGATATTTTAAAAGAAGCAGGATTGACTGGGGCCAAACCTGCCTGATGTCCCATGGCTGTTGGAGAAGACAAAACCTGGACAGATGATTCGCCTCTTCTTTCAGATGCTTCACGGTACAGGCGTCTGGTTGGTAAGTCATATACCTCACCGTGACTAGGCCCGACATTTTCTATGCTGTGGGCAAGGTGAGTCAATTCATGCAAGCTCCCAGGGAGTGCCATCTACAGTCCGCCTTATGGATCTTGGAGTACGTCAAAGCAGCCCCAGGGAAAGGATTGCTCTTTCAGAAGAATGATCATCTGAGGGTTGAAGCATACTCAGATGCGAGTTACGCTGATGACAAAGGGGACCGCAAGTCTACCTCCGGTTTCTGTACTTTTGTTGGGGGCAATCCGGTAAGCTGGAAGAGTAAGAAGCAGTCTGTTATCTCCAGGTCTAGTGCTGAAGCAGAGTATCAGAGTATGGCATCGACCACTTGTGAGCTAAAATGGCTACAGGCTCTCATGTTGGATTTAGGAGAGGTCTACAACCATCCTCTACCTATGTTCTGTGACAACAAGGCTGCTATATACATCTCCAAAAATCCAGTCTTCTATGAGAGAACCAAGCACATTGAGGTCGACTGTCATTTCATTCGTGAAGAGATTCTGAAGGAACAAATTTGCACCCCCTTCGTCACGTCTGAAAAAGAGCTGGCTGACATCTTCACCAAGCCAGTATCCGCCTCGTTTCTTCATATATGTGACAAGCTGGGCATGATCGACATATATGCTCCAGCTTGAGGGGGAGTGTTGAAGTTGGAGACCGGGCGGTCTGTCGGTCTGGCTTTGCGGGTTATTGACCGAGCGGTATGACAGTTTGCCTTCAGCGGTTTGGTTGCTGTGTTGCGGTCTGAGGTCCAAGCGGTCTAGCGGTTTGTCACTGGCGACTTGGAGACCGGGCGGTCTAACGGTCTCACATGGCAGCTTGTCTCTCTCTGGCAGTGGCCGGGCGGTTAGCCATTCTGTCTAACCGCGCGGCTTGTGCGGTTTGAGTTTGTACAGTCCGCGTGTTTTTAGTCCCACATCTCTTATTTATATTCTCTTTTCTCTCCTCCATTCTATATAAGGGAGGTCATACCTTTGTAATAGATACCTTTTTCTGATAATAAAATTTCAGTTATACCATTTCCGGCTTGTTTTAGTTCGCTTCTAACAATCACCTATAAACGTGCAAAACACCGATAAGCGACCAAATACTATTGCAAACAGCAATTATAGGAACACGCAGGTTCCTCAAACATGTGTATTTTCATTCCTAAGTGAACATTCATGGGTTCTTTTCATGTTATAACGATGACGCACACTTGTGCTCACCACCCCTTAAAGTGAATTCGCCCATGAATTCATTGAAGTTTGACCGAAACCAGTAGTCTGATACCAATTTGTAACACCCCTATCCATCGCATAGCATATAGCAGTAGGTCCGCCGGGGCCCGACGCCATATACTACGGACAGACCGGTGGTTATGCGTTGAAACCATACAACCAATCACCAACGTCCTACACAGAGTCATTCTAGCGGAAGCAATTTCTTAAGTTGCACAAATAAAAGAACCCTGCCAAGCACGAATGTCCACTACTTAGATAAAATAGGAATGATTAATGCAAAAGTACCGGCCTTATGACCTTATAATAGTTCTCTCAACAAGAGTGTCTTTCATACTTCGGCTCGCAGGCCGGCCATACATGAGATAAACGAAAAACATAAAGAAAGGTAGGCCTTCGAGGGCCAGCACCACAACATGGGCTTTAGCCCGCTATTTCTCGCTCGGCTCTGCAGCACCTGCAAGCCACAATCCACCGCCCGGTGGTAAAAAAAAAGCAACGGTCAGCTATGCTGACCAAATTATAACGATCCTGCCCCCGTAATCGGGGCGGCGATGCTCTTTCCCTGCACTTTATTAGTATATCATCAATATAGTGTAAACACACTTCAACACAGGCGTAGGCTCGCACGGCCACACACCTCGTGTACACATGGCACATTCACGGCGAACCGGCCAACGTCACGTCAATTCAAGCCATAGACGTTCCCGTTCCACCACCGCCCCTTGGACGGCCAACCATATGAGCATTTTGTCTTCTTGGCCTTGGTCACGACAATTTAAGCCATAGACCGCCGAAGACCCTCATCCATGCCAACGGTTCCACCGAACGACATAGATCGGGTACGGTTCCGCCTGACCCGTGCTATATTGCAACGGCAATTTAAGCCATATGCGCAGGTCAAGACTCACCGAGTCCTGTTTCCTCCACAATAATCACATAATCCGGTTATGTTCACGTTGGCTCCCCGGCCACCATGTTGGCAAAACCCGCTTTTGCCCAGTTTTCCGGGTGCACCTTGGAGTTAATCTCCAAGGCTCCCTGCTGCAATCTACCACGTAGAAAACCCGAAAAACGCTCAAACACCTGGAGTCTTTTCCGGTTCATATGCAATGCAACATCACCGATCTGGCTCTACTAGTCCGGATAGGCTTCACACACAATGTCTATGCCCGTTTTCGCATACGGACTCTATACAAGGGGGACTTTACATATCTACCCCAAGGAACGCTCCAACTCTTCGCTCACTCGCAAGAGAGGGCTTCCTATGCAAAAGGGAAAAAGGGCTTCACATGCCCAAGGATGAGAAATCGTTACCCTTGCGCTCTTCCGCGGCGCCATGAAAAACTATGCGGTTGTAGACCACCGCAACGGCGTCACCTCCGCGGATCTGGACTCGGATCGCGATTCGGAGCTCCGACGCTCCACCGGCGGCCGGATCTTGGTCTCCAACCTCTCACCTTACTCTCCCTTCTCTCTAGGATTTAGAAAGAGAATGCAAAAAGAGAATGAGGGTTTTGAAACCCTTATCCCGGCTAAAACCACCCAGGAGCAGCCCCCCACCGTCGGATCCAAAGCCAAGGAAACGGACGGCCACGATTAGGCCTAAAATACAAAATCTGGGGACGAACACGGGTTGCAACACGGCCGTGTGCCTGGCCGTGGGCCCGTGTCACCCATTCGCCGTCTCGACCGACTCAAAAACCAGCACACGGCATTCGACACGGCCTTCAACACGCCCGTTTCACCTGTGACACGCCCGTGTCGAGACCCGTGGCACGCCCCCCGTGTGCAATCGGCCAGCTTTCCCAACCCGAGGAGGACACGGCCTGCGACACGGCACCCGACACACCCGTATCGCATGTGACACGCCCGTGTCTGGGCCCGTATCATGGCCCGTGTGCATGACTCCGAAAACTGCCCAAAGTGACACGCCCTGGGACACGCCCGTGTCCCAGGCCGTGTGCCTCAACTCGACGATCTTCGATCGTCAAAACGTCGACCACCTGACCCGTGGCCGAACACGCCTGTGTCATGCTCGTGACACGCCCGTGTCACGCCCGTGACACCTGCTCCAAAATTCAGACTGGGCTTAAAACGTCACCCATCCCTCTTTTGAGTTTCGGGGTGTTACAAGATCAACCTGCCATGCCAGCTAGTGAGAGTCTGGCAACGGAATCATCTCAAAGCTAAAAGAACTTGGCTCAACGAGAGATCAACCTGCCCTGCCAGCTAGTGAGAGCCTGACAGCGGAATCATCTCGGAGCTGAAAGAAGCTTTGCTCCCACGAGAGATCAACCTGCCCTGCCAGCTAGTGAGAGCCTGACATCGGAATCATCTCGGAGCTAAGGACTTGGGCTCCACGAGAGATCAACCTGCCCTGCTAGCTAGTGAGAGCCTGACAGCGGAATCATCTCGGAACTAAGGAACTTGGCTTCCACGAGAGATCAACCTGCCCTGCTAGCTAGTGAGAGCCTGGCAGCGGAATCATCTCGGAGCTGAAAGAAGCTTGGCTCCCACGAGAGATCAACCTGCCCTGCCAGCTAGTGAGAGCCTGGCAGCGAAATCATCTCGGAGCTAAGGACTTTGGCTCCACGAGAGATCAACCTGCCCCGTTAGCTAGTGAGAGCCTGACAGAGGAATCATCTCGGAGCTGAAAGAAGCTTGGCTCCCATGAGAGATCAACCTTCCCTGCCAGCTAGTGAGAGCCTGGCAGCGGAATCATCTCGGAGCTGAAAGAAGCTTGGCTCCCACGAGAGATCAACCTGCCCTGACAGCTAGTGAGAGCCTAGCAGTGGAATCATCTCGGAGCTAAGGACTTGGGCTCCACGAGAGATCAACCTGCCCTGCCAGCTAGTGAGAGCCTGATAGCGGAATCATCTCGGAGCTGAAAGAAGCTTGGCTCCTACGAGAGATCAACCTGCCCTGCCAGCTAGTTAGAGCCTTATAGCGGAATCATCTCGGAGCTAAGGACTTGGGCTCCACAAGAGATCAACCTGCCCTGCCAGCTAGTGAGAGCCTGACAGCGGAATCATCTCGGAGCTGAAAGAAGCTTGGCTCCCACGAGAGATCAACCTGCCCTGCCAACTAGTGAGAGCCTGACAGCAGAATCATCTCAGAGCTGAAAGAAGCTTGGCTCCCACAAGAGATCAACCTGCCCTGCCAGCTAGTGAGAGCCTGGCAGCGGAATCATCTCGGAGCTAAGGAATTGGGCTCCACGAGAGATAAACCTGCCCTGCCAGCTAGTGAGAGCCTGGCAGCGGAATCATCCCGGAGCTGAAAGAAGCTTGGCTCCAACGAGAGATCAACCTGCCTTGCCAGCTATTGAGAGCCTAGCATGAGGAGATCCTCTTAGGGGATTGGGGACAGGGTGTAAGACCCCCCTTTTTTTTTCTTTTTCAACCACCGGGGTCTTAGGCCCAGAATCGCCGCTTTGCCGTGACACCATCACGTCCTGAAGGGTCATCACCACAAGGCGTCGATTCTGCCGGCCAATTCGATCACAGAAAGGTAGCACAATAATAGAAGTAAGAGCAATGCAGTCCACAATAATAAATCACATATATAGAATAAAATCTCCTCGAAGGGAGTGTCCACAGAAAACATCAGAGTACTATAAATGCGGGCTTATGCCCGATACATCATGTTCTCACTACAATATCACTCATGCGGAAGCAAACACTAGAAACTACTCAGGGTCGAGACTCACGGTCCCGGTTGTATGAACTCCGGAGCTAGACTGCCCCATCTACAGGCGTACCGATCTCTGGGGCTGCTCCTTCATGCTGTGCTCCACGATCCCCTAAATGATGCGGTTCGAAAACCGTTAGTCATAAAGACTAAGCCCTATCATCCCCTACCCCTTCCCCCGTGGCTCCTAGGTACCGAGCGGAGAGGAAGAAAGGGAAGGACATGAAGGTAGGGATTAATCAAGAAACAAATGGCAGCGGAACTAATCTAGCAAATCTATAATAACATGACAGAAACAGAAAGTAAGAAAAGTAACCTTAACTTATGTGCGAAAATGCATAAGCCAAGGGATCTTCTGCAAGGCTCCCATCGTATAGAGTGTCCCATACCACCTATACGTTGGGGTGTCGGTTATCAAACAACAGCATGTATATATATTGAATTTAACCTTTGATTTATAAACTTGCCCACACAATCCTATAGACCAAGGGGTCGTTTTGCAGGTCCTAATGTATAAGCGTCCCATACCACTTATACATTAGGTGTCAGGGTTAAATGAATCGATTATGCTATGACATGCTAGTGGGTATGATGAAACATGCAAGTGCAACTCATACACACGACTCTGTGCATACAGACCTTTAGTTCCCCCTTTCGGAGCCGTTACCTCCCAGGATACCTCCGTAGTGGCGGACGGAAACGGTGGGTTGGGCCTCGCCCACCTCAAAACCAGTAAAAGCACCACTGGTCTGACCTATCGTACGCCTCAACGCTTGGTGTACTAAGCGAACGCCTGCGTACTCTTGCCGGCTGGCGCACCGGACTTCTGTTGGCGAAGTGCTAATCACCTCGTCGAGTCAACGATATTGGTGTCGGTGCAATCGAACTCCCCGATATCGTAAAACCCACCACCTTATCTTTTCCTATTTTATGCACATGCAAGTTTAATCGTAAACACACAAAAACCGAGCCGAAGCTCCCCGGACCAAAACGTCCGTCTCCAAACCAACCGAGCCAAAGCTCCCTGGACCCAAACGTCCGTCTCCAAACCTACCGAGCCGAAGCTCCCCGGACCCAAACGTCTGTCTCCAAACCTACCGAGCCGAAGCTCCCCGGACCAAAACGTCCGTCTCCAAATCAGCCGAGCCGAAGCTCTCATCAATCTTCCTGTGCCAACAGTGTTTGTGAAAGGTGCAGCCCTAGTTACTAAGTTACTCTTGTCGGTTTGTTATTACAGTTTACGTTAGCCCAGGACTGCCCCCGGTATTCCTCGTGAAGGGCTCTCAAGGGGCACTAGGAACCAAGACGACGGCATTACGGCCCGAAGTTCCCTTTCGCAAGGCACTTATTGTTATTGGTTGATCTCCCTTAACCCGATTCCCTTCTCATATTACGATAGACTATCCTAGGGTGATTTTTAAACCTTCCACTCTTCGGGCCGGACGATCTTTCGTCGAACCCGAGCACCTCTTAACTCTAGCCATCACTACTTCTCTCTACTCTTCATACTATCCTATCGTGATTTCCTCCACAATTGTCCACCCGGACAAAATGTTTAACTCCAATGACTTCCTCAGATCATGTCCTATTGCATTTCACAAATTTGTTATATGCAGGCCGATCTAGACTACATGTCGAACCGGTTATGCAATGATCCAATACTCATCCAAATGCCCTAAATTATTTACTGGAGACTTATCATGATATAAATGACCTAAATCCAGAAAATGGAAATTTTCATAATTTATTTGGCATTAAATTAAATTCCTCGAAAATCCCAAGGGCTACCGGTTTGAACATGAACTACCCCAAGTTCTCATGCAAGATGTCCAGCAAATTTATGATAAATAGTAGGTTATCTCAATAGGTTAAATTCAAAGTATCATAATTTTTCTATCATCAAAAGGGCATTAAAACTATTTTTGAAATAATCTCTATCTTCTGTCATTTATGAATCTAGTACAGAAAATATTCTTCCAAAAATTACAAATAATTTATGACATGCAGATAAAGGCCTAAAATTAGTACTGGCCCAGTTTCATAATTTTTCAGTAATAAAATCATCCCTAAATAATTTTTCAAGCATAGAACCCCTTTTTAACTTTTATGAAGGAAGTACCTGATGTACTCAACTAAAAATTATATAAAAATTCAGGGGTAATCATTATGTTCTAAAATCTTTATTTCCAAAATTTCATGAGATTTAAATGAACAGAAATTCCCAAATAATTAAATCATCATCTAAGGCTATTGCAAGCTTTACAAATGAAGTGCTAGCAATAATCAACATAAAATTCCAGAAAAAATTACTATAAGTTCTACCTGATCCAAAACTCACTCTACCCAAATTTCACAGTTTTTAAGTAAGGTTCAGTGACTGATTTTACCTATTTCTTATTTTATCCTAAAACTAAGGTTAGGGTTTTAAGGTATCTACTTGTCTCCAAATTCTCCAAGATTACATCCAGACGATTCTTATCAAGATTTTGTCAACTCTACAGAGTTTCAAGGCAATACAAGAGCAATTGCCCCCATGTCCTTCACAACCCTCAAAACCCTTTATTTAGGGTTTGAGCTTGGATCCTAGGGTAAATCAATCCTAAACCTCACCATTTTTCTCCAAGCAGGTTATAACACCCTTCTAAGTCAGAGATCAGAAAATCAGCCTCTGTTGAGGTGATTTGACCTTTCCAAACTCTTAGTGCACTTTTTACTAAAAGGTGTCTCACTAATGCCTAGTTAAGGGTAGAAGATTTCCTACCCAAAACTCTTCCAAATCAGTTGGAATTTTGTACAGACCTAGTTTTTATAGTCAGGGACCACTCATCAAACTTTGGGAGGGTTTGGAGGTCGTTAGACCACTTAAATAAATTCCTCTAAGTTTATTAAATTGAAACAAAAACTTTAGGCAAAGTATCTCCAAAAATTCCCATTTTTGGTCTGCCTTTAGGTATTGTTAAGGCTAATCCCCTGCCCAAATTTCAGGTCATTTGGACAAGGGATGAAGAGTGGGCATCTGTTTTAATTTCTGCCTAACTCTAGGTATAGCCCCCACTAAAACGGGTGCTGCGGCCGAACCGCTTACCCAAACGAGTTGAAACCAATTTTAGATTAATCTAAACTCGAAGGGCTACGACTTTTGTGTCTGGTCACTTTTCCTAAAATGGCCTCTAAGTGCCTCATTTTGCAGCATTACAATGTGCCCATCCAAGTATAATTTCCTTACAAAATTATTTACATAATTTATATATTAAAAACAGTTTTTACTGTTCATCTTCTACAGAACCCGAAAACTAGACACAGAAACTCATATTTCCTGTAGCTCTTTCGCACTCCGTCACCGGTCGTCCGGTCACTTCCCTGGCCAGCCACCACCACCACCACCTCCGTTGAGGCGATGGCTATCGGTCGGCGGTGGTTTGGCCGCCGGAGGTGGCGGTTTCCGGCGAACTCAAGAATACATTTTTTTCATGGTTTTCCATGAAATCGAGAGATGGGTCCGGCTCCGTTGAGCGCGAACTTCCTTTCTAAGAATCCTAAGATCTACCCATGAAAGAGAAGAAGTAGAGGAGGACCTTGTTCGCGGTTTGGAGGCGAGATGAACGACGGGGTGCCATGGCGCAGTGGTGGCGTAGCCGAACTCCTCCTACAGCAAGAACAAAGATCTGATCTGTTTGATTGAGCGTGTAAACTTCTCCTCTTGCTCCAAGTGGACTTTTATAAGTCAGCAAGTGGGGAGATGAAAGGGTAAATCCTTAATGGTCATGAATGTTCTCCCCTAACGTTTCGGTTATGATGCACGGCAGTTGAAACGCTGGAAAACGAAGAGGTGTTCGCCAGGTGGTGATTTCCTATTGGACCAACATTTCCTTATTTATTTAAATAATTAAAGAAGGAAACGGCCCATAAATACTCCGGGTGTAACTTCCCATAATCAGAATTGATTACAATGTCGGTTACCGAAATTTCCAGTCTGGCTGACATTTCGGCCTTGGTCACGGGCGTGACACATAGGTCACGAGCGTGACAAGCCCGGATAGCCAATTCTGGGTTCGACGATCGTCGAACTGAGATCGACGATCGTCGAAGGGTGGTCACGGGCGTGACACCTGGGTCACGGGCGTGACAGGCCTGGGTGGTTAATTCTGGGTCGACGATCGTCGAACTGAGATCGACGGTCGTCGAAGGGTGGTCACGCCCTAGGTCACGGGTGTGACACCTAGGTCACGGGCATGACAGGCCCGAGTTTCAATTTCGACGATCTCCTTACGGAGATTGACGATCGTCGAAGGAGTCACGCCCTAGGTCACGGGCGTGACACCTTGGTCACGGGCGTGACATGCCCGGGCAGCAAGTTCGACGATCGTCTCACGGAGATCGACGATCGTCGAAGGAGTCACGCCCTAGGTCACGGGCGTGACACCTTGGTCACGGGCGTGACATGCCCGGGCAGCAAGTTCGACGATCGTCTCGCGGAGATCGACGATCGTCGAAGTAGTCACGCCCAAAGTCACGGGCGTGACGGGTCGGTCACGGGCGTGACCAACCCGTGACCCGAAATCTCGATCGATTTATTTCAATTTTTGGGCTTCCTAGGGTTCTGTCACGACCAACCGACTCCTAGGGGTCTAGCCGGAAATGGGATGTTACAAATCCCAATAAACAAAACAAAAATTTCGTCCCCGAAATTGAGGTTGAGCTTACGGGGATTTCTATCGGAATAAATTAAACTTGTAACATCCCATACGATCTTTCTATCGGGTTTAGGCGACTATTCGTTTGATAAACGAAGACAATCTCCCCAATAAACAAAAGATTAGCCCCTACCTTTCTGATTGAGTGTGCATGCCTAGGTCCTGAATTTTCCTTATCTAGTCTTAACTGTCCAAAACAAGAAGGCAATCTATTGTATACCGAGAGGTGGTGAGATGTACCTGACTGAACAACTCCGGGTATCTTTGCCTCATCAGGTCCTGCGGTTCCCAGGTGTGCTCCTCCTGACCGTGATTTCTCCACAGAACCTTGACTAAGGGGATCTTCTTGCGGCGCAAGATCCGTACTCCTTTGTCGTCGATCCAGACCGGCTCCAAGTGCACAGATCAGTCTGAAGCTACCGGCCCTTCGGTGGTCAAAATCTGCTGCTCCGGGCGAAGTAGAGCCCTTCTCAGCGAAGAAATGTGGAAGACGTCGTGTAGAGCTGCCAGCTCTGGTGGCAACTCTAGCCTGTAGGCTAGGGGTCCGATCCGCTCCAGGATCCGGTAAGGGCCCATATACCTAGGGTTGAGCTTCTTCCTCCGACCGCGCACCCGTGAGACTCCGTGCATGGGCCGGATCTTCAAGAACACTCGATCTCCTACCCGAAACTCCACCTGACGATGCCGGGCGTCATAGTATTTAGCCTGTCTGCTCTGCGCCTCCAACATCCTATCTCTGATCAGTCTCACCTGAGCCTCGGTGTCTTCAATAAAATCCGATCCCAACACCTTCGGATCCTCGTCTTGAACCCAAGAAAGCGGGGTCCTACATTTTCTTCCATACAAGGCTTCATAAGGCGTCATCCTAATGCTGGACTGGTAGCTATTGTTATAGGAGAACTCGACCAACGGTAACATCTTCTCCCACGGCTCCCCTCGGTCCAATATACACATTCGTAGTAAATCCTCCAAGGTCCGGTTGGTGCGCTCTATCTGCCCGTCCGTCTGAGGGTGGAAGGCTGTGCTAAAAGTCAATCGGGTGCCCAAATATGCCTGCACTGACCGCCACTCCATGGATGTAAACCGTCCATCGCGGTCCGACACTATCGTCCGGGGCACGCCATGATATCGGACATACTGCTCCACAAACTTCCGTACCAGTACTCCCACCGATTCGTCCTTCCTGATCGGTATAAAGCGGGCCACCTTCGTCAACCGATCAACAATCACCCAGATCGAGTCATGCCCCGTCCGAGACCGGGGAAGACCATGTATAAAATCCATAGCTATATCGTCGAATTTCCACTCCGGCACCGGGAGTGGATGCAATAATCCTGCGTGGTTCCTGCACTCCGCCTTCACCAACTGACACGCCTCGCAATGGGTCACGAAGTACGTAATGTCCTTCTTCATGCCTGGCCAAAACATCGTCTTCTTCAGATCAGCGGTCATCTTTGTGATCCCCGGGTGCACAGAGTACCGGCTGCAATGCGCCTCCGTCATAATATCCTCTCGGATCTGGCCTCCTGCAGGTATATATACTCTGCCTCTGAAATGTAGCAATCCATCTCTCAGGGAATAATCTCCTGTCGAACCCTCCTCCAAGGCTCGGAACATCGGCTCTGCCCATGCATCTGTCCTCTGTCCGTCCCGAATGCGATCCCGAATATCGTCTATGACCACTATCGATGTCAGATACTCCCTATACAGAACTGGGTCATCCTCGGACACTAGGGATATCTGCATATCTCTGAATGACCGGACTAGCTCCATGGACATAACTTGGGGCCTAGCTTCGGAAGTGGCAGCTCGCCGGCTCAACGCGTCGGCTACCACGTTTGCCTTCCCTGGATGGTAGTGCATCTCATACTGATAGTCTGCTAAGAACTCCACCCAGCGCCTCTGCCTAATATTCAGCTCCTTTTGAGTGTCCACGTATTTCAGGTTCTTGTGGTCGGAGTAGATGTCGCAGTGGACTCCATAAAGATAATGGCGCCAGACCTTCAGAGCAAAAACGACCGCTCCCATCTCAAGGTCGTGCACTGGGTAGTTCTTCTCATGGGTCTTCAACTGGCGGGAGGCATATGCTATGACGTGTTCGTTCTGCATCAGCACTGCTCTCATCCCCTGGTATGATGCGTCGGTATACACCTTGAATCCTTCCTTTCCAGATGGAAGGGCCAGAATAGGGGCTGAGATGAGTCGGTCCTTCAGTTCCTGGAAAGCCGCCTGGCACTGCGGGGTCCAAACGAAAGGTGCCTCCTTCTTCGTCAAAGATGTGAGGGGGAGGGCAATCTGAGAGAACCCCTCCATGAACTTCCGGTAGTAACCTGCAAGTCCCAAGAAACTTCGTACATCGGTGGCTGTCTTCAACTGCGGCCAATCTCGAACTGCCCGAATCTTTGCCGGATCCACTGCCAACCCGGCTCCGCTGATAATATGGCCCAGGAAGGCCACCTCCTTCAACCAAAACTGACACTTGCTGAATTTTGCATAAAGGCGATGCTCCCGCAACCTCTCCAGAGTGAGTGCCAGATGCCGAGTGTGCTCCTCCTCCGTCCTAGAGTAGATCAGGATGTCGTCTATGAATACTATGACGAACACATCCAAGTAGGCCTCGAAAACCCGGTTCATGAGACTCATGAACGCTGACGGAGCATTCGTGAGCCCGAAGGGCATCACGGTGAACTCATACAGGCCATATCTGCTACTGAAGGCCGTCTTCGGGATATCCTCCTCCTGGATCCGTAGCTGGTAGTATCCTGACCTCAAGTCCAGCTTCGAGAAATAATGGGCCCCCTCCAGCTGATCGAACAATTCGTCTATCCGTGGGAGCGGATAGGTATTCCGGACGGTCAGCCTGTTTAGTGCTCGATAATCGATGCACAGGCGGACTGTCCCATCCTTCTTCTTCACGAATAGGACCGGTGCTCCCCATGGCGAGGAACTCGGTCTAACAAATCCTGCCTCAACAAATTCCTGCAACTGAGTACGAAACTCAGCCAACTCCTTTGGGGCCATTCGATAAGGGGCCCTAGATGCCGGCTTGGCCCCCGGCACAAGTTGTATCTGAAAGTCCTGCTCTCGGTGTGGAGGTAGTCCTGGCAGTTTCTCTGGAAAGATGTCAGCGAAATCTCGCACCACCGGGATGTCTGTCACCGACTCCTTAACTTCCGCCATCTCAAATCGAATCTGATAGACCTCCTCTCCCTATAGATGGGCCTTAACGGCCTGTACCGAAGATAAGGGTATACGAGAGACAGGTCTTATACCTTCGATGGTAATGAAAGAGTCCCCGTGTCTCACGATGATCCTCTTTGCCTGGCAGTCAATCTGGGCATGGTTCCAGTGCAGCCATACCATGCCCAGGATCAGGTCGTAGTCCGTCAGCTTCAAAATCGTCGCTGGAGCCTCGAACGCTTTTCCACCAATTTCTGCCTCCATATTACAGTGATCCGTGGTAAGGAGCTCAGATCCATCTGGTAGTCGCACCCTCATTCTCGAGCCTGTGAACCGCTCCACACCTTCCAGTCCTTCTACGAACGTCTCCGACACAAAGGAGTGAGTAGCTCCAGTATCGAACAGCGTGTGAGCCGGCTTGCCGCTGATGAAGACTATACCTGGGGTGATTAGATATCTTAGGGTTCTATAGTGAATTTTACTTTCCTTGCTAATCTATCTGGTGCGATTCAAAGTTTTAACCATTGAAAGGGAAATTCTATGAAAATAAAGGGCATTGCAGCGTACCTGCTATGACCTGCTCCGGATTCCGAGGCTGCGCGAGGTCCAAGGCATATACCTGCTCCCTTTCCTGTCTACGATCTCCCCCCTGGTATCCACGACCGCGGCCGCGTCCTCGGCCTCCGTAATGCTGAGCTGGTGGGCCTCCCTGTGGTGCTGGAGGTGGTGCCCCCCTCATGGGGCAGTTCCTCTGAATGTGCCCAATCTGATGACAAAGGAAGCACTCTGGTGGGGGATACGCCATTCCCCCGGGTCTCGGCATCTCCTGCATCCGAAGAGGTGGAGGGGCCAATATTACCTGTTCCCTCGGCTCCTGCCTTACGTCCTGACGAGGCTGGTCCTCTGTCCTCCTCCCCTCTTGTACAGCACCTCGCCGCTGGTCATTTCTACCTCTCCGTCCCTGATCCTCTGCTGGCCGTTTCCGGCCCCGGGTGGCGTGCCAATCTGCCTCAATCCTTTTTGCCATCTCCAAAATCCGGGAGATGGGCCCGTCAGATACAAACAACAGAGCCTCCCTCAAGTCCTCCCGCAGGCCCTTATAGAACCTCCTGATATACCCTGCCTCGTCCAGCTGGTAGGAATCTGCGTATCGAGCCAGATGGTCGAACTCTCGATGGTACTCCACCACGGTCCGGGTACCCTGCTTCAGCTGTAAGAACAGCTCCTCCAAATCATCCCTAACCGACTGCGGAACGAAATGCTCCAGCAGTACGGCCCTGAACTCCTCCCAAGTAACCTCCGCAACCTCCCTATCAGCAAATGTCGTGTCCAACAGCGTCTTCCACCACCTCTTTGCATGGGACTCCAGGCAAGAGACAACCAGAGCCACCCTCTTCTCCCAGGGACACCGGATCCCGGTCAGCATCTCGTACATGATATCTAGCCACTCTTCCGTCCGAACCGCCAACTCAGTCCCCAAATAGGATGGGGGAGAAAGACCCCGGAAGATGCTCAGCCAGTTGGCCCCCGGGTTTGGCTGCAGGGCCGGAACCTGCTGGGCCCTGAAAGCCTCTAGGATGGCAGTCAGAGTCTATCCCATGTCTGACTGAAGGAAAGGAGTGGGGACCGGTGGGGGTGGTGCAACATCCTGAGCCTGTTGAACTCCACCTTGTGGCGTAGGCCGTGCTGGAGGCTGCGTAACAAAAACACATGCTGAGAAAATGTTCAAATATTGCATAAAGGTGGATAATTTATATGTGATCCCCATATGGGCACACCACTGCTTCCGCTGCTTAGTTTTTCCCCAAACTAAACTCGAGCGGGGGTGACCCGGGGTTAGTGGACTGCTACCTTTTCAGATCGATGTTTCGCTCTGATACCACTTGTAAGACCCCCCCCCCCCCCCTTTTTTCTTTTTCAACCACTGGGGTCTTAGGCCCAGAATCGCCGCTTTGCGGTGACACCATCACGTCCTGAAGGGTCATCACCACAAGGCGCCGATTCTGCCGGCCAATTCGATCACAGAAAGGTAGCACAATAATAGAAGTAAGAGCAATGCAGTCCACAATAATAAATCACATATATAGAATAAAATCTCCTCGAAGGGAGTGTCCACAGAAAACATCAGAGTACTATAAATGCGGGCTTATGCCCGATACATCATGTCCTCACTACAATATCACTCATGCGGAAGCAAGCACTAGAAACTACTCAGGGTCGAGACTCACGGTCCCGGCTGTATGAACTCCGGAGCTAGACTGCCCCATCTCCAGGCGCACCGATCTCTGGGGCTGCTCCTCCATGCTGGGCTCCACGATCCCCTAAATGATGCGGTTCGAAAACCGTTAGTCATAAAGACTAAGCCCTATCATCCCCTACCCCTTCCCCCGTGGCTCCTAGGTACCGAGCGGAGAGGAAGAAAGGGAAGGACATGAAGGTAGGGATTAATCAAGAAACAAATGGCAGCGGAACTAATCTAGCAAATCTATAATAACATGACAGAAACAGAAAGTAAGAAAAGTAACCTTAACTTATATGCGAAAACGCATAAGCCAATGGATCTTCTGCAAGGCTCCCATCGTATAGAGTGTCCCATACCACCTATACGTTGGGGTGTCGGTTATCAAACAACAGCATGTCTATATATTGAATTTAACCTTTGATTTATAAACTTGCCCACACAAGCCTATAGACCAAGGGGTCGTTTTGCAGGTCCTAATGTATAAGCGTCCCATACCACTTATACATTATGTGTCAGGGTTAAATGAATCGATTATGCTATGACATGCTAGTGGGTATGATGAAACATGCAAGTGCAACTCACACACCCGACTCTGTGCACACAGACCTTTAGTTCCCCCTTTCGGAGCCGTTACCTCCCAGGATACCTCCGTAGTGGCGGACGGAAGCGGTGGGTTGGGCCTCGCCCACCTCAAAACCAGTAAAAGCACCACTGGTCTGACCTATCGTACGCCTCAACGCTTGGTGCACTAAACGGACGCCTGCGTACTCTTGCCGGCTGGCGCACCGGACTTCTGTTGGCGAAGTGCTAATCACCTCGCCGAGTCAACGATATTGGTGTCGGTGCAATCGAACTCCCCGATATCGTAAAACCCACCACCTTATCTTTTCCTATTTTATGCACATGCAAGTTTAATCGTAAACACACAAAAACCGAGCCGAAGCTCCCCGGACCAAAACGTCCGTCTCCAAACCAACCGAGCCGAAGCTCCCCGGACCCAAACGTCCGTCTCCAAACCTACCGAGCCGAAGCTCCCCGGACCCAAACGTCCGTCTCCAAACCTACCGAGGAGAAGCTCCCCGGACCAAAACGTCCGTCTCCAAACCAACCGAGCCGAAGCTCTCATCAATCTTCCTGTGCCAATAGTGTTTGTGAAAGGTGCAGCCCTAGTTACTAAGTTACTCTTGTCGGTTTGTTATTACAGTTTACGTTAGCCCAGGACTGCCCCCGGTATTCCCCGTGAAGGGCTCTCAAGGGGCACTAGGAACCAAGACGGCGACATTACGACCCGAAGTTCCCTTTCGCAAGACACTTATTGTTATTGGTTGATCTCCCTTAACCCGATTCCCTTCTCATATTACGATAGACTATCCTAGGGTGATTTTTAAACCTTCCACTCTTCGGGCCAGACGATCTTTCGTCGAACCCGAGCACCTCTTAACTCTAGCCATCACTACTTCTCTCTACTCTTCATACTATCCTATCGTGATTTCCTCCACAATTGTCCACCCGGACAAAATGTTTAACTCCAATGACTTCCTCAGATCATGTCCTATTGCATTTCACAAATTTGTTATATGCAGGCCGATCTAGACTACATGTCGAACCGGTTATGCAATGATTCAATACTCATCCAAATACCCTAAATTATTTACTGGAGACTTACCATGATATAAATGACCTAAATCCAGAAAATGGAAATTTTCATAATTTATTTGGCATTAAATTAAATTCCTCGAAAATCCCAAGGGCTACCGGTTTGAACATGAACTACCCCAAGTTCTCATGCAAGATGTCCAGCAAATTTATGATAAATAGTAGGCTATCTCAATAGGTTAAATTCAAAGTATCATAATTTTTCTATCATCAAAAGGGCATTAAAACTATTTTTGAAATAATCTCTATCTTCTGTCATTTATGAATCTAGTACAGAAAATATTCTTCCAAAAATTACAAATAATTTATGACATGCAGATAAAGGCCTAAAATTAGCACTGGCCCAGTTTCATAATTTTTCAGAAATAAAATCATCCCTAAATAATTTTTCAAGCATAGAACCCCTTTTTAACTTTTATGAATGAAGTACTAGATGTACTCAACTAAAAATTATATAAAAATTCAGGGGTAATCATTCTGTTCTAAAATCTGTATTTCCAAAATTTCATGAGATTTCAACAAACAGAAATTCCCAAATAATTAAATCATCATCTAAGGCCATAGCAAGCTTTACAAATGAAGTGCTAGCAACAATCAACATAAAATTCCAGAAAAAATTGCTATAAGTTTTACCTGATCCAAAACTCACTCTACCCGAATTTCACAGTGTTTAAGTAAGGTTCAGTGACTGATTTTACCTATTTGATATTTTACCCTAAAACTAAGGTTAGGGTTTTAAGGTATCTACTTGTCTCCAAATTCTCCAAGATTACATCCAGACGATTCTTATCAAGATTTTGTCAACTCTACAGAGTTTCAAGGCAATACAAGAGCAATTGCCCTCATGTCCTTCACAACCCTCAAAACCCTTTATTTAGGGTTTGAGCTTGGATCCTAGGGTAAATCAACCCTAAACCTCACCATTTTTCTCCAAGCAGGTTATAACACCCTTCTAAGTCAGAGATCAGAAAATCAGCCTCTGTTGAGGTGATTTGACCTTTCCAAACTCTTAGTGCACTTTTTACTAAAAGGTGTCTCACTAATGCCTAGTTAAGGGTAGAAGATTTCCTACCCAAAACTCCTCCAAATCAGTTGGAATTTTGTACAGACCTAGGTTTTATAGCTAGGGACCACTCACCAAACTTTGGGAGGGTTTGGAGGTCGTTTGACCACTTAAATAAATTCCTCTACATTTATTAAATTGAAACAAAAACTTTAGGCAAAGTATCTCCAAAAATTCCCTTTTTTGGTCTGCCTTTAGGTATTGTTAAGGCTAATCCCCTGCCTAAATTTCAGGTCATTTGGACAAGGTACGAAGAGTGGGCATCCGTTTTAATTTCTACCCAACTCTAGGTACATCCCCCACTAAAACGGGTGCTGCGGCCGAACCGCTTACCCAAACGAGATGAAACCAATTTTTGATTAATCTACACTCGAAGGGCTACGACTTTTGTGTCTGGTCACTTTTCCTAAAATGGCCTCTAAGTGCCTCGTTTTGCAGTATTAAAATGTGCTCATCCAAGTATAATTTCCTTACAAAATTATTTACATAATTTATATATTAAAAACAGTTTTTACTGTTCATCTTCTACAAAACCCGAAAACTAGACACAGAAACTCATATTTCCTGTAGCTCTTTCGCGCTCCATCACCGGTCGTCCGGTCACTTCCCTGGCCAGCCACCACCACCACCACCTCCGTTGAGGCGATGGCTATCGGTCGGCGGTGGTTTGGCCGCCGGAGGTGGTGGTTTCCGGCGAACTCAAGAATACATTTTTTTCATGGTTTTCCATGAAAACGAGAGATGGGTCCGGCTCCGTTGAGCGCGAACTTCCTTTCTAAGAATCCTAAGATCTACCCATGAAAGAGAAGAAGCAGAGGAGGACCTTGTTCGCGGTTTGGAGGCGAGATGAACGACGGGGTGCCATGGCGCAGTGGTGGCGTAGCCGAACTCCTCCTACAGCAAGAACAAAGATCTGATCCATTTGATTGAGCGTGTAAACTTCTCCTCTTGCTCCAAGTGGGCTTTTATAAGTCAGCAAGTGGGGAGATGAAAGGGTAAATCCTTAATGGTCATGAATGTTCTCCCCTAACGTTTCGGTTATGATGCACGGCAGTTGAAACGCTGGAAAACGAAGAGGTGTTCGTCGGGTGGTGATTTCCTATTGGACCAACATTTCCTTATTTATTTAAATAATTAAAGAAGGAAACGGCCCATAAATACTCCGGGTGTAACTTCCCATAATCAGAATTGATTACAATGTTGGTTACCGAAATTTCCAGTCTGGCTGACGTTTCGGCCTTGGTCACGGGCGTGACACATAGGTCACGAGCGTGACAAGCCCGGATAGCCAATTCTGGGTTCGATGATCGTCGAACTGAGATCGACGATCGTCGAAGGGTGGTCACGGGCGTGACACCTGGGTCACGGGCGTGACAGGCCCGAGTGGTTAATTCTGGGTCGACGATCGTCGAACTGAGATCGACGGTCGTCGAAGGGTGGTCACGCCCTAGGTCACGGGCGTGACACCTAGGTCACGGGCGTGACACCTAGGTCACGGGCGTGACAGGCCCGAGTTTCAATTTCGATGATCTCCTTATGGAGATCGACGATCGTCGAAGGAGTCACGCCCTAGGTCACGGGCGTGACACCTTGGTCACGGGCGTGACATGCCCGGGCAGCAAGTTCGACGATCGTCTCACGGAGATCGACGATCGTCGAAGGAGTCACGTCCTAGGTCACGGGCGTGACACCTTGGTCACGGGCGTGACATGCCCGGGCAGTAAGTTCGACGATCGTCTCGCGGAGATCGACGATCGTCAAAGTAGTCACGCCCAAAGTTACGGGCGTGACGGGTCGGTCACGGGCGTGACCAACCCGTGACCCGAAATCTCGATCGATTTATTTCAATTTTTGGGCTTCCTAGGGTTCTGTCACGACCAACCGACTCCTAGGGGTCTAGCCGGAAATGGGATGTTACACAGGGCTTGTCACCTGAACTCTGCCAGAATTCAACATCCTCAAACGGGGGAAAAGGTTGGGTTACATGACCCCCCCCCCCCCCCCGACTCTACCGGTCGGGGGCTAGACTCCTTACAACAACATAAAAAAAGATACATAACTCCGCCGAGGCGAGGCTTCTTCACGTGGCACGGGTATGATGGTGTCTTTTGCTTCCTTTTCCTCGGATAGGGCGAGCTCGAGGTCGGGCGAGATCGATGCTAGGCGAGACAGATGCCGGGCAAGCTGGCAGCTAGGGCGAGCTGAGGCCGGGCAAGACTGATATCGGGCGAGCTAGCGGCTAGGGCGAGCTGAGGCCGGGCGAGACTGATGCCGGGCAAGCTGGCGGCTAAGGCAAGCTGAGGTCGGGCGAGACCGAAGCCGGGCGAGACCGATGTCGGGCAAGACCGATGTCGGGCGAGCTGGCGGCTAGGGCGAGCTGAGGCTGGGCGAGACCGATGCCGGGCGAGCTGGCGGCTAGGGCGAGTTGAGGCCGGGCGAGACCGATGCTAGGTTGAGGAGCTTGCCGAGATCATCACCACCTCCCTGATCTCCAGCTATGACACTCTCCCAAGATCTTCTGTGCTGGTCACTCTCCACGCTCACCGCGCCATAACTGTTGAAGCCAAAAATGACTTCTCGTGGAGTTCGGGGTCCCAAAAGAGGGGTGACCTCACTCCTATTACACTCGGGAGAACGTCACGAACCAAAGACCTAGGAAGCTATGAACAGACCCTCGGCTCTAGCATGGAGGTCCCACCACACACCCGGAAGGTTGCCAAGACACTTCCCCTCCCTCACCAAGTGGCTGAGCTGGGCGCCTTGGAGAGCTCTCTACTCTACCAAGTTGAATCTAAGGGAGGAGGAGGTAAGGAAATCTCATCCTCTCCAAAGGCACCCAATGAGGTCTATTTATAGTTTTTCCAAGTCTTGGGGTCAAAAAGACCAAAATGCCCCTGAGGCAAATATGCCTCGAGCCAATAGAAAACCTCCACACCGGGGGGCAAAGAGGAAATTCCACCCCGAGGGTAAAAGGGTAAAAGCACGACCCAAAGAGGCCTAGGAGGAATGGAGGCTAAGCTATCCCCCCACCTGGCCACAGGCCGCTCTCGCCGCGCGAGCAGGCCGCTCAGGGCGAGAGCACGGTCGCAGGCCGCTCTTGCCCGCGCGAGCAGGCCGCTCGGGGCGAGAGCCCGGCCGCAGGACGCTCTCGCCCGCGCGAGCAGGCTGCTCGGGCCGAGAGCCCGGCCGCAGGCCGCTCTCGCCCGCGCGAGCAGGCCGCTCGGGGCGAGACCTGGCCGCAGGCCGCTCTCGCCCGCGCGAGCAGGCCGCTCGGGCCGAGACCTGGCCGCAGGCCGCTCCGACCTCATGCCTATCAAGCCGGGGCGGGTGCCGGCCAACTTGTCGCACCCTCCCTCCAAAAGGGACCGGGGGAGAGGTAGATTTTTCCTCCCCCTACTAGTATATTACAAGAGTTATGCCAAAATTGGCTACCAAGAGTGCAAAACTCTCAAAAAGCTTAAAAACCCAAAGTTGGTCCTGCGCTTGTCGGACGAACCTTACTCGGTGAATACGGGGTTGTACAGTAAGTATATCTGCTCCATTGTCATTAGTGTGCACCTTCTATAAATCCAACTCTCTCTGCTCTAGAATACCACGTATCAAATGATACCGCGTATCAATATACTTGGATCTCGAGTTTAAGGTGGGGTTCTTCCCTAAATGAATTGTGTTCCGACTATCACATAAGAGTGTGTAGCACTCCTGAGTGAAACCCAACTCTTTAATAAAACGCTTCATCCAAAGATGTTTTTTCCCTACCATAGTGACTACAATAAACTCTGCCTTCATAGTAGATAGTGCAATATACTTTTGTAGTCTAGACTACTACGATACAGCTCCCCCTACAAATTGAATCAGGTATCCAAAAGTCGATCTTCTAGATTCCAATCTCAAGCAATTTCAGCATCGGTATAACCCGGTAGCTCTGACTCACTGTCTTTGAACTATAACGTCGAGTTTGACATCCCATGTATGTACCTTAAAATCCATTTCACAGCATTTCAATGCTCTCTCCCAGGGTTGGAGAGAAAGCTACTGACAGTGCCAATCGAGTGTCTTATATCAGGGCGGGTGCACACCATCGTGTACATAAGGCTGCCAACTATAGAAGAATATGAGACCTTCTATATCTCCTCTTTCTCTTCAGGTGTGCTTGGGCACTTATCTGTGGTAAGTTTGAAGTGAGCTGCAAGTGGCCTTCTCACCTTCTTCACTTGATCCATACTGAATCTTTGTAGTACCTTCCTGATGTATCTCTCTTACGATAATTAAAGTAACTTGGAGACTCTATCTCTCTGAATATGCATCCCTGGGATGGTCTTTGTAACTCCCAAGTCCTTCATCTCAGATATTGAGCTCAACTGCCACTTCGGCTCGGCAATATGAGTAGTGCTCCTCCCAACTATCAACATGCTGTTAATATAGATGAGTAAGATGTTAAAATCCTCTAGGGCATACTGCTTTATAAACACACGGTGATCAAGGGTGGTCCTCCTAAAGTCGATCTCCCCCATTAAAGTATCAAACTTCGTGTACCATTATCGCAGGGCCTGCTTCGGCCATATGAACTCTTCTTTATGCGACATACCTGAATTTCCTTCCCATTAACCCCAAATCTTTCAGGTTGCTCCATATAAAGCTCCTCATCAAGATCTCCATGCAGAAAGCCAGTCTTGACATCCATCTGCCCGATCTCCAAGTCGTGCCTTGTAGCAAGGGAAAGAACTACCCGGATAGATAACATCTTCACAACAAGAGAGAAGATCTCATCAAAAACAACTCCATGCTTTTGACTAAAACCGTTCACCATTAATCTGGACTTATATCTGAGTGGTGTCGAGGGGTATCCCTACATTATTCTGAAAATCCATTGATTCTTAAGAGCCTTCTTTTCCTTAGGCAATCGTACTATCTCATAAGTATAGTTCTCATACAGAGACTACATTTCCTCCTGCATAACAATCATCCATTCTTTCTTCTCCGAGCTTTACACTGCCTCATCAAAGCACTCAGACTCTTCCACATCGGTCAACAATGTATACTCATTAGTATAGTATCTTAAAGATGGGTGTCTAACTCTATCATACCTCCGTGGAGTGAGCTCGATTAGTTACTATTATAGGAACATCATCAGTGTTGTCCTTTGTATGCTCCCTAGTCCATATAAATAGTGTCCTCATGATCTAGAAGTAGCTCATTGCCCTGTATTAGATCAAGATCTACGGCCTCCTCAGTATCATCACCTCCAATCATTAGAGACTTTGCATTAGTGTGAGAGTCAAGCTTCTTAGTCTTCCCAGGATCAACATTAGTCTGATCCTCACAAAATATAGCGGCACGACTGTGTATAAGTTTCTTCTCAATTGGATCAAAGAACCTGTAGTCAAACTCGCCGCTCCGACCATATCCTAGAAATATGTACTGTATGGTCTTGGAATTTAATTTTCATCTTCATCTCGAGGGACGTGCACAAAAGCTTTGTTGTCAAAGACCCTCAAGTGACTGTATAAAGGTTCATTCACATACAAAAACTTGTCATGAACATCCTCCTATGATATATAGAGATAGGTTGATGATATGTACAATTATGTATAAAGCCTCACCCCAAAACATGTCAGGTAGCTTTGACTCAGATAGCATGCACCTTACCTTCTCCATCAAGGTCCTATTCATTCTTTCAGCTACATCATTAAACTGTGGCATCTTGGGCGGAGTTTTTTCGTGTCTGATCCCTTGTTATCTACAGTATTCATCAAAATGGACCAATATACTCTCCACCATTATCGGACCTGATGTACTTAAGTTTTCTCCCAGATTGTGTTTCCACCTCAGCGTGGAATCTCTGAAAGGTGTCGAGAACCTCATCTTTGGTCTTATTAACATAGAACTCAAAGTTTTCTCGGATAATCATCGATGAATGCCATAATGTAAGACACTCCTCATCTCATCTGGGCCTTCAGAGGCCCGCAGACATCAGTGTATATGAGCTAAAATGGCTCGGATCTTCTGGTGGAAGTGTGGCTTTTAAATAATACTCTATTTTGCTTCTCAGTCATGTAATAGTCGCATCTCTCCAACTGATCCACAGATAGATCAGATATCATCTTCTTCTTAGCTAGACATCCTAGGCCCTTCTGGCTAATGTGACTCAGTCTCCTATGTTATAGGGATGTGGATACACCATCTCTGACAGTGTTGGCATGAGCAGCTTCAAGCCTCTCCTCCATATGGTATAATCCAGTCTCTCTATTGCCTTTGTCAACCACTAGCGGCCCTGTGATTAACTTCTAAAAGTCTCTACTAAAGACACTCTAGTGCCCCCCATCACCTAGCTATCCAACTGAAACTATGTTGAAGCGGTTGTCAGGTATGTGTCACACATCTTTCAAAATTAGTAAACTTCTCGTACACATCTTCAGGTGCATGTCTCCCCTCCCGGTGACTTTAGATGTGTCACTGTTACTCATCCTAAGCACCCCCACAATCATGAATGGTATAGGTGGTGAATAACTCTCTATTGTGGGAGACATGTGCAGAAACACCTGAATCAATAATCCAGCTTTGGTCATCATAAGAGTGTGCAACTGTGATGCATGTCATCTTCAATAATGATGGCATCTTCCTCCACTATAGATACAATAGATGTAGCGTGGCTATTCTTCTTATCATCAATATTCACTCCTTTCTTCCTTCCGTCATTTTTCAGATAATAATTTTTTTTTGAATATGTACTCTCTTATAATACTAGCGACACTCCACGTTTTGATTATGTGATTTAGACTTTCACCTGATTTGGCTCCTATCGGTATTCCTTCCCCTGCTCTTGATCCTATCTCTCCCCCTGAGCTTAGTAAAGAGGATGTCAGCTCGTTAAGAAGAGCCTGATATCCCTTGAGACTTCCTTCTCACCTCTTCGTTTAGGATGTCACTTTTGTTAATCTCCACTGTAATGATGCCTTCGGGAGAGGAGTTGATTGGAGAAACTCTTACCATCTCCCAAGAGTGTGTAAGAGACTTCAGCAGCCATAGTGCATTGACCTCGTCCTCGAAGGTCACCTTCATAGCAGTAAGTTGGCCAATAATACCTTGGAACTCATTCACATGATCCAAGATAGGTGATCTATCTCTACACTTGAACTCTCCAAGCTTTTTTAGTAGATATAACTTATTAATGCCAGTATTCTTGGCATTCAATGTCTCAAGAGTCTTCCAAAGTATTTTTGCATCGACGATACTAGCAACATGGTTGTAGACGTTCGGTTCTACAAATCGTCTGATGAATCCACATAGCTTTCCGTGCTCCACCTTCTATTTATTTAGATTTATGTCTTTAGGTATCTCCTTAAAGATAGGAGCATGCTAGCCTTTTATGTAGATGAGATCTTCCATCAGTAAGTGACACTAGTGGTAGTTCACGCTATTCAATTTCACCATTTGCTCGGAGCCTGAACCTGAAGTTGACTCCATAGTGCTCTGTCACTAGTCGGACTGAACTCAGTTCTCTAAGCCGACAATTTCAAAGAATGGAATCAAAGAGGACAGGGAGCGTACTATTGGTCGTCACCTACCGCACCCGATCACTAACCCGAAATATCTGATCGACTCGTCTTGAATCTCAGACAAGTCAGCTTGATAATTACTCTGATAGTAAATCTAGCTCTGATACCACTATTAGGTTAGAGAGCACGCAAGCCCGTCCATAACACCTACAAATTAGTTTGAACATTTACCTGCACGGCCGCTTAACGGTATGCTGATACATAACAAAAACACAGAACAAAATATCAGAAATAAAAGTGACACAGAGATTTAACGTGGAATCCCAATAGGGTGAAAACCACGGGACGATCGGAGTCCAACCCTGAAAAATGCCACTATAAATTTATGAAAAATAAATAGGCAATTACAAGGCTTTCTCTATTCGTTCCACACAGGATCTTCACCAACTTTGCACCACAATATTTCAAATTAAATAGTAGCAAGAAAATTTCAAGATATCTGCAGTGGTGGGCGAGACGGATTACACAAATCCTCTCGAAGATGTCTCTTTGAATTCTTGCCTAAATCAGCTCTAGATCCAATCTGTGTAGGTGAAGTATTACTCTTTAACATCGTAGAACGTCGTCTGAAAGCTCTTTCAAACTAAAACGATTGCTATAAAAGCCTCTCTAGAAATCTTTCAATGCTTGAGTTTAGAGAGAAGTTGATGTCTTACCCCTCCTCCTTCATGCCTATTTATATGGTCAAAATCAAAGAGGTGGATGTGGTAAATGGCATGTGGATGATGCTTCCATGAAGCTTAATTCCTTCCATCAAAAACACATGTCATTTGACATGAATCTTCCTTTGAATAATTTACTAGAAGCTTTCTTTAAAAGCATATGTTAATTTTCAGGTCAAAGACGGCTACTTCTTTTCATACTTGTCATGAAACATAAGCTTGAAAAGCATGATCAAAAATGGCTTACCTCTTTCACACTTGAGAGAAAATATCTCATCAAATTTCTTATGTGGGGATGGTCTTTCTATCTTTTCCTCAAGCTTCATTTGTATAATTCTTTCTTCTTCAAAGGCCGTCCGATCAGCTTTAGGAAAATGGCTTTCACGCACAGAGACTTGCTTAATTTGTCCTGGATTTTAAAGCATAGGCACAAGTGAGCTCTCTGTTACAATTCAACTACAAGAGTGCAATAATTAGACATTAGGCAGAGAGATCTCGAACATTGGTAGAGTTATTTAAATTTAAGGAACAATTCTAAAGCTTGATGCATACATGGTGAAATAATTAACAAGTTTTAATGCCTAATGAGACCCGTGTCCGGTTCATGAGGAAAGAGAGGAGGAATTACTTGAAAGAGACTAGAAGTTGGTCTCAATGGTGATATTTGTATTAATAAACAAGTGATAAACTTAAAATTTATGTGCGGTGCAAGTAACAAGTACGAGTGTCTTTAATAAAACAGTGCAGCTGGCCAAAACTATCTTAGAAACAAAAAGATCGAAAGCAACAAAGGAAAAAATAAGAAAGCAATTCATAAAATTACACTCGCAGATTTACATGATTCAGCAACCTTGCCTACATCCACGGCCGCACTAAAATTTCTCCTATTTTTCTCTAATTTTATTTATTACAAAAACGAGAAATTAACAAGAAAACCCTTTATATTTGAAGTCTACAACTATCATAACAATAAAATTATATAAATATCCCTACTCAAAAAATACTCAGTAAAAAACAGTAAAAAAAATCGACAGTAAAATCAGACTCCACACATCTCCAACAAAATGCGATGCTTCTAACAACTTCCTTAATTAATAATACGACCCAGTTAATAATATTGTAATTTTCCGACCGTTGCTGCGCTTCCTGGAGCGTACAAACAAAGAGGAAGGAATACTTCGAGGAAGGTGCGGGCTGAGCTCATGCATGAATAAAATATCGAAATGATTGGACGTCTATATATATAATTATATATATATATATAGTTAATTATATTTGAATTTATTTATATTAAAGAAAAGGGAGGATTAGGGCAAATTATTCCATGCAGGCACGTCGATGAGCTTCTTCCTTAATCGTCCAACCCTTCACTTTCTACGGTCTTTCGACGGTCACGGAGAAGAACAAATAAGTTAAGAACGGCTTTACGAAAGGGACGTCTTTTATTTAAATATTTTACTGCATTTTAGTTTATTATTATTATTAGTTCTTGGAAAAAGAGAGAGTCAGAGTCTGCGTTTCTGCATGAAAAAATATTTAATTATTTCATTGTTTATGGAATGGATTGGAATCATTTTAGATTATATTGAATAATTATAACTCGATGATTGATTACAAATGATAATAATTATTATTTTTCCACGGCAGAAGTGCACGAGTTAATTATAAGTGAAATAATTATTTGAAGAATTTAATGAGAGGAGAGATTCGAAAATTAGCATGGTCTAAGATTAATATTGCCTCTTCTCTGTTGTCTGAGATTATTTTTCGGTGTTTTTGGAGATTGGAATTACGAGAAGAAGAGCGCGAAAGTTAACGAGAATGAAAAAAATCTGTGTAGAAAATGAAGGTGATTGTTATTAGCATTATAGTTTTGGCTAGTCGCATTACGTTTTCTCCTAATTTTTTACGTTTTTTGAAAATACGTCTTTTACATGCATTTTTTGGAAAAATGTTCAACACGAAAATTGTAAAACTCGACGAGATCTACAACTTTCGTGTTGAACATTTTTTCCTAAAAATGCATGTACAAGACGTACTTTGAAAATACACCCAGATTTTGCGCTTTTTAGAAATACGCCTTGTGCATGCTTTTTTAGGAAAAGTGTTCAACACGAAAGTTGTAGATCTCGTGTTGACCACTTTTCCTAAAAATGCATATGTACAATACGTATTTCCAAAAGACGCGAGAAATTAGGAGAAAACGTAGTGCGACTAGCCAAAACAGTAGTGCTAATAACAATCACCAAAATTCAAACTTAAAAATTGCAAATAACTGAATATTATATAAGAATATAATAATTCCAAAATTATACAAAGCCAAAATAAAAATGCAGGCTGCTAGATTATTTCGGAATGACATTCGTGTTCAATTCCTAGGTCGGGCTCCCAAGCCCCGGCCCAGCGTGGCATGTGCATGTGTGCCTCTGTGATCTATTGCCTGATCATTTTATCAACAAAGCAAAACAAGGATGGTCTAATAAACACCAAAGGTTAAGGCTCCGTTTGGGAGGACTTATTTTCACACGTCAAGCGATTACGACCGTATGAACCGGATCTTAATTAAGCTCCAGTTCATGCGTTCGTAACCGCTTGACCGGTGAAAATAAATCCTCCCAAACGGAACCTAAGTTTTGGTTATATATATGGAACTAAAGGGTTATTTTGCCCTTTTTCTCCCCAAAATAATAAAATTAATTTTTTTTAAAATAATTTCCCCGCAAAAGCGAAAAATTGAAGTCATGTGAAGTATGAAAACTAATTATCTTGAACGTCTGACTATATTATTTATCAATAAGGGTGTCATGTAGTCACAGTGACGGATCTAAAAAATTAATAATGTGGGTGCACATATTTTTTTTGAATGCGTCACTGAGTTCTAAAAATTTTAACATAGAAGGCCAGACATCAACTTCCTTAAAAAAAAAATTAAACGTTTCAATCTTATTGGAGTTGTTTCTCCCTCATCTGGCCACTGATTTTGACATGTAAGTAGTCAAAATTCATTGCCTCGACGAGAGGAATCCAAATACACTAATTATTTTGAAAAATAATGAGGGTGTCGGTGTCCCTCAGGCCCCCCTCTGAATCCGCCCTTGCATGTAGAGCAAAAGGTATACCTCTTGTAGAAACTCTCAAGATCAAAAGGCCGCAGTAGTAAAGAAAATGACCTTACAAAACTAGCTCATTCTTTACCGACCATTTATTAATTATGCACATATATATAGTATGATCGAACCAAACTTTATATTTCATCAATGCAGGTTACATATTTAAAGGTCATGAGCAGTATCTTGATGAGATATCTAAGGTTATGACGGCTAAAACATACATTTCATTATAAGAATTGTGTTGGAGTATTAACTTTGTACTAGTGCCCCCACATTCACTTCAACACCTATATTCTTCTCATTTTAAAATCACTTACGATCTGTTCGGCCCTCTGGAATTGGAATTAGGAATTGGAATTGGGGCAACAGAATTCCAATTTCAGTGTTCGGATGTTAGGAATTTCCTAGGAATTTGAATTGGTCCAATTCCATGGAATTCAATTTTGTACTATGACCAATTCTTAGGGGTAAAGACAGATATTTCAAGGAATTCAGTTTTTTACTATGGACGTCGTTGCCCGATCTCATCGTTGTCGCCCGATCTCGCCGCCGCCGCCCGATCTCGCCGCCGCTCACTGCTGCCACCCGATACCGCCGCCACCGCCCGATCTCGTCGCCACCACCTGATCTCATTGCAGCCACCCGATCTCGCCGCCACCGCCCGATCTCGCTACAGCTGCCCTATCTCGCCGCCGCCACTGCCCGATCTCGTCGTCGCCTCCTGATCACGCCCCCCGATCTCGTCGTCGTAGCCTGATCTCGCCATCGTCGACCGATCTCGTTGCCATCACCCGATCTTGTCATCGCCGCCCGATCTCGTCATCGCCGCCCGATCTCGCCGTCGTTGCCCGATCATAATTAATTGTTGGTACACTACTTGAAGTTGATTTCTCTGGTGTTGTGTTCATTTTTTTGTCAACTTCTATATTTTCTTAGAGATTGTAAAGGAATAATTCACTCCACCACTTGGTTTTGTTGCAATAACTTCGTCCCGAGTAACACAAGATTCCAACTTCAAATTGTCATGTCGCCTGATTTTGCAGGTATGAGGAAAAAATTAATTTTAAATCAATTTCAATTCCAATTCTAGAAATCCATTCGTTTGTCAGTCAATTTAATGCAATTTTCTTTTTCATTTATCTATATTCTTTTCATTTTTATTTTATTTTCTCTTGGCATACTATTTACTTATTTATGTTATGTTATTTTGTTATATTTTAGTTTTTTTATTTTATTTTACTTTATTTTATTCATAAATATAATTTGTTATAATGATGTTTATTTGACTATTCAGCTAAATTTGACCGGATTAGCAAAAAAATAGCTACATTATTTTATGTGGTTATTAATATACATGCATTAGAAGGTTTTTTAAGGAAATTTCTTTACTTCTTAAAAAATAAACTATTTTTTTGCGCCAAAAATAATTATTTACAGTCCGTTTGGCAATAAACTCCGTCCTTTTTATGCTTAATTTTTTTTTTACTTGGTCATCATCATACTCATTGTTATGTACATCAAATACATATTTCAATTTAAATAAATTGCATTAAATTGATTAACAAAAAAAACAAAAACAAAATGAATTAGCTAGAAAGATACACAAAGAAGCAGCTTAATAAAGTTGATTTAATAATACATTAAATATATACATATAATCCATACATGAAATTTCTACAGGTGTCTGAAAATTATAAATAATATTTAAATGACAAATTGTCGGAATTTAATAATAAGAAAAAGTACAGGAGTTATCAATTATTATGGCCATTTTGTGGACACGTGGACAAAAATAAAACCTCATTTGTATTAGCATTAAATAAATCAGAATGTCAACTCTGTGCATACGTGGAGACAAAATGCTGCGTTATATTATATCCCAACTAGTCTCTCAAAATAATAATTTAAATTTTTTAAAAAAAATAGACGCGAAAAAAATTGCTGAGGAGGTCTTAATCCTGATGACGTCTCAATTCTATCTACCACTTATTTTAGCGGTGCGATGCAAAATTGAATTTTGGAAGGAATTTATTTTATTTCTTTATTAATTCTCGGGGGCTTATTTATTCTCTGGTGTAATTAATGAACTTAAAATTTTCTAGCACAATATATTTTTCTAATAAGAAATGATGTGCATGTAATTTGTCGAGATCAGAAATATATTTGAAACATTTTGATCTGTAGATCATTTATTCTATCTGAAGACCTTAGGTATTTAACTTGGCGGCCTCAGATTTTCAGTTCGGCCTCCTCTTGGTGACCTATGAGTGTCCTTGCCGGTTGGGGGTACCCCTATCTCTATCTATAAATAAGAACTCATTGTAAAGGGTGGAAGTTATTGTTGAGGTATATATATTGATTGAGGGCTGAGCATATTATTCGAAACTCGAAAATTGCTCGAAAATCGTTCAAAAATTGAGCCGAATCGGAATCGGTTAAAATTGATTCGACTCAATTTGAGTCGTTTCAATTTGACTCGATTCGATTTCGAGTCAGCCCTGAATCGCTCAAAATATGATTCGAATCAACTCGAATTAATTAAAAAAATTATATATTTATTAATATATTCTTATTTTAAGATTAAAAATAACAAAATTTAAAATTAAATAAAAGAATGAAGGCTTTAAGTGTTTCATTTGCTAAATTTATAGGTTGCTCAATTTTATTTTGAGCAAACTAAGAATAAAACAAAAAATTGCTAAATTTCGAGCCGACTTGATTCGATTTACAGCCGACTCGATTCGATTTTGAGGCGATCTGATTCGATTTCGAGCCGACTCGATTCGATTTCGAGCCGACTCAAAATCGAGCCATTTCGAGTCGAGCCGACTCGACTTGAAATCATTTTCAATTTCGAGTCGATTTCGAGCCGAGCCAAAATCGCTCGAACTCGACTCGATATCAGCCTTATATTGATTAGATATGACAGGTGTTTAACGGGTTAGGTTTAGGATCCGGATGACATGCAATAATCAGTCATCGATGATTTAGGGTTACGCCTATAAATACCCATGCTGGGGGCAACATGAAAGTTAGTTCCAAACTTAACGACCACACGAGATGCTTCGAGCGCACTAATTAACATTCTCGAAGATTTTCATTGGTGTTGCCCTAGCCCCCTTTCCCATGTAGTCGCTGCTCTCGTTCTTTTTGAAAAAAAAAAAATTTTGACCGCCTTCGATCGGGAAATCAACACTGTAGCCGCCGATCGCAAAAAATCGCAGAAGAGGAAGGCTCGTTACGTTTTCTGACATAGTTGATTTGCGAGATCTAGCGCCACCACTCCTGTGCGATTCTCCCGTCGCGTTCTTCTCAGCTATCCTGGGGGCTGCCGGTGATCGAGATCGAAGGAAAGAAATTCCGCCAGAAAGGTTGTCGGGCCGATCAGAGTTCTTGCGGCCGTTGTGCAGCCCGCCAAGAGCAGGTCATCGTACAGACATGAACGTCGGATGATCACGCTGCTGCTTCTGCACAGCCGCTCGTTAGTTGCTCTGTGGTTGATCGAGAAAGAAGCAGTCGATGGCTCTCGCCGGATCTGATCGGCCGGATTTTGCTCTCCGGCAGCGCCTCCTTTCCAGATTTGTTCAGCCAGCGAGATTGAAATTCAGTTGTCGCTAACTCCAGTGTGCTGCTCAGGATAAGGAAGATCTAAGATTCTCTGTGGTTGATCGTTTGTATGTGCTCCGGTGAGAGTATCTAGTTGTATCCCAGATCCAGTTGCTGGAATTCTTTGGTGCCTTATAACCTTGGATCCATCTGTTAGATCCAAGAACCTTCTACAACCGATTTTTCTGATCGTTTTATTGATCGGATCTGTTTTCGGCGACTGTGCTCAGCCAAAGAGGAGCAAATTTTTCTTTGATTGGATCCGAAGAATTAGTCGTCAACACGCTCAGGTGATCTCTTTCTTATTTTAGTGCTCATGTTTTAGGTTGCTAGAGGAGCTCCAGGTTTCTTGGAAGGAACCCACAATGTCGAAGTGAAGCAACCACTCATCTCCTGTGTCGATGATCAAGTTTGAGAAATTTTCCAACTCAGAGTTCAGTGTCTGGAAGCGGAACATGCAGTTCGACATGAAATACTTGAATATCTTTTACACCGTGCAGTCCGATTTTGAGTCTTTTAAAGGAGGAGAGGATGAGGATCACTGGATCAACGAGGAAAATTTCTGTCATGATTATCTCCTCAATTGTCTATCCAATAGACTGGATGAGACGTACAACAAGATGAAAATTGCAAAGGAGATATGTGATACACTGGAGGAGCAGTTCAGAGAGGAAAAGAACATGTCCAAGATACACCTGGTGGACAAGTTCATGACCTTCACCTTCACTGAAGACAGGGAGATACTTCCTCAGGTTGCCGATTTTGAGACTCTCGTGGACAAGCTGAATAGTGAAAACATCCCTCTGTCAGATGGGTTTGTTGCAGGAGCTATCATTTTCAAGTTGCCATCAGCTTGGTACTCCTTCAAGATTGAGATGTATCAGAAGAAAATGCAAGTCAATCTAAAATACCTCAAGCGTTTCATCTACATTGAGGATGAGAACCGGACAAGGCACGTTATGGAGATGGTTAGCAAGTAGAACTCTGTTGCTAACATGGTCACGCATCCTAAGCGTAAGCCTAAGCCTGGAAATACTAGACCACCCTCCAGTGCACCAGTAGTTGCTGACACTAGCAGAAAAAATAAGAAATTTAAAGGCAAGTGTTATAATTGAAATAAGTGGAGTCACTGTGCTTTCGAGTGCAAGCAACCCTAAAGGGGTGAATCCAGCACACTGAAGCCTTATAATAGAGCAAATATGGTTTATCAGACTGCGTCTGATAACTTTATTGTGATGGTTGGCAAGGGGAAGGCCAGTATAGACTGGTGATTTGATTCAGGTGCTACCTAGCATGTCTGCAATGATTCGGTGCTTCTGGAGGATGTCATTGCAGTAAAAGAGAATGTCACTGTTGCAAATGGTGGATTAGCTGACGTGCTGATGGTGGAAAATGCAACTCTGCTACTCTCCTTAGGTACGCATTTAATTTTGTAAAATGCTAAATAAATACCTACATTAGCTACTAATTTAATTTCAATTAGTCTGTTATGCGATGCTGGCATGTCATTTAACATTAGTGGTGGTAGAATAACTTTAATGGTTCACTCGCATTATTTTGGTTGTGCTTATGTCGTTAATGAGATGTACAGATTGAGTCTAGTAAACGAAGTAGTAAATCGAGTTAGTTTAAATCTGATAGATCCTAAGACTTTGCATGCAAAACTAGGACATGTGAACAATAGAAAACTACTGCTGTTAGCTAAAACTCATATATTACCCTAAACACAACAATCAAATTTGATAAATGTGAAATTTTTGCTCGGGCAAAGATAACTAGAACATCCTTTTGTCAGGTTTCTAGGAGCACACAATTACTAGAGTTAATACATTCCGACATATGTGACTACAAAAGCTTTACCACAAGAAGAGGTCGGAAGTATCTGATAACTTTTATCGACGATTACTCTAGATTTAGCCACATTTATCTCCTAAAAACCAAAGATGAAGCTTTTGAAAAATTTTATATATTTAAAAATAGGGTTGAAAACCAACTTGACATGAAAATAAAAAGGCTAAGAAGTGATAGAGGAGGTGAATATGTCACGGGAGAGTTCAGAGATTTTTTTGCCAGCAATGGCATAATCCCTAAAACCACTCCCCATACTCACCACAATCCAACGACATCACAGAGAGGAAAAGAGGACTTTAACATAAATATTGAATCTCATGTTGTTAACTGTTGGCATGCATGTGACCTATTAGGGTGAAGCCGTCCTCACATCAAATCACATTCTTAATAAAGTTCTTCATGCTAAGTTGAAGCAAGCATCCTATGAGCTTTGGTTTAAGAGACCTCCTACATTTGATAATCTTAAGATCTGAGGCTATATCGCTTATTTTAGGATACCTGACTTTAGAAAAGTTAAGATTGGACTTAGGACAAACACATGTGTCTGTCTAGCATGTGTAGAGAATAGTGTTATAGACAGGTTTCTAGATCTCTCAACTAATACTATAATAGAATCTAGAAATGCAGTTTTCTTTGAGGATAAGTATTTTAAAGATAAAAACCTGACGCTTTCAGGTCTATCAGCGACTAGTACTGAGACTATTGTTGAGCCAGGACAAAGAATCTCTGACACTGAGCTCATAGACACTAGTGATTTAGCATCTCAAAGGTTATCTAGTAGAGAACGATTTCCTAAAAGCTTCGATACAGGCTTTGTGACTTACCATATGGAAGTTGATCAATCTACCTATAAGGAAGCGATGTGATCTAGGGATTCTCTATTATGGAAAGAATTCATAGATGATGAGATGAATTCTCTCCTATAAAACCACACTTGAACCTTGGTTGATTTGCTCAAAGAGGCTAGAACCATTGGAAGTAAGTGGGTCCTCAAAAAGAAGCTTAATCCTGATGGGAGTATCGCCAAATACAAAGCATGTCTAGTTGCAAATGGCTTCACTCAAGTGAGTGGTATAGACTACTTTGATATATATATACTCACATGTTTTCCACATTGCGACAATTATGATTCTTCTCGCTTTAGCATCTATTAAACATTTTATCATCATCAGATGGATGTCAAGACTGTATTTCTTAATGGATATCTGATTGAGGAGATTCATATGCACCAACTTGAAGGATTTGTCGTAGAAGGTATTTAAGTTAATTAAGTCATACTACGGATTGAAGCAAACACCTAAATTACGGCACGAGAAATTTGACACTTGTGTTAAAGGCATAAGTTTTAAATCTAGCCTATCAGATAAATATCTGTACATAAGAACAAGTTCAAATAAATTTGCAATTATATGCTTGTATGTTGATGACATGCTAATTCTGGGTACTGATCAGTCTGAGGTAGAAGACGTGAAAGTTGCCTTGACGGCACAATTTAGCATAACTGACTTAGGTGTGGTGAAAACTATCCTAGAAATAGAAGTGAACTTAACTGAAAAGGGTATTACCCTAAGTCAGAGTCACTACGTTAGAAATCTACTTGAGAAGTAGGGTTACGTTAATAGCAAAAAGATTGAGACTCCATACGACTATAACAATAGACTGAAATCGAAAGAAGGTTCACCTATTAGATAGTTAGATTGTATACTCCAAACTCATAGGAAGTCTCATGTATGTTATAACCTGCACTAGACCTGACATAACCTTTACGGTCGGCATGTTAAGTAAATTTACAAGTAACCCTAGAAAGGACCACTAGGATGCCTTAGAAAGGTTAATGCGATAATTAAAATACACTGAGAAGTATGTTTTATGTTATAGTGGACATCCTCCTGTGCTTGAGTGGTATTTTGATGTCTCCTAGTACTCAAAAATTGTTGATAATAGATCCACTAGTGGTTTTCTATTTACACTAGGAGAAGCAACAGTAGTTTGGAAGTCAAAGAGGCAGACGCGCATTGCACTATCGTTTATGGAGTCGGAACTCTATGCCCTTGCTTTAGCAGGAGAAGAAGTAGAGTGAATAAGAGATCTGATAATGGGCATTCCAATGACGAGTCTGAAAATGCACTCTATTTCGATATATTGTGACAATCAAGCCACAAAGTCCATTGTTATAAATACGTTATTCAATAGAAAGCAAATGCAGCTTAGGATGAAACAGGCCTGGTTGACCTATCTCATCAATCAGGGGATAATCTCCCTTTTGGACGTGAGATCAAAAGATAATGTAGCAGATGTCCTTATCAAGGGCTTATGTAAGGTTCTAATGACTAAAATATCGGGGGAGATGGGATTAAAGTCCATTTAGTAGGACTTAATACCTTGCTTATGTTTTAAATTTTAGAATCGTAGTCTCCTTACATTCAAGCATCTAGAGTTGAGTACACTGAAGTGTTTCAGATACTATCTGATGAAAGCTAGAGATGAATAGTTATCAGTCATTCCAAACTTGATTGCTTACGCAATTATTTTACTCAAAGACTGATTTGGGTATCATTCCAAAAAGGAATATTGAAGTTGCTGATATATGCCTTGATATTATGATTATTAGTTATATCATTCCAAACTTAATGATATAATAGTCACAGCTTGTTGTATCATTCAAAACTTGATGGTATAACACAATTGTGAAATGGTTAATAATAATCTTAATAATCGAAGGAACATGGTTTGATTCTTTGAAATCAATTTTGTACAACCTCGGACTCGCAGGCGAGCGAGAGGGCCAAGGCGAGAGGGCCCAGGCAACGAGAGCCGAGCGAGAGGGCTCAGGCGAGAGGTACAAGGAAAGAGGCGCCAGGCGAGAGGTGCCAGGAGGCAGGGCATGGAGTGAGGTTCACCGCATTAAGCGGGATGGCCTAAGTGGAGCGTGGCCTCAGATAGGTGAATGCCGAGACGGGAAGCTTTCCCGGCGAGTGACCAGCTCACCGCGCGAGAGGACTCCAGGAGTGGAGCTCTCGCCCGGAGTAGCCCTCTCGCCATGCGAGAGGACCTTATGGGGGGAGTTCTCGCCAGGTGCCACTTTGGTTCAAGGTCGGTTCAGGTAGGATCGGGCCCACCTTTTGGGCCCCAAGGGTGTTTTACCCTTTTACCCCGGGTGGTCTGCATTTAGCCCTTGTGGACAGCGGAGTTTGGTTGTTAGCAGACCTAGCCAGGGATGTTCTGGTAATTTCAGGGTGATGTAAATTGGTTATTTGCAGACCCAGTTCAGAGGCCTATAAATAGACCGGTAAGGTGCCTTAGAAGGGCAAGCTTTCTTGACTCCTTCCACTTCTTCTAAGGCACCTAGCTCAGCATTGGCTAGGGAGGGGAAGAGCTTTAATCTCTTCCGGGTACGAGGTGGGACCTCCTCGCTGGAGCCTCCGATCTAGTTCTTCGCCTCGAGTGTGATCCTAAGGGAGTAAGCGTGAGCTGCCCCAATAGTTCCGAGCTTTAGGAGGAATCGACCTTGTTGGTTCCAACATTTTTGGTGCGGTGAGCGTGGAACAGTAGCTTGTGCGGAAGAACGAAGGGTTACCTCATGGTGGGAGATGCAGGAGGAGAAGACGAGGGGTCCCTGAGCCAGGGGGGTACGTCGGGAGGGCAGAGTTCATGTCGTCCATCGGAGGGATCATGGACATGCTGAAGAAGCTCGCACGGAGAGGGGAGTGCGAGACCCCCCCCCCCCCCCCCCGCTCCAGGTGCCGGACCACGCGCTCCGCGAGGGGGTTGAGCCGGCAAGGATAGGTTAGGACGCACCCAGGAGGCGACCGGGAAAGGAAGTGGCGGCGGAAGGAAGCCGGCGAGAGGTGGAAGGAAGGGAGCTCTTCCCCAGCTCGGCGAGTGCGGTCGCGCCCGTGGAGCTAGTCGCGCGAGTAGACCTGGCGAGACCACCGGCGAGAGGACCTCCCTTCTGCGAGTTGGTCCTCTCGGTGCCCGTTCCAGAAGGGTTCCGCGAGCCGTAGATGACCTACTACGTGGGGAAGGATGATTACCTCCAACACCTGCAATGGTTTGAAGATGCTGTCTCCATCAGACCTATGACAAACGCCTTCAAGTGTCGCCTCTTCGCCATCACTTTGAAGGATAAGGCCAGAGACTGGTTCCATCTACTCCCGGCGGGTTCTATTTATTGCTTCGAAGACCTGAGCAGGAGCTTCCAGCTGCGCTTCTCGACCTCGAAGAAGAGGAAGAAGAACCCAGAGTCCATCTTCCTGATCAAGCAGAAGGCGGACGAGTCTTTGGCTCAGTACGTGGATCGTTTCCAGGAGGAGATCCTCGACATCCAGGAGGTGCCTGGTTTCGCCCTCCAGATGGCCTTCACCGTGGGGTTGAGGGAAGGCTTCTTCAAGATGAGCCTAACCTGGAAGGCACTATTGTCCTTTGAGGGATTGATGGAGAAGACAGCAAAGGAGATAGTCATGGAGGCGGCAAACCCGGCATTTGCGAGGAAGTTAGCAAAGGATCTGGAGGAGGATCTGAGGGAGCCAGAGGAAGAAGAACCTTCAAGGTTGAGGGCGGCTGTGGAAGTTCTGGAGGTGGAGATCCTCACAAAGGACGGAAGGAAGGAAAAGATAAAGATCAGCGGAGAGCTCACTCCCAAAGACCAGGAGGAGATCCGGAGGTGCGTGCAAGAGAACATCGACGTCTTCGCCTGGAGCGCAGCGGACATGCCAGGGATCGACGCGGATGTGGCATGCCACCGTCTCAACCTTGACCCCAAGGTCCGTCCGATCCAACAAAAAAAGAGGGTCATCGCCTCCAAGATGGCCAGACCTATCAGAGAAGAGGTGGAGAAGCTGCTCTAGGCGGGATTCATATCTGCCAACAGGTATCCAGGATGGGTGAGCAATGTTGTAATGGTAAAAAAGGGGGAAGGGAAATGGAGGATGTGTATTGATTTCTCTCTTTTAAATAAAGCCTGCCCTAAGGATTGTTACCCCCTGCCTCGAATCGACACGCTGGTTGACTCAGCCATCGGCTTATTACTAATGAGTTTTTTAGATGCTTTTTCAGGGTACCATCAAATTCGCATGCACCCTCCGGACGTCAAGGACGTCACCTTCGTCACGGAGGATGGGTGCTTCAGTTATAACATGATGCCCTTCGGGCTAAAAAATACGGGAGTAACGTATCAAAGAATGATGGACCGGATTTTTCGAGAGCAGAAGGGGCGGAACCTCGAGGTCTATGTGGATGACTTGATGGTTAAGAGTCGGGACCTCGGGTCCCATGTCTTGGACTTGCAGGAGACGTTTACAACTGTAAGGAAGTATAAGATGAGGCTTAACCCTTTGAAATGCGTATTCGGGGCCAGCAAGGGGAAGTTTTTGGGACACCTCCTTACTCCTGCGAGGGTGGAACCCAATCCTGACAAGGTAAAAGCGATACTAGAGCTGGGATCTCCTAAGATTGTCAAGGAGGTCCAGCGTTTTACTAGCAAGCTAGCAGGGTTGAGCAGGTTCCTCTCTAGAGCAGGAGAGAGATGCTCCTCCTTCTTTCGAACTCTAAGGGGAGGAAGGGAGTTCGAGTGGACCTTAGAATGTGAAAAGGCCTTTGCGGCTCTAAAACAGCAGCTTACTGAGACGTCGCTACTTCAAGTGCCGAGGGAAGGGGAGAGTTTGTTCCTCTATTTGGGGGTAGGGGCGGGGGCGATTAGCTCGGTCCTCGTCCGAGAGGAAGGAAAGAAGCAATTCCCCATTTATTATGTAAGCAGGGTCCTCAAAAAGGCAGAGCTGAAATATCCCATCCTAGAAAAGCTGGCCTTCGCTCTCATCGTGTCAGCCCGGAAGCTCAGAACATACTTCCAAGCTCATGCCATTCAGGTTGTGATGGATCACCCTCTTTGCCGCATTCTCGAGGGGGTCGAGCACTCAGGAAGATTGGCCAAATGGTCGATCGAACTCAGCGAATTCGACATCTCCTATGTCCCTCGAGAGGCTATTAAAGCACAGGTAGTGGCAGATTTCTTGGCAGATTATGCGGTAGAGGTCGAGGAGGTGGAGGTATCTCCTGGGGCAGCTTGGGAGATGTTGGTGGATGGAGCTTCTGGTAAGAATTCTTTTGGGGGAGGGGTCATCTTGACGAGCCCCGAGGGGACTAGGATCGAGCAAGCCTTGAAGATACACTTCACCCTCACGAACAATCAAGCCGAGTGCGAAGCAATCATCGTCGGGCTTCGGCTGGCTAGGGAGTTGGGAATACAAGATATCAGGGTCTTCACAGACTCCTTGGTGGTGGCAAGACACATCAACGGAGAGTTCGAGGTTAGGGAACTGACCCTCCAGTTGTACCTGGTAAAGATAAAGGGTATCGTTGGGCAGTTTCATAGCTTCTCCATCCAGCACATTCCTCGGGAAGAGAGTGCTAAGGCAGACTTGCTCGCAAAGCATGGTCCTCAGGCCGGAGGGACTATGACTGAACTCTTCAGGCCTTCCATAGAAGAAGGGGAGATAATGGAGGTCGACCAGGAGGTGTCTTGGATGGATCCTTTTGTGGCCTTCTTGGTGTCGGGACACCTACCCGAGGGTGATCTCGAGAGGAAGCGGATTAGGTACAAGTCAGCTTATTATCTGTTGAAGGAAGGAGAACTTTACCGAAAAACATTGTCCAGATTGCTAGCCCGGTGTATATCCGAGAAGGAAGCATCAAAGGTATTGGAGGAGGTCCATTCGGGGGAATGCGGAAGCCACTCAGGGAGTCGGACTTTGGAAGGGAGGGTACTAAGGCAAGGCTATTTCTGGCCTACCCTCCGGAAAGATGCGGAGGAGCTTGCTAAGAGGTGTAGGAAGTGTCAGGAGTTTGCTCCCTTGCAGCTCCTCCCAGCACAGAGGCTGCAAATGATCACCTCTCCATGGCCCTTCGCCATATGGGGACTGGACCTAGTGGGGCTGTTTCCTCAAGCTAGCGGTCAGAGGAGGTTCCTACTGGTCATGGTGGATTACTTTTCAAAATGGCTGGAGGTGAAGGCTTTGGCGAAGATGACATCGCAAGTGGTCAAGAACTTTGTGTGGGGAGAGATTATTTGTCGGCACGGGCTCCCTTTGGCCATAGTCACCGACAATGGGCCACAATTCGCCAGCAGGGAGTTTGTGGACTTTTGTGTACAGCTCGGCATAGACCTTCGGTTTGCCTCAGTTCATCACCCTCGAAGCAACGTACAGGTGGAAGCAGCAAATAAGATCATTGTGAATCTCTTAAAGAAGAAAGTGGAGAACTTGAGGGGGAGCTGGGTGGAACAACTCCCCTCCGTCCTGTGGTCTCTGTGAACTACTCCGAATACGGCCACATGAGAGACGCCTTTCAAGCTCTCCCATGGCTCGGAGGTCGTCATACCTGTGGAGTTTGAGGTTGAATCTCCCAGGGTAACAGCAGCAAGGGAGGGAGATGAAAGGTGGCAGGTCGATAATGGAGAGGAGCAGAGGCTTTCACTCGACCTCGTGGAGGAGCTCCGGGAGCTAGCATCAATCCGACAGGAGGAGGTCAAGCGCCGGATGTTCAGGTACTTTGATAAGCACATCCGTATCAAGCAATTTCAAAAGGGAGACTTGGTCCTCAAGAAGGTGGATGCCGCGGGCAGGGGGGCCTCGGTAGGAAAGCTCAACCCCAATTGGGAGGGTCCCTTCATTATAAAAGAAGTTTTGAAGTCAGGGGGGTATCACCTCCAGGATGTGGACGGGGTACCCCTGGATCGCACCCGCAGCGGTGATGATCTGAAGCGTTTCTATCCATAATGATAATTTTCCTCTGAATATGCTTGAGTATGACTTTAATGATCTTGCTTTTTGGATGTGTCATGATTTCCTAGCACAATGCACCTCAGGGCGTCCTTCTTAGAAGACGGCGGTCGGAGGAGAAAGAGGAGAAGAGACCCCGAGCAGATTCGCTGACCAGGCTCTCATCAAGCTGGCAGGGTTGTAGGCTCACTCGGTGGTTGGAGGAGGAAGGAGAGGAGACCCCGAGCAGACCCGCTGACCAGGCTCTCATCAAGCTGGCAGGGCTGTAGGCTCACTCGGCGGTTGGAGGAAAAAGGAGAGGAGACCCCGAGCAGACCCGCTGACCAGGCTCTCATCAAGCTGGCAGGGCTGTAGGCTCACTCGGTGGTTGGAGGAGAAAGAGGAGAGGAGACCCCGAGCAGACCCGCTGACCAGGCTCTCATCAAGCTGGCAGGGCTGTAGGCTCACTCGGCGGTTGGAGGAGAAAGAGGAGGGGAGACCCCGAATAGACCCGCTGACCAGGCTCTCATCAAGCTTGCAGGGTTGTAGGCTCACTCGGCGGTTGGAGGAGAAAGAGGAGAGGAGACCCCGAGCAGACCCACTGACCAGGCTCTCACCAAGCTGGCAAGGATGTAGGCTCACTCAGCGGTTGGAGGAGAAAGAGGAGAGGAGACCCCGAGCAGACCCGCTGACCAGGCTCTCATCAAGCTGGCAGGGATGTAGGCTCACTCGGTGGTTGGAGGAGAAAGGAGAGGAGACCCCGAGCAGACCCGCTGACCAGGCTCTCATCAAGCTAACAGGATTGTAGGCTCACTCGATGGTTGGAGGAGAAAGAGGAGAGGATACCCCGAGCAGACCCGCTGACCAGACTCTCATCAAGCTGGCAGGGTTGTAGGCTCACTCGGTGGTTGGAAACAATAACAAAAGGGAGATCAGGCCCCTTCTGCGGAGTGGTTACATCCTCCCCATCCCCACTTACCTTCTTACTCTATCGTGCTACAGTTTTCGTGAGCAAGGACTTGTTTCCATTTAAATACTGGATAGGGGCATAGAAGCTGCAGTTGGAGAGCATAAATGTCTTACGGCTGTAATTTGGGTTGGGTGTTTTCTGGAGGCAGGTAACTGAGGTCTTGACATAGAAGCTGATTAATCAGGGAAACACTGACCCTGGCTACTAACAAAAGGGGGGATACTTCAAGATGATTTCCTACATAAAGAAAAAGAAGAGGGGGGGGGAATAATTGACCCCCCAGGTCCACTCGCGCCGAGAGGAGCCGGTAGGCAGCGCGAGAGGAAGGAGAAGGTGTCCCCACACTCGCGAGAGTGACAGAGGCACGCCAGCTCGCCCCCCTGGGCCAGGTCTGCTGGTAACAGCCGGCGAGGGAAAAGACAACCCCTTCTCGCCGCCAAAGATCTCGAAGATCTCGCGAGCTGTCCAAGCGAGAGAAAAAGAAAAAAAAAGAGGAGGAAGAAAATAAAAAGGCTAGCTTCAGGCGCGAGCAAAAATATATATATACACATGAATCATATTCGTGTTTTAGTACAGTACATTCCCAAATCAGGAGAGGCATTGTAATCATAGCAAAAAGGAAAAAGGCTGTTGTGCTCAAGGAGCCCTAGACCTTCTCGCTCGCCGAAGATTCCTCATCCTCGCCATAAATCTCGGGCGCGAGGTCCCGGGCGGTGATGTCCTCGCAATCATCTTTAACTACACCCATCTCTCGCATCATCTTCAGGATGAGCTCGGCGGTCCGTATGTTGGCATCCCGACAAAAGTCTTCGACCTCGTCGTGCGTATAATGTGCGGGAGGAGGTGGAGGGACCTGCGAGCGAGAGGTGGAGACCTCTTTGAGCTGGGCATTCTCTGTTTTCAGCTCCTTCACCTCCGTCTACAGCTCCTCCACTCACGAGCGCAGCCTTTCAGCCGTCTTAGCATCCTGCAAAAAGAACAAACCGTTAAATCTAGCGGGAGAGTGCTTGAGAAGGCCGGCTAAGTATCAACTCACCACTCTGCCACTGGCCTTGGCGAGAAGGCTCTCGGCCACCTCCAGTCGTTTGGTGAGATCCCCAGACTTCTCGCGCTCGACAGTGAGTTTGGTGTCTATCTCCTTCCAGCTTCGAGTGTTGAAAATTAGGCGGCGCGAGAGTCGATGAGAGAGCTCGATGGTACGCATCTGCGAGTGGGCCGTCCTGAAGATGAGATCTCGCGTGGTGGCCGCATCGAGCGCGTCAGGGGCGAGACCCCCATAGAGGCCGAAGCCCAAGGAGAAGGCGTGGGCAGAAGACTCGGCTTGCTCTCTCTATGAGGGGAGAAGGGTAGAGACGGAGATCCGATGTGCCCCCTTATCCCAGATGAGCGAGGGATCATTGGCACCGTCGGGGACAGACGGGCCCATGTTGAAATTCAGGTTGGAGGATGGAGCAGGATACTGTAGAGGAGCCTCCCCGCGAGAAGGGGACCAGGGAGGTTGGTGAGAAGAGCTCGCGGGCGGTGCGAGAGGGGTCGCGTCTTCAGGAAGCGAGACAGCCCTATGCGGAGAGGTTAAGGGAGGCGAGTGGGGAGATTCAGATCCCATGGATATGGGGCTCAAGGATCCTGGCGTCGCCGCTGTGTCCGCAGGGACCTTGCCCTTCTCGTAAGGGAAGGAGACTACTTTCTTCAACTTCATCTTCAGTTTCTTTGAGGGGCTGAGGTGAGAGGGGGCCGAGTCCTCAACCGCCCTCTTTCGGGGAGGAGGGGCCAACGAATCTTTGGCCGCCTCGGCCGCCATATTGGCGAGAGCCACATCTTTAGATGGCTTGATATTACTTCTGTAGGGAGGGTGCACTGGTACGTTCCTCTCTCCTGGGAGAAGCGAGACAGAGTCAGGGAAAGGGGCCAGCGAGAGGAAAGTACTGAATGCAAGAAAAAGACGAGGGGGTCGAGCATACCTTCTCTAGGGAGCACGGGGAGCAGTGAGGCGAGCCCCCATCTCAAAAACCTGACCTCGAAGTTCTTCCCAGCGAGGTACTCGCAAAGAAGCTTGTCCGTGCCGCCAACCTGCGGAGTAACATAGAAGATTTCTGCGGGCGAGACGGGCGCGAGAGGGACGCCGCCCAGGTTCCCGCGGATGAAGACAAAGCGGGTTAGTCAGTGATGATTCTTGTTTGGTGTCTCGCAGACTTTCAGATTCAGCCCGGTGAAGAAGGAGACCCCATCTTGATTGGCGTGGTAGACGAACATCTTTCGGAAGACGGTGAGACTGAATTCTATTCTCTCTCGCAGCATGTAGCACGCGAACGCGACGATAACCGAGATCGCGTTGGGGTTCAACTGGGCAGGCACGACGCCGAAGTACTTGATAACTTGCTTCACCTCGGGCCAGAGGGGAAGCCGGAGCCCCGCCTCAAAGTGCGAGACGGGGAAGGCGAGCTCGCCCGGGTAGAATGTATTCACGCTCTCGCCAACCTTGAGATGGAGTGACTCGTAGCCCTCCGGCAATAAGTCGCTCCGGAAGGCCTCGTATTCATCGGCCGAGAGGCGACCGGGAGGGAAATCGTGGTCGGAGAATCTCTTCCCACAGCGGCTGCGGCCCTCACCATCCTCTGGCCTCCTTTTTCCCATGAGTGCGCGAGACAAAGGGGAAGTTGGCGAGTGGAGAACCAGCGAGAGGACACGAAGAACAGTAAAGAGGAAGGGTGAGGGGTCGGAGCGCGAGACGAGCTGGGGAAATAGGGGAGCCGCGGGCGGAAGTCTAGGGAAACACGCTTCCAGCCCTGGCAGTGGGGGTATTTATAGCCCTCATAAGTAGGAGGATAAGCGGATAGAGAACTACGCCGGGGAAGGGCAAGCGTCAGCCGACCCTTCTCTCTCCAAGCCTCGGGCGGCGGAACCCTAAGTGGGCCATCAGCCCAAGAAGGCGGTGGAAAGATTGATGAAATAAAAGTAACAAAGGTTAAAAATTAGCATAAAAGAAGGTATTAACGTTGTTGCATCAATTAAACAGGCAAATCACCAAATTGATAAATTTAATTCCGCATAAAGACGGGTGGCAAGTTCGAAAAGCGCACAGCTGGCGCTATATAAGCAAATATTTTATTATTACAAACAAGGCGAACGAAAGAGCTAAGAAGCGAGAGGCGAGAGGCGAAAGGAAACAAGGCGGAGCTCTCGTCAATTCTTATCCCACCTCCATCATCCTCCCCCGCGGCTTCTCACGCAGGGAGGACGACTGGGGAGGTGGAAGGCGCGAGCCGCCTCAACACCACTGCGGGCGAGACGGAGCTGTTAGTCGACGTCATCCAAGATTGTCTGAGGGTTCGTCTGGTCCACCTCAATGTCGGCGTCTATCTCCGAAGACAGGCGAGCGCATTCCACCTCTAGCCAGTCAATCCGGTTGTCTGCGACTTGCTTCCCTTTTTCCAGCGCTTGAATGATGTGTGCGTGCTTCCTCAGCATCTCGGCCACCTTACGCTTCATCTCTATGGGGTTCGTGGGGTCGCCCAGGTAGTCCTCGATCTCATCTATAGGAGGAGTAGGCGAAGGGGCCAGCTGCCTGGAGTAATCGTCGACCGGCGAGACGGCAGCCAGTGAGTCCTCGATAGGGGTTCCACTCGCACCTATGGAGGAGCCAAAGAGATAAAGCGGTAAGGAAAAAGCAGGCGACAAGAAGAAGAAAGCAGGTATCAGAGGTAGAGCCTCTTACCTAATCGGCGGGTGGAGCCCAATGTGGTAGAAGGGTCATCCCTACTCGTCACGGGGGTGGAGGGGGGAGTGGAGGCTTTGGGCGAGAGAGGCCTGGAAGGAAGCTCCGAAATGTTGATGTGAATGGTCTCAGGACGATGAGGAGGCGCCGAGATTTTCTGAGAAAAGATAGCAAGTAAAAAATGTGTGGTGCAAAGAGATCATGGCAGGCTTGAAAGACTTACCTCTTTTCCTTTGAGACTAGATGGAGTGGGAGGTACATACCCCCTCGGAAAGGAGCGAGAAGGTTCTCCTGCCGGGAGGGGAGGCTCCGGAACTTTTGCCTTTTTTGGGAGAGAGGTGGATGGCGGTTCCGAAGGAGAGTCGCGTACGAGGATCTTGTTCAGACCCGCCGCCGTCGCCTTGTTCCGTTGGCTCACGGCCGCGATGCGGTCCCAAAAACTTTGACTGAGAGACATAGAGGCAGATGCTGGAAGAGGATGGAGGAAAGGGAACGGTCCCTTGCGGGGAGGCGATTTCTGTATTTATATACTAGGCAAGGGGCCCACCAAAAGATTCCCCCCAATCAATTCGCCGTACTACCACGAGCCTCGGTTGAACTATCTTTCCGAGCTTGTAAACAACCTCGAAAAAAGCGGGGATTGTGTACAACCTCGGACTCGCAGGCGAGCGAGAGGGCCCAGGCGAGAGGGCCCAGGCAACGAGAGTCGAGCGAGAGGGCTCAGGCGAGAGGTACAAGGAAAGAGGCGAGAGGCACCAGGCGAGAGGTGTCAGGAGGAAGGGCATGGAGTGAGGTTCATCGCATTAAGCGGGATGGCCTAAGTGGAGCATGGCCTCAGATAGGTGAATGCCGAGACGGGAAGCTTTCCCGGCGAGTGACCAGCTCACCGCGCGAGAGGACTCCAGGAGTGGAGCTCTCGCCCGGGGTAGCCCTCTCGCCATGCAAGAGGACCCTATGGGGGAGTTCTCGCCAGGTGCCACTTTGGTTCAAGGCCGGTTCAGGTAGGGTCGGGCCCACCTTTTGGGCCCCAGGGGTGTTTTACATTTTTACCCCAGGTGGTCTGCATTTAGCCCTTGTGGACAACGGAGTTTGGCTATTGGCAGACCTAGCCAGGGATGTTCTGGTAATTTCAGGGTGGTGTAAATTGGTTATTTGCAGTCCCAGTTCAGAGGCCTATAAATAGACCAGTAAGGTGTCTTAGAAGGGCAAGCTTTCTTGACTCCTTCCACTTCTTCTAAGGCACCTAGCTCAGCATTGGCTAGGGAGGGGAAGAGCTTTAATCTCTTCCGGGTACGAGGTGGGACCTCCTCGCTGGAGCCTCCGGTCTAGTTCTTCGCCTCGAGTGTGATCCTAAGGGAGTAAGCGTGAGCTGCCCCAATAGTTCTGAGCTTTAGGAGGAATCGACCTTGTTGGTTCCAACAAATTTTCTAATTTTTTGTAAATTAGATAGAGATGTTGATTTGTGATTCTTTCTTCCTGATTAGAGTATTACGTTTTTTTACTGCTAGAACTAATCACTTTATTTTTGATAGCAAATGTTTGAATTCATAGAGATGTATCTTATGACATTCTTGTTGTAATTGTTTGAAAATAAAATGAAGATTAGAGGAGACAAAGTTGATTTTGACTCGGATGAAGATGATCTGTTGTTTGCATAGATCAATTATCAGTTTGAATTTTGCAGTTCTGCTTATTTTCATGTTTGAAATATTGGTTTGGGTTTAGTTTTATCAGTTATCTAAAACTCATATTTATGTTTTCTGGAAAAACTCATGTTTTGGTCTTTATTAACTTTTGCTTTAAGTAATTAACTTAATTTATGTTAACATCTATATACAATATAGGAGAAGATTGTTGAGGTATATTGATTATATGTGATAGGTGCTTAACGGGTTAGGTTTAGGATCCGGATGACATCCAATAACCCGTCGTCAGGATTTAGAATTACGCCTATAAATACCCCTGCTGGGGGCAACGTGGTGGTTATTTCCAAACTTGACGGCCACACAGGATGCTTCGAGTGCACTAACAGTTATTCCACATCCCGTGAAGAATCGCCCATTTAAAAATTTGATACCTTGCTTGCCTTCTCCCGAATTTGCACATCACTTGGTTAGGGAGGGGAGTTCCTATACACTCATGACTGTGGTGGGACCTCCACAATGTAACAAGGCCATGTCAATTGTTCACTTCATGTCTATGCGAATTTAGGGGATGATCAATTTTGGACCTTTTGGTCATTCTTTTGATCCAAATTTTGTGAACCGATTTCTTAATTCCAAGAACTATATTCTAATCAACTTGAAGTTTTTTTTATTTTTACTTTAAATAAGTTTTTAATTAATTTTATCTTAGAATACGTAAAATAATAACAGTAATAGTAGAACTACTGAACTATTTTCATGAACTTTATGACGTAATCATTATTTTTTGTTTTATTTATACCGTTTTGATGAATTTTATGATGTAATCATTGAAAATGTGGACTCTCTGTGCATAATATCGGGTGATGGTTGATGAGGCATCGTATATAATTTACAGGAGAATCATTGTGTAATTAACCTGTGTCCTGTGACCCCTACTAATTTGGTGGGAATCATGAGGGTAATTGCTGCCGGCACGATCGGCGCACCCGATCCATGCATGATTCGCACGCGCGATCCCATCACGTGCACTGCCCAAGCAACCGCTCGCAGAAGACCGCCGCCGCCGGCGGCGGCAACGTTCACCTGACCGGCCCCCGTGAGGCCGGTGCCGGGCAGCGTTTTCCAGTCGGCCTCCTTGAGGGCGGCACCGGGTGCCGCCCGCTCAGCCTCATAAAGGTGAGCGCCAGGCGGCCTCCGCCCGGGTGGCCTCCGCCAGGCCGGCTTCTGCCTGGCCGGCCTCCGTGAGCTGAAGATGCCGTCGGACGCCACCCGCCGATCTCCTCGAGGCCGTCACCGGGAGGTATTCGCCCGATCGTCCTCCGTGAGGCTGGCGTCGGGCGCCGCCCAGTCAACCTAGCTCATAGGGGCCGGCGGCGGGCGGCCTCCTCCTGGCCGGCCTCCGTAAAGCTGGCGCCGAGTGCCGCAAGCCGACTTCCGTAAGGCTAGCGCTGGGTGCCGTAGGCCGGCCTACGCCGAGCGGCATTCGCTCGGGTGGCCTCCGTGAGGCTGGTGTAAGGCGCCGCCTGGTTGGTCTCAGAGAGGTCGGTGTCGGGCGGCCTTCATCCGGCCGGCCTCTGTGAGGCCGAGGCTGGGCACCGCTGGCCGGTCTCCTCGAGGTCAGCGACCTCCCAGTCGGCCTCCTGGTCGGCCCTCCTCAGCCAGGTCTTCCCCCAGTAGGCCTCCTGTTAACCACCACCATCCAATCGTCCTCCTGCGATCAACGTCATCCGATACTTAGGTAACCACCCGCGTAACCACCAGCATAACCACTGATAGTGGTGGGTGCAAATAGTCTTGATGGTGATGGTATGCGAATAGCGAAATTAAAGAAATAATTCACACTGAAAACTATAGGAAATGTGGTCTACAATTCATATTTTTGGTGGTTACGGTATGCGGATAACCGCGTAACTACCATAATCACCCGTGGGACCTATAAATAAGACCCAAAAACTCTCATTTTTAACTTTCTTCTCACAGTCTTCTCTTCACAGTTTAAAGCTATGTCAAAATCCTCCTACGAGCCTCCTCTCTTCGAAGGCTTCCAGAATTCACCTGTCCACAATCCTCCAGAGGGTGAGACATTCTGTTGGCCACTCCAAAAGTTCTCATATGCGCAGGACGTTCTACAAGCGCTCCTCTGCAAATCGCCGCTGCTCACCGATGCAATGCACTAAATTCGGGCAATATTTGAGAGCATTCTCCAACAACAATAAATGAAAGATTTTGAGCTCAGCGAGTGGCGGTCTATCGCCCAACGAGCGCACATGTGTTTTCTCTCCACCCCCAAGCTGTAACGAGGATCGGCTTATCGCCCTCGATTTCTCTGATACCTTGTAAAATAACGCAAATTGTGAAGTTTGACTAGCACCGAACCGAACAAGGGCGGATCTAAGGGGGCCGACAAGGGCCCCAGCCCCCCAAGGATTTTGATAAAATAGATGATGAATTTGGGTTCATCCCGTCAAGCCAATGAAGTTTTACTACTTATACGTCAAAAACGGTTTCCGAATAAGGGAGGAAGGGGTCCGGAAAGATGGAGATATTTAGGTTTTTTTATTGGAAGATGAGAAAACGGACATGGGAGCTAACTGGTTTAATTAATTTTTGTGGAGATGACATATGTAAACCTAGTTGAGATAGTTGCAACCAATTTTAACCCTGATGTTGAAACCCGGATACCGGTTCAACGGAGTTCAGACTGGGAGAGAATAATTCAAATTACTTAGCCCGTCGTCGGATGCTCAAGGCAGGTCAGTTGGAGCCCGAATTCAGCCTTCACTAATTTGAGATAGTACCCTACACTCAGACCCGATGAGCTATAGCATGGAGGTCCAACTGCTCACCCAGAAGTGCGTATCCCCCCCCCCTAAGCCAAAGGCTTAGCTCGATACCTTGGATTGCACAGAGCAAGAATTCTCTGAAATCCCGGAACTCTGTGAGGCTGGGTCTGCCTTTCTAAGGTGTTTTGAGGGTTTATTTATAGGAAAATCCCAAAACAGGGTAAAACCGTCTTTATGACCAACAGATAGCGACCTCCGCCATTTGACTTTTGCTATTGGCACCCCTGATTAGTCTGTGGACAGCGGAATCCCGTTGTTTGAGATTTTTATAGGCAGACAAGGCTAAAATGTGAGTAGATGAAAGGGTGGACTAGCTCTCCTCATCAAGGCGAGTTCACGAAGAGGGCGGTGTTGCCTCGCTTGCGTGTGCCTCAGTGCGCGTCTGCCCTTGCCTTAGGGACTCATTAGTAGAGCTGGCATCTGGCTGGGGACTCCGGCTCGCTGTCGACGAGGTCGTCTTGCCTGACCTAGTTTCTCCTGATGGGCTCACCCTGCCCTGGTTGGACGTAGTCTAGCCTGGGGTCGCTAAATTGGGGTTATATACCTGTCAAGTCCACCTTTTTCTTTACTCATAGCTTCTTTGAAATTTTTGAAAGAACCACTATCGTCATCTTCAACACGACATCTTCTTTACTTAACTCTGGTAATGATAGTTTTAACTTTAAGACAACCTAAACACCTAGAGGGAGGGTGAATAGGTTCTTTTCCTTGTTTTAAACTAAGGCAGAATATAACTTTAGTTCTTTGATATAAGCCTCAAATCTCTACAGCTAACACAGCATATACAATCACAGAATCTAAAATTACACAAGCATCACAGATTGCACATAGGTTTATAGTGGTTCCCCAAGGTCTGGGTACATCCACTTTCCCCCTTCACCTATCTAGCAGTGTGCTAGATTCGGCCTAACTTCTTCCTTCTTCTCAGATCCACAGATCTTACAGCTCAGAACCTTGAAAGGTTCCTACAACTCAGAACCCTATAAGGTTCCTACAACTCAGGCTAACAGCCCTACCTCATCCTTGTCATACGGCCTACAACTCAAAGAACTGATTCTCCTACACTCAGGCACAAACAGCCCTACCTCAGCCTTGCCACAAGGCCTACAACTCAGAGAACTGATTCTCCTACACTAAGCCTTTATAACACAGGCTTACAACTCAGAGATCTGAATCTCCTACACTCAGCCTTTATAACACAGGCTTACAACTCAGATCTTTGAAAAGATCCTACAGAAATTGATAAGTAATTTGAAGGATTCTTACCCTTGTTAAGAGAAAAAGGATAAGACAATTCTTGATCAGCTTCTTGATGAAATTGGTGGCTGAAATCAACATGTTCTTAGCTTTCTTCAAAGTTTCTTGAATCTGAACTCAGTAGGGTTGATCTCCTTTAAAGTTGACTAACTGGCAGCTTCCTTCTTGGATTCCAGAAATAGATCTGGATCTTCTTTGTAGAATAGTTCAGGATCTACTTCTTAAGAGACTTGTGATTGTCTCCTTCTTGACCTCAAAACAGCTGGAGCTGTCTCTCCCCAAACCTTCTGAAGTTACTTCTGAATTCTGAATGAATTCCCCTTAGACAAAATCTGAGTGGATGATCACTTCAGAATGTCTTCTTAGATCTTCTCACAAAGATCTTCTTCTGTGACTTGCACTTTCTTGATCAGAGATTAATCTCACAATAGTTGTGGTACTTGTATATATTGTCACCTCATATTCATCCTTTGATTTGACACAGTCCGTCTATATATAGGCTTCACCTATGGTAACTGGCTGATCTGGTTTCTAACAAACTTCTGACAAGTCTTACAGCTTCAGTAAACATGTTGTAACTCACAGCTGTCAAGTCTTCAAACAGTTCTTGAGTCTTTGTCTTTGTCAGTAAAGCGTCGAGACTATCATTAAGTGTCGAGACTGACTGTCATAAAGTGTCGAGACTGACTGTCATAAAGTGTCGAGAAAATCTGTCAATATGTGTCGACACAAGTGACTTAAGTGTCGACACAGATTTTGGTGGTGTAGACATAGCTGCCTTGATGTCGACACAGCTTCTTGACACTGCATCTTGATAATGTGTCGACACTAATTATTTGTGTCGACACAATCACTTCTTCACTCCACAGCAATCATCTATGTTGAACCTTTGCTGAGTGTCGACACAAGTCCTGTGTGTCGACACTGTTGATTTAGTCTCAGAATTTGTGTGTCGACACTACCTCTAGGTGTCGACACAGTTGATGTCGACTCTGCTTCTGTGTGTCAACACTGCCTCCCGGTGTCGACACAGTTGATGTCGACTAACTATTCTGTGTGTCGACACTGCCTCCCGGTGTCGACACAGTTGATGTCGACTAACTATTTCTATGTGTCGCCACTGCCTCCCGGTGTCGACACAGTTGATGTCGACAATAAAATTCTGTGTGTCGACTACAAAATTCTGTGTGTCGACACAATTGCTTCAGGTGTCGACACAGCTTTTCCAAGTGTCGACACAGACTTCCTTAAGTGTCGACACATGGACTAAGAAACTTTTTTTCTGCATTTTAGCCAATACTTAACTTGCACATATAAACTCAAAATAACATCAAATACAATTTGATGTATATCATTGAGCTAAGTGAGGCTTCTCTAAATCAGGTATACATTTTCCAATGTACCCACCATGTAATCTTGTTTATTTTATTAGTGTTTGTTTTATTATACTCTAAGAGTACACGAGGTCAAAACCAATGAATTTTGACTACTGTTTCTCAAATTTCTTGAATAGTTTGGGAACCCCTTGTTAAAATTCTCATTCTCTGCATTATGAGCACGCATCCACACTTTTATTTTGAATTCGTTTTAATACAAAATTCTCTTACTTCAAGGAGAAACTTTAATATGCTCTTAATGGTGTTGAGGAATGATGACAGCAATAAGATTAGTCGAATCTTTAAGTACTGATGATAGCACTTTTATTACAACCCATACTTTGTAGCAAACATGTTATCTTAAAGATTTTCATTGCAACCAACATATTTTTTTGTTAAATTTATTTACTTCATCACACAACTATTTAACCTGAACACCCGAACAAACAAATCAAATTAGAATTGTTTATGCTTTTTATATACCCACATCTCAAATTATTGAAAAGTTAATAGTATTTATATTGTAACAAAGATCCACGCAACATTCCATTTATTTTTAAAGCTGATTAAAGATTGAGCTCAGATGTCTCTAAATAGATAAGCTGCAATAAGAAACATTTTTATGACCTAATTATGATATCTATATGTGCAAATTTTTGTATATATATTGATCATGAAAAAAATTATCGTCTTTCGATTGGGCCCCCCTAGTCAAACTTCCTGGATACGTCCCTGGAATCGATCACGTGGTTTTTCACCCAATTTACGGGTTTTCCACATTAAAATTTATCTTTTCCATTTCTCTACTTACGTTGTGACTATTTGCGCGCTTGACCGCTCCATGGGCTAAGGCGGCATAATTTAGTCCGGTCTACCAGAAGCCTCGAGCGATTTGCAACAATGGTAATATTTTTTCATGCAGAAGGAATGGGACTTAAAGTACCCCCCAAAAGATGAAATTTTATGGTTCAGGACACGAACGCGGTCCACAAACAATGAAAAGAAGGGAAATAGTGGGACCTACGATGCACATATTTACTGTGCACCGCAAAACCCACAAAACAGAGCATTTCCCTTATTTTTCGTTGGTCTCGAATGCCAGCTGGCGTCCGGGATCCGGACAACAAATTTTATCCCCCAACAATGGTACCTTCATGATCGACGCACAGATCTCTCTTAATTGAAAATATAGTTTTTTTATTTTAGTTTTATTGCGGATTAACTCGACATCCCGGTTGGGCCGGAATTCTTGGAACATCTTAGCTCTCGGAACGGTCGAGCGCGCACAAAGCCAAAAGAGTGGGTTGATTGTACACAAGCAATTTTAACGTGAAAAAACCCCTCAACTGGATAAAAAAACATGTGATCGGATCTGTGCCGGTCAAAATCCACTATTTCTTGGAGGTTACATATGGTTCGTGAAGTCGAGGGTGACAGGCCACCTCTCGTTACAATTATGGGGTGAGAGAGCACTTTGCACGCGGCGGACGACATGCTGTCGCGCCGGAAGTTGTTACAGGTTGCGCTTCGCGTCAGTGGTCTGCGGATAGCGACTTGCTGATTCTGGAAGGGAAGCGGAACACTTGTTCTTGCAGTTACTGATCCGCTTGGGACTTGGACAATTTGGCTTTGTCGGGTGGTTGCGACTTGACCCGCTTGCATGTGGCTTGTGTGTGGCTCGTAGGAGGAAATTGGCAGAGCTTCAACCTGAGGAAGAGGGAGACTCCGAAGAGAAAGATCAGAAAAAGATGAGAAATGAGAAGGTCTGAGGTTTCTTTTATAGGCTCCAGGAGGTGGTTACGGTAGTTATGCGGCTATCCGCACACTGTAACCACCATTATAAATATTTTTACTATAGTTTTAAATGCGTGTATCCCGCTATTTGGAGACCGCCATTAATAAATAATAAAATATTTATTAAATTTTCCCACTAATCTGGTGGTTAGTGGGTGGTAACACGCGTATCGAACGGCCGAGGACGCTCCCCCCTAATCGGACGGCGAGAGCGGGCCTCCACGGGCGGCCGTCGAACTTGCCGCCAAGTTCGCCGGCGAGGGAGGGCCGCCGACGACGGCCAGGGAGGAGTGGTCGCTCTCCTTGGCCTCGCGCCGGCGGCCGAGGGAGGGGGCGACCTCCCCCTTGGCCACCGGCAGCCTAGGCGAGGGGCGGTCGTCCCCCTTGGCCGCACGGGCGGCCAGGCAAGGGGGAGGCCGCCCCCTTGGCCACCGACGGGCAAGGCTGGGGGGCGGCCCGGTCGGCCTCCCCCCTTGGCCGCACGGCGGTCGGGCGAGGGGGAGGCCCCCCCTTTGATCGCCGACGGCCAAGGAGGGGGTCGGCCCGGTCGGCCGCCCCCCGTGGCCGCACCGGCAGCCGAGCGAGGGGGCGGCCGCCCCCTTAGGCTGCATGAACGGGGGCGGGAGGCCGGGGAGGAGGCCAACCGCCCGCCGCTGGCGAGGTGTGGTGGTTTCCTCATCATGCGGAGTGGGATCGGCGTGCGGGGATCGGGTGTGGTGATCGCGTGCGCGGTCAAACCCGTGATCCCACTCCTTTTGGGTGGAGATCATGGGGGTGTGTCATGTGCCCCCCTTATTTCCTCTAAAATGGGGTTCATCCCCGACAAATTTTTTGTTTTATATTATATATATATATTATTTTAATACTAATTCATAATGATTATGGTAAAATAATGCAGTGGTTGTGATGAATGTTAATGTGTCACCATCACATATGAGAATTCACCCAAATATGTAACTAAAATTGGCGCATGACACTTCAGACCGAGTTTAGGGTGAACGAGCTCTTTTCATTCTAGGCTGCAGTGCCGATGCACCGACTACGCCCTTGCGATCCCAAATTGCAGGCGCATGCGCTTCGCCCTGTGCGTCTGCACAGGGCTCACCCATGCGCACTCGCGTCTCTCTCTCTCCCTCTCCTCTATTTCTCTTCCTCCACCTACTTATTGTAACCCTCCACCGGAAGCTCGTAATCAATGAGGCGGATACGTGTGATGTCGTGAAAGATCTTTTACGGATGTCAAAATTATAGACAAATATTACACTTGAGAATCAAAATAAATTTTTTATCTCATTCAAATATAATTTATAATAGTCCACTCACATTTTATTGTCGCCTCACCTGCGTGTGCCTCGGCGCGCGTCTGTCCTTGCCTTAGGGGCTCATTCATTGAGTTGGCATCTGCCTGGGGAATACGGCTAGCTAGCGGTCGTCGAGGTCGTCTTGCCTGACCTAGTTTCTCTTGATGGGCTCACTCTGTCCTAGTCGGTCGCAGTCTGATCTGGGGTCGCTAAATGAATCAAGAATAGTGCATCCTACACGACAAATAGATCAAATTACTCGAGCACTTGGCAAATTTGCCGATTTCTTAGCTCCTTCTGTGACATCGGTTTCTTTTTTAAATAAGAAGTTGAATTTCTATATTGAACATATGTCCTTGTATATACTCTCATGTCCTATTCCATAGAAAAGTTCTCCAAATGAAGGAGTGAGTTTCATCTATTATTAAGTTTACTAATGAAATGGCCCTCATGGATTCCATTTGTTAGGGGGTTCTGTTTTTTCTTTTATATATACAACATGGAAGAAAATGTCAAGGATATATAAGAAGATTATTCATTATATATAAATAATAAAATAAGATAAAGATGGTACTAAAAAAATATGAATAGTGAAATAGGGACAAATGTATTTTAAACATGACATGCATGCTAAGCACCCCACATGAATGATTTGACAAGTCTTGACTTGTAGTCACTGACTCACTGGAAGCAATTAACAATATTATATATGTTTATTTATTTAACTCAAGGATAATATTTTGCTCTACAACAAAGGAAGAAATTTCTATTGATTGTTGCTTGGCTGACAAAATTTTTTTGAGTTACTTCCAAATTATTCTTCTTTTTGCTTTATTTTTTTTGTAAAAAGAAGCCAAAGAATAATACAAAGAAAGCTGAGGGATAGCTTTTATAAACCTTAAAAATTGGATGTGTGCATGAGATTAAGAAAATATAATGCAAATTACCAAATAAAATTGATTTGTGTGTGTGTGTGTGTGTGGGTGGTGGGGGGGGGGGGGGGGGGGGGGGGGGGGGGGGATTTGAATGAAATGGGAGAGGCCAATGACCTTGATCGCAATGCGCATCAATTAACCAGGATCATTCAACTCATGAAAATTAAAAAGAACCGAGAACCGGACCGAACCGAATGGTTTGGGTTGGTTCCAAAAATGTTAATTTGAAATCCTTAGCGAGCGTGATGTTAATTTTAAATAGACGTGTGCAAAAATAACCGAAGAACTGAGAACTGGACCGAACCGAATGGTTTGGGTCGGTTCCAAAAATGTTTGGTTCGGGTCCGGTTCCCATAATACCAGAACCGACAATTCGGTTTGGTTCCTGGTCCCAAGGGTTGAGTATCCAGAACTGACCCGAGAACTGAATATAAATGCTAAAGAAAATATTTTGAGACAACTGTTATAATCGTATGAATAAATACGTGAAAATAATCGAGAATATAGTCGTATGACTCAAAATAATATTTATTATACTTGCGTAGTTATTGTATGACTTTAATATTATATAGAGTCGTGATTCAACTATTTTAAGATATTGAAACTTATATTACAAAAAATCATGAGTTGGTAGAGTATTTTTAAAATTATTTTTAGACATAGGTAGAACCGAGAATCGATCCGGAACCGAACCGAAGCAAACGGTTCGGATCCGGTTCTATACATTAGGACCGTGGGTCGGTTCCGATTCCAAAAGTTTAGAACCGAACCTATATGAATCGGTTCTTGGTTTAGGGTGGAACCGAATCAAATCGATCCGAGTTGCACCCCTAACTTTGAACGAAGAACTCTTCATGTTGCAACATGATACGTAAATAAAATGTTTTTTTTTCTCATCACCAATCTTTCATAAAATTTTCAAACATACAAGTTGTCTCAATAGTTTATGCATGATCCACAGTTTTAATTTTATAATTTTGTAAACAACACTGACATTTGGATTTAACAGACTAGCTAGTTGAACCCAAAAGCCAGGCCAAACTTTAAATGGCTTGGTAAAATGTATGCTGTCCCTCACTAATCTTTCATATAATTTTCAAACATTTAGACTCTGTTTGGGGGACTTATTTTCACCGGTCAAGCGGTCACGTCCGTATGAATCGGGACATAATTAAGTCCCGGTTCATGCGGTCACGGCCGCTTGATCGGTGAAAATAAGTCCCCCCAAACGGAGCCTTAATTTCAACCTTCTCATTGTTACTTCCATTGTGTGTAGGACAAAATGTATGGAATTTTCCATCTACTAAGGCTCCGTTTGGCACAGTGGTGGCGGTCATGAACATGAGGATTAAATTGTCATTTGTTAAAGCCCACCTAAGGAACTTCATCCACTTTTATGTTCAAACGGATGATGTTTGTTAGGTGATCCTTAACGGATGATGGTTTAACCCATGCATTTACGACCGCCACCACCATGCCAAACGGAGCATAATGCTTCGTTTGGCGCGGTGGTGGCGGTCGTGAACGCGGTGGTCATGAATCGTCGTTCGGGAACGCCCTACCTCACCTAAAAAAATTAATCCATGCATTTTATACTCAAAACTAGTTTATTTTCTTGGAAGCGGTAATAACCTTTGGGTTGCTACTAATTTTAATTTTAAGTTTTGCTATTAATCCTTCCAAAATTTGATTTCTCCGTTACAATTTACCATCCTATGTTCTCAGCCTCATTAATCCAAGAAATTCAATATATATACGCATATATACATAAAACATTTATATCTATGCTAGTATGCTACAGTAAAAAATACTATTTGGTTAGACATTCAACGTTTTGATTTTATCCTTCTTATTACAAAAAATTCAATCTCACTGATTTATATTTTTTTAATTTTAAAATGTGTGTTCTCATATAGGCAAAATCTCATACCTATAATAAAAAATGTGTTTTTTTGTCGCTCGCAAACCCCCATGCACATGAAAAAAATGAGTGATGAGTGGAATATAGTATTCGGGCTTTCGAGCAGCGGGAACGCCGTCATGCTGGGGCAATGTCGTGCCCGGATTACTATCGAACTGGGCATTGGGAACCGTCCCCATACACTATCATGTGTGTTTTTGTGTGTGTGTGGGGGGGGGGGGGGGGGGGGGACGGTGTGGGTGTGTGTGTACGAGTGACAGTACACGGGGGGCATTCTGTGCCCAGCGCGACAATACCCGACCCGTAAGCCCGCCCCCTCGTTATCATGTAATTTTTTAAATTAAAAATATCATATTTTTTTATTATATATATTTTAATTATTTTTCTTTTTATGATTATTCTATTTATATATAGTTGGATGGAGAATTTATGTGCTAATCAAATATTATTAATAATATATATTTTCTAGTATAAATGTAAAAGTGCTGGTGACGTAATGGCTCTTCCGATCTAATCAGTTCAAGTCTCATCGGACACCATTTTTAAATTTGATTTTTATTATTTTCATTCTTTCTAATTATTTGACATGAAGCGGGTTTGCTAGGCAAAGCGGGCGTGCCTATATGCAGATTGGGCGATTCATCTTTTTGCAGACCCGCCCGACGGGCTTTAGTCTTTTCAAAATCCAATGGGTAAAACGGTAATTTCCCATTATAGGAGAGTAGGCTTATTAAATTATAGATTTATGACCCCCCCCCTACTATCTTAGGTATAGGAAATTAACCTATAGAAAATTAGACAGACGGTCATAATTCATTTGTTCTATGAAGCACCGACACTTCAAAATGCCCAGCGTGTCGGTGTTGGGGAGTCCGACACTCGTCCGACTCTCCGACACTCTCCGACACTCGAGTCGGAAATCCGACACTCGAGTCGGAAATCCGACACTCGAGTCGGAAATCCGACACGCTAGCTCACGCGGGACTCGCATGTCCCGCTCAATCGGACACGCGTGTCCCTAAGTTAGCTACTCATAATGAGACGGGTGGTAATTTATCTTGAAAGTATCTTTACCCCTTTCTAGCATTTCAAATAGTAAAAGTGGATCTACTAGTGACGTAGATATTTTCTCTTGAAAAATGAAGATTGAAAGCGGAGAAAAAAGTTTGCATGTGAATTCATTATTTTTACTGATGATATATAATAGGAATGTGTTAATGTTCTATCATTTTTTGATCATTTGTTAAGTTTTGCATTTGAATATTTGATGAGTAATATTTAAACATGACTTAACTTATTTAAATATTTATTAATTGTTTATTTTTTTAGTTTTTGTTAAATGTTTTAGGATTTTCATAATCATAAAAATTGAATATTTAATATACGTGTCCAGGCGTGTCGGAGTATTGTATTTTTTGAGAATTGACGAGTCGCGTGTCGTGTCGTGTCGTATCGCGTGTCCCGTCTCGGTGTCGGTGCAACATAGATTATCGAACGGCTGAGATGTTATGATCTACTCAGATCAGACGACTAGGAATGATTCGTCGATCAGATTACACCATATATATTATAGAGAGAGAGAGAGAGAGAGAGATTCTAATGTGAGAGAAAGAGATTGTAATGAGCTCATGATATGGCATAAGAGCACACACTATTATGTATACACTAATACACATACACTTAAAACTCATGCATCTAGAATCTATACCGGCTGCCTATTACTGGAGTTTAGCGCGCCCCCTATTAAAACAATTCTCTCTCTCTCTAACTCTCTCGTTCTCTAGTACTTAAAAGATTTGAATAAAAAAAGTAATAAAACAAATAACGAGTGGGTAGATCCACTGCAGACTGCAGAGGGGAGGGCTCTGACATTTATATTTCCCATACTGAGACTAATGTCTGTCGTTTTCGATCCCGCAGATGATAAATATTATTTACTATATTTAGTACTGCAGCTGCTCAGTCACAGTGGGATGAAAACCTGACTGAATGAGAAACGTGCATGGGCTAAAGAGCCGCCGCGAACCCAGCCATTTTTTTCCGCGCGCCAACAAACAACCCCTATCACATGTCTCTCTCTCTCTCTCTCTCTCTCTCTCTCTCTCTCTCTCTCTCTCTCTCTCTCTCTCTCTCTCTCTCTCTCTCTCTCTCTCTCTCTCTCTCTCTCTCTCTCTCTCTCTCTCTCTCTCTCTCTCTCTCTCTCTCTCTCTCTCTCTCTCTCTCTCTCTCTCCCTCCCAACACACCGTACTTTATCCACGGATCCGGATCCTCTCCATTTCAAATGAAATGGAGGAGATTCATTTCATATCTAGTAGATAACATTAGTTCAAAAAAAATCTTGTGACTCAGAATTTTTTGAATAAAAAAATATAAATGGATGGAAAAAAACTTAACCCGTTAGATCAAAAAGCAAATTATCCTGCTCGTGAAATGGATCCCCTCCATTTCATTTGAAATGGAGAGGATCCTGATATCTTATCCACCAACGCTATTCCAAACACTTCTTTTCATTATTACTGTATGCATTTTGTCACGTTCGTTGCTATCGTGCTTCCTGCGCCGCGATTCATCTTCACCCAGTTTCAAAAATATTCCTGGGTTTTGATGTAGGCGGGCGCGAGGACAAAAAGACGCTCTCCCCGTCCCGTTTGGGAGGTTTTTTTCCTTCTTTTAGTTTTTTGGAAAACGTACGCCGCCGTTCATGATGTTGTGTTCGTTTTCTCTACTATAATATTATGGACGGTTGCGTTTTCCAGAAAACAGAAAGGGGCCTTAGTTTCATATTTGGCCAAGTGCAGGATTAATCTTGCGCCCCTAGCCTTCTCCTTAGAACACTACTGTACAAGTGTTCATAATTAATCTAAAGATTCAACACCTGATTGTATTTAGGGTTCTGATAAAAGGACATATATGAACAGGTAAACAGAGCAGCTCCTGAGCCCAATAGAAAAATGGATTCTAATTTCAGCCCATGATAAACTAATATACCCACTGAGGAATTTTTGTTAAGCATGTTATGGAGCAATGAGCAATTAATGCCCCCCACTTAATGGGCTCATTGAGAGCTAGCCTTTATTACCCATGCCATGACTTCTCTTGATCTTTAATATTATTTAGGTGGATAATATTGAGTGATACTGCACGAGGGACTCCCAAGCGACCTATGACAGTATACGGCTGCGACAGTGATGTTAGGAATTAAAGCTCTTTTTAATGCTAGGACTATTTTGTAAATCTATTCCGGGGACTATTTTGTAAATCCATTCCGGGGACTATTTTGTCTTATTCTCCAGTTTTCTAGACGCTACTATTAAAAGTATAAGTACATGTATGCTCTGTCATTTCAATGAATGAATAGAAACATTGTTATTCCGGGTGATCCCACTCTCTCATTTGCATTGCCTGTCGTGCTCTTCACCATCTTTGTAAATCTATTGCTTGGTTCTTTTCCACATTTTGGTACCGGAGCCAGGTTAGTCATCAAGGATCGTGTAGCATCTGAATCATTTTGATCATCTTGCTAGATCTCATCATATGGCGTCTTCATCTTCCAACCAAGCATTTTCATAAACTCAAACCGGCATTCCCTTTTTTAAAGGCAACGCATATGATTTCTTGAGCAAGCAAATGAAAGTCTACTTCATGTCTCAAGGGTTGTGGGACTTAGTCCAAACTGGATTCCTTTAGTCATCTGGAGATAATCAGGATGCAGCACGGCTCAAAAACCTGCAAGAAAACTAGAGGAGAGACGCAAAAGCTATTCTTGCAATCCAGCAAGGTGTAGGGATATCTATTTTGCCCGTAATAATCGATGATGAATCCGCAAATTAAGAAGAATGAGAATTTATGTGCTTACAGTCCTCTGGAAGGAGTTTGATATTGCCAGGATGAAGGAAGGTGAGTCAGTTCATAGTTTCTTCTCACGGGTTACTTCCTTAGCAAACCAAATCAAGACCTATGGAGAGGATCTTCCAGAAAAAAAGGATTGTTTTAAAACTAATCAGCAGTATCACTTCAAAATTTGAGCATGTTGTAGCAGCCATACAAGAAGCCAAAGACATTTCCAAGCTCAGTATAGCTGATCTAATGGGATCATTGCAAGGACATGAAAAAAGAATGAAGAAGAAAGAGCCCCAAATAGAGCAAGCATTTCATAGTAAGTTATTACTTACTTCTGATAAGAAAAAAGATTGGAAAGGAAGACATAAAACAAGAAATCTGGAGGGTTTGGTGGAGAAAAGAAATATGAAAATAAAACCCCTAACGGCCTATTTTGCAAATTGTGCAATAAGAAAACACATAACCCAAATGATTGTTTTTCAAAATGCACAAGATGCAAAATTCAAAATCCTCTAAACAAGGATTGTTAGTTTAAAAACTCTAAATCCAAAGAAGAAGCCAATATTGGAGAACAATATCAAGAATCATTGTTCTATACATGTCTTCATTCCAGTCAAACAAAAGAAGAAGTATGGCTCTTTGATAATGGTTGCTCTAACTACATGACCAACAACAAATCTATGTTCATATATCTTGACGAGAAGCAAAAATCTGAAGTCACAATGGGTAATGGAGAAATATCTAATATTGAACGAAAAGGCACAATATCAATTGGACTGAAAAATGAAGAAACAAAAGTGATCCATGATGTCCATTATGTGCCAGGACTAACTCAGAATCTACTGAGTATTGGGTAGTTGTTGTGTAAAGGATATATTGTGCATTTTGATAATAAAGAATGCAGAGTAGTAAACAAAAACAACAATCAGCTTATATCCTTTGTAAAAATGTCCAAAAAAAAATTTCCTCTCACAATCAGCCAAACTACAACTACTGAATGTTGAAACCGAAAATCGGTCTCTTGTGGAGTTCACCCTTGGGGAAGGGGTGGTCGCGCACCTACTTCGCTCCTGCAAGAAAAACAACAAGGAAAAGAGAGCAAAGGACTAGACCAATGGCCCGGCGCGGAGGTCCCACCACACACCCAGAAGATCACTGAGCGCTTCCCGTCCTTAGCCAAATGCCGGGCTAAGGTACCTCAGAAAGCGCTTGAGGACTGGGAGATGAGTAAGCATGCCTTTCTAAGGTACCCCTTGGGTCCTATTTATAGGATTCTGAAGGTGATCTGCAAATAACTAACCTTTGTTATTTTGAAATTACAAAAAACTCCTCAGGCTGGCCTGCCAACAACCAAACCCCGTTGTTCAAAACAGCTATATGCAGCCCACCTAAGTCTGCCAACAGCGAGACTCCGCTGTTTTGACTGGCTAAGGGCAGGACAACATGGCAAAAGTGTTAAGAACCCCCCCCCCCCCCCCCCCACTGAGGTCTGTGCGAGTAACCCTTTAATGCCTCTACTCCGCGGGAGGCGCGAGCCTGGGCCGGCTCGCCTAGGAGACGCAGGTTAGAGAAGGCGTGGGCCGACCCGCCTAGGAGAGGCGGGCAGGGCTAACCTGCAAAAATAGGCGCGGGCCGGAGGCTGACCCGCCGGGGAGGGGGCGGGCCAGAGGGTGGCCCGCCTAGGAGGGCGCGGGCCAGGGGGTGGCCCGCCTAGGAGGGCGCGGGCCAGGCTGGCCCGTCTAGGAGGGCGCGGGCTAGGGCTGGCCCGCCGCTTGGGCAACCCTTAGATGTGCGGGCCGGGGGCGACCCGCTTGCATACGCCTGGGTACTTCGACGAACACGGGGTTATACACAATCCCCTCTCTTTGCGAGCTTTGCAAAAGGCTCGGAAAGAAACATCCAACCCCCACGTGTTCGGCGAAAGCCCTGCTAATCTGGAGGGAATCTTTTGGTGGGGCCCACCTTCTCGCTATAAATAAATTGTAGGGGCTCTAGGATAACTCTTCTTCTTTGCCCCCTTCTGCGATCTGTAGTCGGGAGATGCCTATGTCCGAGGAGATGCGGACTCTTTTGGCGGCTGTAAGGGAGGGTGCCCGGGATGCGGCTCGCGAAGCCGCCCCGTGGTTGGCACGCGGGTCGCCTGGCCCCCTTTTCAAGCCAAAGAAAGCAAAGGTCGTCCAGTGGTCTTTAGGGCGTGATGCCCCTGCCTCCAGCTCGGCCGGTGGTGTCGAGGTCATCCCCGAGGTATACACGTTTCTCCTACTCGATTCGCCGCCCTACTTCTTGACTTTCCTTTCCTTTTGGTAGAAGATACCTCGGGGAGAAAGGGCAGATGAGGGAGATCCCGGGCGCTCTGCCCTGGTGGTGGCCGATCGAGTCGCTAGTCCTTTGCCACAGGAGCTTATCCCTCCTGCGGCACCTCCGTCGCCAAGGCCCCACGGCCTGGGGAAACCCTTCGTTGCTCTTTGAGGAAAACCCTTCCAGGGTCGGTCAGGCACCTCTCGGCCTACTGAGGGTGCGGGCGACGTGCTGACACCAGGTGAATCCTCTAGCTTTAGCCCGCTTACTGCTGCCACTTCTTTTGACCTTATTTCTGCAGGCTATAACGCGATTTCCTCCTCCGACGCTGAGATGAGTGAAGGGTACTCGCCTCCCTCCGACACGGACCACATCTCGGAATACCTGGGAGACCCATTTGATGCCGAGAGGATGAAGACGCAAGTAACGCGACTGTTCCAAAAGCACACACTGCTGCTATGGGAGGTCTTCGACAGAGTGGAGAAGGACAAGGCCGAGACGGAGGAGCGACTCGCGGCCTTGGAAGGAGCAAGGGGTCTATCTGACGTAGACGAGGCGACCTCTCCAGGTGTACAAATCACGCGAGCCGAAGGGCGACTCAGGCATGCCTCGAAGCAGATTGATCGGACCTAGCGGGAGCTGTCGGCGGCCCGCGAGTATCACTACCCTCGCGTACCGCCCCGGACCAGCACGGGGAGGGGGGTAGGTGGAAATGGATCCCGCGTCGAGTTTTTTCCCTCCCCTCGCCGGCTGTGATCCGCTGGGTCCGAATCGCCTCCGCATGTAGCTGCCGAAACGCCCAGGGTGCAAATTTCTTTGCTTCAGACAGTCTAATCATTTGTAATAATTCAGGACCACTCTCGCCCGCCACGGGCGAGTATTTACTGCAATTTTATTTTGGTTGTGTTATCGTTCCGACCTCCGCGGGATGTGCGGGCGAGACACTCTGGCTCGGCCGGCTTTCCTTCGGTTGGGCTCGGCCTTGCCGAGTCACTTTGCCGGGCTATTGTTAGTTAGCACTGGCGAAGGCGAACTGGCTGCTCGCGGGTCGCGCGACAGGCGACACGCGCGCGAGTCATAGTTGGCTCGTATTGTGGTCGCTCTTCGATTATGCGGGCGCGAGTGCGAGCGGTTCGCGGCTGACCGACGGGTTGGCGAGGACCCGGATTGGGTTCGGAAGTCGAAACGTCAGGGCCATATTGCTATCCGCACTTTTCCCGCCAAAAGGGGTTTTTTCCCGCCCTCTCTCACTCTATAAATAGGCCCTGCCGGCCCCTTCTCACCTACCGCATTTAAGACTTCTTCTTCCTTCTAGCTCCTTGCGAGAAATCCCATATCCCGCTCGGTAAGATTACTGCATGATGGGTGGCGGCAGTGGCGAGACGGAGGGGAGGAGCAAATGTGCTTTGACCTTCTCCGAGCACGATTTCCCTCTCGCCGTCCTTACCGAGAGAGAATTTGTAGATACAGTCTGATAATTTTACTTTCAAGACAACCTAAACACCTAGAGGGGGGGGTGAATAGGTTCTAAAGCTTGTTAACACTTTTTGCCATAATTCAATTACAGAATTAAAACACACAGCACAGCAGTCACAGAAATTTAATCATCACAGATTGCACACTGTTTTATAGTGGTTCCCCAAGGTCTGGGTACATCCACTTTCCCCCTTCACCTATCTAGCAGTATGCTAGATTCGGCCAAACTTCCTCTTTACTCAGATCCACAGATCCTACAGATCAGAACCTGAAAAGGTTCCTACAACTCAGGCTCAACAGCCCTACCTCAGCCTTATCACAAAGCCTACAACTCAGAGAAGAACCTTCTCCTACACTCAGGCAAACAGCCCTACCACTCAGAGATCAATTCTCCTACACTCAGCCTTTATAACACAGGCTTACAACTCAGATCTGTATTGACAGATCCTACAGAAATTAGAAAAGAAGTTTTTAATGTCTTGCCTTTGTTGAGAGAGAAAAGAACAAGACAAATCTTGATCAGCTGATGAAATCAACTGAATCTGAGCTTTCTTCAAAGCTTCTTGAATCTGAACTTAGCTGAGTTGATTTCCAAACAGCTTCTTGTGAAACCAATTATGGCTTCCTTCTTCTTCTTCAAGAGGCTGGATCCCTCTCTATCCAACACCTTTGATGATACTTCTGAATTCTTGAAAGAACTCTACTTAGACAGATCCTGAGATCGTCTTCTTAGATCTTCTGATGAAGATCTTCTTTTGTGTATTACTCCTTCTTCATTTGATTTCTCAAATTGATTGCCAAAATTCTTAATCTCCTCTTTTTTTTCTCTCTGAATCTGTCTATTTATAGATCTTCTTCATGGTAACCGGCTGATTCGGTTTCTAACTGACTTCTGACAAGTCTGACAACATCAGTTAACCGGTTGCAACCCAAAGTTGTCAAGTCTTCAAACAGATCCTGTGTCTTAGTCTTGGACAGCAAAGTGTTGAGACAGACTGTCAGAAAGTGTCGAGACCAACTGTCTATATGTGTCGACACAAGTGACTTTGGTGTCGACACAGCCTTTGATGATGTCAACTAGTTTGCCTTTAAGTCGACACTGCTTCTTCAGAACTTCATCTTGAGAATGAGTCGACACAGAGAATTTGTGTCGACTCAACACTTCATCTTTCTTCAGAAAATAACTTGGTCTTGACTTGGCAGTGTGTCGACACAAGTCCTGTGTGTCGACACAGTTGTTGTAGATTCAGAACTCAGTATGTGTCGACTCTGCCTTCAGGTGTCGACATAGTTGAGGTCGACAATCTTTCTGTGAGTCGACACTGCTTCCCAGTGTCGACACAAATGTGGTCGACTATCTTTCTGTGAGTCGACACTGCTTCCCAGTGTCGACACAAATGTGGTCGACTATCTTTCTGTGAGTCGACACTGCTTCCTTTAAGTGTCGACACAATTATTCTGAAGTGTCGACACAATTTCTTCAGGTGTCGACATATGGACTTAGAATAATTTCCTGTATTCTTTAATACTTCTTCACCTGCACATGTCAACTTAAAGCAACATCAAATACACCTTGATGTATATCATTAAGCTAAGTTAGGCTTCTTCAAATCAGGTACACATTTTCCAATATACCCAACACAGTCGGCCACTTTGTCCCGCCTGGTTTTGAGGCGAGGCGGCCCAGGAAGGAGGAGCGAATAAATGAACTCTTCGCCGACGAGCTCGCGTTCCCCACGGCCCACTTCGAGGCGGTCCTTCGGCTACCTCTATGGCCGGAAGTCTGCCAAATCTTGAAGTATTATGGGGTGGTCTCAGGGCAGATGACCCCGAACTCCATTGTAGTGATCGTCGGGTTCGCCTGCTTCCTACGAGAGGAGAAGATCGAGTTCAGCCTCGCGGTATTCCGCAAGCTGTTCTCTTTCCGTGCGAATAAAGACAGGACCGCCTGCCTCGCCAGCAGCCATGTGAAGGTACAGGAGACCATCAACAAGATTCACAACTGGCTCAAGAAGTTCATCTTCATCAAGGGGGACTTCGGCAATGTCCCCTTCTCTCCCGTCCAACTCAGCAAGGCGAGCTACCGCCCCCCGACCCTGGGGGGTCATGAAGCGGGGTTGTTCGGGTTCTTCGCTGGGAAGAACTTTGAGGTGGCCTACCTCCGCCGAAACCTGGACGATCTCGCTCCCGTCCCGCCCGGTGAAGGTAAGCGGTTCACCCATCTACGCGTCCTTGATTTCGCCGAACATTCTCTAAGTCCCACGTTCTTACAGGCGAGCGCGACATTCCTATCCACCCGCCTTATGAGAGTGCGCGACTCGCCGCCGGCGAGCTGGCACGGGCCGAGGCGGCTGCTGCAGCCCATCGTGAGCTCTCGACCCCTGCTTCCGTGAAGCAACCCAGTCGCGAACAGCCCCAGGATCCACCACCGCCCAAGAAATCGAAGAAGGCGGGTGGTTCATCTTCCCCGACTCGCGACAAGGGCAAGGCCCCCGTGAGCCAACAGTCCATCGTTCCCGCGCCTGCGGCCTCTCAGGCCGTCAGATCTTCTGGCGGAGAGGCGGGCACATCGCAGCCGGCGGAGGAGGACCAGCCCGTCGCGAAGCCAACCCCCCGGGGTCATCGCAACTTTGGTTACGGTGAGGGGCCCGCGGACGAGACCGGAGTCCCGCTGCTCCAGTGGGACAAGGAGACCAACAGGGTCTACATATCCTCGCTGCTACCGAGCTGGTTGGAGGACGACTCCAGCAGCGGGGACGCTTACAACCTCGCCTTCGACGTCTACGGGCTAGAGGACGCCGCCATTTACGACGAGGAGGCGACGCGGGTGCTGATCTATGAAAGCGCGCGAGCCCAGTTTCGCAGCCTCGAGCTGGACCATATGGTTGGTCAGCGGTGTCTTCGGCTGGACAAGAGCGCCCCGTCCCTCACCAAGCTAATCGACGAGAACGAGGCGGCCCGCAAACTTGCCCAGGAGGAGGCGGACGAACTGCGGAAGCGGGCCGAAGCGGCGGAGGCCGCTCTCGCTCAGTACCTAGGCGGGGCGGTAAGTTCCTCAACTTGTCTCAGACTTTCCCCCCTTCTGCGCGACTTAACTCGGTTGTTCTTCCCTTCACAGGACGCGGCGACGGCCAGCCGACTGGGCACTGAGATCGCCACCCTTCAATAGGAGAAGCAAGCGCTTCAGGAGTGGGTGGACGCACTGGAGGCTGCTGTAGCCGCCCCGCCCCCATCTACAAGCGGCTACCAGCTCTCTCATTACAGCGATCACGAGATCGATGTGATGATGCAGAAGAACGCGGCTGGCGCGGCGAAGTACACTTTCCAGACGCTGCAGCAGGCCAACCTCATTAAGGACGACGGTGCCCAGCTTCTGGAGAGCGAGGTGGTACCAGAGCTATTTCTTTCGGTACCAGAGTTGGGCGACGGGTCCTACCACCATGTATAAGGGCCCGCCATTCAGGGCTCGCCTCACCGGGAGCTTGCATTCTGTTGCTGTATAGACCTGGGCTGACAGGCGGCTAGGACTGGCGGTCTGGTAGCCGGGCGGTCAGCCCGGCTAATCTGGCGGTTTGGTAGCCGGGCGATCTGGCAGTCTGGCGGTTTGGTTGCCAGGCGGTCTGCCGGCTAGTCTCTGGGATCTTGATGGTCGGCTGAGTGTTCTCTGGTAGTGACCGGGCGGTTAGTTCCTACTAACCGCACGGTTAGGCGGTCTGCTTGGCGGTTTGGCGGTTAACTTTGTAGATGTTGTCTTTTGTATTTTTAGTCCCACATTGGGTATTTGTATTCTCTCCCATCTCCTCCATGTCTTGTCTTCTCCAGGAGCCATGGGACACCGGGCAGGTTTAGCACCCGTCAACCCTGCCTCTTTCAACAAATCAAGAGCATACTTCCGTTGGGAGAGAACCAAGGAACCCGGTTTCCGAGAGATTTCAATTCCCAAGAAGTATTTTGGAGAGCCCATATCCTTCGTGACTAGGTGTTGGCGGAGATGGACCTTCGTCAAGGCTACACCAGCTTGATCGTCGCCAGTAAGAAGAATATCGTCCACGTAAACAGCTAGCACAACCAGACCCGAAGATGTCTTGCGAATGAACAAGGAGTGATCAGCCGAACTCCTGGTGAAACCGATGGCCCCAACGATGCTACTGAACTTATCGAACCACGCCCTGGGACTTTGCTTTAGGCCATAGATGGACTTCTTCAACCGGCATACTTGAGTCTCCCCCTGAGCAACATACCCAGGAGGTTGCTCCATGTAGACGTCCTCGTGAAGGTCACCATAGAGGAAGGCATTCTTGACGTCCAACTGCGAAATAGGCCAATCCCTGTTGACCGCCACCGATAAAAGGACCCGAATGGTGCTGAGGCGAGCAACTGGCGAGAACGTGTCAAAGTAATCAACACCATAGGTCTGAGTAAACCCTTTTGCAACAAGACGGGCTTTGTACCGGTCCACACTGCCATCAGGACGGAACTTGACGACAAACACCCAGTCACGAAGGATATGGGCTCTCCAAAATACTTCTTGGGAATTGAAATCTCTCGGAAACCAGGTTCCTTGGTTCTCTCCCAACGGAAGTATGCTCTTGATTTGTTGAAAGAGGCAGGGTTGACGGGTGCTAAACCTGCCCGGTGTCCCATGGCTCCTGGAGAAGACAAGACATGGACAGACAAATCACCTCCTCTATTGGATACTACGAGGTATCGGCGTCTGGTTGGCAAACTCATCTACCTTACAGTGACCAGACCAGACATCTCCTATGCAGTGGGAAAGGTCAGCCAGTTTATGCAGTCGCCTAGGGAATGTCATCTTCAATCTGCTCTAAGGATATTGGAGTATGTGAAGTCCGTACCTGGGAAAGGTCTTCTCTTTCAGAAAAACGGTCACCTAAGAGTCGAAGCGTACTCCGACGCTAGCTATGCGGACGACAAAGGGGATCGCAAGTCGACTTCCGGATTTTGCACGTTTGTTGGAGGAAACTTGGTTAGCTGGAAGAGCAAGAAGCAGTCAGTCGTCTCCAGGTCTAGTGCGGAAGCAGAATATCGTAGCATGGCATCAACCACGTGTGAGTTAAAATGGTTGCGGGCTCTCATGCTGGATCTTGGAGAGGTCTATAACTATCCTCTTCCCATGTTCTGTGACAACAAGGCTGCGATCTACATTTCCAAAAATCCGGTATTCCATGAGCGAACAAAGCACATAGATGTTGATTGTCACTTCATTCGGGAAGAAGTGTTGAAGAACCAGATTTGCACTCCGTTTGTTACCTCGGAGAAAGAGCTGGCAGATATATTCACAAAACCTGTGTCCGCCTCTTTCTTCCACATTTGCAGCAAGCTAGGCATGATTGACATCTATGCTCCAGCTTGAGGGGGAGTATTGCTGTATAGACCTGGGCGGACAGGCGGCTAGGACTGGCGGTCTGGTAGCCGGGCGGTAAGCCCGGCTAATCTGGCGGTTTGGTAGCCGGGCGGTCTGGCGGTCTGGCGGTTTGGTTGCCAGGCGGTCTGCCGGCTAGTCTCTGGGATCTTGATGGTCGGCTGAGTGTTCTCTGGTAGTGACCGGGCGGTTAGTTCCTACTAACCGCACGGTTAGGCGGTCTGCTTGGCGGTTTGGCGGTTAACTTTGTAGATGTTGTCTTTTGTATTTTTAGTCCCACATTGGGTATTTGTATTCTCTCCCATCTCCTCCATTCTATATAAGGGAGGTCATACCTTTGTAATAGATACCTTTTTCTGATAATAAAATTTCAGTTATACCCGTTCCGGCTTGTTTCTAGTTCGTTTCTTACACATTCGTCCTGCTTTTGTCGTGGCGGCGACGCGGGCCGTAGCCTAGTTTTTGTAATAATTTTACCTCTTGTGATTTCCCCAATGTACAGAACTCTTTTTTGATTTGAAACGCGAATATCATTATTTCTCGCATTCGCCCCTTTATTTCACACTTGTTATGATTTATTTTATCCTTGAATGTTTTCTTGGACGCTGCGGCGGTGAGCGAGCGAGTGAGGTCGTCTGCTCGTTTTAGACTCTGAACTTAGGCTTAAGAGCGAGGAGTAAGTTGGATAGTCGCGGTGCGAGGGAGCGACTTGCCTACTCCATCCGGGCTTGCTACCCCCATTCACGTCATTGGGCGGGCGAGAAAACCCTGGAGTGCATTTGGACTTTGTGCAGGCCGGCTTTCTGGGGGCCTTGGCGCGGCCGGGTTGTCACCGCCTGAACCCCTTCCCTGGGGCTCGCCGATCTCTTGGCAGGGGTCGGCTTTCCTGGCTCGCCATCGTGCTGAGATCCCTTCGTCGACCCGCTGATCCATTCGTGACGGGGGCGGCTAGCTCCTTCCCTTATACGCTGCTCCTGCCGAGATCCCGCCCACATCTGTCAGTGGGGGTCTGAGCGGGGCTCCCGGGGTCTGCTCAGGGTTTGGGATGGACTCCTCCGAGTGACTTCCAGCCCTGTCAGCTTGATGGGAGCCTTGTAGTGGGATTTGCTTGGGGCATGAGGCAGACTCCTCCGAGTGACATCCAGCCCTGCCAGCTTGGTGGGAGCCGGGCAGCGAGCTCCGCTCGGGGTCTAAGGTAGACTCCTCCGAGTGATATCCAGCCCTGCCAGCTTGGTGGGAGCCTGGCAGCGGGATATGCTCGGGGTCTGAGGCAGACTCCTCCGAGTGACATCCAGCCCTGCAAGCTTGGTGGGAGCTTGGCAGCGGGATCTGCTCGGGGCTAAGGCAGACTCCTCCGAGTGACGTCCAGCCCTACCAGCTTAGTGGGAGCCTGGTAGCGGGATCTGCTCGGGGTCTAAGGCAGACTCCTCCGAGTGACATCCAGCCCTACTAGCTTGATGGGAGCCTGGCAGCGGGATCTGCTCGGGGTCTAAGGAAGACTCCTCCAAGTGACATTCAGCCCTGCCAACTTGGTGGGAGCTTGGTAGCAAGATCTGCTCGAGGTCTGAGGCAGACTCCTCCGAGTGACATCCAGCCCTACCAGCTTGATGGGGGCCTGGCAGCGGGATCTGCTCAGGGTCTGAGGTAGACTCCTCCGAGTGACGTCCAGCCCTGCCAGCTTGGTGGGATCCTGGCAGCGAGATCTGCTCGGGGTCTAAGGCAGACTCCTCCGAGTGATATCCAGCCCTGCAACCTTGATGGGAGCCTGGCAGCGGGATCTGCTCGGGGTCTAAGGCAGACTCCTCCGAGTGACATCTAGCCCTGCTAACTTGGTGGGAGCCTGGCAGCGGGATCTTCTCGGGGTCTGGGGCAGACTCCTCCGAGTGAGATCCATCCCTGCCAGCTTGATGGGGGCCTGGCAGCGGGATCTGCTCGGGGTCTGTGGCATACTCGTCCGAGTGACATCCAGCCCTGCCATCTTGATGGGAGCCTGGCAGCGGGATCTACTTGGGGTCTAAGGCGAACTCCTTTGAGTGACTTCCATCCCTGCCAGCTTGATGGGAGTCTGGCAGCGGGATCTGCTCGGGGTCTGAGGCAGACTCCTCCGAGTGACATCCAGCCCTGCCAGCTTGATGGGAGACTGGCAGCAGGATCTACTCGGGGCCTAAGGCAGACTCCTCCAAGTGATATCCAGCCCTGCTAGCTTGATGGGAGCCTAGCAGCGGGATCTGCTCGGATTTTAAGGCAGACTCCTCCGAGTGACTTCCAGCCCTGCCAGCTTGATGGGAGCCTGGCAGCGGGATCTGCTCGGGGTCTAAGGCAGACTCCTCCGAGTGACTTCCAGCCCTGCCAGCTTGATCAGAGCCTGGGAGCGGGATCTGCTCGGGGTCTGAGGCAGGCTCGCATTTGCGCTTTTCATCGTCAGGGCACAAATTCATCAATAGAAGCTTTTTTATTAGAAAATGAAATGACATTTACATGACTCAGGGGAAAAACGTTTTAAGTCATCACCACTCCAGGTGAGACTTAGGGTCTCGCCTTCCATATTTCGGAGGCGGTACCCTCCTGACTTCAATTCCTTATGTACAATGTATGGCCCCTTCTAGTTGGGATTAAGCTTCCCCACGGTGGCTGACCTCCCCGCGGCGTCCACTTTTCTTAAGACCAAGTCCCCCTCCACGAATTATTTGACCCTGACATGCTTGTCAAAGTATTTGGCCATTCTTCTCTTCGTTTCCTCTTGCCTGACGGCAGAGAGGTCTCGCAGCTCCTCAACCATGTCGAGTGAGAACTGCAACTCCTCCTCATTCTCAGCCCTCCATTCCTCTCTGCCTTCCCCGGCCTCGACCACCCGAGGGATTCAGACCTCGAACTCTATCAGAAGTACTTCCCCACACCAAGGGAGAGTTTAAAAGGAGTCTCCCCCGTCGCCGTATTGGGTGTGGTTCTAAGGGCCCAGAGGACTGAAGGGAGCTGCTCCACCCAGCTTCCTCTCAGATTCTCTACCTTCTTTTTGAGGAGGTTAACAATGATCTTGTTCGCCGCCTCCACCTGCCCGTTTCTCCTAGGGTGATGAACCGAGGCGAACCTAAGATCGATCCCGAGCTGTCCGCAGAAGCTAATGAACCCGGTTACTGCTGGAGGGGGCGAACAGTTGGCACTTATGGCACTCCTTCGTGAACTTTGCCGCATCCCGGCTCAGAGTTAGCCAAAAATACTCTTGCCTGACGACCCGACCTTCTAGGGTTCGACTCCCGGAGTGGCTCCCGCACTCCCCGGAGTGAATTTCTTCCAAGATCCTCGGTACCTTTCTCTCGACCACGCAGTGCGCCAACATCCCGGAGAGGGTCTTCTGGTATAGTTGGCTGTCTCGCATGATGTAGTATGCCGACTTGTACTTGAGCCCCTTCCTGTCCATCCCTTCTGGATATTCCCCTGTCGACAAGTATGTTGAGAAGGGATCCATCCATGAGGGGTGCTGCTCCACCTCCATCAGCTCCCCCTCTTCAATGGATGGGAGGAAGAGATTTGTAAGGGTACCCCCCACCCGGGGGCTATGCTTTGTCAGTTAATCCACCTGCTCGCTCTCCTCCCAGGGCACGTGTCGGATGGAGAAAGTCTGGAAGGCGCTGATGACTCCCTTTACCTTCACCAAGTAGAGCTGCAAGGTCGGCTCCCTTGCCTCGAACTCCCCGTTAATCTGGGAATCCACCACCATAGAGTCAATGAGGAGCTCCACATCATTCACCCCTAGTTCCCTGGCCAAACGCAGACCCGCAATCACGGCTTCATACTCGGCTTGATTGTTGGTGAAGGGGAAATGTATCACCACTGTCTGCTCGATCCTCATTCCCTGGGGGATTTCTAAGATGACCCCCGCCCCAAGGGAATGCCTCCCTGAGGCACCGTCCACCATGACCTTCCAAGGAACCAGGCGAGTGAGTTCCTCCTCCGCCACCTCGATCACATAGTCAGCCAGGAAGTCGGTCATGGCCTGGGCCTTGATCGAGAGGCGAGGGATGAAGGAGACGTTGAACTCGCTCAATTCTACCGACCACATAGTTAGTCTGCCCGAATGCTCCACCCCCTAGAAGATGTTGTGGAGGGGGTGGTAAGTCACCACTCGGATCGAGTGTGCCTGGAAGTAAGGCTGGAGCCTCCGGGCCGAGATGATTAGAGAGAAGGCCAGCTTCTCCAGAATAGGGTAGCGGAGTTCGGCCTTCCTCAACACCCTGCTCACATAATAAATTTGGAGTTGCTTCATCCCCTCTTCCCGAACTAAAATAGAGCTCAGGGCCTCTGACCCGACCCCTAGGTACAAGAATAGATCCTCCCCCTCCTTTGGCCCCTGGAGTAAAGGGGCTTGAGTCAGCTGCCTCTTCAAGGCCTGGAATGCCTCCTCGCACTCCGAGGTCCATTCGAACTTCCGGCCTCCCCTCAAGGTCTTGAAGAAGGGAGAGCACTTCTACCCGGCCCGGGAGAGGAACCTGCTCAACCCTGCCAGCTTCCCTGTCAATCACTACATCTCCTTCGCATTCCGAGGAGACCCCTGCTCCATAATCTCCCGGACCTTATCGGAATTGGGTTCCACCCTAGCGGGGGTGAGGAGGTGGCCCATAAATTTGCCCTTGCTCGTCCCAAAGATGCATTTCAAGGGATTCAGCCTCATCTTATACTCGCGCAGGGTGGCGAAGGTTTCCTCCAGATCCTGGAGGTGAGAGTCGCCGTCTCGACTCTTGATCATGAGGTCGTCGACATACACTTCCAAGTTCCTCCCCCTTTGCCCTCGGAAGACCCTGTTCATCATTTTTTGATAAGTTGCCCCTGCGTTCTTTAGCACGAAAGGCATCATTTTATAGTAGTAGCACCCATCCCCGGTGATGAAGGAGACATCTTTGATGTCGGGAGGGTGCATCCTGATCTGGTGATAACTTGAAAATGCATCTAAAAAACTCATTACTGGGAAACCAACGGCTGAGTCAACCAGCGCGTCGATCCGAGGCAAGGGGTAACAATCCTTAGGGCATGATTTATTAAGAAGAGAAAAATCAACACACATGCGCCACCGGCCGTCTCCTTTTTTACCATTACAACATTGGATACCCAGCCGGGGTATTGGATCTCAGATACAAAACCGGCCTTAAGGAGCTTGGCCACCTCCTCTCAAATCGGCTCGGCCAGCCAGTCCGTTATGGGCCTCTTTTCATGCTGAACGGGGCGAGCCTCCAGATCCAGGTTGAGGAGATGGCAGGCCATGTCGGTGTCGATCGCGGGCATCCCTGCAGCGCTCCAGGAGAAGATGTCCACATTCTTCTGGATGCACTCCAGCATCTTGCCTTGGGCCTCCGGGGTCAGCCCCCCGATGACGCGAACCTTCTCCACCTTGCCTCCGAGGGTGAGAACCTCCTTCTCCACCACCTCTTCCGCCGCCTCCAGACGAGGTCGCTCCCCCCATTCCTCAGCATCCCCTCCTCCTAGGGCGATGGCCTCTTCCCCGGCTCCCTCCATGACCATTGCCTCGGCCGGCTCCCAAACTTCCCTCACCTCCTCCTTCTGGGCACAACTCTCCTCCACCTCCATCTCCTCCGGACCAACCCCCTGCTCTGCCTCCTCCATCCTCTTCCCCATCTCTTCAGCACCCTTCTGTCATGATATGGAGTTTATGGCGGTGACATAGCACTCCCTTGCCATCTTAGGATCTCTGCGGACCCGGAACTGGACCCCCTCGACATTAAACTTCAGGCATTGGTGGAAGGATGAGGGAATGCAGCGGAAGGCGCTGATGAGGGGCCTCCCGAAGATGGCCCTGTAGTTGCTAGGTGCGTCCACAATGACGAACTTGCAATTGCGGGACTGCCCCCCCCCCCCAGAGAGACTTGAAGTCCTACTCCTCCTTCGACTTCCTTCCTCTCCCCCGAGAAGCCAAACAGGGGCCCATCTGAGGCCAACACCCTCCTGGCCTCCACCTTCCTCGCATCGAACGCCTTCTTGAAGATGATGTTGACTGAGCTTCCGTTGTCGATGAGGATCCGAGAGACGGTGAAATCTTCGATGGCCGTCTGGATGACCAGCATGTTGCAAAAGGGGTCCTCATGACCCGGCATGTCCTTGACCGTGAAGGTGATTCTTTCTTCCGGGGGCGGGGTCTGGGATGTGGAGCTAACGCTCCGTCAGTACATGGTGTGGAGGCTCGCCTTACGGGAAGCCTCGATCCCGCCCCCCCCCCCCCCATGGATCGCTCTGATCCCTCCCCGGGTTCCCACATCCGCCCGGTCTTCGCATCTGTCCTCCTCTACCCGAGGTAGGACCTCCTCAATCCGCAACCCTTGGCGGTCTTGTTTCTGCTGCTGCTCCATATTTCCTCTCATCTCGAGGAACTTCGGGCACGTGGTCGTGACGTGCCCTTCCTCCTGATGGAAGTCACAGTAGGGTAGCTCCACCCTAACCTCTCTTCTTCTCCTCTGCATTGCTCTTCTCCTCTCTCCCATGGCTATGGCTAAAGCCTCCTCCTGGTCGGGGAGGGGTGGCCTCTGGCCCTGCCTCCCACTTAGAGGGTAGAACTGGCCCTGGCCTCCTTGGCGGTACTCCCCTCCGCGGAACCCTCTCCTTGCCCCTGCTAATCTGGAGGGAATCTTTTGGTGGGCCCCACCTTCTCGCTATAAATAAATTGTAGGGGCTCTAGGATAACTCTTCTTCTTTGCCCCCTTCTGCGATCTGTAGTCGGGAGATGCCTATGTCCGAGGAGATGCGGACTCTTTTGGCGGCTGTAAGGGAGGGTGCCCGGGATGCGGCTCGCGAAGCCGCCCCGTGGTTGGCACGCGGGTCGCTTGGCCCCCTTTTCAAGCCAAAGAAAGCAAAGGTCGTCCAGTGGTCTTTAGGGCGTGATGCCCCTGCCTCCAGCTCGGCCGGTGGTGTCGAGGTCATCCCCGAGGTATACACGTTTCTCCTACTCGATTCGCCGCCCTACTTCTTGACTTTCCTTTCCTTTTGGTAGAAGATACCTCGGGGAGAAAGGGCAGATGAGGGAGATCCCGGGCGCTCTGCCCTGGTGGTGGCCGATCGAGTCGCTAGTCCTTTGCCACAGGAGCTTATCCCTCCTGCGGCACCTCCGTCGCCAAGGCCCCACGGCCTGGGGAAACCCTTCGTTGCTCTTTGAGGAGAACCCTTCCAGGGTCGGTCAGGCACCTCTCGGCCTACTGAGGGTGCGGGCGACGTGCTGACACCAGGTGAATCCTCTAGCTTTAGCCCGCTTACTGCTGCCACTTCTTTTGACCTTATTTCTGCAGGCTATAACGCGATTTCCTCCTCCGACGCTGAGATGAGTGAAGGGTACTCGCCTCCCTCCGACACGGACCACATCTCGGAATACCTGGGAGACCCATTTGATGCCGAGAGGATGAAGACGCAAGTAACGCGACTGTTCCAAAAGCACACACTGCTGCTATGGGAGGTCTTCGACAGAGTGGAGAAGGACAAGGCCGAGACGGAGGAGCGACTCGCGGCCTTGGAAGGAGCAAGGGGTCTATCTGACGTAGACGAGGCGACCTCTCCAGGTGTACAAATCACGCGAGCCGAAGGGCGACTCAGGCATGCCTCGAAGCAGATTGATCGGACCTAGCGGGAGCTGTCGGCGGCCCGCGAGTATCACTACCCTCGCGTACCGCCCCGGACCAGCACGGGGAGGGGGGGTAGGTGGAAATGGATCCCGCGTCGAGTTTTTTCCCTCCCCTCGCCGGCTGTGATCCGCTGGGTCCGAATCGCCTCCGCATGTAGCTGCCGAAACGCCCAGGGTGCAAATTTCTTTGCTTCAGACAGTCTAATCATTTGTATTAATTCAGGACCACTCTCGCCCGCCACGGGCGAGTATTTACTGCAATTTTATTTTGGTTGTGTTATCGTTCCGACCTCCGCGGGATGTGCGGGCGAGACACTCTGGCTCGGCCGGCTTTCCTTCGGTTGGGCTCGGCCTTGCCGAGTCACTTTGCCGGGCTATTGTTAGTTAGCACTGGCGAAGGCGAACTGGCTGCTCGCGGGTCGCGCGACAGGCGACACGCGCGCGAGTCATAGTTGGCCCGTATTGTGGTCGCTCTTCGATTATGCGGGCGCGAGTGCGAGCGGTTCGCGGATGACCGACGGGTTGGAGAGGACCCGGATTGGGTTCGGAAGTCGAAACGTCAGGGACATATTGCTATCCGCACTTTTCCCGCCAAAAGGGGCTTTTTCCCGCCCTCTCTCACTCTATAAATAGGCCATGTCGGCCCCTTCTCACCTACCGCATTTAAGACTTCTTCCTCCTTCTAGCTCCTTGCGAGAAATCCCATATACCGCTCGGTAAGATTACTGCATGATGGGTGGCGGCAGTGGCGAGACGGAGGGGAGGAGCAAATGTGCTTTGACCTTCTCTGAGCACGATTTCCCTCTCGCCGTCCTTACCGAGAGAGAATTTGTAGATACAGTCTGATAATTTTACTTTCAAGACAACCTAAACACCTAGAGGGGGGGGTGAATAGGTTCTAAAGCTTGTTAACACTTTTTGGCAGAATTCAATTACAGAATTAAAACACACAGCACAGCAGTCATAGAAACTTAATCATCACAGATTGCACACTGTTTTATAGTGGTTCCCCAAGGTCTGGGTACATCCACTTTCCCCATTCACCTATCTAGCAGTATGCTAGATTCGGCCAAACTTCCTCTTTACTCAGATCCACAGATCCTACAGCTCAGAACCTGAAAAGGTTCCTACAACTCAGGCTCAACAGCCCTACCTCAGCCTTATCACAAAGCCTACAACTCAGAGAAGAACCTTCTCCTACACTCAGGCAAACAGCCCTACCACTCAGAGATCAATTCTCCTACACTCAGCCTTTATAACACAGGCTTACAACTCAGATCTGTATTGACAGATCCTACAGAAATTAGAAAAGAAGTTTTTAATGTCTTGCCTTTGTTGAGAGAGAAAAGAACAAGACAAATCTTGATCAGCTGATGAAATCAACTGAATCTGAGCTTTCTTCAAAGCTTCTTGAATCTGAACTTAGCTGAGTTGATTTCCAAACAGCTTCTTATGAAACCAATGATGGCTTCCTTCTTCTTCTTCAAGAGGCTGGATCCCTCTCTATCCAACACCTTTGATGATACTTCTGAATTCTTGAAAGAACTCTACTTAGACAGATCCTGAGATCGTCTTCTTAGATCTTCTGATGAAGATCTTCTTTTGTGTATTACTCCTTCTTGATTTGATTTCTCAAATTGATTGCCAAAATTCTTAATCTCCTCTTTTTTTTCTCTCTGAATCTGTCTATTTATAGATCTTCTTCATGGTAACCGGCTGATTCGGTTTCTAACTGACTTCTGACAAGTCTGACAACATCAGTTAACCGGTTGCAACCCAAAGTTGTCAAGTCTTCAAACAGATCCTGTGTCTTAGTCTTGGACAGCAAAGTGTTGAGACAGACTGTCAGAAAGTGTCGAGACCAACTGTCTATATGTGTCGACACAAGTGACTTTGGTGTCGACACAGCCTTTGATGATATCAACTAGTTTGCCTTTAAGTCGACACTGCTTCTTCAGAACTTCATCTTGAGAATGAGTCGACACAGAGAATTTGTGTCGACTCAACACTTCATCTTTCTTCAGAAAATAACTTGGTCTTGACTTGGCAGTGTGTCGACACAAGTCTTGTGTGTCGACACAGTTGTTGTAGATTCAGAACTCAGTATGTGTCGACTCTGCCTTCAGGTGTCGACATAGTTGAGGTCGACAATCTTTCTGTGAGTCGACACTGCTTCCCAGTGTCGACACAAATGTGGTCGACTATCTTTCTGTGAGTCGACACTGCTTCCCAGTGTCGACACAAATGTGGTCGACTATCTTTCTGTGAGTCGACACTGCTTCCTTTAAGTGTCGACACAATTATTCTGAAGTGTCGACACAATTTCTTCAGGTGTCGACATATGGACTTAGAATAATTTCCTGTATTCTTTAATACTTCTTCACCTGCACATGTCAACTTAAAGCAACATCAAATACACCTTGATGTATATCATTAAGCTAAGTTAGGCTTCTTCAAATCAGGTACACATTTTCCAATATACCCAACACAGTCGGCCACTTTGTCCCGCCTGGTTTTGAGGCGAGGCGGCCCAGGAAGGAGGAGCGAATAAATGAACTCTTCGCCGACGAGCTCGCGTTCCCCACGGCCCACTTCGAGGCGGTCCTTCGGCTACCTCTATGGTCGGAAGTCTGCCAAATCTTCAAGTATTATGGGGTGGTCCCAGGGCAGATGACCCCGAACTCCATTGTAGTGATCGTCGGGTTCGCCTGCTTCCTACGAGAGGAGAAGATCGAGTTCAGCCTCGCGGTATTCCACAAGCTGTTCTCTTTCCGTGCGAATAAAGACAGGACCGCCTGCCTCGCCAGCAGCCATGTGAAGGTACAGGAGACCATCAACAAGATTCACAACTGGCTCAAGAAGTTCATCTTCATCAAGGGGGACTTCGGCAATGTCCCCTTCTCTCCCGTCCAACTCAGCAAGGCGAGCTACCGCCCCCCGACCCTGGGGGGTCATGAAGCGGGGTTGTTCGGGTTCTTCGCTGGGAAGAACTTTGAGGTGGCCTACCTCCGCCGAAACCTGGACGATCTCGCTCCCGTCCCGCCCGGTGAAGGTAAGCGGTTCACCCATCTACGCGTCCTTGATTTCGCCGAACATTCTCTAAGTCCCACGTTCTTACAGGCGAGCGCGACATTCCTATCCACCCGCCTTATGAGAGTGCGCGACTCGCCGCCGGCGAGCTGGCACGAGCCGAGGCGGCTGCTGCAGCCCATCATGAGCTCTCGACCCCTGCTTCCGTGAAGCAACCCAGTCGCGAACAGCCCCAGGATCCACCACCGCCCAAGAAATCGAAGAAGGCGGGTGGTTCATCTTCCCCGACTCGCGACAAGGGCAAGGCCCCCGTGAGCCAACAGTCCATCGTTCCCGCCCCTGCGGCCTCTCAGGCCGTCAGATCTTCTGGCGGAGAGGCGGGCACATCGCAGCCGGCGGAGGAGGACCAGCCCGTCGCGAAGCCAACCCCCCGGGGTCATCGCAACTTTGGTTACGGTGAGGGGCCCGCGGACGAGACCGGAGTCCCGCTGCTCCAGTGGGACAAGGAGACCAACAGGGTCTACATATCCTCGCTGCTACCGAGCTGGTTGGAGGACGACTCCAGCAGCGGGGACGCTTACAACCTCGCCTTCGACGTCTACGGGCTAGAGGACGCCGCCGTTTACGAGGAGGAGGCGACGCGGGTGCTGATCTATGAAAGCGCGCGAGCCCAGTTTCGCAGCCTCGAGCTGGACCATATGGTTGGTCGGCGGTGTCTTCGGCTGGACAAGAGCGCCCCGTCCCTCACCAAGCTAATCGACGAGAACGAGGCGGCCCGCAAACTTGCCCAGGAGGAGGCGGACGAACTGCGGAAGCGGGCCGAAGCGGCGGAGGCCGCTCTCGCTCAGTACCTAGGCGGGGCGGTAAGTTCCTCAACTTGTCTCAGACTTTCCCCCCTTCCGCGCGACTTAACTCGGTTGTTCTTCCCTTCACAGGACGCGGCGACGGCCAGCCGACTGGGCACTGAGATCGCCACCCTTCAATAGGAGAAGCAAGCGCTTCAGGAGTGGGTGGACGCACTGGAGGCTGCTGTAGCCGCCCCGCCGCCATCTACAAGCGGCTACCAGCTCTCTCATTACAGCGATCACGAGATCGATGTGATGATGCAGAAGAACGCGGCTGGCGCGGCGAAGTACACTTTCCAGACGCTGCAGCAGGCCAACCTCATTAAGGACGACGGTGCCCAGCTTCTGGAGAGCGAGGTGGTACCAGAGCTATTTCTTTCGGTACCAGAGTTGGGCGACGGGTCCTACCACCATGTATAAGGGCCCGCCATTCAGGGCTCGCCTCACCGGGAGCTTGCATTCGTCCTGCTTTTGTCGTGGCGGCGACGCGGGCCGTAGCCTAGTTTTTGTAATAATTTTACCTCTTGTGATTTCCCCAATGTACAGAACTCTTTTTTGATTTGAAACGCGAATATCATTATTTCTCGCATTCGCCCCTTTATTTCACACTTGTTATGATTTATTTTATCCTTGAATGTTTTCTTGGACGCTGCGGCGGTGAGCGAGCGAGTGAGGTCGTCCGCTCGTTTTAGACTCTGAACTTAGGCTTAAGAGCGAGGAGTAAGTTGGATAGTCGCGGTGCGAGGGAGCGACTTGCCTACTCCATCCGGGCTTGCTACCCCCATTCACATCATTGGGCGGGCGAGAAAACCCTGGAGTGCATTTGGACTTTGTGCGGGCCGGCTTTCTGGGGGCCTTGGCGCGGCCGGGTTGTCACCGCCTGAACCCCTTCCCTGGGGCTCGCCGATCTCTTGGCAGGGGTCGGCTTTCCTGGCTCGCCATCGTGCTGAGATCCCTTCGTCGACCCGCTGATCCATTCGTGACGGGGGCGGCTAGCTCCTTCCCTTGTACGCTGCTCCTGCCGAGATCCCTCCCACATCTGTCAGTGGGGGTCTGAGCGGGGCTCCCGGGGTCTGCTCAGGGTTTGGGATGGACTCCTCCGAGTGACTTCCAGCCCTGTCAGCTTGATGGGAGCCTTGTAGTGGGATTTGCTTGGGGCATGAGGCAGACTCCTCCGAGTGACATCCAGCCCTGCCAGCTTGGTGGGAGCCGGGCAGCGGGCTCCGCTCGGGGTCTAAGGTAGACTCCTCCGAGTGACATCCAGCCCTGCCAGCTTGGTGGGAGCCTGGCAGCGGGATATGCTCGGGGTCTGAGGCAGACTCCTCCGAGTGACATCCAGCCCTGCAAGCTTGGTGGGAGCCTGGCAGCGGGATCTGCTCGGGGCTAAGGCAGACTCCTCCGAGTGACGTCCAGCCCTACCAGCTTGGTGGGAGCCTGGTAGCGGGATCTGCTCGGGGTCTAAGGCAGACTCCTCCGAGTGACATCCAGCCCTACCAGCTTGATGGGAGCCTGGCAGCGGGATCTGCTCGGGGTCTAAGGAAGACTCCTCCAAGTGACATTCAGCCCTGCCAACTTGGTGGGAGCTTGGTAGCAAGATCTGCTCGAGGTCTGAGGCAGACTCCTCCGAGTGACATCCAGCCCTACCAGCTTGATGGGGGCCTGGCAGCGGGATCTGCTTGGGGTCTGAGGTAGACTCCTCCGAGTGACGTCCAGCCCTGCCAGCTTGGTGGGATCCTGGCAGCGAGATCTGCTCGGGGTCTAAGGCAGACTCCTCCGAGTGATATCCAGCCCTGCAACCTTGATGGGAGCCTGGCAGCGGGATCTGCTCGGGGTCTAAGGCAGACTCCTCCGAGTGACATCTAGCCCTGCTAACTTGGTGGGAGCCTGGCAGCGGGATCTTCTCGGGGTCTGGGGCAGACTCCTCCGAGTGAGATCCATCCCTGCCAGCTTGATGGGGGCCTGGCAGCGGGATCTGCTCGGGGTCTGTGGCATACTCGTCCGAGTGACATCCAGCCCTGCCATCTTGATGGGAGCCTGGCAGCGGGATCTACTCGGGGTCTAAGGCGGACTCCTTTGAGTGACTTCCATCCCTGCCAGCTTGATGGGAGTCTGGCAGCGGGATCTGCTCGGGGTCTGAGGCAGACTCCTCCGAGTGACATCCAGCCCTGCCAGCTTGATGGGAGACTGGCAGCAGGATCTACTCGGGGCCTAAGGCAGACTCCTCCGAGTGATATCCAGCCCTGCTAGCTTGATGGGAGCCTAGCAGCGGGATCTGCTCGGATTTTAAGGCAGACTCCTCCGAGTGACTTCCAGCCCTGCCAGCTTGATGGGAGCCTGGCAGCGGGATCTGCTCGGGGTCTAAGGCAGACTCCTCCGAGTGACTTCCAGCCCTGCCAGCTTGATCAGAGCCTGGGAGCGGGATCTGCTCGGGGTCTGAGGCAGGCTCGCATTTGCGCTTTTCATCGTCAGGGCACAAATTCATCAATATAAGCTTTTTTATTAGAAAATGAAATGACATTTACATGACTCAGGGGAAAAACGTTTTAAGTCATCACCACTCCAGGTGAGACTTAGGGTCTTGCCTTCCATATTTCGGAGGCGGTACCCTCCTGACTTCAATTCCTTATGTACAATGTATGGCCCCTTCTAGTTGGGATTAAGCTTCCCCACGGTGGCTGACCTCCCCGCGGCGTCCACTTTTCTTAAGACCAAGTCCCCCTCCACGAATTATTTGACCCTGACATGCTTGTCAAAGTATTTGGCCATTCTTCTCTTCGTTTCCTCTTGCCTGACGGCAGAGAGGTCTCGCAGCTCCTCAACCATGTCGAGTGAGAACTGCAACTCCTCCTCATTCTCAGCCCTCCATTCCTCTCTGCCTTCCCCGGCCTCGACCACCCGAGGGATTCAGACCTCGAACTCTATCAGAAGTACTTCCCCACACCAAGGGAGAGTTTAAAAGGAGTCTCCCCCGTCGCCGTATTGGGTGTGGTTCTAAGGGCCCAGAGGACCGAAGGGAGCTGCTCCACCCAGCTTCCTCTCAGATTCTCTACCTTCTTTTTGAGGAGGTTAACAATGATCTTGTTCGCCGCCTCCACCTGCCCGTTTCTCCTAGGGTGATGAACCGAGGCGAACCTAAGATCGATCCCGAGCTGTCCGCAGAAGCTAATGAACCCGGTTACTGCTGGAGGGGGCGAACAGTTGGCACTTATGGCACTCCTTCGTGAACTTTGCCGCATCCCGGCTCAGAGTTAGCCAAAAATACCCTTGCCTGACGACCCGACCTTCTAGGGTTCGACTCCCGGAGTGGCTCCCGCACTCCCCGGAGTGAATTTCTTCCAAGATCCTCGGTACCTTTCTCTCGACCACGCAGTGCGCCAACATCCCGGAGAGGGTCTTCTGGTATAGTTGGCTGTCTCGCATGATGTAGTATGCCGACTTGTACTTGAGCCCCTTCCTGTCCATCCCTTCTGGATATTCCCCAGTCGACAAGTATGTTGAGAAGGGATCCATCCACGAGGGGTGCTGCTCCACCTCCATCAGCTCCCCCTCTTCAATGGATGGGAGGAAGAGATTTGTAAGGGTACCCCCCACCCGGGGGCTATGCTTTGTCAGTTAATCCACCTGCTCGCTCTCCTCCCAGGGCACGTGTCGGATGGAGAAAGTCTGGAAGGCGCTGATGACTCCCTTTACCTTCGCCAAGTAGAGCTGCAAGGTTGGCTCCCTTGCCTCGAACTCCCCGTTAATCTGGGAATCCACCACCATAGAGTCAATGAGGAGCTCCACATCATTCACCCCTAGTTCCTTGGCCAAACGCAGACCCGCAATCACGGCTTCGTACTCGGCTTGATTGTTGGTGAAGGGGAAATGTATCACCACTGTCTGCTCGATCCTCATTCCCTGGGGGATTTCTAAGATGACCCCCGCCCCAAGGGAATGCCTCCCTGAGGCACCGTCCACCATGACCTTCCAAGGAACCAGGCGAGTGAGTTCCTCCTCCGCCACCTCGATCACATAGTCAGCCAGGAAGTCGGTCATGGCCTGGGCCTTGATCGAGAGGCGAGGGATGAAGGAGACGTTGAACTCGCTCAATTCTACCGACCACATAGTTAGTCTGCCCGAATGCTCCACCCCCTAGAAGATGTTGTGGAGGGGGTGGTAAGTCACCACTCGGATCGAGTGTGCCTGGAAGTAAGGCTGGAGCCTCCGGGCCGAGATGATTAGAGCGAAGGCCAGCTTCTCCAGAATAGGGTAGCGGAGTTCGGCCTTCCTCAACACCCTGCTCACATAATAAATTTGGAGTTGCTTCTTCCCCTCTTCCCGAACTAAAATAGAGCTCAGGGCCTCTGACCCGACCCCTAGGTACAAGAATAGATCCTCCCCCTCCTTTGGCCCCTGGAGTAAAGGGGCTTGAGTCAGCTGCCTCTTCAAGGCCTGGAATGCCTCCTCGCACTCCGAGGTCCATTCGAACTTCCGGCCTCCCCTCAAGGTCTTGAAGAAGGGAGAGCACTTCTACCCGGCCCGGGAGAGGAACCTGCTTAACCCTGCCAGCTTCCCTGTCAATCACTACATCTCCTTCACATTCCGAGGAGACCCCTGCTCCATAATCTCCCGGACCTTATCGGAATTGGGTTCCACCCTAGCGGGGGTGAGGAGGTGGCCCATAAATTTGCCCTTGCTCGCCCCGAAGATGCATTTCAAGGGATTCAGCCTCATCTTGTACTCGCGCAGGGTGGCGAAGGTTTCCTCCAGATCCTGGAGGTGAGAGTCGCCGTCTCGACTCTTGATCATGAGGTCGTCGACATACACTTCCAAGTTCCTCCCCCTTTGCCCTCGGAAGACCCTGTTCATCATTTTTTGATAAGTTGCCCCTGCGTTCTTTAGCACGAAAGGCATCATTTTATAGTAGTAGCACCCATCCCCGGTGATGAAGGAGACATCTTTGATGTCGGGAGGGTGCATCCTGATCTGGTGATAACTTGAAAATGCATCTAAAAAACTCATTACTGGGAAACCAACGGCTGAGTCAACCAGCGCGTCGATCCGAGGCAAGGGGTAACAATCCTTAGGGCATGATTTATTAAGAAGAGAAAAATCAACACACATGCGCCACCGGCCGTCTCCTTTTTTACCATTACAACATTGGATACCCAGCCGGGGTATTGGATCTCAGATACAAAACCGGCCTTAAGGAGCTTGGCCACCTCCTCTCAAATCGGCTCGGCCAGCCAGTCCGTTATGGGCCTCTTTTCATGCTGAACGGGGCGAGCCTCCAGATCCAGGTTAAGGAGATGGCAGGCCATGTCGGTGTCGATCGCGGGCATCCCTGCAGCGCTCCAGGAGAAGATGTCCACATTCTTCTGGATGCACTCCAGCATCTTGCCTTGGGCCTCCGGGGTCAGCCCCCCGATGACGCGAACCTTCTCCACCTTGCCTCCGAGGGTGAGAACCTCCTTCTCCACCACCTCTTCCGCCGCCTCCAGACGAGGTCGCTCCCCCCATTCCTCAGCATCCCCTCCTCCTAGGGCGATGGCCTCTTCCCCGGCTCCCTCCATGACCATTGCCTCGGCCGGCTCCCAAACTTCCCTCACCTCCTCCTTCTGGGCACAACTCTCCTCCACCTCCATCTCCTCCGGACCAACCCCCTGCTCTACCTCCTCTATCCTCTTCCCCATCTCTTCAGCACCCTCCTGTCATGATATGGAGTTTATGGCGGTGACATAGCACTCCCTTGCCATCTTAGGATCTCTGCGGACCCGGAACTGGACCCCCTCGACATTGAACTTCAGGCATTGGTGGAAGGATGAGGGAATGCAGCGGAAGGCGCTGATGAGGGGCCTCCCGAAGATGGCCCTGTAGTTGTTAGGTGCGTCCACAATGACGAACTTGCAATTGCGGGACTGCCCCCCCCCCCCCAGAGAGACTTGAAGTCCTACTCCTCCTTCGACTTCCTTCCTCTCCCCCGAGAAGCCAAACAGGGGCCCATCTGAGGCCAACACCCTCCTGGCCTCCACCTTCATCGCATCGAACGCCTTCTTGAAGATGATGTTGACTGAGCTTCCGTTGTCGATGAGGATCCGAGAGACGGTGAAATCTTCGATGGCCGTCTGGATGACCAGCATGTTGCAAAAGGGGTCCTCATGACCCGGCATGTCCTTGACCGTGAAGGTGATTCTTTCTTCCGGGGGCGGGGTCTGGGATGTGGAGCTAACGCTCCCTCAGTACATGGTGTGGAGGCTCGCCTTACGGGAAGCCTCGATCCCGCCCCCCCCCCCCATGGATCGCTCTGATCCCTCCCCGGGTTCCCACATCCGCCCGGTCTTCGCATCTGTCCTCCTCTACCCGAGCTAGGACCTCCTCAATCCGCAACCCTTGGCGGTCTTGTTGCTGTTGCTGCTCCATATTTCCTCTCATCTCGAGGAACTTCGGGCACGTGGTCGTGACGTGCCCTTCCTCCTGATGGAAGTCACAGTAGGGTAGCTCCACCCTAACCTCTCTTCTTCTCCTCTGTATTGCTCTTCTCCTCTCTCCCATGGCTATGGCTAAAGCCTCCTCCTGGTCGGGGAGGGGTGGCCTCTGGCCCTGCCTCCCACTTGGAGGGTAGAACTGGCCCTGGCCTCCTTGGCGGTACTCCCCTCCGCGGAACCCTCTCCTCGCCCCCTGCTCCTGCCATTCGGGCCTCCAACCTAGCCGATGATTTGGTTCCTGACGCCCTACCTGGGCTGCTGTTGTGGCTATTCCCTCTGTCGGGGCTCAGCTTTTCTTTCCTCCTGACCTTGGCCTCCTCTGGGTCTCTCCTCCTCCGTGGCCCACCTGGCCAACCTCCGGGCAAACTCCGGGTTCGACGCCTCCCCGTCGAATTCTCTCACCGCCCTCTCCATCAACTCCTCGTAGGAGAGGGGGAATCCTCTTCAACTCCATTCGAAAGAAACCTTGTTGTAGCCCCAGGGTGAAGGCCATCTTCAGAGTGTGGCCCGGCATCTCCTGAACCTGGGTGACCTCCTCCTGGAAGCGATCGACGTAGCTCCCCAGGGTCTCATTCACCCCTGCTTGATGCGGAACAGGGATTCTGACTCCCTCTCTCTCCTCTTCGAGGTTGTAAACCTTAATATGAAACCCCGGCGGAGGTCCTCGAAGCAGTAGATGGAACTGGCCGGCAGCTAGTGAAACCATTCCCTAACCTTCTCCTTTAGGGTGATGGCGAAGAGCCTGCATTTGAAGCCATCCGACATCCGCCGGATCGAGACTACATCCTCAAACCACTGGACGTGTTGGACCGGGTCTCCCTTCCCGGTATTGTAAGACATCTCAGGCTCCCTGAACCCATCTGGGACTGGTGCAGAGGAGACAAGCTCGCTTAAGGGGCTATCTCCCCCTACTGGCCGAGCGGGAGGGTCTCGCGCCCCCAAATCGCCGAATTTGCCGCCGCTCCCCGAACCTGGGAAGAGAACTCGCCCAGGGAGCTTGGCACCCCGACCCTCCTTGGCCACTTCCTTCCCTGCTCTCTTGGCGGGAGCAACTTCTCCGAGTGCCGGATCCACAAAAACCGGAATCACCGGAGTCGAGCTCTCGGCCCGCACGCCGAGTGCGAATCGGACCATGCCGAGTACTTCCTACCTGAATTCCTCGAGCATCCCCATGGTGGCGAGAGGGGGAGGGGGTGGCGATTCGGTCTTGTCCAATCCTTGCCCTTCTCCTCCAATCATTGAGCTTGCCGAAGGTTTTCTGTGTTGACCACTGTCCACGCTCACCGCACCAAAATATTGAAACTAAAAATCGGTCTCTTGTGGAGTTCACCCTTGGGGAAGGGGTGGTCGCGCACCTACTTCGCTCCTGCAAGAAAAACAACAAGGAAAAGAGAGCAAAGGACTAGAACAAGGGCCCGGCGTAGAGGTCCTACCACACACCTGGAAGATCACTGAGCGCTTCCCCTCCTTAGCCAAATGTCGGGCTAAGGTACCTCAGAAAGTGCTGGAGGACTGGGAAATGAGTAAGCATGCCTTTCTGAGGTACCCCTTGGGTCCTATTTATAGGATTCTGAAGATGATCTGCAAATAACTAACCTTTACTGTTTTGAAATTACCAAAAACTCCTCGAGCTGGCCTGCCAACAGCCAAACCCCGCTGTTCTAAATAGTTATATGTAGCCCACCTAGGTCTGCCAACAGCGAGACTCCGCTGTTTTGACTTACTAAGGGCAGGCCAACGGGGCAAAAGTGGTAAGAACCCCCCCTCCCCCACCCCACTGAGGACTAGGCGAGTAACCCTTTAATGCCTCTACTCGGCGGGAGGCGTGCGGCGCGGGCCCGGGCCGGCTCGCCTAGGGGACGCAGGTTAGATACGGCCCGCCTGAGAAGGCGCGGGCCGACCCACCTATGAGAGGCGGGCAGGGCTGACCTGCAAAAATAGGCGCGGGCCGGAGGCTGACCCACCGGGGAGGGTGCGAGCCAAAGGGTGGCCCGCCTAGGAGGGCGCGGGCCAGGGGGTGGCCCGCCTAGGAGGGATGCGGGCCAGGCTGGCCCGCTTAGGAGGGCGCGGGCCAGGCTGGCCCGCCTAAGAGGGCGCGGGCCAGGGCTGGCCCGCCGCTTGGGCAACCCTTATATGTGCGGACCGCGGGCGACCCGCCTGCATACGTCTGGGTCCTTCGACGAACACGGGGTTGTACACTGAAGAAATGTCTTCTCAAGCTCAATCTGCAAGGACATCTAAAGACTAAATATTATGATATCCAAGGTATGGACAGATCAACAACAAAAGGCTCATAGAATTAAGTGATTTGGTTGAGGGTACGCCAAAATTACAAGGTGATAAAAGGATTTATGAAACCTGTGATGTTAAAAAGATTCACAAAATCCCTTACCCTCACCAAACACAAATAGAGAGCATCAGAGAAGCTGGAGCAAATACATGTAAATATTTGGGGAGTAGCCACCACTCCAACCTTGATGGGAAAAATGTACAACCTACTGTTTATAGATGACAAAACTAGAATGACATGGATTTATTTTTTAAATCAGAAGTCTGAAGGTTTTCAATACTTCATCCAATTCAAAAATTATGTTGAAAAGCAAATGGGTCTGAGTGTTAAGGGTCTGAGAACAGGCAAGAGAAGCTGAATTCACTAGTTGTGAATTTCAAAAATTCTTTCAAAATCATGGAATAAAGAGACAGTTAACAACTCCTAAAAATCCACAACAAAATGGTGTTATGGTAGAAATGGGATAAATTATGCTTCAATATAAACAAATGCCAAAGGTATTTTGGGTAGAAGCAATGGACACGACTGTATACATATTGAATAGATCTCCAACCAAAGCTCTCCCAAAAATAACTCCTTTTGAAGCTTGGTATAACAAAAAACTATTTGTTTAACATATGAGAATTTTTGGTAGCATTAGTTACTGTTTACTACCAAAAGACAATAGAGACAAGTTAGAAAAGAAGGGGGAAAAGCAACATGCTAAAGAGAGGAAATAAAGGAGCCCAAATGGATCATTGCTATGGAAAATGAAATGCAGATGATTCATAAAAACAAAACCTAGGAATTAATCCCAAAACCCCCTAATAAATAAATTATTGGGCTAAAATGGGTGTATAAAATAAGCTTGATGAAAACGATCAAGTCCAAAAATATAAGGCACGGTTAGTGGCCAAGGTCAAAAAAGCCAGGCAAAGATTTTACAGACATTCTCTCTTGTAGTAAGGATGGAAACCATTATACTTCTCTTTGCTTTTGCTTCACAAAACAACCTACAAATTCATCAGTTAGATGTAAAATCTACTTTTTAAAATGGTGATTTAGAAGAAGAAATCCTTGTATATCAACCAGAGGGGTATGAAGAAAAGAGGCAAGAAGAGAAAATTTGAAAACTTAACAAGGCTCTCTATGACCTTAAACAAGCCCCTTGAGCATGGTATGCTAAAATTAATCAATATTAATTTCTGCAACAGACAATTCTCTAAAAGCCCCAATGATCCAGCTCTTTACATTCAAAGAGACAAAAACAAGTAACTTCTTGTATGCATCTATGTGGATGACATATTGATCACAGGCTCATCTACTGATCTAATTCTTGAATTCAAAGAAAACATGATGAGTGATTTTGAAATGAGCAATTTAGGGATAATGAAATATTTCCAAGGCTTGCAAATTCAACAACAACCTGGAAAGATTTTCATATATCAATGAGCTGTTAGAAATGTTTGGAATGAAGGATTGTAAGCCATGTTCATGCCAATGTCCATGGGTCAAAAATTATCAGATATTAAAGAAGATGAGGAAGTAGAAGGAGAAATCTACTAAAGTATGGTTAATTCCTTGATGTTCCTCACTAACACCCGCCCAGACATCGAATACGTTGTCAGCAAGGTTTTGAAAACCGGACCGGACATCGAACTGCTGGAGGGAGAGGTTCAAGGTTGAATCGGTCCAACCTGTTTAACCGGGGTCGAACCGTTATATATATATATATATATATATATAATTAGAAAATTAAAAAATTAACATTTTTATGCGCCGCACATGCACGCTCTGATTACTTTTTGATGACAGTATTATGTAAGACAAGATCAATCCCAACTCATGTCCAATATGCGACATAAATAATTTCATATTTATTTTTTTCCTCATAAAATTGAAATAAATAAATAAATAATAGCATAATTTTTAGTTTGTACGCAAAAATATAATTGAAAAGGATATAAAAATGAAGGGATTTGACCACTTTTTAATACATACCCTAGTGAAATATTGCTTTATTTTATATTTAAGTTATTATGTAAATGTATATAATATATTATAATTATTGTTAAAGAGGACCAAATGGCTTAGTGGTTCATCATTTTGGCTAAAGTAGAACTGGCGGTAGATCGAATCCCACACCCTTCATAGTTTTGTTATTATTTAATCACGGGTTCCTTGGCCCGCCCGGTTAAGTAAACCCGCCCCCAGTTCACGGGTCACCGGTCCACCCGCCGGGTTTCCGGTTCTTGGGCGGTCTTCTGTTCTACCGGGCCTCTAACCTTGACCGGACCGGCCGGTGATCCGGTCCACGGTCCGATCGATTGAACCGGCCGGTCAGATCCGGTTTTTAAAAGGTTGGTTGTCAGTATGGCCTCAAGATTTATGAACAATCCCAAGTCTATCCACGTGAAAGCATTAAAATGGGTGTTAAGGTACCTTCATTGGGGAAGATGCTAAAGAAGTTCTTTGGTTAAAAAGATTGATAAGAGAAATCAGGAAAGAAAAGGAAGAATCAACTGAGATCAAGGTTGACAGCACTTGAAAGTGAAGGGATAGATCACACTAATTCTAGAGTGGGGTGAATAGAGTATTAAAAATCTTTTGATTAATTTTTATAGCGGATTAAAATAAGTGATATCTATATGTAAATAGACAGTAATGAAACACATAAAATCACAACACAAAAAATAATAAGTAGAGCAACTAGACGACACAAATATTTTATAGTGGTTCCCCTTAAACTTGGGTACATCCACTTTTCTACCACCCTGGTAGGAATCCACTACAGGTTTTTGATCAGGTGCCCTACCACCATAGGTTTTTGCTCAGGTGTCTTGTCACCACAAAATCTATTTTCAAGGGAGATCTAACAACCCTTTGAGCTTTTGACCAGGTGCTCAAAAACCAAACTAAGTCTTTTGATCAGGAGACCTAACAACCAAAGTGATAACTTTTGAAGGGAGTTAAAAACCCTTTTACAATAAAGTAAAAAGAAATTTGATATTGTCTTCTCTTTCTCAATGTTCTGAGAAGACTAGTGGGTTGCTGTTGTTGTCAAAGCTCCCCCTGAGATGTAGAATAGTTCAGGAGAATGGAAGCTTTTCTCAGGGTATAGGCCTTCAGATTGCTAGTTGATCTTCAGGAAGCTTTTAGACAGATGTTGATGGATTGTCTCTTGAAAGCCCTGAAGCAAAAACTGATGAAAAACTTGAGTTATATGAGAGCTATTCTTCTTTCAGTTTTCAATAAATTATTCTTTTTGTCACAGCTAACTAACTTGCAGTTATCTTGAAAAATAATCCTTATATATTCTTTGCAGATTTCAACCTTTGAATTTTGAATTCCTTTCCCTGACTGACTGCAGAAATTCTGGGAGTTTAATGGCTAGAATTTGTCTTTAATGAGTTTCCCCAACTGTCCCAATAAAATAGGCCAAGTAATAACTCTGTGAATACCACAATTAATGCTGCAATGGAACGACTATATTCGTAAGAATATTTTGCATTATTTATCAGAGCATTACAGACATATTATAATATAATTTGAAATTCATTTGCCTTAGTCAAACTGAAATCAAAAGAGATTTAGTCGAATTGAACCTGGGAGAAATTAGTCGAACTCGATCAGCAAATTTTCGTCGACCTGAGATCCAAATTCGTCGAACTGAAACCTCTCCTTCGTCGAGCTGAGCTCTAAGATCGTTGACCAGAAAATTAACTTGCCAATCTGAGCTCCATGTTCGTCGAACAGAGATAGTCTTTCGTCGAGCTGAACTACTGAGGTGAGATCGGAGTTCGTCGATCTCAGCTAGGCTTTCGTCGAACTCAACTCAGAGAAGAAATCTAAGTTCATCGATCTGAGATCGACGAAAGTCGAGCTCTGATCAGCTAATCTTCGAACGACTTTTTTGTCTCTTAAAAAACTGTTTTTCGCTGGAGGTCTTCTTTCTCTAAGTCTTCTGAAGGTGAGAACCAATCAATCTAGGTTGTTGACTGACCTTGACCCTGATAAAAACCTATGACCCTCGACTATACATGTTGGGTCATCTAATAATCCTAATAGTGAACCTAGCCCAAATCAACCCTAAACATAGGTGGGGTTCCAACAGCACTTCAGCCATCGCTATATGTAAAAATCATGTTTTTCACAATAGGGAAAAACATATCCAACTCAAGTATCATTTCATAAGGGAGCTCGTAGAAGAACAACAGATTCACTCAGCCACTATAACACGAAGGAACAGCTTACTAATGGACTGACGAAGCCATTACCCGCTGACAAGTTCATTTCCTTCCAGAAAGGGTTATGGATCCTAAAAGATGACCTAGATTAAGGGGGGATAATGTTAGGAATTAAAATATATAACAAATGAAATCTAGAATCCTTTTTTTATTACTAGGACTATTTTGTAAATCTATTTTAGGGACTATTTTGTCTTATTCTCAGGTTTTCTAAAAGCTACTATTAAAAGTGTAAATACATGTATGCTTTGTCATTTCAATGAAAGAATAGAAACATTGTTATTCTGGGTGATCTCACTCTCTCCTTTGCATTGTCTGTCTTATTTTTCACCATCTTTGTAAATCTATTGCTTGGATCTTTTCCATAAGTGACCTGCCGTGATGACACTCCACCATTTGGCCCACTCCCAGTCCCCCTAGTGCTTGATTGTAGTCCCAAAGACATTGTATTGTAAGAGGGGAAATTTTATTTAATAAAATAAAGAGAGGAGAATATGATTGAGGCTCAATTTGGGGCAGCTGATGCTGATGAAATTGTTACTGATAGATTAGAGCAATTAGGAAAATAGTGATGAAAATTTACAGACCATTGAAGAGTATGTACTTAAGTGTTGATCAAATAGAATTTTTTTCATTCAAACTGCTTGATAGAACAATTATTTGAAAGTTGTTTTTTTAACCAAAAACAACAAAATATAATATTCGTAGACAAATCTTATGTCGAATTTGGTCTTAATATGTTTATAACACAACATAATTTGCCTTAAACAAAAATAAACATTACAACACAAAATCACTGAACAACAATTAATACATATATTAGCATTTAAAAAACACAACATAGTATACTAGAAACACGTCATAATAGTAATGCCTAACACAATACAATTGTTCTTAACATAATAACACAAAAAGGATAACACGCAACATAACAACACACAACTGCCTAAGAAGATATCACTGCGTCCTATTCTCATAACCACTTTTGATCCACCAAACTCTTATATCATCTGGAATGTTAATGAAAATATTTTTGTTGTTTTTGTCCCTAATATAGTTTATAGTAAAGTAGTAAAAGTTGACATCAACGCATATCTCTGGAATGCTGGAGATCAACTATACTATCTCCTTGATTATGACAATTGGCAGAGGCTTCACTGCAAGTGCTGATTCACACAACTCACTCATGTAAGATCAAGCTTGTATATTGCAGACGACATGACCAACATGTTGGCTGACATGTCATTTTGTGGTGGGGGAATCGTAACATTACTGCTGCACAACCCATATTCATCGAGGGTGGGCCCAGTCAAGGTAGGAGTCAAAGTCAAAAGGTCAATGCAATAGTCAAAGTCAGCATTCAAGATAGTAGAAGACCTGGGCTAGTATGGAGAGCACCTCTTGCATACTTGCCCGGTAGGAGACCAAGATAGATACTTGCCCAAGCTAGATGAGCTCTTTCAGAAATCGCATGGCCACCCCTTAGATTTGTCTATAAATAGGACCATAGGGTTCCAAGGATGAAAACCTTTTTTTGGACTTATGGATAAGCTTTTGGATCCCTCTATCAAAGTTTTGAGTCATGAGACGGTGATCATCCCCTTGGCCCCCAACTTTTGATAGCCGCAAAGTTAGTGTCCCCTTTGTACCCTGCTCGACCATTCTTGGTTGTGGAGGGAAATCTTTTCTAAGCATCTAGGTACGTGGTGAGACCTCCCTACTGCAGCACTTGGGTAGTATTCCCTCTATTTCTGTGTACTTGCCCATTAAGCGGTCAAGCCCGACTGCTGGACCAGTAACCTTAGGGTGCATTGATCCGAATTTTGGAGTAGGAAATTTTCCCGACTTTAATACGTTGGTGCAGTGAGCGCAAATCATAGCCAAGGAGGAAAATCTTACGGGTATGTGAGATGGTGGATGTAGGCAAGCATGGAGAGATAGTCGGCAACTCAACGCGCAGGAGGAGGCGGTTATGTGAAAACATCGGTTTTGAAGAGTTTGTGAGGAGGATAGAGGGGACTGTGGGCGCGGCGTTCCTTCCTTGCGTGGAGTCACGACGACTTTGACCCGTCGAGTGACTCCTCCGGAGGATGGCAAACCCCCCAGGAAACTTGGAAAGGAGTATGAGGTAGAAGAGCGAGAGCGACTAGCACAATCGGAGTTCTACTGGGCGAGCCGTAGGGCATTAAGTTTTGAGATTTTGAGAATCCGGTGAGATACCAGGATACTTACCTAGGTGACGAGTATGGTGGAGTTGCTCGCCGCTTCGAGGACCATTGTCGCCAGTTGAAAGGAGTCCATTTAGTGAGGAGGTATTGACGACCCCAGTCCTAGAAGGCTTTAGGGAGCCAGTTCTGAAATACTACTTTGGAAGAGATGACCCGATCAGACATCTCTAGTGATTCGAGGACGTGGTATCCATCTGAAATATGATAGATGAGTTAAAGTGTAGATTATTCTCCATCACCTTTAAAGGTAGGCTAGAGGTTGGTTCCACCAGCTGTCATGGTGCTCAATCTACTGCTTCGAGGACTTGCATCGAGGGCTGATGACAAGATTCACCACATCTAAGAAGAGGAAGAAAGAGATGATTGCTCTCTTCCATCTGAAGCAGGGAGAGAACGAGACGCTTGGTCATTATATCGACCATTTCTAGGAAGAGGTCCTTAGCATCCAGGAGGTGGAGGGCTTCACCTTTCAGCTAGCTCTGATGTTCGGCCCAAAAGAGAGCCTTTTCAAGTTGGAGATTATCTCGAATACGCCCGTGTCCCCACGAAGATCTCATCGAGAGGGCAATCAAGTTTGTTCAAGGAGAATCGACGAGTCCTAGCTTTCTATCCAGGTTGGAGAGAGCAACTCTGGAGCTGGGTGACAAGAAATATGGAGTTTCCCGGAAGAGGCTCAGGGAGGGGCAGACCAAAGGAGAGAGGGGAAGGGAAGATTAGTGGAGGCAAAAGGAGCCTCGAAAGTAGGAAGTGAGGAGGCCCTTGCTGACTCTAGAGTGTAGGGAGGAAGAAAGGAGATATCAGGTTCCTACTAATAGGTCGTTGTGGAGGTCGGCAAGGAGGCCGTAGTTCTAGGGTCAAGGAAGAATCTTCTCTCTGGAGAGGAGGAATGTCCGCTAACAGGAGAGACGACAGGAGGGAGAGCATGCAGAAGTGCTAGTCATTGCCCGCCAAGGGAATAAGTGTCAGTGAAGGATCCAACCAAGGAGGAATCAGGCAAAGGAGATCTCGCTCTACTGTGAGCTGCATCACGTAGAGAGACACGGGACCATGGCTTGCCTAGATTTTTGAGAAGCGGGTAGGAGGCTAGCAGCAGGAGGAGGGGAAGGAGAGTAGCAGAGATAGGAAGCCCCGGTGGGGCCGAGAGTATTCCATGATCCTGTGCGGAGGAGGAATGAAGATAGGATCGACCAAGGAGATCGCAGAGAAATATTCCAAGGAGGAGGAGGAGCAATAGGGGTGATCCACAAGGGAACTAGGTCAGGAGGTTCCCGTAAGTGAAATCTCCATCAGATCTATCGCAAGAGCGTCGCCTCAACCTCTTAGGCATTGCGTCAGATGAGATCAACTTCTCTAAGGAAGACATGTTAGGGAATGAGAATCTCTACCATGATGCCCTCGTGATCCAGGAAGTAGAGGAAGACTACACCGTCAATTAGATCCTAGTGGACAACGGGAGCTCGATGAATGTCATTCTCAAAAGGACGTTCGATGAGGTACATGTGGAAGCGGAAGGGTGATAACTTCGGACGGTTCCCTCTTTAGCTTCTTCGGAGAGAAGAAAGAGTTGGAAGGAGGAGCATACTTGCTGGTAACGCTCGGTGGCACTACGATCAAGTGTCACTTTTTCATCGTCAATGCATCGAGCTGCTACCAGGCAATCTTCAGGAGGTCGCTCATCAACTTATTCAAAGCAGTATCATCCTCCTATCAACAATACTTGAAATATAACAAAGAGGATGTCTAAGTGAGGATTCAGAGTGATCCAGGAGTGGCTCGGGAGTGCTACCTCAGCGCTCTGGGCACTATCAGCTAGATGGGGAATGTAGAGAAGATAGATAAGGCGATTGAGGGAGAAGACCAGTTGGAGGCTGCGGAAGAGCTGGAAGACGTGGACGTAGTCTTGTCAGGCGGAGAGTCTGGTTTGCTGAAGATTGGCGGGTCCCTGGACCTTGGCGGGAAGATGGAGCTAGTGGCCTATCTATATGAGAACATGGACATATTTTCCTGGAGCACAACAGAGATGTTAGGGATCGACGGGGACGTTGTCTTCCACCTCCTCAATCTGGATCCCAAGGTCATGCCTATACGACAGAAGAGGAGGATGAGTGCCACTGTTTTGGCCAACAAGCTAGCCATCAAACACTTGAAAAAAAAAGTTACCAACCTGAACGGGAATTGGGCAAAACAGCTTCCTTCGGTTTTTTGGGCCTTAAGAACTACTCAGAACTCAGCCACGAGGGAAACTCCTTTCAAGTTGTCACACGGATTTGTGGCTCTCATTCCGGTAGAATTCGAGGTCAGAAGCCCGAGAGTGGTTGTGGTTGAAGAAGGAGGTGAAGAATGATACTTAGAGAATGATGAGGCCCAGAGGATTTCCCTCAACTTCATTGAGGAGATTTGAGAATTTGCCTCGATTCTGCAAGAGAAGATCAAAAGGCGAATGGTGAAGCACTTTGACAAACATGTTTGCCTCAAGCAGTTTTAGGCAAGAGTTCTTGTTTTGAAGAAGGTAGATGTGGCAGGAAGAGCGGCCGTAATTGGAAAGTTGAATCCAAACTGGGAAAAGTCGTTCATCATCCACCAATCGCTAGCAACCGGAGAATACCACTTATAGAAAGCACGAAAGAGAGCTGCTAGGGAGTACCTGGTGCGACGATGACTTGAAAAGATTTTAAACTTAGTGGGAAAGGGTATGACCACCTTGTACATGTAGTGATTTCTTTCTAGTTATTTACTTACACCCTGAAATACGGGAATGCATGACACTTCCTTCCAGTAAATGTGTTGAATGGATTGAGTAGGTGAAAGTCGATCTCCACGATTGGGTTAGGAAATGTGTCTCCAACTTAACTCTTGTAAAACCTAAAGAGGATGATGAGACGGTGTGTCACGTTCTAATGCATTCTCATAAGTCCAAGCCCCTGCATTGACGGTCAAGATCAGCTTCCCCCTTTTTTGTTGGCTGAGTTACTCCCCCCCCCCCCCCCCGATCACACCTCTCACCCAAATGGTTAGATTATCAGAAGAGAGTCTAGACGTTAACCTACCAATTTGACGAAGATAAGTTTGACTTAACCAAGTGACGAAACCTTGTACAAAGGCATCATCACCCCCAAAGGGCTGAAAAGTCTGCTGCTAGCTTCGTCTTTGAAGTGCAAAGCTCGCTATCATTTCTTCATCCAATCATAAGAGTTGTATTGGTTAACCGTCTCTAATTATTGAATTGCAAGAAGCGAATAGGAAGGTTACAGGAAAGGGGAACTGAGGGGTAGGATAGAGGCCTCGTGTGTGTGTGTGTCTCATAGGACCTCCCGCGTGTCGTGTCCCTACTCAGGTTTCTTCATCTTCTCAGCAAAGGGAAGGATGGAGGCCTCGTGCGTGTGTGTCCCACAAGACCTCCCGAGTGTCATATCCCTACTCAAGTTTCTTAGTCTCATCAGCAAGGGGTATGATCAAGGCCTTGTGTGTGTGTGTCCTACGAGACCTCCTGAGTGTCATGTACATACTCGGGATTCTGTCTTCTCAACGAGGGGTAGGATGGAGGCCTCATGCGTGTGTGTCCCACGAGACCTCCCGAGTGTCATATCCCTACACAAGTTCCTTCATCTCCCCTACAAAGGGTGGGCGAGGCCTCGAGAGTGTGCGTCCCACAGGACCCCCTCCATCCAGAATTCCACCCCATGTCCAAGAACTTGCGACCTGTGAAGAGGTCAAGTATCTAGATGAACGAGCGAGTATGCAAAATGTGCGAGTTCTTTATTATGTATGCAAATATAACTATAGTCCTTGCGAGCATGTAGCTACGAACACGCTCTCGACGAGTATGCAACTATTGATGGGCTTGATTGAAAGTCGTGACATACATAGACTGCGAGTACTCACCCTCGCTTCGAGCCTATAATCCTAGCAAACACTCAGTGCTGTCAAGCCTATGAGCCTAGTGAGAATCGAGCAGGCGAGCAAAAAATTATATTACATTTAGAGAAAGGAGGCGACATTACATCCAAAAATAGAATGACGCTTTGAATAAAGGTTAATTCAAAAAATATATACAAATATGGCAGGTAGGTGACTAGTCATCATCCTCGCCATTGGCGGGATCTTCTTCATCATCGGCCTCCCCGTCCTCGCCATCAACATCGACATCTTCCTCGTCGTCGACCTCAACCTCACCCACGTCATCCTCGTCCTTGCTATCATCATCCTAAGCATCCTCAAAAGTTGTAGACAGGACGCGGTCGGGCGAGTTAGAATCCTCGGCGAGCATGCTCGGTATATGATCCATCACTATCAGGTCGTTCGCCTCTGGTATAAGAAGGGTTGTCGACTTTCAACTTGCACAAGATGACATTCCCGATTGATCACGCAATGCCGCGACAAATGGCCGACATCTTGTTGCCATGGAAGCGGATCTTCTTTCCCATGCCTGAGGTAGTGACCATTGGAGGCTATTGTGCGGCCTGGCGAGATTCCATCTTGGCATTTTGTACTTGAGTGGCCTCCAAAGCTGCCTTGGTGTCCGTCAGCTCCTGCTCCAGCTTGGACAACTTCTTCATCATCTCGAGCTTGGCTTTCTGCAAGTAACAATAATATCTTTGGTATACCAAATTAGCGAGCAAGTAGGAAGCGACTATACAAATATCCCCCATTCAAATCAAGATTACCTCGTAGACCTGGCACTTGCCAGCTTAAGTCCTATATGTGAGGATGGTCTTACTCAGCTCTCGGATATGGTTCTGAGCTATGAGTAGGCTCCTCACCAATAAGTGGCTGAGCTTGGTGGCCCTCAGGAAAGCTCACACGATTTGGTTCGCGAGATCCTCGGCCAAGAGGTCCGGCAGAATCTCTACGACCGCGCGACCATAGATCATGTAAGCGACATCGAAGGCCTCGCCTCTATCCTCCCAATCTAACGACCAGGGGGCAGATGTTGGGTTTTTTAAACAGAAGTGGAACATCACATCATATGTGCGCAGCGGAATAGAGTTCAAGAAAACTCTAAACAGAAACTGGATCTTGCGATGAAACATTGATAAAGAAGTAAAACAAAAAAGAGATTGCAATATACCTTAGATGGATTGAGTCAATACTCAACTAAGATGCTCCAAAAGGCTGAGTCCACGTAGAAATAGATCTGTGGCTCTATAGGTATCCACATGAGTGGAGGAGAACACCAAGACCTTGTCTGACAAGATTTGGTATGGAGAAAAGAATGCCCTCTGCGTCTCCACAAACTGTCAGGTTTGCTACAGGAGGGGCAGCGATAAGGTGAAGTCGCGATGAGATCTGGGGTTAGTGACGGCTTCAAAATCACACACTGAAAATTACATAAAAAACTCTTTTCCAAGTCTATTTATACACTAGGAAAACAAACAGACAAAAGTCTCCTTAGAAATCCGCCTAAACTCAACATGTGTCGACTTGCATTCGATGCGCGTTGATAAGAACTCAACACAATGTCGAGATGCACTTGAGAGCATTCGACGTAACTGTGTCGACACGCAGTCAATATACCTGCGTCGAGTAGAACTCGACATTGCGTCAATTTCTACTCAACGTAGCGTCAATAAAGCATCTGCTTCGACGTTGATCTTGGCTCCGTGGACATCAAGTTGATGTGCATCGATACGCACTCAATGTGCGTCGATTAAAATTCTTTATGTCCTAGATTTGGTCCCTTTATCATATCCCATATGAGTGGGGCAAACACAATCTTTCCTCCATTTTTTCCAAACACTCTTATGTGCGACCTATAGGCTCATATCGTGTTGGTAGTGAGACTAAGTGCTTGATTGCTTTCCAATCACCTTGGAAACACCAACAGCAGGTTGGTGCTGAGGGTCACCTTGTGCTCTCCATCAGCCCAGATCACCAACGGGCGACTATAGACATCCTCGTCGCTAGCCCCTTGCTCATAGTTGGGGTGGAGGTAGGGCTCACTAGCCTCAAGAGGTCTCTCCTTATCGCCAAAGATGGTGTCGACGACTTTGTGCTTCTTCCTGGCGGGCAGCTGAGGGTCAACCATGCCCTTATCTGTCCTCTTCTGCGAGGAAGTAGGCTTCTCACTAGAGCTTGGTACCTCCTCGATGTTGTGTGGAAGATCTTGTACCTCCTTCCGGGAGGTGGTGACTTCTTTCGCTAAGGGAAGAGGCTCGTGAGGGAGGATGTGGGAGGCTGCAGAATACAAAGACAGTGTTAGTCGTCGAAGGCAGAGCGAGATACACAATAGAAGATATCGAGTAGCAAGGAAACCTTATTTGATAATTTACCCTCACCCAGGAAGATGTGACCCAACTAGTTGACATGTCATCGCTAGCTAGTAGACGACGTCGAACTTTCGACCTTGGAAGGCGTCAACAAGCTGCTCCCTTGGCCCTTCGAGCAAAGTTGGCAGGAAGGCCGACTCTGACAACTGTTGTGGTTTGCGAGGAATCCCTTCAAAGTCGCTGCCGACAATGGCCAATAACTCGTCCCAACAATGTACCTTATTCGTCGTACCAACCAGTGTGCAAACATGGCTACTCAGGAAGACAACACCTTCGTTGGTTGACGCGAAGGTGAATATCTTCCAAAAGACCGAGAGATCGAAGATGATTATCTCTGATCGCAAAAAGCAGAGGAAACCCATGATCATCGCCACTCTGTTATGGTTGATCTAGGCAGGGACTATGCCAAAGTACCAGAGTATTTGGCAGTACTCCGACCACAGCGGAAGTCGCAAGCCAACTTCGAAGTTGAAAATATGGAGTACGAGCTTGTCCTCCAGCACTATGTTCAGTTACTCCCCTCGCCAAAGAAGTCACACAGTATATCAATTCGATAGAAATCGCTTGATAAAGTCACCAAATCCTTCTAATTAGTGTCCAACTTCTTGAAGACAGCATTGACGAAGTTTCTCGCGTGCTCCATGCAACATGCGTTGAGCAGCAGCAGCATCACACATTTCGAAGAAAGCGCAAGTTGAAGGAATGTGAGGACAAGTTGCAAGAAAGAAGAAAGCCGGAGATACTCGCGAGCAAGAGAACGAAATCACCAGAAGCATAATAAATACGTACCAACCCTTTCTATTTATAGGTAGAGGCCGGGGGTATTTGGGTATCTCATCGTGAGTATCACCAATGTCGTCAACAACTCATCGTGTGTAGAAAATCGCCAACTCTATCCCGCACCGACCTGCAGAAACTCGTTCAACTACTCATCAAACCTACACGTTTAGCACATGTAAGTCGCAAAGACTCAAAGAAAGCAAAATAGAAGTCATCAAAAGGCACAAGCATAAAATCAAATGCGAGATCAAAGCTTGCCCAATCCAAATTACAAATAAGATTTAAAAGGTTTATTACAAAGTCGTTAAGGGGGCTCACTCAAAGAAAAAGAAGAAAACTTAGAAAATTCCTACTGCCTAGGAGGTCGCTGGTCTGAAAGCGGAGGATGTCGCCCAACCCACCCCACATCGTGTGCGCGCCAGAAGTGATCAGTCACTGTTGCCATCGCCCTCTCGTCCTTCTGGATCTGGTCCTCTATCCTCGCTAGTCTGCCCGCGGAGCCCATACTCGTCTGCATGTCGGCGAGCTCGTCGTGATGAGTTGTTGGCAGTGCTCAATCATCGCAACTCGCCTTTACAACTCGTTGGTCATATGTAAGCAGGACTCTACACCGACTAGCCGGTCCCTGAGCTCCTCCATCTTGGTAGCTCGTACCTCCAACACAGTAATATGACAATGTGACTCGCAGATAGACTGCTGATCAAGTCGGGCCTCCATCTCCATGTATGCTCGAAAACTCTTCTCCCGATATTCGCAGCTGAGGAGATTGAGGACGCCAATGAAGGAAACCCCCTGAGTAGAAGCGCGACCTGCAAAGAAGACACCAGTACTCCTTCAGTCTGGGACTACCTCGGCAGAAGAAAGGCGACAAAGAATGAGCAAGAAGACTACCAGACCGAGTAGTGTCGGCCCTCATCTAGTGATGGGGACTACGGGATCGCCTAAGACTACAACGAGCAGGATCTCGCCGCCAAGTGAAAGAGCCCCTGTGTCGGTCCCTCCTTTCTTGTGGAGCAGAGCAAGGTGGCGACGTCCTCTACGGCCTCGAGATATGGGGAACGTTACCCCTACCACGGACGACCAATTGGCGACCTCCTACTCACGGCGCGAAGAAGCCCAGCGAGCCCCCCCCCCCCCCCCCCCGTCCAAGCGACTTCGAATGGACATCGGGCAGAGGAGCAGAGACCAACAACGGAGGCAGCAGAGGGGGAATATTAGTCGTCGGAAGTTGCGACTTCTCTGGAGGATTCTTCTTGTCGCTGGCGGCGGCGGTTGGTCGTCTGACGACGACGAAGGTTCATTTTGGTGCGAATCTTGTGCGTCTGTTTTACGGATTACAGTTAAGTTCATATTACTCCTATGGATTTTCGTAGTCTGAATATCCTGCAGTATATTTTTGGATTTATATCTTTTAATTTAAGCACTTATTAATTTTATTGTGCTAATAAAATTGTGCAAAGTATGTATTTTCTGTTAAATTTTCTCAAGAAACTCAGCAAGATAACCCAAATGTCAAATTAATATCTTCGGAACTATCCAGATCATTACTTGACCAAGCGAAAACCAGGGAGCAAGCTTAATCAACCAAAAAGGCAATGGCAGAAGCAAGCAGAGCAAAACTATATCAATCTTCTTTACATGGCGAGGTATACGTGGCGATACATGATTTCGCCAGTACAAAGAAAAAAAGAAACTACAAACAATTCGGGCGGACAGATCACTGAGACCGTCGAGACCGCCGAGAGCGCCTGTCCGCAGAGACCGCTCGAACTGTGCTGAAGCCGAACTGAACACGGAGTCCGCCAAGACCGCAAGGTCACGCGGATAGGTTATTCGCTGAACTGCTTGCCGCTGCTGAACTGGCGAACAGACCGCCTAACCGCCGAGACCGCGAGGTCGCGCGGATAGTTTATTGAACTTGGAAAGTTGAAGCAGAGAGAAAACTGGTTAACCGCTGAACGCAGTCCACAAACTTCACTGAGCCTGACCGAGGTCAAAACCAAACTCCTGGTTCCACAGTGCTAGCCGCGCCACCTGCAAACAACAACCGATTAAGTCTGCTCAAACCGCGCGGATACAAAAACTGAGTCCGCAGGACAAGATCCAAGCCCAACTTACTGTTCACTCAGTTGTCAAATGACGAGCCGGGGGTCCTATTTATAGGCGGAGTGAGGAGTGTGATCACCGCCCTATGAGATAGGTTGACCGCCCCTAAATCGCAGCTAGCATTGGCAATCCACCGAGTCCGCACCGACATGCCGGACTCGCGAACAAATCGCCAAGTCCGCAAGAAGGCCACCAGCTGAGCACCATGCCAGTCCGCATGGAGAGAGGATACAACATCTATCTGCACGCACAAGTCCACAACCACAGGCAAACCGCTCGGTTACAGCGGACTATGCGGATACCAACCCAGCTCGCAATGTCCACGACCACAGGCAAATTGCCCGGTCACTGCAGACTATGCGGACACCAACCCAGCTCGCAATGTCCACGACCACAGGCAAACTGCCCGGTCACAGCGGACAATGCGGAAACCCTGGACTTCACAGAAGAGCAAATCCGGACAACAAGTACGCGCAAGCTCGGCGGACACCAAGACAGTCCGCCAGCTCCAAAGCCAGATCGCAACCAGATCGGCTCACCGCAACTCCAGACCAAACACGGATCGCACGGTCTCCAAGCCTTAGTCCGCACAGACCGCGGACACCATCCCACACTACACAGCCAGCCACTGCCAGGCTCAACCAGTCTGCGCAGTCCGCGGAATCTGATCTACAAATAGCAGCCACCAGGACCTCATCCCGCCAACACCAGACCGCCGAACTCCAGCTCCAGTCTGCGCGGCAGTCCGCCCAGGCCGCTCGGACTGCCCGATCAACCACTTTCACTTCACAAATTTCAACACTCCCCCTTGAAGTGAGAAGTAGAGATCAAGCCCAGTAAACCTTGAAGTCGCTGGAAAGGCCCCTTTGACAGCGGCTTTGTGAAGATGTCAGCAAGATTGTCCTCACTCCGAACATGCCCGACCACTAGAGATCCCTCCAACACTTTCTCCTAAATGAAATGGTGCTTGATCTCGATATTCTTGGTCCTTGCGTGGCAAACTGGATTGCTCACCAGCTTGAGAGCACTCTCATTGTCACCTCGGAGCAGAGTGGGACTTTGCACTTCTTTATGGACGTCCTCTATTAGTCTCCTTGGCCAAATGGCTTCCCGAGCTGCCAAGGCCGAAGCCTTATACTCTGCTTCTGTAGTATAGACGGACACTGAGTCCCGCTTCTTTCTACACCACGAGATGCCCGTTGATCCACAAGTGAACACATATACTGAAGTTGACCTTCGGTCATCCGAATCACCATCATAATCAGCATTCGTGTAACCTAGCAAGGAAAAACCCGAGTCCCTCCTATAAAGGAGTCCCATATCAGAAGTCATCATCACATAGTTCAAAATACTCTTTGTCGCCATCAAATGAGACTTACTTGGCTCCGCCATAAACCGACATACTCGGCCAACAGCATAAGCAATGTCTGGCCTTGTAATCGTTAGATAGATCAAGCTTCCCACCAGAGCCCGGAACACAAAGGGATCAGGAAGAATTCTTCCCTCATCTCGTCGAAGCTTCAATCCACATTCCAAAGGAGTAGAGCAACTCTTTCCCTTTTCCATGCCGAATCATTTCACAATCCGATCCGCATAACCTTTCTGGGAAACAAGAATCCCGCCCTCCTTCTTTTCCACTTCGAGACCAAGAAAGTGATGAAGCTCCCCCAAGTCTTTCATCTCGAAGTGAATAGCTAGCTCCTCTCTGAGCCTAGCCACCTCCTCCTTGGAATTCCCCGTGATGATCATGTCATCCACATACAACAGCACCAGGACTAGAAGCTCCCCCTTCTTCTTGACAAACAGGCTCGAGTCTGAATTTGAAGCCAGATATCCACAGAACTGGAGGTATTCTGCAATCTTCCTATACCAAGCTCGAGGAGCCTGCGTCAAGCCATAAAGAGCCTTCCGGAGCTTGCAGACGTAGTCCGAATATTCTTCAAAAACATAACCGTGCGGCTGATCCATAAAGATGTCCTTGTCGATCTCTCCGTAAAGAAAAGCGTTCTTTACGTCCAGCTGCCACATCTTCCAGTCCTGACAGGCCGCCAAAGCTATCACCACTCGTACTAAAGTCATCTTTGCTAAAGGACTAAACGTCTCCTCATAGTCCTCGTCGTACTGTTGAGAGAATCCTCGAGCAACAAGGCGAGCCTTTTACCGCTCGATGCTTCCATCCGCCTTCTTCTTCAGCTTGTAGACCCACTTGCAAGTAACAGGAGTAACGCCATCCACCTTGGGCACCAAGTCCCAAGTTTCATTCTTCCTGAGGGAAACCATCTCCTCATCCATAGCATTGTCCCACTCCTTCTCTCTAGTGGCATCTTCAAACTTTGAAGGCTCTCGCTCATCCAGAGGGCTTGCAAAGAAATAGGAGACAAAGCTCATTGTATTCCCGTCGCAATACCGAGCCGGAGGCTTGATGACCCTCTTTGATCTCCTAAGAGGCTGCTCCTTGCTCACTACCTTCGTTGCTTCTTCAATCACAGCTTCATTTTCGGGTAAACCCTGAGCAACGCTCCCCCTGCTTCCAGAACCAGAAGCCTCTGCCCCAGGGCTAGAAGCAATAGGAGCTGCTGGTGAAACAACAAGCTCCTCTTGGAAAATTTCAACAGTTACCTCCTGCCCTTCATCAACCTTGCCTTCTGGTAGCTCAACCGAGCTTCCTCCATATGACGTCAGTTCGTCAAAGACCACGTTTCTTGACACAACGAACTTCTTCGTCGCAAGATTCATGCACCTTCATCCCTTCTTCCGCTCATCATAGCCAACAAAGACAAGCTTCCTTGCCTTTGCATCAAGCTTTGTCCTCAGAGCATCCGGGATATGCACGTAGCAAGTTGAACAAAACACACAAAGATGTTCAACACTTGGCTTCTCCTTCAGCAATATCTCGAAGGGAGACTTCATGTTGATTGGACTGAGAGGCATCCGATTGATGACATAAGCTGCACAAGACATTCCCTCCGCCCAAAAGGACCTTGGGATACTATTGACATGAAACCAACATTTGCAAGTCTCCGTCAGATGACGGATCTTCCTTTCTGCAACTCCATTTTGTTGTGGAGTATGAGCACAAGTGAGCTCTCTCTGGATCCCGTTCTTCCTGCAAAAATTAGAAAACTCGGAGGAGACAAACTCTCCATCGTTATCAGTTCTAAATCTTTTGATCCACAGGTTAAGTCGGCCCTCCACCAGCTCCTTGAACTCCACAAACAACCTGAAGGATTCAGACTTCTCCTTCAAGAAATACACCCAAGTGTATCTTGAGTAGTCATCAATCAAGACTATCATATACCTGCTCCCGCCAAAGCTAGCCGTAACGGTTGGCCCCATCAGATCACCATAGATAACCTCCAATGGTGCTTTACTTCTCGTTTGTGACTTATCAAATGGAAGACGGTGAGACTTGCCATACTGACATCCTGTACAAACATGACCATCACCAAAGGATGATAGCTTAGGCAAGCCTCTCACCAGGCTCCTATTTGTCATATCTTTCAGCTTATCCATCCCAACATGCCCCAGCCTTTCGTGCCACATAGTAGCGCTATCATTGACCCTCATGCGATCAACATAGGAACTTGTTGATAAAACAAACAAGTCCTTCACTCTCCTTCCAACGTGAGCAACATCAGCCTTAACTGCTGATACGTTGCGGAGAAACTTCATCTTTGTTTATCAAACAGAACCTGATATCCCGCATCTACTGCGTTGGTAACCGAGAAGAGATTCTTCTTCATGCCCGGTACGTGATAGACGCTCCTTAATGTGAGTGGACCCTGATCACTACTCACGGACACTACACCATCCTTCTTTACAGTATGAACAATATTATCAGCAGTGATGATGGCTTCGTTACCTGAGTAAGCCTGCAGCGAGGAGAACTTTGACTTGTCTCCGGTGAGGTGATGACCACACTCGGAGTCCGCGATCCAGTCGTCTTCGAAGTCGATGGTGGACAAGGCACAGACACAAGTGCCCGTCATGAAGGCTCCACCCCAACCAGCTTCCTCATTGCTAGAGGGAGCTTCCTCCTTGCCTGCAACATGCCTAGGCTGCAGCTTGACTTTACAGTCATGCTTGAAGTGACCCGGCTGATGACACCTGTAGCACTACAAGTTCTTTTTCCAATCCTTCTTAGGAGCAAGGCTCCCCTCTTGCTGATTAGAAGTTGAAGGTTCATCTCCAGCCGCAGTTTTCTTCTTCTTCCCTTCCCATCTCTTCTTCTTCTTCTTCTTCTCAGTGAAGAGAGCTTCACTTCCTCCTACAGTGACAGTCACTCCGTCCATTTGCCTAGCCAAGCTCTCCTGTGAAGCAAGCAGGTTTTCAAGCTCCAGAAGAGAAGGCTGAGTCGCACAGCCTTGAACTGAAGTGACGAAGGCCACATACTCCTTCCGCAGACCGTGGATTATGTTCCTTTTCTGCTTAGCCTCGAAGATCGGCTCATCAGGATCAAGTGCTGAAAGCTCAGCACACAAGCTCTTCATCTTCAAGAAGTATTTAGAGATAGAAAGGTCTCCTTGAGTTGCCTTAGCCAACTCATTCTCCAAGAACTGTAGCCTAGATACATTCTTCCTGTTGAACAACCAATCGAGGGAAGTTCATATCTTAGCAGCAAACTCACATCCTAAAATGTGATCAAAGAGCTCAGGTGACACCGCCCTCTTGAGAGCAAACTCAGCATTTGCATTTGTCTTCCTCCACACTCTCACCTGCTCGGCAGTTCCAAACTCAGCTGTAATTTCAACTTGGTCATCACCACCGACGACCTCCCACGGCTCCTCGCCCAGAAGATAGCTTTTCATGCACAACTTCCACTTCTTGAAGTTAGTCGGCGTTAAAAGCTCAATTCCCAGACCTCTTGTAAAACCTCCGTCCATTGCACTACCCTGGTCAAACCTTCAGAAGCAAAGAGCAACAACAGAACTTGTTGATCACCGCTCAAGCAACTAAACCTCCCTCTGATACCATGTTGAATTTTCTCAAGAAGCTCAGCAAGATAGCCCAAACGCCAAATTAATATCTTCGGAACTACCCAGATCACAACTTGACCAAGCGGAAACCAGGGAGCAAGCTTAATCAACAAAAAGGCAATGACAGAAGCAAGCAGAGCAAAACTATATCAATCTTCTTTATAGGGCGAGGTATATGTGGTGAGACATGATTTCACCGGTACAAGGAAAAAATAGAAACTACAAACAATTCGGGCGGATAGATCACTGAGACCGCCGAGACCGCCTGTCCACAGAGACTGCCCGAACTGTGCTGAAGCCAAACTGAACACGGAGTCCGCCGAGACCGCGAGGTCGCACGGACACACCGTTATTCGCTGAACTGCTTGTCGCTGCTGAACTGGCGAACAGACCGCCTAACAGTCGAGACCGCGAGGCCGCGCGGATAGGTTATTGAACTTGGAAAGTTGAAACAGAGAGAAAACTGGTTAACTGCTGAACGCAGTTCGCAAACTTCACTGAGCCTAACCGAGGTCAAAACAAAACTCCTGGTTCCACAATGCTAGCCGCGTCACCTGCAAACAGCAACCGATTAAGTCTGCTCAAACCGCGCGGATACAAAAACAGATTTCGTAGGACAAGATCCAAGCCCAACTTACTGTTCACTCAGTTGTCAAATGACGTGTCGGGGGTCTTATTTATAGGCGGGGTGAGGAGTGTGATCACTGCCCTATGAGATAGGCTAACCGCCCCTAAATCGCAGCTAGCATTGGCAGTCCGCCGAGTCCGCACCGACATGCCGGACTCGCGAACAAATCGCCAAATCCGCAAGAAGACCACCAGCTGAGCACCATGCCAGTCCGCATGGAGAGAGGACACATCATCTGTCCGCACGCACAAGTCCACGACCACAGGCAAACCGCCCGGTCACAGCGGACTATGCGGATACCAACCCAGATCGCAATGTCCATGACCACAGGCAAACTGCCCGGTCACAGCGGACTATGCGGATACCAACCCAGCTCGCAATGTCCACGACCACAGGCAAACTGCCCGGTCACTGCGGACTATGCGGACACCAACCCAGCTCGCAATGTCCACGACCACAGGCAAACTACCCGGTCATAGCGGATAATGCGGAAACCCTGGACTTCACAGAAGAGAAAATCCGGACAACAAGTACGCGCGAGCACGGCGGACACCAAGACAGTCTGCCAGCTCCAAAGCCAGATCGCAACCAGATCGACTCACCGCAACTCCAGACCAAATGCGGATCGCGCGGTCTCCAAGCCTCAGTCCGCACAGACCGCGAACACCATCTCACACTGCACAACCAGCCACTGCCGGACTCAACCAGTTCGCGCAGTCCGCGGAATCTGATCCGCAAACAACAGCCACCAGGATCTCAGTCTGCCAACTCCAGACCGCCGAACTCCAGCTCCAGTCCGCGCGGACAGTCCGCCCAGGCCGCCCGGACTGCCCGATCAACCACTTTCACTTCACAAATTTCAACATTTTCTTGTGACTCTGTATTTAGTTATTCCTAGAGATTGCGCTTCCGCGGCCGGAATTCCCAATAAAATCATGGTTAATGCATTTTCGCCTTTCTCTTCAAGATCACATCGTTGAACCTACATGTCATTTTCTAAACTATCTTCTCTACAACTATATGCTCCATATCAGGTGGCAAAGTACCTATTGATGGTTCCCATGAATCTTCACATGCTGCGACAACTTGACTGAGCATAATATTCCAATTTTCCTTTAACTCAGGCGCAATACCAGCATATCTAAATATTTGGCAGCAGGAAAAACCTTTACACAACAACTTGATATTAAAAACACAGAATATTAATTGTTTAAAAACATTGATTTTGAGATGATGACCTTGAATTTTTCCTCCCACCACTCATCAAATTCAGCTAGTAAGGCCGTAAGGGTTCTCTTTTCCTTGTCTCATCCCAAACCCGTCTCTCCATATTTAAGTTATTTCCACAACTTTCAGTCTTTCTTAAGATGATTTTATTTATTCTTTATTTGCATTCGATTGTATCTTTTTCTCGCCCGTTGTTTAAAAGACACAATCACGACTCTCCAACCATCCGTGTTGAAGTGCATGGTAGGTCGTTTATCCAACCCGATCTCTTTAATGCAAAGGTCATAGAAGATCAAGACTTCATTTGAATCCCAACTCACTCAAATTTCTCCCTCATTTGATTTTCCCATTAACCCTAAACCCAAGAAAGGGGAGTGTTAATACGTTAGCAAGAAGCCAATAAAGAGAGATACAAATTGGAAAACATGAATAATAATTATTTATGCATTTATTGAAGCATCAGTAAACAAAGAGCAAGCATTTCATTGTTCTTCATCTCAGATATACATTTTCTCTCAAAAAAATTTTCTGTTGGAGGCAAACAATTTAAAATTGTTGTACCTCATTAAATACATTACAATAATAGAAGAAATATATGTTGAATTTGTTGAAGTGAAAGTGGGTGGTCGGTAGTCCGGGCGACCTGGGCGGTCTGACCGCGCAGACTGACCGCGCGGACTGGTTCGAGTCCGGCAGTTTGGTGGTCGGCGACCTGAGTAGCTGTTGCAGGCTGGTGTTGCGGACTGCGCGGACTGGTTGAGTCCGACAGTGTTCTGTGTTCGGCAGGTGATGCGCGCGGCCTGTGCGGACTGGGCTTGGAGTCCGCACATTTTCCTTGATGTTGCGGTAAGCTGCGGTCTGGCCGTGGAGCTGGCGGACTGGCTTGGTATCCGCCGAGCTCGCGTTGTTCTGGATTTGCCTTCTGTGTAGTCCAGGTTTCTCCGAGTCCGCTGTGACCGGGCGGGTGCCTGTGGTCGCGGACAGTGCGAGATGGAAGTATATCCGCAGAGTCCGCCGTGACCGGGCGGTTGCCTGTGGTCGTGGACTGATGGTTGCGGTATCATCTCTTTGCGGACTGGGCGGACTGCCTTGGGCAGTCCGCTATCTCGCCCTGACTTGGCGGTTTTGTTTCGTCCCATGCGGGCGGACTCGGCGGGATAGCATTGCTAGCTGCGACCTTGGGGAGGTAACTCTATCTCATAGGGTGGTGACTAAACTCCTCACTCGGCCTATAAATAGGACCCCCCCCCCCCCCCCCCCGACACGTTATTTCAATAACAGAGTGAACAGTAAGTGAGCTTGAGCATAGGCTGCGGACTGTGTTTGCTTATCCGCGCGGGCTGTTTGCTTAACCGGTTTCTGTGTGCAGGTGGCGCGGCTAGCAGTGTTGAACCAGGAGTTTGGTTCTAACCTCTGTGGAGTTTGCGGGCTGCATTCGGCGGTTTCCAGCATCAGCTTTATCTCAAGTTCTATTCTGTCCGCGCGACCTCGCGGTTTCGGCGGGTAGGCGGCGTGTTCCTCTGTTCAGCAGCAGTTCGGCGAATAACGGCGAGTCCGCACGACCTCGCGGTCTCAAGCGGACTCAGTGTTCAGATTGGTTCCAGTTCAGTTCGGGCGGTCTCAGCGACCTGTGCGGCCTCGGCGGTTTCTGGAGTCTGTCCGCCCGAGCTGTTTTGTTGTTTCTATTTTTTCTTGTACTGGCGAAATCATGTCTCGCCATGTATGTCTCGCCCTGTAAAAAAGATTAATAAGAATTTGATCTGCTTGCTTCTGTCTATGTCTTTGGTTATTTGAGTTGCTTCCTGTCTTCCGCAAGTTCAAGTTGTGATCTGGGTAGCTTCGAAGATATTAATTTGGTGTTTGGACTACCTTGTTGATCAATTTGAGAAAATTCAACATGGTATCAGAGGGAGGTTCAGTTGCTTGAGCGGTGGTCAACAAGTTTGTTGTTGCTTTGTGTGCTTCTAAAGGATAACCAAGTTAGTGTCATGGACGGTGGGTTTGCAAGAGGTCTTGGTATTGAGCTTCTGACGCCGACTAACTTCAAGAAGTGGAAGTCGTGCATGAAGAACTATCTTCTGGGCGAGGAGTTATGGGAGATCGTCGGTGGGGATGATCAAGTAGAAATAACTATTAAGTTTTGAACAGCTGAACAAGTGAGAGTGTGAAGGAAGACAAATGCCAAAGCTGAGTTTGCTCTCAAGCGGGCGGTGTCTCCTGAGCTCTTTGATCACATCTTAGGATGTGAGTCTGCTGCTGAGATTTGGACTTCCCTTGATGGGTTGTTCAATAGGAAGAATGTAGCAAGGCTACAATTCTTGGAAAATGAGTTAGCTAAGGCAACTCAAGGAGATCTTTCTGTTTCAAAGTTCTTCTTGAAGATGAAGAGCTTGTGTGCTGAGCTTTCAGCTCTTGATCCTGATGAGCCGATCTCCGAGGCCAAGCTGAAGAGGCACATAATTCGCGGACTGCGGAAGGAGTATGTGGCCTTCGTTACTTTTGTTCAAGGCTGGGCTACTCAGCCCTCTCTTCTGGAGCTGGAAAATCTGCTTGCCTCGCAGGAGAGCTTGGCAAGGCAGATGGTCGGGGTGACGGTCTCTGAAGGAGCTAGGGATGCTCTCTTCACTGAGAAGAAGAAGAAGAATGACTGGAAGAAGAACCTGAAATGTTACAGGTGTCATCAACCAGGCCACTTCAAGCGAGACTGCAAGGTCAAGCTGCAGCCTGGGCATGCTGCAGGCAAGGAGGAAGCCTCCTCAAGCAAGGAGGAAGTTGGCTGGGGTGGAGCATTCATGACGAGCACTTGTGTCCGTGATTTGTCCACCGTTGACATGGAGGACGACTGGATCGTTGACTCCGGGTGTGGTCATCACCTCACTGGAGATATGTCAAAGTTTTCTTCGCTGCAGGCATACTCAGGTAACGAAGCTATTATAACTGCTAATAATACTATTCATGCAGTAGAGAAGGAGGGTATAGTAACAGTGGGTAGTGATAAGGGGCCGATCACGTTAAGGAGTGTTTATCACGTACCGGGCATGAAGAAGAACCTCTTCTATGTGACCAATGCGGTTGATGCTGGCTATCACGTTCTGTTTGGGCCAACAAAAGTGAAGTTCCTTTGCAACGTATCAGCAGTTAAGGCTGATGTTGCTCACATTGGAAGGAGAGTGAAGGACTTGTTTGTTTTATCAACAAGCTCCTATGTTGATCACATGCGGGCCAATGATAGCGCTGCTATGTGGCATGAGAGGCTGGGGCATGTTGGGATGGATAAGCTGAAGGTTATGGAAAATAGGAGCCTGGTGAGAGGCTTGCCTAAGCTATCATCCTTCAGCGATGGTCATGTTTGTGTTGGATGTCAGCATGGGAAGTCTCATCGTCTTCCATTTGATAAGTCACAAACAAGAAGCAAAGCACCATTGGAGGTTATCCATGGTGATCTGATGGGACCAACCGCTACTGCTAGCCTTGGTGGGAGCAGGTACATGCTAGTCTTGATTGATGACTACTCAAGATACACCTTGGTGTATTTCTTGAAGGAGAAGTCTGAAGCCTTCCGGTTGTTTGTGGAGTTCAAGGAGCTGGTGGAGGGTCGGCTTAACCTGAGGATTAAAAAGCTTAGAACTAACAACGGCGGAGAGTTTATCTCCTCCGAGTTTTCTAACTTTTGCAGGAAGCATGGAATCCAGAGGGAGCTCACTTGTGCTCATACTCCACAACAAAACGGAGTAGCAGAGCGAAAGATCCATCATTTGACGGAGACCTACAAATGCTGGCTTCATGCCAAGAGTATCCCAAGGTCCCTTTGGGCGGATGGGATGTCTTGTGCAGCATATGTCATCAATCGGATGCCTTTAAGTCCGATCAACATGAAATCTCCCTTCGAGATGTTGCTGAAGGAGAAGCCAAGCGTTGAACACCTTCGGGTGTTTGGATCTACTTGCTATGTGCATATTCCTGATGCTCTGAGGACTAAGCTTGATGCAAATGCAAGGAAGCTTGTCTTTGTTGGCTATGATGAGCGGAAGAAGGGATGGAGATGCATGGATCCAGTGACGAAGAAGTTCGTGGTGTCAAGAGATGTTGTCTTTGACGAACTGACGTCATATGGAGGAAGCTCAGTTGAGCTACCGGAGAGCAAGGTTGATGAAGGTCAGGAGGTGGCTGAGGTTGCTGATGAAGTGGAGCTGGCTGTGTCTCCAGCAGCTCCAGTTGCTTCAAGTTCTGGGGGAGAAGCTTCTGGGTCAGGAAGCAGGGGGAGCATTGCTCCAAGCTTGCCGGAGAGTAGAGGTGAACCAGAAGAAGCAGCGGAGGTGGTGAGCAAGGAGCAACCTCTTCGGAGATCAAAGAGGGTTATCAAGCCTCCAGCTCGTTACTGTGAAGGAAACACCGTGAGCTACGTCTCATGTTTCTTTGCAGGTCCTCTTGATGAGCGAGAGCCTGCTAGCTTCAATGAGGCCACTAGAGTCAAGGAGTGGGAAGATGTCATGAGAGAGGAGATGGATGCTCTCAAGAAGAATGAAACTTGGGATCTTGTGCCCAGAGTTGATGGCATTACTCTGGTGACTTGCAAGTGAGTGTTTAAGTTGAAGAAGAAGGCTGATGGGAGCATTGAGAGATTGAAAGCTCGTCTGGTTGCTCGGGGATTCTCTCAGCAGTATGGAGAAGACTAAGAGGAGACATTTAGTCCTGTTGCAAAGATGACTTCAGTGCGGATGGTGATTGCATTGGCTGCTTGCCAAGGATGGAGGATGTGGCAGTTTGATGTAACGAATGCTTTTCTTTACGGAGAGATTGACAAAGACATCTTCATGGATCAGCCACTTGGATTCGTTTCTGAAGTTCATCCTGACTACGTCTATAAGCTCAGGAAGGCTCTCTACGGGTTGAAGCATGCTCCACGAGCTTGGTATGGGAAGATAGCAGAATATCTCCAATTCTGCGGATATCTGGCTTCTAACTCGGACTCTAGCTTGTTTATCAAGAAGAAGGGGGAGCTTCGGGTCTTGGTCCTACTGTATGTTGATGATATGATCATCACCGGGAATTCTGAGGAGGAGGCAGTTAGGCTCAGAGCTGAGCTAGCTATTCGCTTCGAGATGAAAGACCTGGGAGAGCTTCATCACTTTCTTGGTCTCGAAGTAGAGAGGAAGGAGAGTGAGTTACTCATCTGCCAGAAGGGATATGTTGATCGCATTGTGAACCAGTTTGGTTTGATTGAAGGGAAGACTTGCTCTACTCCTCTGGATCAAGGATTAAAGCTTTGACGAGATGAAGGAAGGATTCTTCCTGATCCCTTGGTGTTCAGAGCTCTTGTTGGTAGTTTGATCTACTTGACGATTACTAGACCTGATATAGCTTATGATGTTGGTCGAGTAAGTCGGTATATGGCAGAGCCAAAGAAGTCTCATCTTGTGGCGGCTAAGAATATTCTGAAGTATGTCAAGGCTACTTCTGACATGGGTCTTCTTTACAGAAGGGATGCGAGTTTGTTTTTGCTAGGATACACGGATGTTGATTATGGTGGTGACTCGGATGACAGAAGGTCAATTTCTGGTTATGTGTTCACTTGTGGATCAGCGGGCATTTCGTGGTGTAGCAAGAAGCAGGACTCGGTATCCGTCTCTACTACGGAAGCAGAGTATAAGGCTTCGGCCTTGGCAGCTCGGGAAGCCATTTGGCTAAGGAGGCTAGTAGAGGACGTCCATGAGGAAGTGCAAGGACCAACTTTACTCCGAGGGGATAATGAAAGTGCTCTCAAGCTGATAAACAATCCAGTTTGTCATGCCAGGACCAAGCATATTGAGATCGATCACCACTTCATAAGGGAGAAGGTGTTGGAAGGATCTCTTGTGGTCAGTCATGTTCGGAGTGAAGATAATCTTGCTGACATCTTCACCAAGCCGTTGTCGAAGGGGCCTTTCCAGCGGCTTCGAGATCTACTTGGTTTGATCACCACTTCTCACTTCAAGGGGAGTGTTGAATTTGTTGAAGTGAAAGTGGGTGGTCTGTAGTCCGGGCGACCTGGGCGGTCTGACCGCGCGCACTGACCGCGCGGACTGGTTCGAGTCCGGCGGTTTGGTGGTCGGCGACCTGAGTAGCTGTTGCAGGCTGGTGTTGCGGACTGCGCGGACTGGTTGAGTCCGACAGTGTTCTGTGTTTGGCAGGTGATGCGCGCGGCCTGTGCAGACTGGGCTTGGAGTCCGCACATTTTCCTTGATGTTGCGGTAAGCTGCGGTCTGGTCGTGGAGCTGGCGAACTGGCTTGGTATCCGTCGAGCTCGCGCTGTTCTGGATTTGCCTTCTGTGTAGTCCAGGTTTCTCCGAGTCCGCTGTGACCGGGCGGGTGCCTGTGGTCGCGGACAGTGCGAGATGGAAGTATATCCGCAGAGTCCGCCGTGACCGGGCGGTTGCCTGTGGTCGTGGACTGCTGGTTGCGGTATCATCTCTTTGCGGACTGGGCGGACTGCCTTAGGCAGTCCAAGGCAGTCCGCTATCTCGCCCTGACTTGGCGGTTTTGTTTCGTCCCCTGCGGGCGGACTCGGCGGGATAGCATTGCTAGCTGCGACCTTGGGGAGGTGACTCTATCTCATAAGGTGGTGACTACACTACTCACTCGGCCTATAAATAGGACCCCCCCCCCGACACGTTATTTCAATAACAGAGTGAACAGTAAGTGAGCTTGAGCATAGGCTGCGGACTGTGTTTGCTTATCCGCGCGGGCTGTTTGCTTAACCGGTTTCTGTGTGCAGGTGGCGCGGCTAGCAGTGTTGAACCAGTAGTTTGGTTCTAACCTCTGTGGAGTTTGCGGGCTGCATTCGGCGGTTTCCAGCATCAGCTTTATCTCAAGTTCTATTCTGTCCGCGCGACCTCGCGGTTTCGGCGGGTAGGCGGCGTGTTCCTCTGTTCAGCAGCAGTTCGGCGAATAACGGCGAGTCCGCGCGACCTCGCGGTCTCAAGCGGACTCAGTGTTCAGATTGGTTCCAGTTCAGTTCGGGCAGTCTCAGCGACCTGTGCGGCCTCAGCGGTTTCGGCGGTTTCTGGAGTCTGTCCGCCCGAGCTATTTTGTTGTTTCTATTTTTTCTTGTACTGGCGAAATCATGTCTCGTCATGTATGCCTCGCCCTGTAAAGAAGATTAATAAGAATTTGATCTGCTTGCTTCTGTCTATGCCTTTGGTTATTTGAGTTGCTTCCTGTCTTCCGCAAGTTCAAGTTGTGATCTGAGTAGCTTCGAAGATATTAATTTGGTGTTTGGACTACCTTGTTGATCAATTTGAAAAAATTCAACAATATATTTAACACAATATCATAAATCAGAACTTTCCATAACATAATCTCTCTGTTACAAAATAAATGGACCATAACTAAAAGAGTCATTGTCATGTGAAGATCGAAGTCTGTTGTATTTAAGAAAAAAAGTTAAGTTCTCGGTGTTCAGTAAAGAATACACCACTGATATATAGGTTTAACCACTTTGTCCATGTTCTTGTCTCAATTTATTTACAATTACTAAACCAAAGAAGTTATGTTTTATTAATGGTGCAAGTATGATGAACACACATAGAAAATAACTTGATAGATTAAAAACGGTTAGAAAAGCTCATTTAATATAGACTCATTATGTATTTTTATTGTTATTTCTCTTTCTTTTTTAGTCCCACATCATGTATAGGACCTTCCTTTCTCTTTCTTCCTTCTATAAATATGTACTCATTCTTTGTATTTGATACAAGTGAACATATATACAAGGTTCATTTTTCTCCTCTACATGGTATCAGAGCGATCGGTTCTCCTTGGGCGGTTTCACCTTTCTTAACCGCCTATCCTGGGCGGTCTCCTTCCCCTCCTGCGGCTTGCTGCGGCCTACCTCTTCTGTCCACTGCCCGCCCTTGCCGCTCGGTCTCCTGCGGCCTCTCTTCTATTCCCGCTTCCTCTTCTCTCTGTGGTTCCACCCTCCTCCAAGGGCTTCTTATAGCCTCCTTCCGCTCTGACCAGTAGGGACCACCTCTCCCACCTGCTCTCGCTCCACCCACTGCGGACTGCTCCTTCCTGTCCGCTGACGGTCTTTCTTGTCCGCCGCGGTCTCTCCCTGCGTCTGCTCGCCGCGGACTACCTCTGCTCGCCGCGGACTGCTTCTGCTAGCCAATCCGCGGACTACCTCTGCGTCTGCTCTCCGCGGACTGCTTCTGCTCGCCGCGGACTGCTTCTGCTCTCCAATCCGCTGCCTTCTTGTCGCTGGAGTTCTGCTACTCGCGACCTCTTCTCGCGGCCTCTCTTCCCGCTACCTTCTCTATCCGCTCGAGTTCTTCTTCTACTCGCGGCTTCCTCTCCCTGTCCGCTCGCTTCCTCTTGCGGCCTCCCTTTCTCTGACCGTTGTTGTGCTTCTTCAGACCGTGCGGGCTATTGCCTTCCCGCATTTTGGTCGCGGTCCTCTCCCTCCCTCCCGGCCGAGCGGTCTCCAGCTCTTCTCGTCTGTCCGCGCGGCCTATTTCTATCCGCGGCGGTCTCCTCGAGCGGGTTGGCTCTGCCCGCTGCTGTAACATCCCGACTTTTATTGGGCCACCAGAGCCCTAGTGGGCCCAATAAAAGTGACCTGAGCCTCTACCCGTGACTCAGTAGGAGGCAACCCTAGGCAGGGTATCGAGCTAGAGAACTCCGAATTGAGTTCTGTCAGTTCCTGTGGCCTCGTATAGTCAATACGAGCGCATCAGAACTCGTGCAGTTGGACCCCGAGGTCATATAGTGGATGTGACCATTCCTCGTAAAATGCAACGAGAGCGAGATTTTGGATATCAAGCTAGAGACCTCCGAATCAAGTTCCAGAGGCCTCGTATAGTCTATATGAATGCATCGGAGCTCGTCACGTCACGATCCGAGGTCATATAGTGGATGTGACCATTCCTCGTAAAATGCAACGAGAGCGAGGTTTTTGATATCAAGCTAGAGAAATCCGAATCAAGTTCCGGAGGCCTCTTATAGTCTATATGAACGCATCGGAGCTCGTCACGTCACGATCCGAGGTCTAACGGCAATTTTACACACTTCGACCATTTTAGCGCGCTACGACGCGCGGATTTTGGACTTTCGCCTAACGGACTCCGATTCAACCCCAGTCAGTGGCGTTGGACTAGTGTAGTCAATACGAAGTCAGCGGAAGTCATCCCGGTCAATTTCGACGATAATTGGTCAACCCGTGGTCAAATCAAGTCTAGTCGTGCACCGAAAAGCGTGCGCACACCAATTATTACACGACACCCGAACCTTGACCCGACCACGATGACTTGGACTCACTTTGACTTTGACCAGCCAGGGGGACTCACCCTAGGGTTGACTTGGTCAAGCCCTCCTAAAAATCCTTTTTTGGATTTTTCTCCAAGTGAGGGGCTCACCTCCTCTTCAAAAAAGGATAGCCCATACCCCCTCACTCTCCTTGGACCCCCAACCAGTAAGCCCCCATCCCACTACAAGTGGAGGCCCACCCATTTCTTCTCTCTCCCTCTCTCTCTCTCTTTCCCACCTAAAGGCCCAAGCCCATAAGGGCTCCTTCCCTTTTTTCCCACATGGGGGAAAATAAGGGACCTCCAGCTGTCATTGGACAGCTGGAGGGTGGGGATTAATCCCTCCCTAAGGAGGGATTAGTCCCACACAACCCAAAGAGAGGAAGCTCCCCCTCCCCCTCCTTATAAAATCCACCCAACCCCCCTCTCTTTCCCACACAGCTCTCAGAGCAGCTCCTCCCCCTGCTTCCCCCCCCCCCCCTCTGCCGGAGCTCTGGTGGCCGGAAAAAGCCAACCCGAGGAGCTCCTCCCCCTCCACCACCACCACCCTCCATGGCCGACCAAGCCGGCCCCTCCCGAGCCCGCCAAACTCAGGTAGAACCCTCTCTTCCTCCCCCTCCCCATTTTTGACGTCTAGCATGGTGCTCCAAGCGGTCGGAGCGCCGCCGCTGTCACCCTCCTCCCTCTCGTTCAAAAAAAAATGGCTCCGGCGGCGGCAGGCCACCGGACCACCGCCGGAGGAAGCGCCCACCACCGGCGGGTTGGCAGGCGGCGGAGAAAGCCCGTAAGGGCGGCGAATTTAGATACAGCGGGGGGAAGGGATAGTGAACAGTAATTTCATTTTATAATTTATATTATTGTAATATTATAATATTATAATAAGGGGTTTGATTTTGCAGAGGCTAAAATAGATCCCTAAAAAAAGTTTTGAACATGAAAAATGTTCCCCTAACTAAGGGCTTCCTCCACAAAAAATTTGAGAATTTTTAGAGTTGATTTGGTATTTTTAAAAGCCCAAATAAAATTTGTTTGGCCAAATTAAAGGCACAAAATATTTTGGAAAATTACAAAACAATTACTAGGCTCATTGTAGACTCTCTTAAGGGTTGTATCAAAATTTGGGATCATGGGGATAAGTTTTGGATATTTTTTCCTAAAATCTAGAAGCCTTGAGTCACGCTCAGAAATTATTACGCTCATTTTCTTCGAAAATGAAAATTGGAGCGCGCGACTATCCTCCCTAATTTGAATAATAAATTTAAAGTTGTCGTATCGACGAGAGTTGCTGAGGCAAGTGACCAGGCTCCGGGTGTTTCGAGATTTCATGAAACCATCGAGCGCCTCGCCTCTCGGGTGATTTGGGTACGCTCGGAAAGTGAGTACGAGTAGCGAGTTGCGAATTATTCTCGATAAATAACGGGGGGTGTAACTCCTGATAAGCCCTTGATCCGATTAATCCGTGATTAATAAGGAGCAACCAAATCATAATCGGATCTTAATAATGGGTGTGACCCAATGAAACCGTATTAAAAACTAAAATAGAACTGAATGTGCTTCCTGTGAATGGAGACAGAACTGAATGTGCCTCCTGGATGGAGATGGAACTGAAAAATCTCTTGTTTGGTCCGGCATTCCTTCACTTGACCTGTGGCGCTTTGCTACTTATTTAAGAAATTAAGTAGCGCCCTCTTCAACAGTCCGGGCTTTTGGTGCAGTTGGGTATGTGTTTGATCCTTCAATTAGTATTAGAGGAGGTCACGGGTTCAAGACCTAGGGGGCGCTATTAAATCCTAATTTTCCCTTCTACCTGTATGGGTCCGACGGGTCAGGCAAACCGTGGACATGTGGTAACCCCACCTCTGAGCCATGTGGTAACCCCACCTTTGAGCCGACGGGTTGTGCTGGATGCCGGGGGGGATTGTTGGGTCCGACGTTCCTTCACTTGACTCATGGCGCTAGGGCTGAGCATATTATTCGAAACTCGAAAATCGCTCGAAAATCGTTCGAAAATTGAGTCGAATTGGAATCGGTTAAAATTGATTCGACTCAATTTGAGTCGATTCAATTTGACTCGAATCTGATTTCGAGCCAGCCCTGAATCGCTCGAAATATGATTCGAATCAACTCGAATTAATTAAAAAAATTATGTATTTATTAATATATTCTTATTTTAAGATTAAAAATAACAAAATTTAAAGCTAAATAAAAAGAATGAAGACTTTAAGTGTTTCATTTCTTAAATTTATAGGTTGCCCAATTTTATTTTGAGCAAACTAGGAATAAAGCGAAAAATTGTTAAATTTCGAGCCGACTTGATTCGATTTCGAACCGACTCAATTTGATTTTGAGCCGACTCGATTCGATTTCGAGCCGACTCGATTCGATTTCGAGCCGACTCGGAATCGAGCCATTTCGAGTCGAGCCGACTCGACTCGAAATCAATTTCGATTTTGAGTCGATTTCGAGCCGAGTTCGAGTCGAAAATTTCGATTTCGAGCCGAGCCAAAATCACTCGAACTCGACTCGATATCAGCCCTACATGGCACTTTGCTACTTATTTAAGAAATTAAGTAGCGCCCTCTCCAACAGTTCGGGCTTTTGGTGCAGTGGGGTATGCACTTGATCCTTCATCTCTCCTGAGAATGGAGATGGAACTGAAGCCTCTTGGATAGAGTGATTGGACTACTGACCATTTTCTTTATGATTATTCCAATCTTGCACTGGTCCAATTCTTTTATTCTTTTAAGTACTAATTCAGTTCTACTCCAGCCTCGTATTGGTCAAGTACTTTTAATTCAGCTTTACTTCAGTCTCGTACTGGTCAAGTACTTTCAATTCAGTTCTACTCCAGTCTCATACTGGTCAAGTACTTTTAATTAAGTTCTACTCTAGTCTCGTACTGGTCAAGTACTTTTAATTCAGCTTTACTCTAGTCTCGTATTGGTCAAATACTTTCAATTCAATTCTACTCCAGTCTCGTACTGGTCAAGTACTTTTAATTCAGTTCTACTCCAGTCTCGTACTAGTCAAGTACTTTTAATTCAGTACTACTCCAGTTTCGTACTGGTCACGTTTCTTTTCAGCACTTGAAATAAGCAGCATAAACACCGCATTTGTCCTCATTGCAATTTACTATTATAATCCTGGGTCCTGCTCTGACGAGCAGTCGTTATTAAGGTTGAGCCTTAGTTGGGGATAACCGGAGTTGAGGTATTCCTCTAGGTCTAGCCCCAAATAATGCGCTCTCACGCTCCTTGACGAAAGTAGAGCTAAGCGCCGCTGCCCGAAGTTTAAGCCTACTAGGGCAGGCCGACGTATACCCGGTGTGTATTATGATTATCATTTGTTTGATTGTTTGTAAATTGCTTGCGGTGAAATAGTGGTGGGGCAGTCCCTCCCGCAGACCGTTCGTACCGGCGCGGGAAGGTCGACGACTCAAGGCGATAGGGAGATGGGTACCACGGGTGACCAGCCGTTCTATTATTCCCCGTCGGGTTTTCCTCCGCTGGTCAGCCAAAATGATTCATTGGATGTCGCTCACATCCAAGAGTACACCAGGTTGTACGTTAGGGCCTGAGGTTGTGCGGTACGATCACCCCCAGAAGTGGCAGGACTGGCCACTGTCACCGACGGCCACATCGGTGAGGCCCGCGGGGCTCGCTACCCTGCTGGAACAGAAGCGGTCCAAACAATGTCGACATATGGTTTGTGTGCGCGGCTGTGAATGCCTGCGGTGTACAACCCCATATTCGCTGGGTGGGACCCGGGGATACCACTGAGGAATTGGGCTAGCCTCAGGTTAGCCTTGGGTTAACCCTAAAGCATACTTGTGAAGTTCTCGTCCCGTGGGAGCTCCCGCCAAGGGCAGGAAAAAGATGGAGAGATCGTCGACCGACCAACGCAGATAGTCGAGCTCTCGGCAGGAGAGATCGTCGACCGCGGAAGCTTCCGCCCTAACGCAGGCTCCCGCCCAGGGCAGGCGAGAAGGCCCTAAGTAAGCCTTCAGTCGCGATAGATTCAAGACCGCGAAGGGCGCGCAAACCTCCCTGACAAGGGGTCTCGCCAAGGTTGGCCCAGTTGGGGGTCCAGCGAGAGCCTTCGCGGCCGGGGTTCTCGCCAGGTGGGCCCACGTGGTAGGGCCCAGCGCTCGTAAATGGGATTATATTATTATTATCCCGAGGTAAAATTACCCAAATGCCCTTGGGATGACAGCGGGATTCGGCTATTGGCAGACCCCTTAGGGGTAGTTCAGTATTTTCAGGTCAAAGGAAGACTATAAAAAGACCCATAGGGGCTCTTTGGAAGGCAGGACTTTCATTACTCTCCAACTCTAGTGCCTTCTGAGGAGCTCCCAGCCCAGCATTTGGCTTTGGAGGGGAAGCTCTCAGAGATCTTCCGAGTGTGTGGTGGGACCTCCCAGCTGAGACTTTGGGTCAGTCTTTTGACCTTAGCAGCCAGTCAAGGGTCGAGATAAGAGAGAAGTAGGCATCGGCTGCACTCTGGTTTGTGAACTTTCATTGGGGTCAATTTTGGCTTCAACAGTTCTGGTGCGGTGAGCGTGGAAGCAGTCGGTGTAAGAAAATCTCGAGTTAAGTCCCATGGCAGGAGGCGAAGGTGAAGGATCAGGCGCGGGAGGATCCCCCACCCGGGTGGACGAGGCGACGAAGAAGATGTTTGAGGACTTCAGGCGGGAAGTCATGCAGACGATCAACTTGGCCTTCTCGGCAAGGAATGAGTGGGAGACGCCGCAGGTCCCGGTGGAGGTGGTTCCGCTGCTAGGCGAGAACGCTCCAGGGCAGCGCCCCGGGAAGGAGGTCCCGGTGGAGGCAGGCGAGAGGGACGTAGCCGCGCAGGAGCTTTTCCCGGGCCAACGTCTCGAGAAGGAGCTTCCGGCGGATCTGGGCGAGAAGGAGGCGACGGTGCGGGAACTCTTCCCTGGGCATGGTCTCGCGGATCGGTCCAGCCAACCGAGGTCGCGAGATGTGCCTTCTCGCCAGGCGGGAGGCGAGACCCCCTTTAGTGAGCTCATTGTCTCGGCTCCAGTGCCGGAGGGGTTCCGGGAGCCGGACATGACCTACTACACCGGGAAGGATGACCCGGTTCAGCACGTGCAATGGTTCGAGGACGTGGTGTCCATCAGACAAATGTCCGATGCCTTCAAGTGTAGGCTTTTTGCCATCACTCTGAAAGAAAAGGCCAGGGACTGGTTCCACCAGTTGCCGGCGAGTTCCATCTACAGCTTTGAGGATCTGCGCAGGGGTTTTCTGCTGCGGTTCTCAACTTCGAAGAAAAGGAAGAAGGAGGCAGAATGCCTATTTGCAGTGAGGCAAGGGCCGGAGGAGACGTTGGGTCACTATGTTGACCGGTTCCAAGAGGAGATTCTCCTGGTCCAGGAGGTCCCGGGGTACGCGCTGATGCTTGCCTTCACCCTGGGGCTGAGACCAGGGTTTTTCAGCATGGAGTTGAAGAGGGTGCCCCCTCTCTCTTTTAAGGAGCTCATGGAGAGGGCGGCGAAGGAGATAGACTTTGAAAGGGCAAACCCTGCGTTTGCGAGGAAGCTGGCCAGGTTGGCCGAGGATGATGTGAGGGAGCCGGTAGTGGGGAAGCAGAGAGAGCAGAGGGAGCAGAGGGAGCCGAGGGAAGATAGAAGAAGGGAAGAGCCACGAGGGCAGGGGCAGCAGCATGGGGGGGGGGCAGGGAGCCGAATAACCGACTGGGTTGGAGGCCTCAGGAGGGTCGCCCCCAGGGCCAAGGAGGGCTTCAGGGAAGAGATAACTTCCGGGAGCAAAGAAGGCTGGAGCAGGGAGGATGGCGACAAGGACCAAGGGGTCATTTCCCACCGCCGCAGGAGGCCATGGAGGTGGGAAGAGGAAGAGGAGGAAGAATTCGGGGAGCCGGAAGAAGGGGAGGAGGAGAAGGAAGAGGGGGCAGGGTGGCGTTGCCTTATTGTGACTTCCATCAGGAGGAAGGTCACGCAACGGCCATCTGCCCAGAGTTTCTAGAGATCAGAGGGGCCAGAGGGGTCGGAAGGCAGGATCCGCCTGTAAGGATCGTCGAAGTACAGTGAGAAGAGGCTGAGGACAGGTGTGAAGACAGGGTAGACGTGGGAACCCGAGGAGGGATCGGAGTGATCCATGGGGGAGTGGGGATCGAGGCAACCCGCAAGGGGAGCCTCCAAACCATGTTCCGCCGAGGGGTCGCCTCAACCTCCCTGGCTCCCCCCCAGAGGAGAAGATCACTTTCTCATCCGCGGATATGCCAGACTACGAGGATCCGTTCTGCGACGCGCTTGTGATCCAGACAGCGATAGAAAACTACACCGTCTCCCGGATATTGGTGGACAATGGGAGCTCGGTGAATGTGATCTTCAAGAAGGCCTTCGATGAGATGAGGGTGGAAGGAAAAAGGGTCTTGGCTTCGGATGGACCGCTTTTTGGCTTCTCCGGGGAAAGGAAAGAAGTGGAAGGGGGAGTGGGCCTGCATGTGAGGCTTGGGGGCGTCTCACGGAACTGTCGGTTCGTGATCGTGGACGCCCCGAGTAGTTACAATGCCATCTTTGGACGTCCCCTCATCAGCGCCTTTCGCTGTGTACCCTCCTCATACCACCAATGCCTCAAGTTCAACAATGGAGGAGTGCAGGTTAGGATCAGGGGGGATCTGAAGATGGCAAGACAGTGCTATGTGACGGCGGTTAATACCGTGTCGTGGATGGCGGAGGCAGAGGAGTTGGAGAAAGAGATGGCTGAGCAGGAAGGGGTTGAGAAAGGGGGGATAAGCCTGGGAGAGGCGATGGAAGTTGTTGAGGAGTCGGCAGAGGTGGAAGAGATCAGCCTAGGAGAGGCGAGAGTAGTGATGGGTGAAGAAGAGCAGGGGCAGGAGGAGAGCCTGGAGGAGGCAATGGAAGTTGTTGAGGTTGGGGGAGAGGAGCTCGAGCTTGAGCAGGAAGAGGCGAGGGTAAGTTGGGAGCGGTCGGGGCTGGAGCCAGCCGAAGAAGTGGTGGAGATGGAGGTGCTTACAAGAGCGGGGGAGGTGCAGAGGATTCGGATCAGCGGAGGCTTGAGTCTCGAGGATCAGGAGCGGATGCGAGCCTGCATCCAAAGCAACGTCGACATCTTCGCCTGGAATGCGGCGGACATGCCAGGCGTTGACGCGGACGTGGCCTGTCATCGCTTGAACCTGGATCCCAGAGCCCGCCCCATGCGCCAAAAGATGAGGGCCATCGCCACCAAGCTAGAAGCCCCCATCCGAGAGGAGGTCAAAAAGCTCCTGGAGGCAGGTTTCATCTCAGAGATCCAGTATCCAGGCTGGATCTCCAACGTGGTAATGGTAAAGAAGGGAGGAGGAAAATGGCGCATGTGTATTGATTTTTCCTTATTAAATAAATCATGTCCCAAGGATTGCTACCCCTTGCCTCGAATCGACGCGCTGGTTGACTCAGCCGTCGGTTTTTCTCTTATGAGTTTTTTAGATGCATTTTCAGGTTACCATCAGATCCGGATGCACCCTCCTGATGTCAAGGATGTTTCCTTCATCACGAGAGAGGGATGCTTCAGCTATAAGATGATGCCCTTCGGGTTGAAGAACGCAGGGGCAACGTACCAACGCATGATGGATCGAATCTTTCGAGATCAAAGGGGAAGGAACCTGGAGGTCTATGTGGACGACCTCATGGTCAAGAGCAAGTGTGTTGATTCCCACTTACGGGACTTGGAGGAAACGTTTGCCACCCTGCGAAGGTTCAAGATGAGGTTGAATCCCTTGAAGTGCGTCTTCGGGGCTAGTCGCGGGAAATTCCTCGGACACCTCTTGACTCCCGCGGGGGTAGAACCTAACCCCGATAAGGTTAAGGCTATTCTAGACCTGGAATCACCTCGCAGTGCCAAAGAAGTCCAACGCTTGACCGGGAAGTTGGCCGGGCTAAGCAGGTTCCTCTCTCGGTCAGGGGATAGGTGTTCCTCTTTCTTTAAAGTACTCCGTGGTAACCAAGTATTCGAATGGACGGCCGAGTGTGAAGAGGCATTTCAGGGGCTGAAGAGGCAACTCTCCCAAGCTCCGTTACTTCAAAGCCCGAAGGAAGGGGAGGACCTAGCCTTGTATCTCGGAGTGGGGGGAGAGGCAGTGAGCTCCGTCTTGGTTAGGGAAGAAGGGAAGAAGCAGTTACCCGTCTATTATGTCAGCCGAATCCTAAAAAAGGCGGAGCTCCGGTACCCCATCCTGGAGAAGCTAGCGTATGCTTTGGTCATCTCAGCTAGGAAGCTTCGCCCTTACTTTCAAGCACACTCGATTAGGGTGGTAACCGACCATCCCCTTCGCAAGGTCTTGGACGGGGTGGAACATTCAGGAAGGTTGGCAAAGTGGTCCATCGAGCTAAGCGAGTTTGACATTTCTTTCGTCCCGAGGCTCTCCATCAAAGCCCAGGCCGTAGCGGATTTTCTGGCGGATTATGTTACCGAGACCGAGGTTGAGGAACCAAGGCCGCAAGAAGCGTGGAAGATGGTGGTCGACGGGGCCTCAGGAAGGCACTCCCTGGGAGGAGGTGTGGTGTTGGTAAGCCCTCAGGGAGTTACCATAGAGCAAGCAGTGACTTTCCATTTCCCTGTAACCAATAACCAAGTGGAGTATGAGGCTGTGATCGCTGGCCTTCGCTTGGCAAAGGAGCTGGAAATCCAGGATGTGGAGGCCTTCACCGACTCAATGGTGGTAGCATCGCAGATCCGAGGCGAGTTTGAGGCCCGGGAGCCTACCCTCGCAAGATATCTATCAAAGGTAAGAACTATTATTGGAGGTTTCCGTTCTTTTTCTATTCAACATGTTCCCAGGGAGGAAAGCATGGCAGCTGACCGATTAGCAAAGTTCGGGCCTCGGGGAGGAGGTACCCTGACCGAGCTATTTCGGCCAGCCATTGAAGAGGGAGAGGTGATGGAGGTGAATCGGCGGTCCTCATGGGTAGATCCGTTGGTGACCTTCTTGACCACAGGAGAACTGTCAAAAGAAGTCAAGGATGCAAAGTGCTTCAGGCACAAGGCGGCTCATTACCTGATGCTGGAGGGGAGCTTGCATCGGAAGATGTTGTCAGGGCTCCTCGCGAGATGCGTAACCGAGGAGGAGGTCTCGAGGATCCTGGAAGAGGTGCATTCTGGAGAATGCGGCAGTCATTCAGGGGGAAGGACATTGGAAGCAAGGGTGATAAGGCAAGGATATTTCTGGCGGACCTTAAGGAAGGATACAGCTGAATTCGCAAGGAGGTGTCGGAAGTGCCAAGTACATGCTCCTCTCCAGCTCTTGCCCGCGCAAAGGCTTCGAAGCATCACGGCGCCATGGCCCTTCGCCATTTGGGGAATGGATCTGGTTGGACCCTTTCCTCCAGCTAGCGGGCAGAGGAGGTTCCTCCTAGTTATGATTGACTACTTCTCCAAATAGCTGGAGATCAAGCCGTTAGCCAAGGTAACCTCCCAGGTCATCAGAAACTTCGTTTGGGGGGAAATCGTTTGCAGGCACGGACTGCCCCAAGCGATAGTGACAGACAACGGTCCTCAGTTTGCCAGTGAAGAATTTATCAGTTTCTGCACCCAATTGGGAATTGACCTCAGGTTCGCCTCTGTCCATCATCCTCGGAGCAATGGCCAAGTGGAGGCGGCAAACAAGATCATTGTCAGCTTGCTCAAAAAGAAGGTGGAGAACCTGAAGGGCAGCTGGGTGGAACAGCTCCCTTCCGTCCTATGGGCCTTGCGAACAACTCCGAACACGGCCACAGGAGAGACCCCCTTCAAGCTCTCTCACGGGTGTGAGGCTGTCCTCCCGGTGGAGTTCGAGGTTCGGTCCCCAAGGGTCGCGGCCACAGCTGAGGGAAGCGAAGCTTGGAGGTTGGAGAATGAGGAAGGGTTGCGCCTCTCATTAGATCTGGTGGAAGAGCTGCGGGATGTTGCCGCCATCAGGCAAGAAGAAATAAAACGACGAATGGCTCGGTACTTCGATAAGCACATCAGAGTCAAGCAATTCGCCGAGGGGGATCTAGTACTGAAAAAGGTCGACGCTGCAGGTAGGTCGGCCGCGGTCGATAAGCTCAACCCTAGCTGGGAAGGGCCTTATATAGTAGAGAAGGCTCTGGTTAACGGAGGCTACTATCTCCAGGATGCGGAGGGAAGGACCTTGAGTCACACCTGGAGTGGTGACGATCTGAAGCGCTTCTACCCGTAAGAGGGGAAGAAGGATTGTAATGTTGTAAACAACCATTGCATTTTCAATAAGTTTATTTCAGAATGTTGACTATCTCTGAGTATGCAATCTTTATGTATGCAATCTTTATGTTTTCTGTTCTAATTGGCTATGACTACTCATCTCCGTGATGGAATAGGCCTGGTCAAAGGAATCTTCATCGACACCCCGAGCTCGGTTCGGCCCCAGGTAGACCCGCTGCGCAGGCTCTCATCAAGCTGGCAGGTCCGAAGGCTCGCCTATGGGGGAAAGGTTGGCTCCTATGATACTTTGTTCTTAGCCACTTCTACGACACCCCGAGCTCGGCTCGGCCCCAGGTAGACCCGCTGCGCAGGCTCTCATCAAGCTGGCAGGTCCGAAGGCTCGCCTGTGGGGGAAAGGTTGGCTCCTATGATACTTTGTTCTTAGCCACTTCTACGACACCCCGAGCTCGGCTCGGCTCCAGGTAGACCCGCTGCGCAGGCTCTCATCAAGCTGGCAGGTCCGAAGGCTCGCATGTGGGGGAAAGGTTGGCTCCTATGATACTTTGTTCTTAGCCACTTCTACGACACCCCGAGCTCGGCTCGGCCCCAGGTAGACCCGCTGCGCAGGCTCTCATCAAGCTGGCAGGTCCGAAGGCTCGCCTGTGGGGGAAAGGTTGGCTCCTATGATACTTTGTTCTTAGCCACTTCTACGACACCCCGAGCTCGTCTCGGCCCCAGGTAGACCCGCTGCGCAGGCTCTCATCAAGCTGGCAGGTCCGAAGGCTCGCCTGTGGGGGAAAGGTTGGCTCCTATGATACTTTGTTCTTAGCCACTTCTACAACACCCCGAGCTCGGCTCGGCCCCAGGTAGACCCGCTGCGCAGGCTCTCATCAAGCTGGCAGGTCCGAAGGCTCGCCTGTGGGGGAAAGGTTGGCTCCTATGATACTTTGTTCTTAGCCACTTCTACGACACCCCGAGCTCGGCTCGGCCCCAGGTAGACCCGCTGCGCAGGCTCTCATCAAGCTGGCAGGTCCGAAGGCTCGCCTGTGGGGGAAAGGTTGGCTCCTATGATACTTTGTTCTTAGCCACTTCTACGACACCCCGAGCTCGGCTCGGCCCCAGGTAGACCCGCTGCGCAGGCTCTTATCAAGCTGGCAGGTCCGAAGGCTCGCCTGTGGGGGAAAGGTTGGCTCCTATGATACTTTGTTCATAGCCGCTTCTACGACACCCCGAGCTCGGCTCGGCCCCAGGTAGACCCGCTGCGCAGGCTCTCATCAAGCTGGCAGGTCCGAAGGCTCGCCTGTGGGGGAAAGGTTGGCTCTTGTGATACTTTGTTCTTAGCCGCTTCTACGACACCCCGAGCTCGGCTCAGCCCCAGGTAGACCCGCTGCGCAGGCTCTCATCAAGCTGGCAGGTCCGAAGGCTCGCCTGTGGGGGAAAGGTTGGCTCTTGTGATACTTTGTTCTTAGCTGCTTCTACGACACCCCGAGCTCGGCTCGGCCCCAGGTAGACCCGCTGCGCAGGCTCTCATCAAGCTGGCAGGTCCGAAGGCTCGCCTGTGGGGGAAAGGTTGGCTCTTGTGATACTTTGTTCTTAGCCGCTTCTACGACACCCCGAGCTCGGCTCGGCCCCAGGTAGACCCGCTGCGCAGGCTCTCATCAAGCTGGCAGGTCCGAAGGCTTGCCTGTGGGGGAAAGGTTGGCTCTTGTGATACTTTGTTCTTAGCCGCTTCTACGACACCCCGAGCTCGGCTCGGCCCCAGGTAGACCCGCTGCGCAGGCTCTCATCAAGCTGGCAGGTCCGAAGGCTCGCCTGCGGGGGATAGGTGGAGTCCTTGACTCTTTGATCTTTGGTCCCTGGTTGGTAGTTACTACGTTACAACGAGCTCGGCTCGAACCCCGGTAGACCCGCTGCGCAGGCTCCCTTATAAGCTAGCAGGACCGACGGCTCGCCGGTGGGGTAGGGGTTTAATTGGACGGAAAAATATGTGAGCAGGGCCCTGGCCTAGACCGGAGGCAAGGCCCTAAAGGTCTCGGCTCAGAGGTCTCAGCCAGTAAAAGGCCTCGGTTTGGAGGTCTCGGCCAGCAAAGGTCTCGGTCAAAGGGGGGTTCTCGCAAAAGGAGGCTCCCGGCGGACCTGAGCAGGACGACTTAATCGACGACGCGAGGTTCCCGCCTAACGGGTCTCTAAGAAAGGTTATCCTAAAGAGACTAAGGGTCTCGGCGGAAGCTCGCGCGGAAGCCATTCGGCAGGATAATATACTTTCAAGCACACTAAAAATGAATGATGAAACATTACTTTACATAAAATTAGTTACAAAAGTTGGAGCCTCTCGCTCATTACAAAAGAAATAAAAAGAAAGAAGAAGTTTAGGGGGACGCGCTGTAGCTCCCGCTGGTGCTCTCGCTTGAACCATCGCCAGAGCTCTCTTCAGACGTCTCGCCAGCGGCGGTAGAAGTCCTCGGGATGTCTGAGGGAGGCGAGTCCGGCGCGCCCGGAGGTTTGGGAACTGGATCGTAGAGCCAAGGAAGAAGTTGGCGAGCGTCGATGGTCGCGCCGTCCTCCCGAAGCAGCTTGACGTCTCGCAGCGTCTCGAGCGTCAGCTTGACGGTTGCCTGAGCGTTGGCTTGGAGCAGCTTGTCAACGTCGTACTCCGAGAGGAAACGACTCCGCAGCCTCGCATCTAGCTCCGGAGGCGGGACCTTCGCCAGCTCTGCGCGAAGCTGTTCCCTCAAGAGGACGCTCTCGCAGCGCGCGTTGGCCAGCTCTGCGCGAAGCTCCCTGACTTGGGCGGAATCTTGTGAAAAAAAAGAAGAAGAGGAGTTCAGTCTGGAAACATCGCACCATCATAACTTTGAAAAACGAAAGCAAGGGTTCGGGAGGGTCTCGCTTACCTCAGTCGCGGGGCGTAGAGACAGCGCCAGTCGAGCATCCGCAAGCTCTTGTTGAGCTTTCGCGAGTTCTTCTCCCGCAGTGTGCGCTCGAGCCATCGCGTCCTCCCTCGCCTTGCGCATATCAGTGAAATTCTTGTCAAGGGTGATGCTTCGGCGCGCACACATATGCGCAAGCTCGAACCCGCGCAATAGAGCCTGGATGGCATCGAAGGCTATAAGGCGGGTGGACATCTGGTCAAATACGCTGGCATCCTCCCGGCTATAAAGGCCGTATCCAAGCGAGAAGGCCTCGCCAGTCACATCTTCCCTCTCCGCCCAGCTGGGAAGGAGCGTCGTAACTTTGATCAAGTTCGACTCAGGGTCCCATTCCATCTGAGGCTTCCCCTCCGCGTCGACGTACTTCATGCCGAAGCCAAAGTTCCTGTGCCCTCTCGGCACCTCCTGGGGCGGGGCACTGGCAGAGGTTTCGGCGGCGACCACTCCTCCACCAGCCCCGCTCGCGGCCGATGGGTTCCCGGTAGAAGCCTCGGCGCGGCTCTTGGCGGCGGCATCCATCTCGCTGGCCATCTGAAGGATCGCTTCAAAGGACCTGCCCTCGGGAGGAGGTTGGACGGGCGAGACGGCCGGGGCTTTCCCCTTCTCAAGAGCAGAAGGTTTGGGCCTCTTCAGCGTTCGGAGAGGAGGAAGGGTGACCTTCCACTTCTTGGCCGGTGGCGGCATGGGAGGGGCTGGATCTTCTCGGCAGGCGCTGGCGCTAGCTTCCGCGAGCGCAAGGGAGCCTCTTGCGGCCAGACCCTCGACACCCCGGCCTTCAGCAAAGGGCTGGCGCAGAGGGACCTCCCGCTCTCCTGCAAAGTTAAAGCATTTCAGCGCAAGAAAATCTTTGATAAAAGAGAGAATCTGAGGCGAGACCGTACCTTCGCCCGAGTGAACAAGTGGGAGGGAGTCGACGTCCCGCCGAAGGTAGGGAACGTCGAACTCCTTGGTCCCGAAGAATTCCAGGATTGCGCTCTCGCGCGATCCCAGAGCAGGCGGTTTGTAGGCCGCGTCCTCGTACTGAACGGGCTGAAGCGGGATGTTGCCGAAGTCTCCGCTGACGTAGACAAATTTCTCGCCCCAATTATGGTGCTTATTGGCGAGACCGGTAACCTCAAGCAGTTGCCCGGAGAAGAAAACTACCCCCCCTTGGCGCGGAAGTTGAATAGCTTCCGGAAGATGGGCAGACTAAACTCGATCCTCTCGGACCGCATATAGCATATGAATGCTATAAGTATCGCGACTGAGTCCGGGTTTAGCTGGGCGGGAACCACCCCATAATAGCGAAGAGCTAGCCGAACCTCCGGCCAAAGGGGGAGGCGGAAGCCCACCTCGAAGTGCTCGAGGGGGATGGCAAGCTCTCCCGCCCCCAGAGTATTCACCCTATCGTGATTCCCCGGGTTCCGCGCCGAGAAGCCGGCGGGAATATAGCGGTCAACGATCAGGTTATACTCGTCTAGGGTGAGCTTGCAGGAAGGGAAGAGGTGTTTTTGAAAAGCTTCAGCGCAGTGGGCGCGACCCTTGCTCTCGCCAGGCATGGTTGGTTTGTGAGTAAGGGCGAGAGCTGAAGAGGGGTCGAAGCGAGAGCAAGAACGCGAAAGCAAGGAGGGAAGGCTGAGGTTCCGGATCGAAGAAGTAAATGCGGTTGGTAGACTTCTCTATTTATAAGAAAACGTAATCATCATGAATTCATCCGACAGAGAGAGAAAGTGACAGCGGAGTACAGCTGTCAGAATCCGGGCTAACGGCGCCTCGATTCTCCCCCTCGGGATGGCAGCGGTCAACGGTCGTTTCGGGTTTCGACGCGACTACCTGGATTGGCGCAAGCCTCCTGGATTGACTCAAGCCTCCTGGATTGGCGCAAGCCTCCTAGATTGGCGCAAGCATCCTAGATTGGTGTAAGCGTTTTAATTAAAAAGCCTCGCAGAGCAATAAAAAGAAAAGGAAAAGAGAGACATGGGTAGAAGCGAGATCCTCGCTAGCGCAAGCTGGGTAAAACTTAATTAGTAATAATGTTGGTTACAGATACATTGATAAAAGAGATACATTGAGATTCAAAGCAGGAGGGCTAATAGGGTTTCCAGCTCCATCGTCCTCGTTCTCGCTGCCTAGTTCTTGGGGGCGCCAACGGGTTGAAGTAAGACGATAGGGTGGTACACCCAAGGTTGATCCGCCTGGCGTGATCCCGGATCTGCGAGATGCACCTCCCTGGCGAAGACTCGGCAGAAGGCCCTCCCGGACAATCAGTCTCGCCCAAGAAGAAATCCCGCTCCAGAGCCTCCAGCCTTTGCTCCACGGATTCGCGGAATGCTTTCACCGCGGCAGTATGGGCACGGTCTCGCCGGATAAGCTTGGCCAAAATGACCGAGATCTTCCTCCTTCTCCCCTTCGCGCTCCCAGCGCTGTTCAATGTTTCCTCTATCTCGCCAGACGAAGGGAGAGGGGACTCTTCATCCTCTTCTTCCTCTTCTTCTTCTTCCTCTTCTTCTCCTTCCTCGTTGACTCCCGACCGCAAGCCAGGATCACCTGCGAAAGAAACGCGCGCGAGAATTTTGGTTAAAGCATGGCGATCAACGGTTTTAAAAGGTCTCGCATACCTGCGGTTGGGCGAGAACCGTCAACCAAAGTCGGACGAGAAGGCCCGACCCCTCCGTTGGTCCCATAAAGGAGGTGAAGAGGCTTGCCCAGCCCCGGGCGGAAGGGCTCGCGCACGATAATCCCGGCCTGGCCGGAAGCAGGAGGGGAGTGGTCTTCTCTCAAGGGACGATCAGCATCCTTGAGGGTAGCGGAAGGTTCGGGAGCCGCCCCTCCCGCCTGCAGGATAGGATTGGCCACCGCAGGAGGCACTTCAACGGTTCTCGCTTCATTTTCCCGGGTGGTTAGACCCGGGTCGGCGGGAGTTGGCACTGCGAGAAGACGGTTCAGAAAAGAAAAGGTCGGGTCGAAATATTGACAAGGGAAAATGTACCTATCGTTCCGGTTTCGGCCGGAGGAATCCTCTCCAAGACCCGCGTTTGGTCCTTGGGTGAATGAGCGGGCAGGTTCGAAGAACTTGGCGGGATCTCGGCGCCATCGTTAGGAGCGGCTTCCTGCGAAAGCTTACGTTAACTGTCGGATCCAGTGCACAATCAGCTTGATAGGAACGGTTGAAAGGCTTACCTTCTGCGGAGAAGGATCCCCCGCAGGATTGGGAGTGGGGGAAGGAGGATCCCTGTTCTCGCGAGAAAGGTCCCGCCGGACCACCTTCGCCCTTTTCTTTTCCTTCTTCTTCGGCTCGGACGGCCCGGCGGTGGAAGTCTTTCTCGCTAACCATGGAGCCACCGCCGCACAGTTAGCCAAGGCCCGCGCTTGGGCAGCGGCCAGCCGGTCTTGGAGGTCTTGCGGAAGCGGTTTGGCGGCGCGTTTGGGATGCATGGTAAGCTCGCGCAAAAATCCCTGAGGCGAGAGCTCAGTTGGAAAACCGTACTTCAAGGGCAGGGCGTATGGACGCCTATCAGTGCATATTTATAGCTGCAGTAGGACCCACCAAAAGATTCCCTCGGTAGGCGGGCACGTGTCCAGCGAATATTTCGGGGGTTGGACTTGTCTTGTCGAGCGCATGGCTAGCTCGAAAAGAGCGGGGATTGTGTACAACCCCATATTCGCTGGGTGGGACCCGGGGATACCACTGAGGAATTGGGCTAGCCTCAGGTTAGCCTTGGGTTAACCCTAAAGCATACTTGTGAAGTTCTCGTCCCGTGGGAGCTCCCGCCAAGGGCAGGAAAAAGATGGAGAGATCGTCGACCGACCAACGCAGATAGTCGAGCTCTCGGCAGGAGAGATCGTCGACCGCGGAAGCTTCCGCCCTAACGCAGGCTCCCGCCCAGGGCAGGCGAGAAGGCCCTAAGTAAGCCTTCAGTCGCGATAGATTCAAAACCGCGAAGGGCGCGCAAACCTCCCTGGCAAGGGGTCTCGCCAAGGTTGGCCCAGTTGGGGGTCCAGCGAGAGCCTTCGCGGCCGGGGTTCTCGCCAGGTGGGCCCACGTGGTAGGGCCCAGCGCTCGTAAATGGGATTATATTATTATTATCCCGAGGTAAAATTACCCAAATGCCCTTGGGATGACAGCGGGATTCGGCTATTGGCAGACCCCTCAGGGGTAGTTCAGTATTTTCAGGTCAAAGGAAGACTATAAAAAGACCCATAGGGGCTCTTTGGAAGGCAGGACTTTCATTACTCTCCAACTCTAGTGCCTTCTGAGGAGCTCCCAGCCCAGCATTTGGCTTTGGAGGGGAAGCTCTCAGAGATCTTCCGGGTGTGTGGTGAGACCTCCCAGCTGAGGCTTTGGGTCAGTCTTTTGACCTTAGCAGCCAGTCAAGGGTCGAGATAAGAGAGAAGTAGGCATCGGCTGCACTCTGGTTTGTGAACTTTCGTTGGGGTCAATTTTGGCTTCAACATGCGGTGTGTGCGGAGATATGAATGTCTGCGGTATGTGCGCGGCTGTGAATGCCTGCGATAGAATTCAGGATATGAAAACCTGTTCTGTTGATGAGCTAGTAGAGCATTGTTATAATCATTTTATACTATTGCTGCTTTTTCCGGTTATACTGCACTCTTTTATATTTGCTCCTAGCTGTTCATATATGAAATATTGTGCTAACCCTCTCTTGCTTCAGCTATTTACTTCTGTTAGGTGGGTGCGTGCTCGTCCCTAGGATGTGGATCCGGGGAGGGGATTTGTTTCCACTTAGCTCTATGACTAACGGTTATTTGATTAACCATTCATAGGAGGTGGAGCACCGTAGTGACCCGCTGTCGCAGAAGATTACGCCAGCAGCTAGGTCTACTCGAGCAGATGCACCCCAGCCGTCCCTAGAGTTTAAAGACGTGAGTTCCGCCGAGCAGCGTAGAGAGAGAGAGAGTATATGAGGATTATATATAGCATATGTATAGCTCACAAGCTTATATAGGTACTTAGGCTTCGGCCCTAGAACTGCTGTAATTTTAATATGTGATATATAAATCTGCAATGGTTTCCTGTTAATGCTTCTGCAATATTCTGATGGATTGTGAATGTTATGATTCGAGCCGAGCAAGGCGACCAACTAGTGCTTGGATAGGGTGGATCGTTTCCCCTATAAGCACTAGGTGAGCGTCTTCCGCCAGTAGTACCCCTCCGGCCCGACCCAGGTAAAAGGTTGGGGGGGGGGGGGTACTACAGATGTGATCTCCGTCTCCCGGCCTCCGCACCTTGGTCGCGGCCCCCTCCTTGCGGCTTGTGTCTTCACACCATGATCGTGCGATCTCCCCTGCAGTCTGTCCGCGCGGTCTGTCTCTAGTCGCGTGACCTCCCTACCCGTGCAGACTCCTCTGTTGCAGGTCCTTTCTCCTTATCGCAGTTCGTCTTCATGACGTCTTCTACTGACTCTATCGGACCGGCGGTTACTCCTGCAGACCGCCCGACCTCCCTTCCGGATATTCGTGATGAGCTCCGGATTACAACTATCTCTCTGACCGATAAGAAAAATTTTGTGGAATGGGCGCACTTGGTTCGCCGAGTCTTGCAGTCGAATGGGCTTTTTTTATATTATGTTTAGGAAATTGTAAAAAGCACCGCAATTTGACTAGTGACACTGTTTTTTAAAAGGCACCACACGTTCTCATGTTTTGTTAAATTTACCTAAAATTATCAATTTCACCGCAACAATGTTAAAGACACACTAACTTAAAATTCAATAAAAAAGAAAATCATTAAACCACAACATAAATTTCCACAACATAAATTTCACCAAAAAAATAAATTATTACAAAAAAAAAAACATTAATTTTGTCCTCATATTCCTATAAAAACAATAGAAAATAATGTTTTCTAATCATTATAGAAAATAATGAATAAAATTAAACTATAAACACAAACAACGACACATTTAATGACAATTAATTCAATTTTCAAGCTAATACGGTGCCATTAATATTTTTGAGAGAGTAATTTTAAGATCAAAGTAAAAGAAATTTTTATAGGTATTGTCAAAATTAGGATGTCTTTAATAATTCTCATATTTTATCCCCAAAAATTGTTTGAAAATCAAAAAATAATGTTCAAAGTTCAAACTTCTGTAGGAATTGTTGCTCACCTTCAATCTAATGTTCATAAAGATCTAATTTTTATACTCCGTCTTTTTATTTTTAGGTGTGCAATCAATCATATATTGCCGGGCCGAAAATCTCAGTTGACGACCCAAAAAAATCTCTTCAAAGTGGTCTCATCGTCGTCTAAAAAACGAGGCTGCCTCCACAAAAACCCTAATCCGCAAATCCTGAATCCTCTCCCCCGCCATCTACTTTATCCCGATGGCCGGCATTGGCCCGATTACACAGGACTGGGAGCCCGTTGTGATCCGCAAGAAGGCCCCCAACGCTGCGGCTAAGAAGGATGAGAAGGCCGTCAACGTCGCCCGTCAGGCCGGCGGGGAGATCGAAACTTCAAAGAAGTGTAAGCCGTTCTTCCATCGCTCTTCGACTCTGCCTGCCGCTACTTTATACATCTTTCGATTTCCTTTTGATAGTATAGATCCTCTTTCTGAATCGGCGTGCAAAACACTAATAAACTAGATTGTTTTATTGATTTAATTTCGATGATCAGACTTCTATTTGATATCTCATCTGGCAGAGGCTAGATGAGTAAAAGTATTGTTAATCGTGCTTCTGGTCAAGTTAAAAATTTGTCATAAATTCGAAGTGGCTTTTTGATGGGAGTCTCTCTAGGTCGCATCAGGAGGTAAGTGATTAGGAATCGATTGATACCCCGTTTCTTGATATCTTGGTCTTGGAAGATGATCAGAGAGCTTTTTTAAAGAAAATTCTGAAGTTCCCTTGGTAGAAAGTGAATGGAGCCTTCCATTGAAGAGGCTCTGAGAATGAATCACAGTAAGAGGGGAGGACTAGATGGCAGCCAAAACATATATTCAATAGCAATACTTAGTTCAGTGCAAACATTTATACTACTTATCAACATGGGTAAATACTATTTTATCCTGGCCTAACTGGTAGTTTGGCCTGTCCTTGAATATCTGCAATTTAAAGGGTTTTAACATCTTCTACAAGCTATATGTGTTGATAGTAAAATTGTCCACTCATTTTTAGTATTGAAGAACAGCTCGATCTCAAGATTACTTAGCTGTAAATTGAGATAAGAAAGAAAAAAATGAGAGTAAAAAATGTTGTATTAGGAGGTCACTCTAGTAATCCAAGTGTGTAATAAGAACACCCCATCAAAGAACCAAAATTACAAGTTTTTTTGAGAGTGAGGGACGAGAGAAATCTTGGAGAAGGTTTCCCTCTATGATGACAACCTTGTTTATATGCTCGAGTAATTTGACAATTGGGAAGCCTTTGACAACCAAGGGAATGCATAGGAAGCTATGTTGTTAAAGAGTGCATAGGCATGCCTGTGGCTCAAGCCTCATCAGGCTCAGAGGTATACCTTTGTGCTCCTTTTTTGTACCGTTAGAGCATAAAAAAATGCGCCTGAGTGATCTCTATTATACTTTTAAAAAAAGAAAGTGATAACTTGATGTTTTTTGAATGATTTATTATTTTTGAAACATAATGAAACATTGAGGTTTTGATATAATGTAAGTGATGGCGTGACGTCATTGATCCCCCTTCTTAAGAGATATAGATTATAGGAAATAATGATTGATGAGTAAAATGTATGAAGAATCTGATTAATAAGTTGAATCGATGTTTGATAATGATTCTTTAAAATGTGATGCGGCTGTGCCGTATCCTCATTAGGCATGCACCTGCGCCTAAGCTTCAGGACCCCTTTGCACCTTGATGCACCTAGAGCCTTTAATAACAATGATGTGAAGATACACATGGGTACCTTATGCGCTCATCTTGACACTTATGAAGGATCATATAAATAAAAAGGCACACCTCTCTTATAACTAACACTTACATAATTTATCTTCTTCTAGTACTTCTTAAGATTTGAATCTTGTTCTTTGCTTTCACACCTCTTTTGGAGTATATGTTATACCATGGAGGGAGAAATCACGTGACTTGTTTTCACAGGTAGAAATTGCCCTATTTTTTTGCTGATTTTTCAAACCTTCATGCCAGGTGCCTCCCTCTGAATGGATCATAGTGGTATCTATTGAATTTTTGAGGTTACTGATTTCTGCGTATACATAGTCCCTACTTTTTCCCATGTTTCGTGACAGTTTTGGGGAAAATAAAGTCATATGTAGAAGCGGATGGCTCTCCTATGCTTTATAAATTGTTTTTTTGGTGGGTGGGGGCAACCTATCTCATGTCTGTTCCATTGTTTATTAACAATATATTGTTGTGAATTGTTCTTTCTCTTCCACACCCCGACCCAATTAGTCATTGTTGTCACAGCTATGATGCTGGAAAACTAGCATCTCATTGTTTTTGAAGCGAAAAGTCTACGAGATGAAAAGGAATTATCAAAATACTCACATAACGAGTTGTCCATAAAAATTGAAAGCTGGGAGGTGGTGTGCAATCCGTTACCTAACCTTCGGTAAAAATGCTATCACCCTGACTACGACTACTACTCTGCAAACCCTTGCCACAAATTTTACTTTTAAGATGAAAATCTCCAACTCCGTGTGGCCTTCTGAACCTCGAAATATCGCGGATGTTAATATTCACCGAGCTTTTTTTCCATCCATATTCCGCATTATGTTTCCTATTTTTGCTTTTCTGTCTATGTTTATTTTCTTGTATGTCTCGTCAATCTCCTTAAACCATTGGTGGACCCCCCACAAAAAAATAAAATTAAAAAAAAGCTTGTCAATATCCTCTTGTAGTAGAGCATTTTGAGGCTCTTTAACTCGTGTTCGTTCAACATGCACATAGTCCAATGAGGCGGGCACTCAATTACTCAAGGTTCGAAGAGGACATGTGAAGAATTCCAGAGGGATAAGGTATGACGAGGAGGACGTGTGAATATTCACAGTGGATTAACAGAGTATTAGATCAATTGAGGTGGCTGCGCGTCTTCAGGATGTCGAGGAGTATTAATAGGCAATGGATGGATGCTACTGAGGCTCGAGAGGCTATTATCCATGCAACTCCAGGTTGTTTAAATGAAGAGGACAAGACACGTGTCTCCGTGGTATTATAGGTGTCACCAAATATAACACAATGAATTGAAATTTTTCGCCGAATTCATGCAGAGATCACTGACGTTAGGGGATCCCTTTACCTTGTAGAGGTCTTTTCCTTTTTTATTCTAAACAAAAACTTGTAATATGTTAGTCCTGTAATTATTTTTTGATGAAATATTTTTATTTCTTTTGATAAGTGTTTCTTATATCTAATTTGCTTTTACTTAGCATAAAAGATGTTTTTCAATTTATTAGCTTTGCGATTTTTATGTCTAGGTGAGAAGGGGCTTATTGAAGGCATTTCAACTTGTCTACTGCATAAATAGGGGCCAGTCACTCATCTTTTTTCTCTTCTGTTACCCACTCTTTTTCTTAATTACTCTTTGCGACCATCTCTCATGCTTTAGTGAGACCTCTCATTTTCTTGTCATTATGATACTACTTGGATAAATGAAGTTGTTGAAGTAAATAAAAAAGTGATATAATCTTAACTCTTAAATTGGTTCTAGGAAATGAAGTTATTAATGTGATTAGTGCTTATGCGTCACAAGTAGGAATAAGTGAAGTCATTAAAGTGCAATTTTGGGAGACTTAGATGATCCGGTAAGAGTAATTCCATAAACCGAGTAGATTTTCATGGGGGATGCTTAAATAGATATATAAAGAAGGAAAATACAAATTATAAAGACGTTCTTGAAAGTTTTGGATATGGAGAAAGAAATGAAGATGGAAGAACCATTTAGACTTTGCTATAACACATGGGCTAATTATGACAAATATATTCTTCATGTAAAGGAAATAACATTTAATTACGTTTAAGAACATATCAAATAAGTCACAAATTGACTATTTTATGTCTCGCAAAATGGATAAAATTTTTTGTAAGCATTGCAAAGTCATACTAGAAGAAAATTTGACAATACAACATAGAATGATAGTGTTGGATGTGCAAATTAAACATAGTAAATTTAAGAAGACAAAGAAAAAACATATTGCTTTCAAGCCAACTGTTATGGAACACTGGTTGATGATCTTTATGTTGATCCTAATGTCATATGTGAAGTTATGTCTTCATATTTAAGGATAAGTGAAAATAACGTATTCGAAGATTCAAAAGATCTTCATATTTAAGGATATACTGAAGACAAAGAGGATATTGAAAAGTATTTTGGTACATTTGTATAGGAACAAAAAAAATATACAAAATTGTGTCAATTACAGAACAATTAAATTAATGAGTCATACCATGAAATATGAGAACAAATTATAGAGAGAAGAATAAGACAAGAGGCTAACATCTTAGAGAATCAATTTGAATTCATGCCGGGGCGGTAGACCATGAAAGCTATACACCTTTTGAGGAGACTCATTGACAACTATCAGAAAAAAACAAGATTTTCATATGCTATTTATCGAGATGACTTATGATAGAGTTTCAACTTTCAAGAGAAGTTTTATGGAGAGTCTTAAAAAAGAAAAAGTGTAAATGTATCATACATTTATGTAATCAAAGATATGTATTCATATTCAGTGAGGGTGAGAATATCCGGGGAATTAATACGTGAATTCCTTATCACTGTTGGTTTATATTTAGGGTCAACTTAAGCCTCTATCTCTTTACACTTGTCTTAGATGAGCTCACCGTACTTATCCAACAAGCAATACCTTGGTATTTATTATTCGCAGATGACATTGTTTTGGTCGATGAGACACGCGAGGGTGTAAACGAGAAACTTGAATCCTGGCGAGTCACTTTAGAAAAGAAGGGTTTTAGATTGAGTAGGATAAAGACAGAGTATATGGAGCTTAAATTTAGCAGTGCAAAAGGACGGATGACTCCGTTATTAAGTTGGGTGACCATGATATTTCTCGCAGCGAGTGTTTTAAATATTTGAGATCGATAGTTCAAAAAGATGGAGATGCAGATCAAGATGTGATACATAGAATCCATACAGGTTAGTTGAAGTGGAGAGACATGTCTGAGATCTTATGTGATTGTAAAGTACCATTAAAATTAAAATGCAAGTTTTACAGTGCTGCAGTCTGCAATTATAACAACGATGCTCTACGGTTCTTAGTGTTAGGCAATGAATTATGTACATGAGCAAAAAATGGGAGTTGTGGAGATGAGAATGCTTAGATGGATGTGTGGACACACGAGACTAGATAAAATTAGGAATGAATGTATCAAAAATAAGACAGGAGTGACACCAATTATAAAGAAGATGCGAGAAACTCGATTAAGTTTGTTTGGACACGTACAAGGAAAGACATGATGTACTTTGACATCAAACTATAAGGAAAGACTTGATGCGAGAAGTTCGATTAGAGACACCTGTTAGGCGTTGTCAGAGTTTATCCATTAGACATTTTTAACAGGGGAGGGTTAGGCCAAAAATTACTTGGAGTGAAACTATAAGGAAAGTCATGATGCACTCAGGCATTAGTGAGTTTATGACTGAATATAGGGAGTAATTACGACAAAGGATCCATATAGCTGACCCCACTATGACGGGATAAAAACTTGAGTGTTGTATATATATATATCTTGATATATTAACATTTTAATATGTACGACAAAGAACAACTCACACAACAATCTACTTATTAACAAAACCCGAACAACATTAATTATTAATATATTAACAATTTTGTTTCGTTGTCTATTAAACTAGAAGCGCTAAGTATATTATAAAAAAATAATATGAGATATTATCGGGATATATCGATATATTGGCTATATATCGTCTGATAGCTGATATATGGACCAATATATTCCAAAATGATATATATCACAAAATATCAAAATCATGTTGTTTTTTCCCATGAAACTTTTATGTCGTCCGACAGTATTGACCATATAAGCCGATATTCACAACACTGAAACTGATACACTGAAAACAATGTTAACCGATAATTATCAAAGCGAACAAATGAATATAAATTCTAAAAAAGATTCTGTACGATCTAATTTCATTGATCTAAATTTATTTCCCTATGTATTGTTAGCCCATTTAAACGAGGGTGGGGTAGACCAATAAATACTTGGAATAAAACTATAAGGAAAGACATGATGTACTTAGGCATTAGTGAGATTATGACAAAAGATAGGGCACAATGACGACAAAGGATCCATACAGCCGACCCCACTATAGTGGGATAAAGGCTTGAGTGTTGTTGTATGTATTGTTAGCCCTTGCCTTATATTTACAAGCACTGTGCACTTTGCAACAAGTTATCATGCTTCTTTCTTAGATAAGGGAGGAATTTATATGAGAGGGAAGGAACAACCACCAAAGAATTCAATTTATGGAAACATACACTCGAAAGAAAAATAACCTTCAAAGCAAAAATCAGAAATTCAAAACCATCTCCATGTGAAAACCATAAAGCGAAGTGAAATTTCTAATACTCAGCATTACAACAAGAAAATCATATTGCTCAGATCCAAGCCTAAAGATACCACAAAGAGGAGGAAAACATGAGAGTGAACTACAAGGGTCTTGCAGGATACTCACATTCGTTGTCTCAAGCAAGGAGATTAGCGAATGCAACTACATCAATGAGGAGACCAAAGATAACCATGCTCCCTATCAAGATTGTTGAAGCTGAAGTTACCCTAGTGTCGATTGAGTGCAAAAGTGGGGCATTGCATGAGGGTAGCGAGGAATTCTAGTTAGAAATAACAAAATGCAGTTATAAAATTATTCTGAATGTGGGAAGCAGGTCTGTCGTTCCAATTCACCTAAAAACACAATTTCGTCTTAAGAATTTTCCCCACCGACCATCGATGGGTATACTGTATATACATTCAAAACAATGATTGCAATGGAGCTAGAAATTTTTTCCACCGTCATTGTCATCCTAAATAAAACCTTAAGCTCTTATTTACACTAAGTCAATTTGAAATAAGTGACTATTTAACATTATATGCCTAACCAATTTCCCACCCAACTTAAACTCAACTTTTTTGAAACTAGGAGCGTATTATTGCTCTTGTGAAAATTCCCTTGATCTCATGGCCTGTAGTGAGAATATTTTGTTGCAGATCCCTCATGTTCTATGTTGCTTCCTGACGATTCCATTGGCCCATTTCATGAGCACGTGTGATTGCTATATCTTTTGTTGTGATACCTTTTATTTAAAATTTTCTCTAGTTCTATTAACGAATTTCCTTCAACATTTACAGTTGTTGGGTGATAACTATGAGTCGAAACATAACATGTGTTCTCGACTTCTCATAGTTGGGAAATGTGAAAGGTTTCACTTCATCACAGCCTGTTAACTTATGACCTACTGCAAAAAATTCCTGCTGCAAGCGCCTTTAGGTGTTGACAGGGGTCTATGTTTCTCAATTGATCCCCTTTAGTGACTTCATTCCTCCTCCACAACAAAAAACTGGACATCCCTTCGAGCCTTGCATGTAACACGGTTGCCCTGGAATCTCCCCTTTTAGACCTTCAAACCATATTGAGATAGAACAGGAGTCCTGCCAGAACTAGAACAGGCCTTGAAGATCTAGGGTCGCTTATGCTAGACAGACTTAGGGTCGCTTATGCTAGACAGACTTAGGGTCGCTTATGCTAGACAGACTAAGAGCGCTTACACAAGTCTTCATCCTATTTTCAAACTTCTTTTTCATGGATTACTTTTTTTACAAGCATTTGGGTATGAGGGCTATCCTAATTTATCCATAACGCTTTGCACCTTGTTACAAAAAGTGGATTTGTCCAGGGTAGTGTCCAGTTTCACATTTATAAATGGTCTTACTGCCTTTCTATTTAGACTAAGAGGGTTTACACAAGCAGGCATGTCATTTAATGTTTGATCGACGAACTATCCATTTATCTTCTTCATAAGATGGCCGAGGATCTCCGCAGGTTTGATTATATTGGTTCGTGAATTTTTGACTTCTTTTTTCTTTTCTTAGCGGTCATGTACAACAACCCGAACCGCACAAGCCTGGTTTGGGCCTATCTCCATCCCTAGAGGAGCCGTATGAGGCGGAAGCTCCACGTACGGTTTTGAAGCCGAGCCTTTCCATCAATGGGGCCTAGGGACCGATATGATGATTGTTTTAGGTAGGGAGGCCGATCTAATATGGGCACGTGTATAAATAGTGTGAGACCGCCATCCAAAAAAGCTCAGGACTTTACCCAGGATGGAGAAGGGAAACATATCATGTCTTAGGAGAGAGGCGAGGTAGCGGAAGCCAGAGGGACGCCTCGCGAGCCGGGCTTTGGAGATGAGGCCTTTTGGCGAAGCCAAGTCAATTTCGGGTCACCAAACCTTGCGACTGATGAGAAGGACTGGGGAAGCACGGTGTCACACTCATAGCCTTCCAAAGGTGCCTAGAGGAAGATTCAAACGCGCAACAAGGACCCAGGAGCTCATTCCTCACCAGTAGGGGACAATAGACGACCATCTCGAGGCACATCATGAATGACAGGCAGCACCGGCGAGACCCATGAAGGCAACCCGATAGAAAGTCTGTGGATCCATAGTACCTGCAACCTCCTAGATTTCATTTTCCTCTTTTTTCAAAATGGGTTAAGGAGGGGATCTCTTTTCTGCAACGAAAAAAATGTAGAGCGTATTTGATTCGGCACAACTGAATGATACATCCAAGAACACTGATCTGCGCCTACCGATACTCGACTCCTTTCAGATATCCTACTTTTGACCGGATAAAGAGCTAGACCATGCAAAAAAGGTTAATGATAGCTTCGCTTGCCTTTTCCCCAGAGCGAGATACACATTCTGTGATAGTGTTTGTCGTGCCCAAACAACATTTACCCATCAATAAATGTCTGTTCTCAATCCATAGGCATTCCATCCTACACAGGGCGTGCGTTAGCACATGGGTTAGATAATTCATCTGGCATATTATTGCTCTTGTGAAAATCCCCTTGATCTCAAGGAATGTAGTGAGAATATCTTTGCTGCAGATCCCTCATGTTCTATGTTGCTTCATGACGATTTCATTGACCAATTTCAGAGCACGTGTGATTACTCTATCTTTAGTTGTGATCCTTCTATTTAATTTTTTTTCTGGTTCTATTAATAGATTTCCTTCGGCATTTACAGTTGTTGGGAGATAACTATGACTCGAAACATAACACGTGTTCTCGTAGTTGGGAAATGTGAAACGTATCATGAATATTTGCGTTGCCTCACAACTTCGATCTGTATGTTACCTTCCCTACCTTGGCAATATGAAAATGCTCCAAAGTACTTCTTTGATAGTTTATGGTAGGTGTGTGATCAATTAACTTGTTTATATAGATGTAGCTTAACATAGATCCTCATGCCTTCCAGTAATTTCCTTTCTCTCCGTTTCTCATCTCCTATTACCTTCATTTAGTTTTGAGCTCATGCCAAATGTATTCAAGTCCAGCCTTCACTTCCTTGCTTGTACGATCCTATCTAGTTCCTCTACTATCGATGAGTCTTGAAGGTAAGGAATGTGTAATGGAGGATCTTGGCCATAAACCACTTTTTGCAGGAAGTCATTCTAATTGCATTATGGGATGTGGGGTTATACTACGATTCTGCTGTCAGTATTCAATGTCCATTTTCTTGATTTCTCCAAGGTCATTCCACACATCTATTCATCACTTTTCTTTACCTATCTGATTGTGGATGATATGCTTTAGACATATTTATTTTATCTTTTACAACTTAAACAAATCTTAGGAGACCATTAGAGGCACCTGTTAGGCGTTTTGAGAGTCTAGTCACTAGGCATGTTAAACGAGGGAGGGGTAGACCAATAAAGACTTGGAATGAAACTCTAACGAAAGACATGATGTACTTAGGCATTAGTGAGATTATGACAAAAAATCGGTCATAATGGCGACAAAGGATCCATATAGCCGACTCCACTATAGTGGGATAAAGGTTTGAGTGTTGTTGTACAACTTAAGCAAATCTAACGAAAAATATCTTACAAAAAACACATCTCGATTACTGATCGGAAGATATGATCTATGAATGCCCCCCCCCCACACACACACACACACACCACCACCACCACCACACACACACACACTATTGTTGCTGTGTAAAAAGGCTGAATGACTATCAAGTGTGCATACTTTCTAAGCCTATCCAACACCACAAGATAACTGATTTCCATTCAATTTGTGTGAACCTTCTAAAATCCATTAGGGTCCGTTCGGCGCGCAGGTATTGACTTTCTGAAATTGGCTTTGGTCAGAAAACCAATATCTGCAGGAATTGGTTTTGTGCAGAAAACCAATTCTGTTGTTCGGCTGCAGGAAGGTTTTCAGTGAACAGAATTGGCATTGATACTTAAATGTTGTTCGGCTGCGCAAAGGAATTGGTTTTCTGGAATTGTAAATTTTATAAACTTATTTTTTTAAAATTTAATCATTGTCCACAATATCATCAAAGTACTAAAAATATTTGAATTAAAAGTACTAATAATCTTAAAGCATCGTACACAGAATAAAAGTTTTGAAATAACAACACAACTAGATAAAAAGTCAATGACTCATAAACCAAAAACACTAAACTAGCGATCAAATTGCATTCGCAGTCAGGTGCCCTTCAACTCGTCCGGAAGTCTCTTGAATATGTCACACTTGACACTATCATGACATAGTATATCCATCGCCCTAAGGAAATCTTAAGAAGATAAATCAGTCATCCGAGTAAGTGCGACGTAGATGTCATCAACATCACTAGCAGTCATGGTCCCCACCGCTCCTTGCACAGAATCAGCCAATTTTTCAATGGCCACTGCTACCGAGTCATTTTGTCCTGCTCGCTTTCTCCTCCTTCTATTGCTTCCTTCTCCATCCACTCTAGATGGCTCCTGTGTACTAGTTTTTTCTGCCATGGACTCTGCATCTATCTCCTTTTCCGCCTCTGTTGCGGTCGCTGCATGACTACCAGTTGCTCTATCAGTTCCGCATAACACAGCCAAATCAGACCAATTTACAATAACTTTATCTCTATAATGTTTCACTGAAGGATGGGCCTGCAATAATACAATTCAAAGAATAATTTATCATTCATAAAATTTCAATTACACAGTCTCTACAAATGTATCAATCAAAAGAAAATAACTTACCTTCACATAATTTGCCCATACCTCTTCACTGTCCACCTTCACCATGTTCCTTTCCCAGTCCCATCCAAACCCTGACGTGTCCAGCATTGCGCTAACCTCGACGTAGTACTTGTTCCAAGTCTTTAGACGTTCTGTTAACTTCTCCTTGCTTGTTTCTATGCCGCAAATATCTTTTAGTGCAGTAATGGCAGCAGTCAAAGCCACGCTCTTCCACTCATTGGGTGTTTTATGACCCAAACTGTGTTGTTCTAACAGTGCGTTCGATAGAGTAATATCCATTTCTGATGTCCAATGCATGTAGGACCTCTCTGTCCTACCACCAACCTTTGCTAAGATCTTCTCCATTATAACAACTTTAACATGAAACAGTATATAATCAATATGAAATTTAAATGCGCAAAACAAGTACTAGAAACTGTAACATGAAAAAGTATACGAAGCATCAATAGCTAAAGCCAAAACAGAACATGTACTAGAAATCTTAACATTAAAAAAAGAATTGAGTAATGTACGGTTCACAATAATATTGGCACCAAAAAATTCAACGCTACAGCATACATTAGCCTGCAAAACAGAAAATGTTTCAATGACGACTCTGGTATTCGTTGAACATATTTATAGCTAGAGTGTCCCTAAAGTTTGTCCAATCTTGCGTTGCTTGGATTGGGCTAACAATGTCTATATAATCATAGAACTCTTCGCCTGGGCTCTGTTGTAGAATTTCTGAATCCACCTCATCCAACATTTGGGCATCACATTCTAATCTCTTCTCCACTAAAAAATTGTGTATGATGCAACATGCGTTTATGATCTGTACCTGTCATTCGTCAAAATAGACTTAGGTTTCGTAATCTCATACAACTTGTCAATCAAAATTTTATGTCATTGCTAACCTGTGTTTTAATGTTGAAAAATGAAGGTTGTCGTAGAATGGCCCATCTTTTCTTCAATAACCCAAATGTTCTCTCTATAACATTTCTTTCTTTAGCATGTCGTAGATTAAACAGTTCTTTGTAGTTTGATGGCTTATTACCCTGATGTGACCACTCCTTCAGGTGGTAACGCGTAGATCGATATGGAGCAAGAAACCCTGGGCCATTCGTATAGCCGGCATCTACAAGGTAATACTTTCCTAGGTAGTACAAGAAAAGCTTAATCAATATACATGCATGTTAACAAATTTATTTTTCAAAAAAAGTTTTGAGTAATTTTACCATTTCGCACTTCGAAGCGAACATCTCGTTCCAATGCATCTCGTAATACTCTAGAATCGGATGTTGAACCTTCCCAACCAGGCAGTACATATAGAAATTTCATGTTGCTGTCACAAACACCAAGTACATTTGTAGTGATAGCTTGTTTCCGATTACGAAATCTACCTTGATCTTCAATCGGAACGGTTACTTGAATATGTGTTCCATCTAAGGCACCAATACAGTCCATAAACCATCTCGAGCTTGGTTCTACTCTAGATTCGGGCAATTTGATGTAGTCCCTCGAAAGTTTTAAAATCCCACGAAGGACAATCTTGAAGTGCCTGCTAACAGTATCAATCGAGCGCATATATGTATGTCCAATAACTCGGAACTTTTCGTTATGCCCTAATATGTATAGAAATAAAGCAACAGCTTCTTTGGTCGAAACAAACTGTGTGTCACAGACATAGCCTTTTGTACGTAGAATATTACACAACTCATTAAACGGTGCTCTGCCCATACGTAACTGGTTGAAGCAATCTATTTCTTTGCCAGCATATAAGCGCGTTAATAAAATATTACGGAGGGCATCTCTGTCTGCTACATATGTTGGTTGTTTAGGAATCGAATTCAACACAACTACAGCTGCCCCTAGAGTCGCTGCGACTAACGACGCTATGATGATATCTCTCCTACGTTTCTTCTGCAACTCATTTGTATTCATTGTCCCTAAAGTCAAAATGAATGACATTAACTCACATAATTATGGGATGAATAAATTGTGTGTTTTATTTAAGCAACCATTGTCGCTTCATTGTTGGAGAAATTACAGTAGATGTATACAAGGAAAAATTTCGCCCTAACATCATACAAAAACATGAAAATCTATTTACAGAGAAATTTGGAATTTATTTGAATCATTTTCTTCTCAACTTCCTCTCAGCAAGTAAGGCCAACTCAACACACAGAAGTGTAAACTTGACTGTTTTTACCAGGTAGCCATGCAAAGTGGATTCTTATTGTGAGTAGGTACTCTACCAGGAGAGGGCATGCCAACTCAACACACTGATGAGTTTAAAGTTAGATGCTTTGCAATCAAATGATGGGCTTCTTTTTCTGTTATCGGGTGAAATGGTGAAGTTCGAAGGATTTTTCGTCCACCTAGTTAGTTGATTCAATGAAATGAGCCAGTTTGTTATGATGGAAGGATCAGATAAATGAAATGAGACAGTTTTTTCAGCAAGTTCCTCATTGTAGTTGAAAAACATCAAGAAAACATCACACAAGAAAGGCCTAAACACAGATCAATCGAAAACACTGGATCTGAGCATGAAAAAGACTGGATCGGAGCATGAAAACCGAACATGAAAAACTAGATCTGCTTGAAAAATCAAAGAACATAAGGATCACTGGATCGGAGTCCTACCAAGAAAATCGAACATGAAAACAACTCTGGAATTCCAAGATCAAAGCAAACTGAAACCTACCAAAAATTCGCAGAAAAAAAAGAGGAAAAAGAAGAAAAAGGCGTTACCTGCCGTGAAGATCGAGCCGAGGAGGGTGTCGGAGCAAACCTGCAGAAAAAAACGATGATGAATAGGCATAGGAAGACGAGGAAGAGGAAAGAGGGGCGGGAACGGAAGCATACCAGGCAGACACTTCTTCACGATCGGGATCGGGGAGGGCGACGGAGGAGGAAGAGCGAACATGCGATATCGGGAAAACCGGGGAAAAACCACGCGGGAGGATAGGTTTTGGGGGATCGTAATATTAGGTTTATAAGAAAACCGGTGGAATTGACCCAGAAAACCAATATCTACCTATTTGTGCCGCACCGAACAGAAGAATTGGTTTTCTTGAAGCCAAAACCAATTCTTCAAAACCAATTCCTGCGCGCCGAACGGGCTCTTACTGTCTTACTACACTCTATCCGGTATTGACAAAGCTCTACCTGATGTATTCAAACACCTCTTGCTTCATTGTTTTCAAGTATAAGATTTGTTTGAGGCGTTTGACTGCTGCATTCATGTCAGAGTGGTCCTTGATTTCTCCATCATGATATACTTGCATCAACAACTTTTTAATGCCTCGATCCTTTCTAATTACAAAGCTTCCCTTCCTTTGTAGTAACCATGTGGCTGTTGATAACTTCGTTTGTTATTCTCATTGGACTCCTTTAGTTTGATAATGGTTTGTAAGTGCTCAACTTGGCTCCAAGATTCTTTAATTTGTTGTATATTGTCGGGGTTTATTGTTATCATTGCCGTCGGTTTTCTCCCTGTATTATCGAATTTTGTGTCTTATCACACCCATTTTCTATTCCTTTTTTGTAGTTGATTGAATAATTGTAACCCATTAACTTGGTGATAGTGTTTTTTTACCGAGGTGTTGCAACTTTTCGTTCTAACATAAATTCAAGCTTTGTTGATATGTTTGATCGTCAATCAGCATCCTACCAAATAAGGCCTCACACGTCTGTATAACTACTACAATAGCAAACATCTCTTTTTCATAAGTCAATGAGGCAACACTTTTCTTTCCCAAATCCTTGCTAAAGTATGCGATTAGGTACTCCAAATCACTGTCGATCAATAACTCCTCCCTCTTCTCTAGATCTATGGAGTTGCAGACGAACCAGGAGCCACCGGTAACCACTGCATCAGTCGCACGTCTCCGTAACTTCAAGCTTGGACTTGACCAAAGATCCAGCGGGAGATGCGGTTTTAGTCCCTCACCATACGACAACTGGTCACATCAGTAGATCCCTTTGCTATCTCTGCGCTGCCCCATCCACCCCCGACAATGTCCACAGTGACGCACATATTCCATCCTTGCTTCGACCTTGTCCTGTTATTCCAACCTTGCTTCCACCGAAAAATCTAGCGGGAGACGCTGCTTCATGCACTAATCCCTCGACAACCGGTCACACGAGTAGACCCCTTGGCTACCTTTGCTCTGCCTTGTCCAACCCCAACGATGCCCACGGTGTTCCGCACATTTCAGCCTCACGTCGACCTCACCCAGTTTTTCTAGACATGCACCAACTTCGCCTTGCTTTTCCTATCTTGCGTAGAACTCACCCTGCTTTTACAACCCTACGCCGTCTGTTGAAACCAAAAATTGGTCTCGTGGAGTTCAGGATCCCAAAAGAGGGGTGACCTCACACCACTACACTCGGGGGAACGTCACGGGCCGAAGACTTAGGAAACTATGAACAGACCCTCGGCTCTAGCGTGGAGGTCCCACCTCACACCCGGAAGACCTTTGAGGTCTCCCCCTCCCTAGCCAATGCTTGAGCTAGGTGCCTTAAATGAAGAAAGGCAAGGGGATTTAAGTGGCTAAGAAGCAATGCCCTCCAAGGCACCCTCAATGATCTATTTATAGATTTTCCAAGTCCTAGGGTTAAAATGACCAAAATGCCCCTAGGGCAAATAAGCCTCAAGCCAATAGAAAATCTCCACACCGGGGGGTAAAGAGGTAATCCCCCTTCGAGGGCATAATGGTAAAAACAGGTCGGGCGAGCTGGCGGTTAGGCGAAAAGCGAGGGGCGGCCTGGGCGAACAGGTGGCTTGCGAGACGAGACGGCCTGCTGGGCGAGACGACCTGCCTGACGGGACGGCCTGCCTGACGGGACGGCCTGCCTGACGGGACGGCCTGCCTGACGGGACGGCCTGCCTGACGGGACGGCCTGCCTGACGGGACGGCCTGCCTGACGGGACGGCCTGCCTGACGGGACGGCCTGCCTGACGGGACGGCCTGCCTGACGGGACGGCCTGCCTGACGGGACGGCCTGCCTGACGGGACGGCCTGCCTGACGGGACGGCCTGCCTGACGGGACGGCCTGCCTGACGGGACGGCCTCCCTGACGGGACGGCCTGCCTGACGGGACGGCCTCCCTGACGGGACGGCCTGCCTGACGGGCTGGGGCCTGGGTGACTCTTCAAGGGGGCCCTGGGGAGATAAATATTTTCTCCTCCTACTAGTATATTACGCAGGTCCACCAAAAATTGGCCTCCAGGAGTGCAAAACTCCCAAAAAGCTTAAAACGTGCGCCAAGTCTTGCGCCTTGTTTGGGGCCCTCTTCGCGAATACGGGGTTGTACACAATCCCCGCTCTTTTCGAGCGGGTTCCACGCTCGGAAAGAAACGTCCAACCCAACGTATTCGCTGCGTAGCCTTCTTAGAGCCGAAAAACTCTTGGCCTCCCGGGGGGTCAATCCGTCTAGCCAGCTAATGGGAACCTGGGTGACGAGACGGCCTCAGGGTTGAAAACACAGCCTCCCAGAGGGGTCAACCTGTCAAGCCAGCTAATGAGAGCCTGAATGATGAGAAGGCCTCGGGGTTGAAAACACAGCCTCCTCGAGGGGTCAACCTGTCAAGCCAGCTAATGGGAGCCTGGATGACGAGACGCCTCGGAGTAAAAAACACTTAGCCTCCCCGAGGGGTCAACTTGTCAAGCCAGCTAATGGGAGCCTGGATGACGAGACGGCCTCGGGGTAAAAAAACACAGCCTCCCCGAGGGGTCAACCTGTCAAGCCAGTTAATGAGAGCCTGGATAACGAGACGAACTCGGAGTTGAAAACACAGCCTCCCCGAGGGGTCAACCTGTCAAGCTAGCTAATGGGAGCCTGGATGACGAGACGGCCTCAGGGTAAAAAACACTTAGCCTCCCCGAGGGGTCAACCTGTCAAGCCAGCTAATGTGAGCCTGGATGACGAGACGGCCTCGGGGTAAAAAACACTTAGCCTCCCCGAGGGGTCAACCTGTCATGCCAGCTAATAGGAGCCTGGGTGACGAGACCACCTCGGGGTGAAAAACACTTAGCCTCCCCGAGGGGTCAATCTGTCAAGCCAGCTAATAGGAGCCTGGGTGACGAGACCACCTCGGGGTGAAAAACACTTAGCCTCCCCGAGGGGTCAACCTGTCAAGCCAGCTAATGGGAGCCTGGATGACGAGACGGCCTCGGGATAAAAAAACACTTAGCCTCCTCGAGGGGTCAACCTGTCAAGCCAGCTAATAGGAGCCTGGGTGACGAGACCACCTCGGGGTGAAAAACACTTAGCCTCCCCGAGGGGTCAACCTGTCAAACAAGCTAATGAGAGCCTGGATGACGAGACAGCCTCGGGGTAAAAAACATTTAGCCTCCCCGAGGGTTCAACCTGTCATGCCAGCTAATGGGAGCCTGGGTGACGAGACCACCTCGGGGTGAAAAACACTTAGCCTCCCCGAGGGGTCAACCTGTCAAGCCAGCTAATGGGAGCCTGGATGACGAGACGACCTCAGGGCAAAAAAAAACACTTAGCCTCCCCGAGGGGTCAACCTGTCAAACCAGCTAATGGGAGCCTGGATGATGAGACGACCTCGGGGTAAAAAACACTTAGCCTCCCCGAGGGGTCAACTTGTCATGCCAGCTAATGGGAGCCTGGGTGACGAGACCACCTCGGGGTGAAAAACATTTGGTCTTCACGAGATTCGGCTAGATCAAGTGAGGATAGAAAGAGAAAAGGAGGTATCACCGGACCTACCAGCTAGTGGGAGCCTGGCAGCGGGACCATCATCGGAGCAAAGGGCTTGGGCTTTCACGAGAGGTACCACCGGACCTACCAGCTAGTGGGAGCCTGGCAGTGGGACCATCATCGGAGCAAAGGAACTGGGCTTCCACGAGAGGTACCACCGGACCTGCCAGCTAGTGGGAGCCTGACAGCGGGACCATCATCAGAGCAAAGGGCTTGGGCTTCCACGAGAGGTACCACCGGATCTACCAGCTAGTGGGAGCCTGACAGCGGGACCATCATCGGAGTAAAGGAATTGGGCTTCCACGAGAGGTACCACCGGACCTGCCAGCTAGTGGGAGCCTGGCAGCGGGATCATCATCGGAGCAAAGGGACTGAGCTTCCACGAGAGGTACCACCGGACCTACCAGCTAGTGGGAGCCTGGCAGCGGGATCGTCATCAGAGCAAAGGAACTGAGCTTCCACGAGAGGTACCACCAGACCTGCCAGCTTGTGGGAGCCTGGCAGCGGGACCGTCATCAGAGCAAAGGGTTTGGGCTTGCACGAGAGGTACCACCGGACATACCAGCTAGTGGGAGCCTGACAGCGGGACCGTCATCGGAGCAAAGGAACTGAGCTTCCACGAGAGGAACCATCGAACCTGCCAGCTAGTGGGAGCCTGGCAGCGGGACCGTCATCGGAGCAAAGGAACTGAGCTTCCACGAAAGGTACCACCGGACCTGCCAGCTAGTGGGAGCCTGGCAGTGGGACCGTCATCGGAGCAAAGGGTTTGGGCTTCCACGAGAGGTACCATCGGACCTACCAGCTAGTGGGAGCCTGACAGCGGGACCGTCATCAGAGCAAAGGAACTGAGCTTCCATGAGAGGTACCACCAGACCTGCCAACTAGTGGGAGCCTGGCAGCGGGACCATCATCGGAGCAAAGAGACTGAGCTTCCACGAGAGGTACCACCGGACCTACCAGTTAGTGGGAGCCTGGCAGCGGGACCGTCATCGGAGCAAAGGAACTGAGCTTCCACGAGAGGTACCACCAGACCTGCTAGCTAGTGGAAGCCTGTCAGCGGGACCGTCATCGGAGCAAAGGAACTGAGCTTCCACGAGAGGTACCACCGGACCTGCCAGCTAGTGGGAGCCTGACATCGGGACCGTCATCGGAGCAAAGGGTTTGGGCTTCCACGAGAGGTACCACCGGACCTACCAGCTAGTGGGAGCCTGGCAGCGGGACCGTCATCGGAGCAAAGGAACTGAGCTTCCACGAGAGGTACCACCGGACCTGCCAACTAGTGGGAGCCTGGCAGCGGGACCATCATCGGATTAAAGGAACTGGGCTTCCACGAGAGGTACCACCGGACCTGCCAGTTAGTGGGAGCCTGACAGCGGGACCATCATCGTAGCAAAGGGACTGAGCTTTCACGAGAGGTACCACCGGACCTACCAGCTAGTGGGAGCATGACAGCGGGACCGTCATCGGAGCAAAGGAGCTGGGCTTCCACGAGAGGTACCACCGGACCTGCCAGCTAGTGGGAGCCTGACAGCGGGACCGTCATCGGAGCAAAGGGTTTGGGCTTCCACGAGAGGTACCACCGGACCTACCAGCTAGTGGGAGCCTGGCAGCGGTACCGTCATCAGAGCAAAGGAACTGAGCTTCCACGAGAGGAACCACCGAACCTGCCAGCTAGTGGGAGGCTGGCAGCGGGACTGTCATCGGAGCAAAGGAACTGAGCTTCCACGAGAGGTACCACCAGACCTGCCAGCTAGTGGGAGCCTGCCAACGGGACCGTCATCGGAGCAAAGGATTTGGGCTTCCACGAGAGGTATTACCGGACCTACCAGCTAGTGGGAGCCTGACAGCGGGACCGTCATCGGAGCAAAGGAACTGAGCTTCCACGAGAGGTACCACCGGACCTGCCAACTAGTGGGAGTCTGGCAGCGGGACCATCATCGGAGCAAAGGGACCGAGCTTCCACGAGAGGTACCACCGGACTTACCAGTTAGTGGGAGCCTGACAGCGGGACCGTCATCGGAGCAAAGGAACTGAGCTTCCATGAGAGGTACCACCGGACCTGCCAGCTAGTGGGAGTCTGGCAGCGGGACCGTCATCGGAGCAAAGGAACTGAGCTTCCACGAGAGGTACCACCGGACCTGCCAGCTAGTGGGAGCCTGACAGCGGGACCGTCATCGGAGCAAAGGGTTTGGGCTTCCACGAGAGGTACCACCGGACCTACCAGCTAGTGGGAGCCTGGCAGCGGGACCGTCATCGGAGCAAAGGAACTGAGCTTCCACGAGAGGTACCACCGGACCTGCCAACTAGTGGGAGCCTGGCAGCGAGACCATCATCGGAGCCAAGGGAACTGAGCTTCCACAAGAGGTACCACCGGAGCTGCCAGCTAGTGGGAGCCTGACAGCGGAACCGTTATCGGAGCAAAGGAACTGAGCTTCCACGAGAGGTACCACCAGACCTGCCAGCTAGTGGGAGCCTGGCAGCGGGACCGTCATCGGAGCAAAGGGTTTGGGCTTCCACGAGAGGTACCACCGGACCTACCAGCTAGTGGGAGCCTGGCAGCGGGACCGTCATCGGAGCAAAGGAACTGAGCTTCCACGAGAGGTACCACCGGACCTGCCAACTAGTGGGAGCCTAACAGCGGGACCATCATCGGAGCCAAGGGCTGGGCATGTCACCTGAACACTACTAGAATTCAACATCCTCCAACGGGGAAAAAGAGTTAGGTTACATGACCCCCCCGACTCTACCGGTCGGGGGCCAGACTTATTATAACATAAAAAAAGATACATGACTCCGCCGAGGCGAGACTTCTTCAGGGGGTCTGGGCATGATGGTCATCCTCGGATTCCATCCCACTGGACCCCTCCATCCTGCTCAGGCTCTCCATGATCTTCTCCATCTCCTCCGCCTTGGCCAACCAAGAGATGGTGTTGACAGCCGTGACGTAACACTGCCTCGCCATCCTGGAGTCTCCCTTGATCCTGACCTGGATCCCTTCTGAGCTGAACTTGGGCACTGGTGAAGGGAAGACGGCACACAATGGAAGCCACTGATGAGGGGCCTCCCGAAGATGGCGTTGTAACTGTTTGGGGCGTCAACAATGACGAACCTGCAGTTTCTTGAGGTTCCCCTAACTTCACCTAGAGTCCGACTCCACCTTCGACTTCCTTCCTCTCCCCTGAAAATCCAAACAGGGGTCCGTCCGAGGCCAGCACCCTCCTTGGCTCTACCTTCATCCCATCAAACGTTTTCTTGAAAACGACATTGACAGAGCTTCCGTTGTCAACCAAGATTCGGGAGACGGTAAAGCCTTCGATGGCGGCCTGGATGACCAGGGCGTCGCAGAATGGATCCTCATGCTCTGGCATGTCCTTTGACGAGAAGGTGATCTTTTCTTCCGGGGGAGGGGTCTGGGATGTTGAGGCAACGCTCCGTCGATACATCACATGGAGACTTGCCTTTCGAGCGGCTTCGATACCCCCCCCCCCCCCCCCCGTGGATCACAACTATACCTCCTCGGGGTCCTACGTCGACCCGGTCCTCGCATACATCATCTCCTCCTCCTCCTTGGGGCAGAGCTTCAACCCGCTCTGGTGGTTGTTGCTGGGCTGGGGCTCTCGCTCCCCTCACCTCCAGGAACTCAGGGCAGGTAGCCGTGTCATGACCCTCCGTTTGGTGGAAGTCACAGTACAACAACGCTCCTCCTCCCCCCCTTCGGCGGGTCCGACGATCTCTCCTGTTGCCTCTTTCTCCTTCACCTATTGCCAAGGCTTGCTGTGGTGGGGGTAGGAGCTGTCTCGGGACTTGCCTCTGGAAGTTGAACCTCCCTTGGCCCCCGTAAAAGTTTCCCCCACCCTGGATGAGAGCTCTTCATGGACCCTGGGCAGGTCCTCCCTGCTGCCTCCAGCCTGGTTCCGGGCCCTCCTGTCCCTGGAACCCCTGAGCTCTCTGCTCATCTCTTCTTCTTCCTTCCTGATGCCTTGAGCCACCTTGCTCCTTCGGCTCCAACTCTGTTAGCTTTGCCAGCTTTTTGACGAATCCCGGGTTGGCTGCCTCCATGGCTATCTCCTCTGCCGCCCTTTCCATCAGCTCCTCGAAGGAAAGGGGGGCCTTTCGGGTCAGGCTCATCTTGAAGAACCCCTCGCACAACCCCATCGTGAACGCCATCTGGAGAGCGTACCCTGACATCTCCTGGATATCCAGGATCTCTTCCTGGAACCTGTCAACGTAGTGGGCCAACGACTCCTCGGCCCTTATCAGGAAAATGGATTCAGGACTCCTCTTCCTCTTCTTGGAGGTGGAGAAGCGGAGCTGGAAGCTTCGGCTCAAGTTCTCGAACCCATAGATCGACCTTGGAGGGAGTTGATGGAACCAGTCTCTTGCCTTCTCCTTCAACGTGGTCGCAAAGAGGCGACACTTGAAGGCATCCATCATCGACCTGATGGAGACGACATCCTCGAACCACTGCAGGTGCTGGACGGGGTCATCCTTCCCAGTATAGTAGGTCATGTCTGGTTCTCTGAACCCCTCGGGAACGGGAGCCGATATGATCAGTTCGCTGAAGGGTGACCCCCGGAGGGGTGCTCTCACCACCTCTTCTCGCGCGGCCTGCTCGCCTAGAGGGTTAGCACTCGCCGGGCTGGGGAACAGCTCCCGGCCGGGGAGGTCTCGCTCGACCCCCTCTCCCATCCTTTCCTTCCCAGGTCGCCTACCTGGTGCACTTCCTTCTCCCCCTGCTGGGGTCATCTCGCATGTGCCCCTGGGAGGCAGCTCGCCGAGACCACTTTGGGTCAACTCGCCGAGACCCTTGGGAGCCAGTCCCTGGGGGGGGGGGGGGGTGGGGGTTGAGCTGTCAGCCCGAGGGGCAATGCTTCTCAGCATCTTCATGATGCCTTGGATGGAAGCCATGAACTCATCCCTTCCTACGAACGGTCCGGGGTTGGGGAGCTCGCCGAGATCATCACCACCTCCCTGATCTCCGACCATGACACTCTCCCGAGATCTTCTGTGCTGGCCACTTTCCACGCTCACCGCACCAAAATGTTGAAACCAAAAATTGGTCTCTCGTGGAGTTCAGGGTCCCAAAAGAGGGGTGACCTCACACCTACTACACTCGGGGGAACGTCACGGGCCAAAGACTTAGGAAACTATGAACAGACCCTCGGCTCTAGCGTGGAGGTTCCCACCTCACACCCGGAAGACCTTTGAGGTCTCCCCCTCCCTAGCCAATGCTTGAGCTAGGTGCCTTGGAGGAAGAAAGCCAAGGGGATTTAAGTGGCTAAGAAGCAATGCCCTCCAAGGCACCGTCAAGGGTCTATTTATAGATTTTCCAAGTCTTAGGGTTAAAATGACCAAAATGCCCCTATGGCAAATAAGCCTCAAGCCAATAAAAAATCTCCACGCCGGGGGGTAAAGAGGTAATCCCCCTTCGAGGGCATAATGGTAAAAACAGGTCGGGCGAGCTGGCGGTTAGGCGAGAAGCGAGGGGCGGCCTGGGCGAACAGGCGGCGTGCGAGACGAGACAACCTGCGAGACGAGACGGCCTGCCTGACGAGACGGCCTGCCTGACGAGACGGCCTGCCTGACGATACGACCTGCCTGACGAGACGGCCTGCCTGACGAGACGGCCTGCCTGACGAGACGGCCTGCCTGACGAGAAGGCCTGCCTGTCGAGACGGCCTGCCTGTCGAGACGGCCTGCCTGACGAGACGGCCTGCCTGACGAGACGGCCTGCCTGACGAGACGGCCTGCCTGACGAGACGACCTGCTTGCGGGCTGGGGCCTGGGTGATTCTTCAAGGGGGACCTAGGGAGATAAATATTTCCTCCCCCTACAAGTATATTACGCAGGTCCACCCAAAATTGGCCTCAAGGAGTGCAAAACTCCCAAAAAGCTTAAAACGTGCGCCAAGTCTTTCTCCTTGTTTGGGGCCCTCTTCGCGAATACGGGGTTGTACACCGGCCTCCCTTGGTCCTACCATCTCCTAGCATTCCCCGACAATTCCCTCTTTCCCTCGATCACCACAGTCACCCGGGCAAAATGCCACACCTACACTCCACTAAAGCCAATCCTGTCCATTATCAGTGTGGATCCCCCACCTAATACTCACATTTTCTATACAATTGTCTCAATTCAAGCAATTACTGGACACCACCCATAACAATAAAGATTTTTATATTGCTCGACGTTGGGGACTATGTCGATTTTCACGGCGGATGTATTGATACATATACATCTTGCGAACAAGTGCAATCAAACGATTGACCTCTTCTTGAGAGCTCTGTTAGAGATGCGACTACCTGTATGGATTATCTTGTATTTTCATCAATGTTGTAAATATCGGGTGTCGACGGCATATGAGATTGAGTTTTTAAATGTCGGATATCAAAAATTTGAGACATGTCAGTGATATTTTAAAATATCGGATTTCCATGTCTTATAAATAAATGTTTTATTTTTATGTATACTAACTATAATTATGTGTTATAAAAAAAAAAAATTCAATAAATATATAAAATAGAGTCATTTATATTACAAAATAAAATAAAATAGTATTTAATAAAATACTATTAAGGATTTAAAAGTTATAAATCCTTAATTGATTATACGTCTTTTCAAACTTATAATATATAAGCAATCTAAACATATGCTACTAGTCTGCTAATATAACATAAAATAAAATAGCGGACGATATATTTAAAACTCGCGTCGGCCGATATATCGGGAAAAAATGGACATGTCGGCCTATATTTTACAAAATGACAATCTATTTTTTTAGAAAAACATATTGTTTAGTCCTAAAAAATGACATGTCGAGAGACATGAAGGACATGTCAGAGGACATTTAAAACAATGATTTTTATACGTATTTTGTGTTCTAGTGTATTTTGTATTATAACAGGTCTCCATCTGTATAAGGAGATCTTAGTGTGATAGTGAGTTATTTTTGATCATTGAGGACTTTATCTCTCGTGGAGAGTAAAGCTCTTAGAGGCATCCTACCCTCAAGAGATTGAATCAAACTTGTTTCGATATATTATATCCTTGTTCGCATTAATCTACTTATTGTGGTTCGACAATAGCTGGAACCATCAACCTTTTTGTTCTTTTTAATATTGTTAATTGTGTTTCTTGCTTCAACACTTGTTGATTGTGGTTATCATGTGATGCCAGTAGTGTTATTTCAACACTTGTTGATTATGGTTAACTTGTGATGTCGATAGTTTTGCTTTAACACTTGTTTATTGTGGTTAGTCTATGATGTCGGTAGTGTACTAGTGTTGCTTCTGATTGCAACCCTTCCTTTCGAGCTCTTCAGCAGTGCTTGCTCCTGGGTTTTTATTTTTAAGTGTTTATGGACAAAACATTCTCATAAGATACTTGATTTCATCCTTTAATAAGCTAGGATACGAGCTGATGGTGTATTCTTGTAGGAACTTGAATCGTATTGAGTAATGATTGAGTTCATCTAAATAATTTTGAATTGTGTTGCATTGTCATAAAATTTTTTGTAACTTCACTCAGGATCATCAAAGATCTCATCCCCATATCTATTGTTTAAGGATTCATTTGAGAGAGCGGTTGCGGTTGTAAAAAGAGTTGTTGTAAATGCAGGTTTCAAATGGAACTGTTGGAAACTGGTTGTTGGAAATTGAGATCTTTTTGGATAGTCTGTGTTTGCAGAGCTGTTCAGAACAGAAAACCGTTTGACAAAACAACGGTGACGTTTTATAAATATTTTTATTATAATTTTTTTTCTATTATATAATTTTTTTAATGATTTTTTTTATTATATATATATATATATATAAATTGTTGAAAATAATATTTATATTTTAAATTATTTTAATATAATTTTTCTGTTTATACTTTATACTATATACATAATAATTTTATTGTTTTCCCCTGCCTCCGCCCCGCCTCCGCCTTGCCTCCGCGCCGCTCCGCCGTCGACAGCCTACCCGGGGGTAGTCCGGCGAGGATTTCTCTAGAGTCCGCAGCAGGATTTCTCTAGCGGCGGGATTTCTTCCTCCTCCCTAAAAGCCGACGACTGGAGTGTGCTGCGCCAGAGAGAACCTGCGCCGGAGATCTGCGTGCCGGAGAGAGTTGCGTCAGAGAGAAGTGAGAGTTGCGAACCCTTGATGCGGCGGGATGCCTCCTCGTGGCGACGGGAGAGACGGCGGAGGAGTTGCGACGCGATACCTGGCGCGATCTTTTCCTCCCTAAACGCGACGAACTTGAGCTCTCCCCTAGGTTTTCGTTTCGCAGCTTTTTGCGCTGATCGAAAACACCGACGATTCCAAATTTAGGCGGAAAAACAAATGTGAAACAGTCGGGGGTTGCGTTTTACCAAAACACGCTGGGCTTAAAACGCGTAACCAAATGTAGCCTAAAACTTATACCTATTTGGCCGTTCCTCCAATCCCAATCTTCCCACCTAGCTTAAACTCAACTGTTTTGAAAATAGACATGTATCAGATTTAGGCTTTATTTGGTACTTCATTTTTGCTTGGTGAAATTTTTGATTCGCCTCATTAGAGAAATGGACATGTTTGGATAACCTCCATTTTTGAGCTCTGGCGTAGTTGGAGAGACCAAAATCTCCATTTTGAGCTCCATTTTTTGTGGAAGGATGAGAGCTTCATTTCTCACTAGAGCTCCATTTTTAGTCGGAGCCACTAACACCGCTCTCCTATATGGGGAACTTAACTAACTTTAGATTAACTGCTAGGTTTTTGTTGATGGGTTTCTCAGCAAGGCTCCTCACCGTGGGTGAGGAGCTCAACACCCTCTCTTCTTCTTCATGGAGTCATTTCACATTGGCTTGAAGCTTCCATTATGGCCGGAGGTCACGAACATCCTGAACGAACTATGAAGTAGTTTTTTGCTCAAATCCATTCGAACTTGTTTTTGCTAATCATGGTGCACCTTATTTTCTTACGAGGTGAAAACATGATGGAATTTGCGGATCTTTTGCGAAGGTTTTTCCATGCACACCCATAAGGATGAAACATGTTGAGCTCGCACCTTTAGTTGAGGAACATGTTTAACAAGATCCATCAGTGGGTGTAGTGCTCTCTGTCAAGGGGAACTTTGGCGATATTTTCTTACACGTTGAGGCTTGTCCAGTGAATGTCTTCAACTGCTAGCTTTTTGTTGATAGGTTTCTCAGTGAGGCTCTTCACCGTGGGTGAGCAGCTTAATACCCACCCTCTTCTTCATGGAGCCGTTTAACTTTAGCTTGAAGCTTCCATTATGGTCGGAGGTCGCCAATATCCTGAATGACTATGGAGTAGTTTTTGCTCAAATCCATTCAAACTTGTTCTCGCTAATCATGGCGCACCTTATTTGCTTACGAGGTGAGAACGTGATGGAATTTTCGGATCTTCTGGGAAGGTTTTTCCATGCACAACCATAAGGATGAAATGTGCTGAGCTTGCACCTTTAGTTGAAGAACATGGTTAAGAAGATCCATTGGTTGGTGTAGTGCTCTTTGTCAAGGGGAACTTTGGCAATATTCTCTTACACGTTGAGGCGCGTCCAATGAATTTCTTCACCGTTCCAAACTGACGGTTAGACTGAGTTTGTTGCCCACTTCTAGGACAATTTTTTGTTCGATGATGCCCCCCCCCCCTCACTACTAGTCACTATGGAGTTTTCTTGTACCTTGGGATCAAGAAAGCATAATATTTTAAAGAAATTATCAAATTAAGCAACAATCTAGTATCAATAGTGGCAACTAGAACAACTTGGTATAGAGCAAAGGTTAGTAGTCGAGAAACCCTTAAAGCTCCAAAATTGATTTTAGATCAATCAAAGAATGACTTAAATCACATAACTGGAGAGCAACCCAGTCGCACTGAACTTCAAATATAATTAGGGTTTCTAAGGTGTCTGACAATTCACAGTCAACATAATATATATTTATTTTACTTTTAAGTTTTAATCTTTGAGCAGGCTTGATTTGTTTTGGGGCCGACTTCAAAGTGGCTTGAATTTGAGATCGAGTCAAGTTTTAGTTCGTGGCTTGGATTGTTTAGCTTTGCCGATCCAAAATTCAAGTCATTTTTGAGCTATCTGTGATATTTAAGCCATCATGATAGCCTTGCTCTCAAACAAACTCTTGAGTTCATTCGAGCGCTCTGCGATTAATGTAAAGGCCTTGGATGAGATCATGATGAAAGTCGTAGAACTTGGTTGATTAATTTCAGAAAGGCATGCTGTGACTAATTATGATATTTTTTGGAGTACAGTTTGATGATTCTTCCCCTATCTAGCTTCTCTAGTGAAGGTTACAACTTGATAGGTTCTGATGAGTTCTTGTGAAGTGAAGTGATGGAGTTTGGGGAGAACCATGATGTAGATGTCGTCAATTGAGGGAACTCACATTTTTTTTAAATATTTCTTTTGTAATCATGTACATACTTGTAAAAATATCTTGACCTTATACTTATTTCTTCTTGTCGTATAACTACTTGATCTCGCAAATTCTCGATTAAATCTAATTAGGTTATCATTTTGTACTTATTTCTGAAAGTCCACTCTTTGTTGCGGCTCTTACTCGTGGGCTTTATACATCAAAATGAATGGGATGAGAGCCTTCGCTCCATGAAACAATTTGAACATCAGTGGTTGAATTGGTTGTGGCCGTCAACACCCGTAGAACCAAGGGAAATTGTTGGCCTAATTTACCCCATGAGATTATGCCATTTCTTACTTAGTAAATTTATGATGAATTTGTTTGCTTCTTTGACTTAGTCATTACTCCTTGAATGGTGCACTGAAGAGAAACAAAAATCTATATTATACAACTAACAAAATTCAACCATTGATTGTTGAATTCCTGGATCATTATTAGTGATAATTGCAGCTCTTTCAATATATGATCACTATTTGTGCATTTTTTAAAGAGCTTTTACCTTGATCAATTTCAAAAAACAATCGATCATCACTAAGATGAACTTTTGTTGATCGGTCACTTCCAAAAATGGTTCAATTAAATAAATTTCTAGAAATTACCCTCATCTTCTGTGTTGGTTGCAGCTATAACGATCCAAATTTTTTGTATTGGTGGCATCTCCTTGCGAACTCTCTTGTTGGCCATAAGTATCCTTGGCCGAGTATCCAGTGGTTCCCACACTCTCTCTCGAATGGACTTCTTTAGCGATTCACGTACCTCTTCCTCAATCACACATCTCACTAGAGTGTTCAAGTGGGTTCTCCTATACAACTCACTTCCTTGTAAGACATAATGTTGTGATGTACTACTTTGAACTTGAATCACAGACTTTGTCGGATGGAAGGGTGGTACTTTCCCTTCAAATGATATAAAGTGCCCAACTCTTTCTGTGATCGATTACCACGAAATCTCCTTCAATTATTGACCAGAATAGATCTGACACCATTCCCCTTGCTGAAGGCCTATATTTTGTGATTTGATTTGCTTCTATAACTTATTGCAAGTGACTCGAAAGAGACGATCACAAACATAATTTTTTACTAAGTATTTCTTGAGGACTAAGTCTCTCGCTTCACATTCTCCTTTTACTTGAGAAGCCATTACCTATGAATCCGTCATCGCCTGGATGTTCTTGACTCCAAACTTCTTGTCTACATAGTCAAGGCCTAAAACTCGACTTCTTTGTTTGTTGTCTTGAACTGCACCTTAACTACCTTTTTCATTATTATTTTGTTTGAGCTTTTCATAATCAAAAATAAACCTCAGACTTCTCTCTAGAAGCTTCGTCCCAAGAACGAGCTACACGTGTGTTGATGCGAGTTCTTGTTTTTAATCCAGATCAACGATGAAGTTGACCATTAGGTCTGCAATGTCTGTCTTAATCCCCATTCTTGGGTCTTTTGAGATGTTGAACTTACCCAACTTGATGGGCCATTTAGCCAACCATTATGAGTACCCTATTTTCTCTAGAATGATCCTCATGAGAATATACATCTTGTTAAGATAATTAAGCAGTATGCTAGTTTCTCCAATTTTTGATATTTTAGCTCTATGTTATGCAAAACCTTGGTGGCATTGTGAATCCATGATTACATTTTCCCATTCTCTCTGACGAGCACTGAACTAACCACCTCATTCATGGCTCTAAATTACAAAATATTTCTTCCCCTCTGAGTGGCATTTGCGGAAGAGAAATGGTGTGGTTTCTTGACTACTTTGAGGGAGTTCACATTGTTGCCCCCATTGAAACATCGTCATCTCTCGCAATTGCTTAAAGAGAGCATTTCTCTTCCGATGTGGACAGAAATCAACTAAGAGTTGTAATTCTTTCAGTCAAATGTTGGACTTCTTTCATGTTTCTCGATGTCGTAGTCAGACTATCCTTCGCCCATTCAGGATTTTGGCTCGATTCCAGTCGGTGTAGCAAATGACCTAGGGATTTTTCTTTATTGGCTCTGAAAACACATTTACATGAATTAAGTCTTCTTTTCTTGAATGTCAAAGGACCATATCGTTTATATGTTGCCCCCACATGCATCAAATTGAACGACATTGCTTAGTGGTAAAAAAATCTATGGTTGGTAATGAAAGAGGTATTTGCACTTCTGAGAGGTGGGGGTGCATGTAATTTGGTGGTAATATGAAAATGGATTAAAAAAACTCAAGATCGGGAAAACCACGATCGAATCAACCAAAGATTTAACATATGCAGACAGTAGCAATCTTTGGGACATGCTTTATTTATTACGGACGAATCCATGTATGCGTCATGTATCTTTAATTCACGGTTAATGGGGTTTATTGGCGTGTATGCGGATTTGGTGGTAACTTGTAAAGGGCGGAAAACCTACAACCGAATCAACCAAGAGTCTATCTGATTGAAATGGTAGCAATTTCTGGGACATGCTCTACTCTTCAAGAAAAAAATCCACTTGTACGCCATTTATTGTTGGTTTTTCACCATTACAACATTCTAGATCTAGCCATGATGTTGAATCTCTTTAACAAAACCTGTAATGAGGAGCTTCTTCATTCCCTCGTGGATGAGTTTTTTGAATTTTGAGAACCGTTGCTATCTTGCACGTCTTTTGTTTGATTGGCAAACATTGGGGTCAATATTAAGCATGTAATTATCGACTTCAATATCGACGGTCGACTCCGTGCATATCCACTTCGTTCTAAGAGAAAACATTCATGTTGAAGATGAGGCACTTTAGCAACTTGCGCTTGCCACTTAACAATCTATGAACTTGCAGAGGCCCTGCTCTTGAGACATCGATCTCTTCGGTTTCCTGTATTGCCTATAAGCACAATTTTTTATCCCTCTGATCTTCTTTGTCTTTCTCTACCATATTCATCTCGATAACTTAGCATTCACAAGCGACTTTTGGATCATTGCATGCATGGAGTTACTTCCCTCCACTTCGAATTTAAGTGATTGATGATACGCCAACACCCCTGCATGATATTTATTGAGTAGTGGCATGCTGAATATGATGTTATCGTTGCTGGGGGCATCGACCATGGTGCATTCACACAACATGGTTAAACCTCCCATTGTAATCGAAAGATAAATTGTTCCTTTGATTTCCTTCCTCTCCCATGTGAACCTGACATGGGTCCATGCCTAGCCTTGAACCTTTACAAGTTGGCCATCTTTGTATATGCCGCATTAAAAAAAGCGCGCTTACCGAGCTCCCTGTATCAATAAGGATTATCTTGATGATGATACTCTCGATGCCCACATTGACTACAATTACATAATTAAATGGATTGTTAGTCCTAGTCATATCTTCTATCCCGTGCATATGCACCTCGGTCTAAGAGAAAACATTCATGTTGAAGATGAGTTACCCTAGCAATTTGTGCTTGCCCCTTGACAATCTAAGAGCTTGCAGAGGACCCTCTCTTGAGACATCGATCTCTTCGGTTTCCTGTGCTGCCTGTAAGCACGATTTTTTACCCCTTGTTCTTCTCTGCTTCCTCTAATGCTTCCTGTAAGCATTTACAAGTGACCTTTGGATCATTGCATGCATGGAGGTACTTCCCTCCACTTTGAATTTGAGTGCTTGATGATACGTCAACACCCCTGCATTTGAATAGTGGCATCTCAAATACGGTGTTATCGTTGCTGGGGGCATCGACCATAGTGCATTGACACAACATGGTCAAACATCCCATTGTAATCAAAAGATTAATTGTACCTTTGACTTCCTTCCTCTTCCCTGTGAACCTGTCATGGATACATGCCTAATCTTGAACCTTTACGAGTTGACCATTTAGCATATGCCGCATTGAAAAGCACACTTATCGAGCTTCCTGTATCAATAAGAATTATCTTTATGGTGACACTCTTGATGACCACGTTGACTGCGATTACATAACTAAATGGATTTCTTGTACGAGTCATATATTTTATCGACAAATAAACAGTTTTAGGTGTAGTAATCTCGAGGGCAGTCAACACGACTTCTATCATGAATACCCTCCCATTCTCACCCTTTTCAAGGACTCAAGTATGATCTCCCTCCCCTCTGATGGCGGCCCTATTTATAACCTCAAGCTGCCTGATCGTTAGCAGCCTCAGACAACCCTGAAAACTTATGGCAGATACACCATATGACTTTATGCGTCCTTCCCGACACTCACAAAGGAAATAAATAAATAAAAACAAAACACTGTGCTTATATCTTACATATGAGTTCTATCTTACTAGTTACTCCGGAAAGAACTCTTAAAATTTTATCTTGTTCTATGTTGTTGCATCGGTTTTTTGGAGAAAATATTCGATTGAGGAAAGGGAAATCTATTGGCCCACTTGTGTTGCGACAAATTACCCGACTTTTTTTATTGATTTTAGGCCTCCATTCTAGGTGTCTCCCTCTAAATAAACCATACTGGCATCGGTGTTGACTTATTCAAGGTCGTCGAACTTGGGGCGTACAAAATAAGTATAAGTATTGTTATGTGCACACTAGTTAATTTTATTTGCAGCCAAAATTTATATGGGAACACACTTCATCTCTTCATCAAAAAAAAATCGGTGTCCGGACTGTTCTCTTCTTCTTCTCGGAGTTACTCCAGTCGTCAATTATTGCATTCAAAGCCTACTTAAAAAACATTCCCGCGTTGTTGAACCAGAGTGGTGTGGTCTCCGTCGAGAAGAGGATTCTGATGCGGTGGCGCTGAGGTTTTTTGCTTCAGTTTGAGCAGGAGGAGTCGGGGCCGGGAGACACGAGGATAGAGTCTGGCGTCAGGTGGCTTTCTTCGTCAATCGAAAGTAGTAGCTACTTGCACTTGCGTAGGTGCCTCAAGAGTTGTTTGCCGGTCATCATCAACTGCTTCGCCTGCAAGGTTGGGAAGAAGATTAAAACGATGGAGAAATTGAATTATACAATCTTGTTCCCGATGGCACAAAATGGACAGCTCTGTTGCAGCTCCCTCAATGCCACGACCCCTTCCACAAGCATCGCCTTTGTAGCTCCATCCCATCTCGAAAGTTCTTCCAACGCCGCCATTTTCGTCCTTGGTGACCCTGAAGACCGTAAGACCCTCGCCTTTGCCTCCCACATTGCTGGCCACACCGAGTTTTCCAAATGGCCTCACCCGTCCCTTTCCATCAGATTTCTCCAACTTCACTACCATATCGGGGCTACACCTCCGGCTCAAAAACTTCAATGGATCTCTTCCATCCAATCTCTCTGTGTGGAATAAGAGGCTAACACCTTCCCTATTTTTGTCCAAGGAAGAAGAGGCTAGAGTTGGCCTGCACATAATTGTTTTTTTAGAAAATGAGTAAAATGTTTAATTTGGTTGTGCACATAGCCAAAGTTGTCCTGCACACAATATTACTCTCTGTTTATCATCATTTCCAAGAGGCTTCACATGATTTGACTTATTGTTAGAATTACTTGATATCCTTATTGTGCACTCGAGAGGAAAAAATATTTATTACATCATTTTAAAGAAGGGAGAGAGGGTAAGGTGTAGTATTGAGATTTTGTAGGCTTATTTTTAATATATAGCTTCATGTGTTGGCTACAAAGGTCTGTATATTTGTCTGCAAGTTTGTTAAGTCCTGGGTCTTGAACCCTTTACTCATAACAGGGATGCAACCAACACACCCCAACCAGCTCTCCGCACTGAATTAGGCCGGTTCTTGAATCCTTTCCCTCTGACAATGCGGTAAGTTGTTGATGAGAGTTAGAATGAAGGACTCTTATCAAGGAGGTAAAGGGTTCTAGTCCCGGCCTCAACAACCTACCGCATTGCCAGAGGTAAATGGTTCAAGACCCGTCTTAATCCAATGTGGAGAGCTGGTTGGGATGTGCGGGCTGCAGCCCTGTTATGCGTGAAGGGTTTAAAACCCATCCCATAACATAAAAATTGTTATGGGCTAGGTCTTGAACCCTTGCAACTTAGTTGGTGATGATAATTAGAATTGAGGACTCTTATCAAGGAGGTAAAAGGCTTGAGACCGGACCTCAATAACCTACTGCATTGCCAGAGGCTGTGTTATTAAGGCGCGCGCCTAGGCGCATGCCTAGGCATGCCTGAGGCGCCCGGCGTACCAGGCGCGCCCCCTCACATTTGCAAGGCAGAGGCGGGCGATGTGCCCTAAGCGCGTCTCGGCATGTGCCTTACAAGCTCCCAGGCGCACCAAAGGCTCGCCTGGGGCTTTCAAGGTGTTTTCTTCAACTTATTTTTTTGGAAGGTGGGCAAAAACATGATCTCAGATGCACCCGAGGCACCCCTAGGCGCACTTGGGCATCCAATTCACCGATTTTCAGCGAATTGGGTGCCCAATTCCCTGAAAATCAGCGAATTGGATGCCCAATTCCCTGAAAATCAGCGAATTGGGTGCACCTTGCGCCTTTGATAACATACGCCAGAGGGAAAGAGTTCAAGACCCGACCTAATCTAGTGCGGAGAGCTGGTTGGGATGTGCGGGTTGAAGCCCTGTTATGGATGAAGGTTCAAGACCCGGCCCATAACAAAGTTTCAGCTCGATAAACCAGAGTATCTAGGTTTTTGTTGCAATGAAAAATATATCCCATTGGTCATATGCCATACGTTAAGGATTTGTTTGCTAGTGCTATATTGTTTGATATTAAACGATTGCAGTTATATTATGTGACCATGTGACGCAGGGTAGCCTGTGAGAGGTGTGTGTCAACTCTGATGCAAGCCTATGTGAGTGATGCAGAATGGACTTAAGTAAACCTACTCTATATGATGCAAGTATAAGTGTTGACCAATCCAAAATAAAATTAGCAGAAATGATTAAGGCTCCGTTTGGCGCAGTGGTGGCAGTCGTGAAATTGGATGACCCTCATGGATCAGTATTCCCCCAGTGCCAATGCCATATGCGTCGCAGACTACCTTAAATACCTTAGAGAAATCCGGTAATCTCAAAACGGGGGTTGTCGTCAACTTCTCCTTGTTATCTACGAAATTCGAAGTTGTGGTTGCTGTCCATTGGAAATCTCTTTTCCGCAATCAGCTCGTGAAGGGATCATGATGGTGCTAAAGTCATAGACAAATCTCATATAAAAGATGCATTGTTTTAAATGTCCTCTGATATGTCTGTCGACATGTATTTTTTAAGGGCAAAATGATAAGTTTTTTTTTTAAAAATAGATTGTCCTTTTGTAAAATATAAGCTGACATGTCCGATATCGGCCGACACGACTTTTAAATATATCACCCGCTATTTTATTTTATGTTATATTAGCAAAATATCAGCACATGTTTAAATCACCTATATAAATTATATTGTGTATGTTTAAATCGATTAGACTTATTGTTTGAATTTTTTAACGTTTTATTTTTACAATCAATTTTTTATAATTGTTTCACAATTTTTAAAATTTCATATTAAAAAATATGAAAATATTTAATACATTTATTAGTTGATTGTTTGCATGTCTTTAATATAAATTTATAAGTTTGAAAGACTTATAATCAATTAAGGTTATTTAATTTTTAAATCTTCTTTATTTGCAATAAATTTATTGTTATCAAAATAAAATTATTGTATACTAATAAATATAATTTACAATGTATCATTTTGTACTTGTTAATAATATTTTATCTGATATACTATTTGATTTTACCGCGTAATATAAATGACTAATTATTTATTTATTTTTTATTATTTTCTATTTTATAAAATATAATTATAGTTAGTATACATAAAAATTAAATTTTATTTATAAGATATGGAAATCAAATATTTTAAAATATCTTTGACCTGTCTCCGACTTCCGACATTTAAAAACTCAATCCGATATGTCATTGACATCCGATATTTACAACATTGAGAAGGTGGCTAGTCAGTGGAAGCTACGGGCCTGCCAGACGTCGACGGTTAGCGCGTAGGGAGGGAGGCTTAAGCAATTAACGGTGAACAGAGGGAGGAACTGGATTGGCGAGGGGTTCAACGAGCTGATATCATGGGAGAAACAGGGAGTATGAGGTTAGAGGGGCGTGTGACTAGCGATTTTGGAATGGTTCCACAACTACCACAGGTGTTAAGAAAAAACCGGAAAATAAAAAAGGAACCGGGACATTGCTCTGGAATCTCTCACAAGGCTAACAATGCTTCAAAATCACAGCCCTCCCTCTTATTTATAGCGAAACGGGGGCTATGACACCCGACGTAAACTATGATTGGTTCTTAACACTAAAAATGTCCAAAATAAAAAGCAATATACATAAAAATATAGAAACGGCGCTCCAGGCGCGCTTGTGGTGTCGGATTGATCATCCGATCAACATCTCTTGTGCTACACAAATGCGGGTCACGCCGACTGGTGGCCCAATGTCTCGTGACGATCTTGCAGTCAATCCTCATCACCATGAAACTATTAAAGATGTGTTGATTGTACAACCCTTTTGCCTACACATTTTTTGTGCAAATAGTACTAGATTTTCAGGGGTTTAAAAAAAGAAGCAATCTATAAGAAGTATCGCTAAATGAGGTTCATGTTTTTTACAATGATTTTAGCTTTGATTGTCGTGTGGAAAATCTTTCCCTTGCCTCCTATTCCTATCCCTTTATCATTACCTTCACATTTCCATCTTCTGTTGATTATTTTGCTTGAGTTGAAGGTTTTATTTTTGTTGGTAAAGGTTGGAGGATGATTCCTTATTCATGAAGCATAATTGCTAACTAGATGAGTTTTAATGCTTTTGTTTATTGTTAACTTCCGAAAGTGCATTGTTTCCCAATCTTGTAAGAGCATGTCTTGAGTTGATGCATATTTACTCTCACCCACTCTATGGAAGTTTCATTTCTGAGTATGTCTTCCTTTTGTCCGTTTTTGTAGCTAATGCTGGCACCAACAAAGCAGCTTCCAGCAGCACAACATTGAATACAAGAAAACTTGATGAGGAAACAGAGAACCTTGCTCGTGAGTACCTATTTTTTGAAGTATCTAAATATTGATACCATTGCTAGAACATTACATGCATAATATGAAACAAACTGTGTAAATTATCACATTCCTCTTACAATATAGAAAGTTTTCTGCGTTGACCTGCTCTTGTTTTAAACTGAGACATTATTCCTGCATGTGGAAGGATAAAAAACTGATAAACTTGCATTATGTGAGATTATGCCCCAAAAAATATGTTTCAAGCTTACTTCTTTGATTAGTTAGCTGATACATTCATTTGTAGGAAAAACAGTTGATTAAGAGGTTACCTACTTTTTGGCTTTTTTGCATCAAAAATGCAGGGTAAGGTTTGCCTACATTTCACCATTGTGGTGGAACCCTTCCCCGGACCCTCGCTGCGCGGGATGCTTTGTGCACCGTGCTGCCCTTTTATTAGTCATTGAGAGTTATGATTTATGATCACGTCATTCAACAACATTATATTATGTTGAATGTAGTAATTCCAAAAAAACAACGAGTAAACTAGCTCTTAATTGCAAATTTATCCCAAAATCAGTGTGACTGAAGGGTGGGAAAGGGTGACAGGAGGGGACACAGATTGGGGAGGGGGAAGAAATGAAGAGGGAAAGAGGGACAGAGGAAGGAACATATGAGAGAAGGAAATGGAGGAAGAGAGAAATTGGGAGAGGGTGAGAGGGAGGATGGAGATGATGGAAGGAGGTGAGGGTGTAGCAGAGGGATGAGGTAGGTAGGAAGAAGAGGGAGAGGTGTAATAGGAGTTGGAGGGGGAGGGATCAGGGTCATGTTGTAGGATTTTGACTGTCAGAAGGCTATGCTCTTATATGGATGTGCAGTTACCTTCCTTATTTAAAAGAATAGCTTACAATGGATTCTTTCTTAAGAGACTAATCTTTTATGAAAGATCTATCGGGATTTGTTTTAATTGTTTTTTTAATATTCGTATTATTTTTTAAAGGTAAATTCCTTGTTAGAATTACATTTATTTTTCTCTCATGTTTTACTATATTGCCCTTGTAGTATTCCTTTCCTATATATAGGAGGGAGCCTCTTTATTTTATAATACGAATATTTTACTTTGCAACATGGTATTAGAGCTCGTGCCCTAGCCCGCTCGCGGGTCTGCTGTTTCTGCGTCCTCACTTCCGCCGTTTCACGCGTCCTCCCGCCGCGGCCTCGCCCCGCTTCCTTCCGCCACCAGCAAGCTTCGTTCCTCCGCTTCCTCCTCTCCCGCCAGCAAGTTTTGTTCCTCTCCCAGCAAGCGCTTGATTGTTTTTTCCCTCTCCCAGCAAGCGTCGGTCGGCGCCGTTTTTTCCCTCCATTTAGATGATTGTCTGAACTTGCCTTTGACGCCGGTCTTCTGTTGCGAATGCTTCTCTGACGTCTGTTTCCCCTCCGTGTAGGGATGTCCCCTCCTCTCCTGGCATGATTGCACTTCACCAGGCCTCTCCTCTTTCTATGAGTGAGATTTATCCTAGTTCACAGCCTGATATTGTCTCTTCAGTCGCCTTTGATGACAGGAAGTGGTGAAACTCCGAATATTTCCTCCAGTGATAGTGCTTCTCCAGATTCTCTGCCTTCTATTGGATCTCTTCATTTCTCTCATGATCACGGGACTCCTCAAATTACTACTATTAAGTTGGATGAGACCAACTATCTTTCGTGGGTTCGGTCTGTTACTTTGACCCTCAAGAGCCGCCGTCTGTTTGGCTACCTCAGTGGTACTACTAAGACACCTACTCCTACCTCTCCAGATTGGCCACAATGGGACTCCGAGAACTCATTGGTTATGTCCTGGCTGATCAACTTCATGCAGGAGTCTATTGCCCGCAACTATCTCTTTCTGGACACTGCAACCAACATTTGGAAGCGTGCCGAGATTATCTATTCATGTCGGGGCAATGCGGCTCAGATCTTTTAGTTGCGGCGACAAATTTTTCTTTTATGCTAGGGGTATCATCCTTCCGCTGCCTACTACTTGGAGTTTACCCAGCTTTACTAAGAGTATGATCATCCCGATTTGCTCACTCTCGTCTCTCCTGAGGATGAGGTGTTGGTTCGTGCCCGGGAAGAACGAAATCGGATCTTTTAGTTTCTTCATGGTCTCCACCGTGACCTTGATCCCATCAGTGTTCAGATCCTCGGCCGCTCTCCTCTGCCTTTCTTATTTGAGGTGTATAGTTTGGTTCAACAAGAATATGATCGTCGGCAGATTCATCTACCTAACCTGTTGGTGAGGGCTCTGCTCTTGCCGCTCGGTTCAGTCTCGGGGGCCGCTCTTTCCGTGACACTAGGGCCAGGTCTGTGGACAAGGATCATTTGACGTATGATTATTGTGGGAAATCCCGTCATACTCGAGACACTTGCTTTAAGCTTCATGACTTCTCCTCGCGGGTGTCCTGCTCTTTGTGGCGGTCGTGGCTCTGGTCGCAGTTCGGGCCAGCCTTCTCCGTCTCGCTCGGCTCATCTCTCTGATGCCGTTGATGATCCTGCTCCTTATAGCTGCCCCGCTGCCCCTAAGGTTCCTTCTGCCCTTTCTGTTGAGGAGATTCTCACCTTCTGTCGCTTTATGCTTGGCCATTCCGAGTCTGCTAGCTCCTCATATGCCCATCAGGGAGTTCTAGGTGCTTACTCTGCCACCGCCTGCTCTTCTTCCCAATGGATCATTGATTCTGGCGCCATCGACCACATGACTAGTTCTGTCATAGGTTTTGTGTCTTATACTCCTTTGTATGGTAGGGACAAAGTGAGCATTGTTGATGGATCCCCCGTCTCCCTTTGCCGGGAAAGGGTCCATTCCTTGCTCCTCCCTCATCCTCTCTTTGGTGCTTCATGTGGCTAAGTTTACCCGCAACCCGCTTTCCATTAGTCACCTCACTAATTCTATGAAATGCTCTGTAACCTTTTTTCCCTCCTCGCGTGTCTTTCAAGACCTAAAAACGGGGACGGTGATTAGCTATGGTAGACTGCGGGATGACCTCTACTTGTTTGACCCCTCCAACCCGTCCTCTGCTCTGAAGGCTCTTTCTTCTGCTCAGATCTCTATGGCACTGCCGCCTAGGCCATCATTCTCTGTCTACTATGTATCTTTTATTTCCGCATATGTGCAATGTATCTTTGAAAACTTTTAAATGTGATGTGTGTGCTTTCGCTAAACATCATCGTGCTTTTTTTAATCATGTGTCTACTCCTATTGCTTCTCTTTTTGCTTTCGTTCATACTATGTTTGGGTCCATGCCCTGTTGCTTCTATTTCTGGTTTTCTCTAGTCTGTTACATTTATTAATTGTTTTTCTCGCTCTACGTGGGTCTACTTGAAACACAAAAATGATGTTTTCCATTATTTCAGCGTTTCTACAAGATGGTGGCTACTCAATTTAATGCTTTCGTCAAAGTTTTGCGCAGTGATAATGGTCGGGAGTACGTCGACTCCTCTTTTGAGTGTTATCTGCATTATACATCAGACATCTTGTGTCTATACCCCGGCTCAAAATGGGGTCGCCAAGCGCAAGAATCACCATCTAGTAGAGGTAGCTCGTTATCTCCTCCTAAAGATGCACCTCCCTAAGTATTTTTGGGGTGATGCGGTTCTGACTGCGGCATACCTCATTAATCACTTGCCGACTCGTGTTCTTGGCTACAAATCACCTCTTGAAACCTTTTCTTGCTCCACAAATCTCCTCCCTCGGATCTTTGGATGTGTGTTTTGTCCATATGCATCCCACGTCCAATCTTGATCCTCGTACTCTCAAGTGTATCTTTATTAAGTATTCTCCTACACAAAAATGATATAACTGCTTCCATCCAGCTTCCAGAAAGACCTTCGTTTCTATGGATGTCATACTTTTGGGAGTCTGAGTCCTACTACGAGTCCTCACTTCAAGGGGAATCTCACCCATTGGAAGTGAGTTCTCTTCCCCTTCCTATTCCTTCCACGATGACTATTCCCACTCCTACTCCTTTTGTGACCACTCCTGTACTTACCCCTCCTGTGTCTGATCCTGTGACTGCTCCTCCTTTACAGGTGTGTACTTAGCGAAAAGGGGAGGGGTCCAGGTACACCGGCATCTCTCAGGCTACCCGCTCCAACATCGAACCCTTCTTTGGGCTTCAAGGTAACTCTACTCAACTTCTGATGTCACTTTGTGTCCTACACTCATTATCTCTCTCACATAAGCTCTTTATTGCCTCTCTTTCCTTCATTTCTATTCCCTCAACTTGGCAGGATGCTATTGCTCACCAAAAATGGCAGGATTCTATGCGTGAGAAGATGCTGGCCCTGAAAAAGAATTGCACTTGGGACTTGGTCTCCTTGCTACCTGGCAAGACTGTGGTTGGATGTAAATGGGTGATCTCCGTCAAACAAAACTTTGAGGGTGTTGTTGAGCGGTACAAAGCTCAGTTAGTGGCTAGGGGTTACACCCAGATTATGGGGATTGACTACCAAGAAACATTTGCCCCTGTGACAAAGATGAACTCTATAATAGTTTTGCTTTTCATGTGTTTCCTGCAAAGGATGACCTTTAACTCAGTTAGATGTGAAAAATGTGTTTCTTCACGGGGACCTGAAAGAAGAAATCCAAATGTCGTTACCGTCTGGTCTTACACTGGCAGGATCTGGTGGAAGGATATGCAGGTTGAAGAAAGCCTTATATGGCCTAAAACAATCTCCTTGGACCTGGTTTGGGAGATTTCATAGTGTCATGGTCACATTTAGATACTCCCAGAGCAATGCTGATCACACTTTATTTGTAAGACAAACTTGGGAGACTCATTGCCGTTATTGTTTATGTGGATGATATTATTATCACAGGTGATGATGATGAAGAAATTCAGACACTAAAATAAAGATTGGCAAAGGAGTTTGAAGTAAAAGGCCTAGGAAATCTCAGATACTTCCTAGGGATTGAAGTCGCTCGATCGAAGCATGGTATATTCATATCTCAGAGGAAGTATATCCTTGACTTGCTCCAGCCTTGTGGGTTGAGTGGATGCAGACCTGCTGACACTGCAATTGAAGTCAACCATAGATTGAGTAGAGATGATGGGGAAGTAGTTGCTGATATTGCAGGATTTCAAAGACTGACTGGTTTCCTCATCTATTTATCACATACTCGTCCTGATATTTCATATGTCGTGGGCGTCATCAGTTAGTTCATGCATTCACCCAGAACCCATCACTTAGAAGCGGACTACCGTATTCTTCAGTATCTTAAGTCCTCTCTTAGAAGGGGTATCCTGTTTTCCCCGGGCAAAGAACTGACTGTTGAAGTGTATACGGATGTTGATTGGGCCGGTTCAGTTGATGACAGAATGTCCACCTCTGGTTATTGCTCTTTAGTTGGCGCGGTGGCGGTAATTTTGTAACGTGCAGGAGTAAAAAAACATGTGGTTGTCAGGTCAATTGTAGAGGCAGAATTTAGAGCTATGGCGCATGAGATTTGCGAAGGACTGTAGATTAAATCCCTTTTGAACGATCTTGGCATGAAGAACAAAGATCCCGTATGACTTTACTGTGATAGCAAAGCCACCATTAGCATTGCTCACAATCCCGTCCAACATGACCACACAAAGCATGTAGAGGTTTGATCCCCACTTCATCAAAGAGAATATAGAAAGAGGAGTTGTGAGTACATCATTTGTTCCTTCAGATCAACAACTTGCGGATGTTCTCACCAAAGGGTTAAGTCAGACTGCATTCACAAAGATTATGTGCACAGTTGGGCATTATAAAATATCACACGCCCAACTTGAAGGGAAGTGTTAGAATTACATTTATTTTTCTCTCATGTTTACGATATTGCCCTTGTAGTATTCATTTCCTATATATAGGAGGAAGCCTCCTCTTTATTCTAATAATACAAATATTTTATTTTGCAACATTCCTCTTATGTGGTGAGGAAGGAAGAAACGGAGTCATGTTGGACTCAACTATCAAAACCAACATGCCTGCACTATTTTACATGTTTTACCCGCTTATCAAATGACTACCTTTATAAATCAACTAATTCCTAAAGGACTCCTCTTTTGTGAAAAGCTCATCGTGACTTTTTTTTTATGATGTTTTTGTTTACCTTCCTAGGAGTCCTCATATAACAAGGGGATTCTTGTATGAAGAATACAAACTATTGGAATAATAACCCCTTCCGTCCCCTCTCATCCTTAGATTTTCCCTCACTATATTCTCTCTTTTTGGTAAACCCCCTCTCTTTATAAATCTTCCCTCTCTTGTTTTTGACCTAACAAGAAAGGCCATTTCGACAAACAATAGCATTTGATCGTCATCTGTCCCCTTTCTACATATTATACTCCCCACTTACCTTTTTTGATTGTTGAATCATTTTCCTTGTTCTTAGCATACTGAAGGTATATCCTAAATCCTTTCCCTCACGCTTGTGATCTTTTCCTCTTATACCCTAACTTATACAAATTTAAGAACCGACCTCTTTCCGCGACACTTACTGATGTAGGTGCCACACCTACCTGTCACCCTGGAGTCTGACGACGCGCCGCGACTGACTCGCGTGTATTCCCGTAAGAGATGGTAATCCGCTGCCCTGACGGACGATCAGAGTCTGTGTTTGCTTCTGGATGATCGGGCCTAGTCACTTTGATATTTTACTTTTATTATTTTGAGGTGTATTTAGCTCCGATCGGTCCAAACCGTTTTAGTCGTCCGATTTAGGTGGTTTGATTATACAGTTATTGTTGCAGTTATTTTTCAGGTCTTTAAAAAGGCAAAGGCGGTTCATTTGCGGGGATCGAAGGTTGCGGCTAAGAAACTACCACCCATTCAGTCTTCTTCCCGTTGGTGAGACATCAACGAAAAGCTTATCTGGTGCGACTCTAGGAGCGGTTCCATCTCCCTCCCGTAACTTCCCCTGCTTCAGTTCCCCCCTTCCCTGCACTCATCCTGCCCGTCAGCCCCCTCCCGTGTTCTCCTTCCCAGAACCCCGCACCAGTCCACCGTCCGCCTCCTAACCCCGTCCAGGCACAGTTCCTGTCCAGGCCTCCTCCTCACTCAGCCCTCTACTGGAAGCAACCTCCTCCCGCTCCTCCCGTCCACTGTTTTCCAACGATCCGCTCCACCACACCTGACGTCGCCGGCCCTCCTCTGTCCGCTTGCCACAACAACGGTTGCTACCTGATTCCCCTGGCAGCTATCTCAAACCCTTCTTCCCCAAATCTCCCTCCCGTGAACTCCATACTTCAATCCAGTTAAACCATTCCCTCCACCCCTCAGTTAATTTCTTCTACCCCCCACTAACAGCCCTGATCTACAATGTCGTTATCGTCTCCGTGTGCTACAGCCCTTGGATGTCCACCATCAACCACCGCCGCCGCCTACATGTGTGAATTGTGGTAAAGTTATTTCCCTTTAGTTGTTTATTTTGGCAACCTGTATTGTGGTGAACTCTAATTTTATTGTGCTAGTATTTCATTTGTCATACAATTTGCGGGACATATTCTGTGTGTACTTAATTAATTACGCATCGTTTCGTTTGTGATCAATATTTGTTTTATTAAATCAAAGTTTTGGTAAAGTTTGGCACCTGTTAATTTTTGTTATAATAATTAATTACTTGTTGTAATTTTGTGGACCGCTCTTGCACCACACCGCTGCATTTAGAGGGTTAACCCCGTGTCTGCCTTACCATTGCATCAAATTGGTATCAGAGCCTAGGTTAGGGTTATTTTCATGTTACGTAGTGGTAGGGAATATCGTCAGTCCATGTCAAGTCACAATCACACTGACGATAGTACCTCTAGTTCACAGACAGACATGACACCCACCGAGTTTCAGCGGTTGGTTCTCGACCGATTTGATCGGATGGGAACCCAATTCGAAACTCTTAGGGGTGATATTGCAAGGGTTAGCACAAGGGTTGATCAATTAGAGAGCCTAGAGGTCGAGCGATTCCTCCCCCTGTTGAGGAGACCCATGAGGGCCCACACGACGCTACACCTCCTCCAGAGAGGCGTGGTAGAGATATCCCTCGCTGAGATCCCCCTCCCTTTGCGAGAGGGAATTTTTGTCGTGGATACGAGTATAGGCGAGATCTAGGGAGGGATCACTGTCCACCTGATGAGCCTCGTCCTCCCCCACCTCGTCGTAGAGATCGAGCACGATACGATTATGATTATGGTGATTACCGTGAGCCGCTCCATGGGATGACTCCAAAGGAGGATGACATCACCCGGCGCATTCGCATTGATGTGCCTCCTTCGACTGTCACCTAGACCCGAAGGTATTCAGTGATTGCCTCATGGACATGGATCACTATTTTGACTGGTTCGAGATGAGCGACGAGAGACGAGTGCGATTCACCAAAATGAAGTTGATCGGCCAGACAAAAATTTATAGGTCGAGTCTAGAGAGATATCTTGAGTGAGATTGTTACTATCCTATCATTCGATGGGATGAGATGAAACAACACTTACAAGATAAATACCTCTCCGCTTCGTATCGAAATCAACTTTTAGATCAGCTCTACGTGCTACGTCAGGGGACTCTCTCAGTTGCAGATTATATGTCCCGATTTGACGAGCTAGTGATTTGCAGTGATATTATGGAAGAACCCGTCGCCACTGCATCACACTTTTGTGCGGGACTTAGAGCGGACATTCAGAGGGAACTAATTCCCCACAGTATGGAGACGATTGAGCAGGTCTTTTAGCTCGCGCTAGAATACGAGCAGTATTTACGTACTGCTGGCCCAAGGCAGGGCACCACTCGACCCGATGCCTCCACAGCTAGGAGACCCCATCCGTCCACGACTACTGACACCCCTCGCGCAGACGCGACGAGAAAAGTTATTGTTCCTGGAGGCCCCAAGCCTGGGGGCGTCCAATGCTATCGGTGTTCTGGCAGATGGCATTTTGCAGCGCAATGCCCTACTAAAAATTTATTGATTGAGGATTCAGGCGAGCCCAGCGCTGAGGCTGAGGACGTAGCCCTTGAGGAGATTACTGCCGTCGTAGAGGACGGATGGGAGAGCAATGCAGAGAGATCGTTAGTGGTAGGCGTCCTCCGACGCATCCTCCACACCCCACGTGTTGAGGAGGATTGACGCCTCACCACTATTTTCTTTACATATTTCCCGAATGCAGGAGGCCCCTGCAAACTCGTTATTGATAGTGGGAGCTGCGTACACATAATTGCTAAGAAAGGGTTGGTGTGGATGCAGCTTATGGACGAACCACATCCGCATCCTTACTTTGTCTTATGGGTGGACAAGTCCGCCATTCATGTCACACAGCGGTGTTTGGTACCTATTCGCTTAGCAACCACGGAGGACCAGCTTTGGTGCGATGTTATCCATATGGATGTCGCTTACGTTCTGCTCGGGAGACCCTGGTTATAAGATCGCGGCGCTACATGCTATGGCTGGTCAAACACGTGCGTGTTTTTCGACAAGGGTCGAAAGATTACCCTTACTCCGACCCAACCCAGGGATCCTCCCAAGGGCAAGGTTGACTCGTCAGTTAGTGCGGGGTCGTCAAGACCCTTACATGTTTTGAGGAAGAGTGATTTTTTGAGAGAGAGCCTTGAGGCAGGGGTCATGTTTATCATAGCGGCCACAATGAAGGCCGAAACTCCAGGTGAGACTGAGATTACTGTCCCGGATGCTCGGCAGTTGATGGATGATTTTGTAGACATTATGCCCGAGGAGCTCCCCGGTGAGCTTCCCCCACTGAGGGACATCCATCATGCGATTGACCTGATTCCAGGGGCATCCTTGCCCAATCTTCCGCATTACCGCTTAAATCCGACTGAGCATGCCGAGCGAAAATGGCAAGTTGATGATCTTCTGCGGAAGAAGTTTATTCGAGAAAGTTTGAGTCCTTGCGCAATACCAGCCCTTCTGACCCCGAAGAAGGATGGTAGCTAGCACATGTACATTGATAGTCGTGTCATAAACAAGATCACAGTGAAGTATTGTTTTCCGATTCCCTGCCTCGATGATCTCCTGGACTCGATGGATGGTGCCCAGATATTCTCGAATATCGATCTTCATAGTGGGTACCATCAGATTAGAGTTGGAGAGGGGGGTGAATGGAAGACGACCTTCAAGACGAAAGACGGCTTGTGCAGGCATTAGTTGCTGGCGACATTTATGAGGGCCGTAGTTTTCATGTACTTGCCACCTTTTATAGGAGATTTGTCCGTGCCTCCAGTTCGATCATGACTTCCATTACGAGCTGCCTTTATAAGGGTGATTTCGTTTGAACGAAGGCCGCCACTCGAGCCTTTGAGGAGATCAATGAGAAACTTTCTACCGTTCCCGTTTTACACTTACCATATTTCTCCAAGCCCTTCGTGGTAGCATGTGATATGTCGGGAGTTGGTATTGACACAGTCCTTAGCCAAGAAGGCCACCCGGTAGCCTATTTTAGCGAGAAGTTGAACGAGGCCCGACAGAAATATTCAAATTATGATTGGGAGTTCTATGCCATTATGCAGGCATTGCGTTGCTGGCGACATTATCTCCTACACAAGGAGTTTATTCTATATTCAGACCATCATGCATTAAGATATTTCGACTTACGGAAGAAATTGGGTCACCGACACGCCAAATTGGTAGAGTACATGCAAGAGTTTCATTATGTTCTCAAGCACCGAGCGGGTGTTGAGAACAAGCCGGTTGACGCCTTGAGTCGTCGAGTCAGTATTCTCCACACCATGAGCACTCGAGTTGTGGTATTTGAGCAGTTAGTTCACACTTATCCTGAGTGCCCAGATTTTGGGACCCGCTAGATCTTCGTGAGGGTTATTCGATTTCTGATGGGTACTTATTTTTGGGATCTCGTCTCTGCATTCCCCAGTCGTCCCTCTGTGATTTCCTTATCTGGGAGCTACATGTAGGCGGGGCCGCATGACACTTTTGTAGAGATAAAGTCATAAAACGATTGCACTGGTTGAGGATCGCTTCTTATGGCCCGGCCTAAAGAAAGACGTTACTAGAATTGTTAGACATTATCTAGTCTGCCAGACGACGAAGGGGTCTCGTCAGCCCACGGGGCTCTCTACTCCACTAACCTTCCCTGAGAGACCCTGGACTGATATTAACATGGATTTTATCCTCGGGCTTCCTTGCACATTGAGAAAGTTTGACTCAATATTTGTGGTTGTGGATCGTTTTTCTAAGATGACACATTTCATCCCGTGCCGCAAGACTGCTGATGTCTCTTACGTAGCAACACTATTCTTTAGAGAAGTGTTTAAATATCATGGTCTCCCATCGTTCATCGTTTCTGACTGGGACGTGCGCTTCATGAGTTATTTCTGGAAGACCTTATGTAAAAAGACTGGCACAACCCTAAAGTTCTCCTCCGCTTACCACCCACAGACGGATAGACAAACCGAGGTGGTTAACTGTAGTCTTGGGACACTTCGTTGTCTCGTTGGGGATAGCTCGGCTACGTGGGATTCTGTTCTCCCTATAGCCGGTTTGCGTACAATAGTTCTATCAATAGGACCACAGGTTTGAGTCCGTTTTATATTATGTTAGAATACGAGACTAGAAAACCTATTGGCTTAGTGGATGTTCCCTTAGAAGCCATGCCCAGTGAGTCAGCAAAGTCCTTCATACAGCATGCGCATGCACTCCACAAGTCGGTTCGAAAAAAAATTACAGCTAGTAATGATTATTATAAATATCAAGCAAACCAACATAGGCGGGAAAAATCTTTGAGGCAGGAGAACAAGTATTGATTCGCATTCGATCTGAGAGGATCCCGCAAGGACCAACGAAAAAATTAAGCGCACGCAGAATGGGCCCCTATACAGTTGTACGACGAATTTGTACGAACACATATGAGATAGATATCTCTCATGGTATGGGCATCAGCCGGGTATTCAACGTAGAGGATTTGACTCCTTACTATGAGGAGCACGTGTACGTGGACCCCTTTTCCACACCTGTACCCGATCCTTCTTCTCCCATAACCCCCCTACTTAAGCCTTCACCTCCCATTGCTTCCACCAGTCCCTCGTTGCCACCCGTGGAGTCACACCATGCAGCTAGCTCTGCACCACCGACGGTTCCACAGACACAACAGTCAGACAGAGATACATCACTGCCAGACGGAGATACATCACTGCCAGAAGAAGGTACATCACTGCCAAACGGAGATACATTTGTGTCACCCTCTTCTACCGACGACGTGCTTCAGATCATCGGTCACGACTTCTACACCGTGGGCGGATGAGATATTGTACGCTATCTTGTCCGTTGGAGCGGTCAGCCCCTGCACGATGCTACATGGATTTCTTCAGAGGAGCTTGAAAGAGTCTCCCCGCGGCTATACAGCGAGTACGACCACCGCCACTCACCGGAGTTGACTGTTTATAAACCCGTGGGAGTTGACGGCGCGCCGCGTCCGACTCATGTGTATTCCCGTAGGAGGCGGTGATCCGCTGCCCCAACAGACGATCAGAGTTCGTGGTTGTGTCTGAATGATCAAGCCGAGTCACTTTGATATTTTACCTTTCTTATTTTGAGGTGTATTTAGCTCCCGATCGGTCCAAACAGTTTTAGTCGTCCGATTCAGGTGGTTTGATTATACAGTTATTGCTGCATTTATTTCTCAGGTCTTTAAAAAGGCATAGGCGGTTCATTTGGGGGGATCGAAGGTTGCAGCTAAGAAACCGTCACCCATTCGGTCTTCTTCCCGCTGGTGAGACATCGGCGGAAAGCCTACCTGGTGCAACTCTAGCCGCGGTTCCATCTCCCTCACGTAACTACCCCTGCTTCAGTTCCCCCCTCCTCCTCCCTGTACTCATCCTGCCCGTCAGCCCCCTCCCGTGTTTTCCTTCCCAGAACCCCGCACCAGTCCACTGTCCGCCTCCTAACCCCGTCCAAGCACAGTTCCTGTCCAGGCCTCCTCCTCACTCAGCCCTCTACCGGAAGCAACCTCCTACCGCTCCTCCCGTCCACTGTTTGTCGATGATCCGCTCCACCACACCCGACGTCGTAGACTGATGCGGCCTGCGACGCATCATAGCCTTTATGCTTTTATTTTATTTTATTTCATGCACTCTGTTTCCTGTATTTTCTTTGTATTGCTTTCTGGCTTATCGGCTTGACTGACCGTTGGGACTTCAATAAAGAGGTCCGGTATTATTAGTAGTAGAACGATAGCGGCTAGCCCAAAATAATTACGTAAGCATAAATTTCAAATTCAAATTTCAAAATTCAAATCTCATCATTTATTGAGAAAGTCATTTAGAAGAGGATATTTTCAAAAGGAATCAAATTTATGAGTCATTGAGAATATTTTTAAAAGGAATCAAATTTATGAGATTTCATGTGCTATAGAGGGAAAGAAATAGAGGAAATTTAGTCTATTTAAAGCCCCTTTTTGGTGGAGACAAGGCAGACCGGATAGAACAAGAACGAGACATTTCTCGTTCCCTGTTCATTGCCGGCGAATCCCGCAAAGCCCAACATCGAGCCACCTTCCAGCGGCGGCGTCACCTTCGGCCTCGCGCAACGCTTCGTCCGTCCACCTGGAGACGTAGCCCGTCCGCCGTCGACTTCGGAACCTTCTTCTGGCGACCGGGAGTGGATATCGGGTCGTCGACTTCGACCCCCTTTCCGACCGTGTCCTATTCGCCAGCTCGAATCCGTCCGCAAGCCTTCAGCCTGATCGCGGAAGAAAACGGGAAAACCATTCCTCGTGCTTTGATTTGGGTAAACTCGATCCCTCTCCTTGTATTAGTGTTAAATTTATGCTTCTCTTATTTAATTTATGGGCTTGCCGTTGCGTTCGTACCGCTAATAATATCGTTATTCCATAAGTTATTTAAAATTCAGATTTTGCTTGTGGCCGTGGGTTCCGTGGAAGGTTCGACTCGTGAACGCGTGAGAGAACCACTCAAGCGAGATTAACGAACTTCTCAAAGCTCAGAGCGACGTCGTTGAATTGTGCGCGCAAAAGTCGATTTGGTCGCTCGGCCATCGCATTTCTTAAATTCCAACCCTAAAATTTTTTTGTCATTTAAAATTAATGTTTTTTAAAAAAAGGGATCAAATAAGTAAATTTTCAAAACCTTAAAATTGAGATTACATCAGTTTGGTATCAGAGGAAGTCGATTCACTCCTATCGTGAGTCAATCGATCTGATTTATCTAAAAAAAACGAAGATTTTTAAAAAAATTATTTTTATTTATTGACAAAAAAAGAGATATCTAAAAAAATTTATTTATTGTCTATCAAAAAAAAAATTCTTTTTTGATTTTCTTAAATAAATTAATTATTTTTCTCCCACTTGGGAAAGCTCTCTAATTTTTTTTATTATTATTTAAATCTATTTTCATATTTTCTGATGGAAAAACGAGTCGATCAGTTAGAAAACAGCGTAGGAGATTTGGCTCGACGCATGAGTGAATTAATGAAAACGGTCGAGACGCTCACCACCGGTATGAGTAGTGTCCACATATCATGAACGGATTACGTACTTCGGTTAATAATATCGAAGCGACTTTGCACGTCAATCAAACACCTGCCCCAGTGGTCGAAATCGACCCTAACCATAGACCTCGGGAACTTGTACGCCCCGATCCGGAGGGCCATAACGAACCACGACACCAACCCCGTTGGGATGTGGGAATCAAGTTGGACGTGGGTGATTTTGAAGGGCGAATAGAGCCCGAGAGTTGCCTTGAATGGTGTGAACGGATGGATCGTTTCCTCGCTTGGAAGCAATTGCCCCAAGCTAGGAAAGTTGAGTATGCCACGCTTAGACTTAAAGGATCCGCGTTAGTTTGGTGGGGACAACTAGAACGGTCTAGATTCAATTTACGTATGCCCCCGATCACAACATGGAACGATTTCAAAACTCAACTGCGTAAGAGATACGTTCCGTCTGATTACATGCAAACCCTGTATCGTAGGTTCCATAATCTACGACAAGACAAATTAACCGTCGATGAGTACACAACCGAGTTCCTAGTCCTGCAGTCTCGCCTTGACCTCCGAGAAGACGATGACATGACCGTTTCCCGTTATCTGAACGGGCTACACTACTCCATTCGAGATCAGTTGGAACTCCTTGATTATAAGAATTTAGGAGAGGTTACGAGTCGCGCACGTAGAGTAGAGACACTGCAGAAACACACATTTTGAAATAAGACTACTGATACGTCCCACCCGACTCACACTTTCACCCCTGCCGGGTCCTCTCGACCGGTAGCGTCCACGAGCACCCCAACACTCCCTGCCCCTCCCAACAAGGGCAAGGAGATTGTAGGCACTAGACCCCAGCCTGGGACGTTTAGATGTTTTAAGTGTATGGAGCCGGGTCATAAGTCTTCTGAGTGTCCGCGACGCCACTTCGTTGCCATCGTCGATTCTGAGAGTGGGTCAGAACCTGAGTATGGAGTATTCCTTAGTGAATCCCAGACTGATCCAACCCCCGAGACTGAGTTAGAGGGTGAGTACGAAGTTGAGGGAGAACAACCTGAGCAATTAGTGTGTGTTCTCCAACATAGTCTCCTATCCCCCAAAACACCTACTGATGACGATTGGTTGAGAAACAACATCTTTCGTACAACCGCACGCATACAGGGGCAATTCTGTTCCATCATTATAGACATCGGTAGTATGAAGAACTTTGTTTCTCAACGCATGGTTGAAAAGCTGAAATTAAAAACGCAGCCCTTAGAAAAGCCCTATAGTCTGTCATGGGTCACTAGTAGCACTACCATTCCTATCACGCACCAGTGTCTCGTAGAGTTTTCCATATCAGGACGCTGTATGGTGTCATGTAGCTACTATCGAGATATGTCACATCTTGCTGGGACGACCTTGGCAATACGATAGGCACGTAGTTCATGATGGTGTGAAGAACTCTCACTCCTTCGAGCGCAATGGTCGCAAGATCGTTCTTCTCCCCCAGAAGAATGGCCTTGTTCCCAGAGCCCCTGAGAGAACTTCACCCCCTTCTACCACCGTCTCCGCAATATCCTTTCCCTCCGCCATCATGTTACTAACTGGATCCCAATTCCAGGAGGAGATGAAGGATAGCGAGGTCGTTTATATGTTATCTGGTATCGATACCACCCCCGCTACATTAGACATTCCTAGTACGGTGCGTCCCCTCATAGATGAGTTCTCTGAGATCATGCCGGAGGAGCTGCCCGATCAGCTACCTCCGATGAGAGACATACAACACTGCATAGACCTCCTCCTAGGAGTTAGCTTACCTCATTTACCCCACTATCGCATGAGTCCGAAAGAGCATGAGGAGCTGCATAGGCAAGTGACCGATCTGATTTTGAAGGGTCACGTTAGAGAGAGTATGAGTCCGTGCGTCGTGCCCGCACTCCTAGTTCCTAAGAAAGATGGGACATGGCGCATGTGTGGACAGTCGAGCGATAAATAAAATTACGATCAAATATCGCTTCCCAATTCCCCGATTGGATGACATGCTAGATATGCTTAGTGGATCCCGAGTATTTTCAAAGATTGACTTAAAAAGTGGATACCATCAGATTAGAATTCGACCTGGGGACGAATGGAAAACTGCGTTTAAAACTAAGGAAGGATTATACGAGTGGCTGGTTAATGGTTATGCCTTTTGGGCTATCCAATGCGCCCAGTACGTTTATGCGAGTGATGAATCAAGTGCTTAGGCCACTCATAGGAATCTGCGTAGTGGTGTACTTTGACGATATTTTGATTTATAGTACTGATCAGGATCAGCACATGATTCATCTTAGGCAGATCTTAGAGATCCTACGAGAAAATAAGCTATATATAAACTTGAAGAAATGCACATTTTTGACGGATAGTCTGACCTTCTTAGGATATATCGTTTCTTCTGAGGGTATTAGAGTTGATAGAGAGAAAGTCAAGGCGATAAAATCGTGGCCCAGCCCTAAGACGATTACTGAGGCTCGAGGATTCCATGGGCTAGTATATTTTTATCGGCGATTTATTCGAAACTTTAATACCTTGATAGCACCTTTGACCGATTGTTTAAAAAAGGGTCTGTTTATCTGGACTGAGGAAGCCGAGCAAGCATTTCTTTTGATGAAAGAGAGACTCACGAGTGCACCTGTATTAGCGCTGCCTGATTTTGAGAAAATTTTTGAGGTTGACTGTGACGCATCGATCATAGGCATTGGCGCAGTTTTGAGTCAGGAGGGTTGCCCCATTGCATTCTTTAGTGAGAAGTTGAACGAGGCCAAGACCAGATATTCCACGTACGACTTAGAGTTACGCTATCGTTCAAGCTCTCCGTCATTGGAGACACTACCTGATTCAGCGCGAGTTTGTGTTGAACACTGATCATGAGGCTCTGAAGCATCTGAACTCCCAAAAGGAGATCAGGCGTCATGCCAAGTGGGCTGCTTACCTGCAGGAGTTCACGTTTCACTTGAAGCACAAACCCGGAGTCACGAACCGCGTAGCCGACGCCCTTAGTCGTCGCACACATTTATTAGTCACCCTGCAGCCGTGCATTATTGATTTAGATTCACAGCGCGACCTATACGCCACTGATCCGTTCTTTCACGATATTTGAAGCTCATGTCAACACAGTGGGACTGATCCCACCACACAGTACGTCGTCAGTGAGGGTTATCTGTTTAGGGGCACGCGCCTTTGCATCTGCGAAGGACCGCTTCGAGAGACATTACTTAGGGAGCTCCACTCGTCTGGGTTAGGTGGACACGTAAGTCAATCTAAGTTATTAGATCTCGCCAGCGCTCGTTACTATTGGCCACATATGAAGCGAGATGTCACTGAGTTCGTCAGACACTGCACCACGTGTCAGCTGTATAAGGGTCATGCTCAAAACACAGGATTATACATTCCCTTATCGATTCCTGAGCGACCATGAGATGACATCTCGATGGACTTCGTGGTAGGACTTCCTCGCACTAAAAGGAAGGTCGACTCTATTTTTGTAGTCGTAGATCGATTTTCGAAAATGGCACATTTCATTCTGTGTAGAAAAACTTCTAGTGCTGCACACGTCGCCGAACTTTTTTTTAAAGGAAATCATTAGACTGCACGGAATTCCTAGGTCGATTACTTCTGATAGGGACACTCGTTTTATGGGATATTTTTGAAAGACGTTGTGGGCTCGATTAGGTACCAAACTCGAATTTAGCAGCGCATATCACCCTCAGACCGATGGGCAGACTGAGGTCGTTAATAGGAGCTTGAGGGACCTTCTTAGGTGTTTGACTGGGGAGAATCCGAAGCAATGAGATCTTATACTGCCACAGGCTGAATTTGCATTCAATAACTCTACTAATCGCTCAACCACTAAATCTCCTTTCGAGATTGTTTACGGATTTCCTATACCACATTTACTTGATCGTCACTCCCTCCCGAATCATGAATGTATTTCCTTTGATGCGCAAGCCCATGTTGATTATTTAAAGGAATTGCATAAATCTATTACTAATATATTGCGAACGACCTCTGAAAAATATAAAACCTTGACCGATCGACATCGCCGGGAGTTATACTTTTCAGAGGGAGATTGGGTTTTTGCTTATTTCAGGAAGCAGAGATTCACTCCGGGTAAATACCACAAGTTACAACAGAGGAAGTTTGGTCCTTTCCGAATCCGGAAGCGCATCGGGGAGAATGCCTATCTCCTTGAATTGCCCGCTGAATTCGGTACTTCGCCGATATTTAATGTGGCAGATCTGACACCTTTCTATGGAGATCCACCTTGTTCCAGCCCAAGTCCACCAACGACAGCTCCAGAGATTCCACCGGACTTAGATCCAATGCAGACACCCACTACTGAGGAGTTAGACCAGGTCCTGGATGTACGAGAGTTTCACACTCGCCACGGGACATACCAACGTTATTTGGTCTCATGGCGAGGACGAGACATCACAGATAGTTCTTGGATCAGCACTGATGAGTTGCGCCGGCGCCGCCCAGATCTTTCTATCGCTAGCTTTTGTGAAATCTCGTCGGGGTCGAGCCCTTTCAACCCCGGGGGAATTGATGCGGCCTGCGACGCATCATAGCCTTTATGCTTTTATTTTATTTTATTTCATGCACTCTGTTTCCTGCATTTTCTTTGTATTGCTTTCTGGCTCATCGGCTTGACCGACCGTTGAGACTTCAATAAAGATGTCATGTATTATTAGTAGTAGAACGATAGCGGCAAGTCCAAAATTAATTACATAAGCATAAATTTCAAATTCAAATTTCAAAATTCAAATCTCATCATTTATTGGGAAAGTCATTTAGAAGAGGATATTTTCAAAAGGAATCAAATTTATGAGCCATTGAGAATATTTTTAAAAGGAATCAAATTTATGAGATTTCATGTGCTATAGAGGGAAAGAAATAGAGGAAATTTAGTCTATTTAAAGCCCCATTTTGGTGGAGACAAGGCAGACCGGATAGAACAAGAACGAGACATTTCTCGTTCCCTGTTCATTGCCGGCGAATCCCGCAAAGCCCAACATCGAGCCACCTTCCAGCGGCGGCGTCACCTTCGGCCTCGCGCAACGCTCCGCCCGTTCACCTGGAGACATAGCCCGTCCGCCGTCGACTTCGGAACCTTCTTCCGGCGACCGGGAGTGGATATCGGGCCGTCGACTTCGACCCCCTTTCAGGCCGTGTCCTATTCGCCAGCTCGAATCCGTCCGCAAGCCTTCAGCCCGATCGCGGAAGAAAACGGGAAAACCATTCCTCGTGCTTTGGTTTGGGTAAACTCGATCCCTCTCCTTGTATTAGTGTTAAATTTATGCTTCTCTTAATTAATTTATGGGTTTGCCGTTGCGTTCGTACCGCTAATAATATTGTTATTTCATAAGTTATTTAAAATTCAGATTTTGCTTGTGGCCGTGGGTTCCGTGGAAGGTTCGACTCGTGAACGCGTGAGAGAACCACTCAAGCGAGATTAACGAACTTCTCAAAGCTCAGAGCGACGTCGTTGAATTGTGCGCGCAAAAGTCGATTTGGTCGCTCGGCCCTCGCATTTCTTAAATTCCAACCCTAAAATTTTATTTTGTCATTTAAAATTAATGTTTTCAAAAAAAAAAAAGGGATCAAATAAGTAAATTTTCAAAACCTTAAAATTGAGATTACATCATAGACTCTCCTCTGTCCACCTGCCGCAACAACGGTTGCTACCCGATTCCCATGGCAGTTATCTCAAACCCTTTTTCCCCAAATCTCCCTCCCGCGAACTCCATGCTTCAATCCAGTTAAACCACTCCCTTCACCCCTCAGTTAATTTCTTCTACCCCCCCCCCCCCCACTAACATCTCTGATCTACAACGCCGTTATCGTCTCCGTGTGCTACAGCCCTTGGATGCCCACCAACAACCGCCGCCGCCTACATGTGTGAATTGTGGTAAAGTTATTTCCCTTTAGTTGTTTATTTTGGCAACCTGTACTGTGGTGGGCTCTAATTTTATTGTGCTAGTATTTCATTTGTCATACAATTTGCGGGACGTATTCTCTGTGTACTTAATTAATTGCGACTCGTTTGGTTTGCGATCAATATTTGTTCTATTAAATCAAAGTTTTGACACCTATTAATTTTTGTTATAATAATTAATTACTTGTTGTAATTTTGTGGACCGCTCTTGCACCACACCGCATTTAGGGATGCATTTAGAGGGTTCACCCCGTGTCTGCCTTACCATTGCATCAGAGTCCCACCAGGAGGTCCCACCTTAGAGTCCCACTAGGGAGCCCACCATGGAGTCCACCAAGGCGGCTTTATCAAGGCTGCAGTCCATACACCCCAACCCGTCTTCGGTCCCACCACAACGCACAACAGGTTGTTGAGTCCAGGGATCGAACACCCGACCTCCTTGATAAATAGTCTTCAGGCAAACTCCATAAGCTTAGTTAGTGATGAGAGTCTGCCTGAAGACTCTTTATGTGCATTTTTATGATGCAGGACATGCGTCACACCTACTTGCCACCCTGGATTCCCACTAGGGGGTCCACCTTGGAGTCCACCAAGGATGCTTTATCAAGGCTGCATCCCATACACCCCAACCCTTCTTCGGTCCCATCACAAGGCACAACGGGTTGTTGAGGCCGGGGATTGAACACCCGAGCTCCTTGATAAAGAGTCTTCAGGCATACTTTCATCACCAAATGAGCTGCATGTCTCTCGAGTTTGAGAGTACACTTCATGACTCACTGATCTTATGTCTTACTACTCGCACTTATAGAGACAGTCCACACACTATATTGACACATCTTTTTATTGATGTCTTTGATGTTCATTAGAGTGTTCATTGTGCCCACGATGAATTTTTCTCTATGACCCACCTTCTGAACCTCATGATTACATACCTATCTTAGGAGTTTCTTTTAGTACCCAAAACCACCGGTTTACAGAGTTATTCGTGTTAGTAGTTCGTCTACATGTGTTATTTGTTCATTTACATTTAGCAAATGACTCATTTGTGTTGCGTGAATCACACATGTATGTTTTGCATCATTTACATAAAATGCATGAATTAATTCAGAAGAAAGGTACTAGCAATTTTGAATTATATAAGATATGACAGATATGTACATATGTGAGCAGCATTTTCGGGTGTGCGAGCATGTCATGGTCGAACTTTGCAAAGAGGGGCTCCCAAAGGGAGCCACTACTAAACTACAACTTAAGCGAATGAGTTCTCATAGAGTTATAAAGAAAGTTGGGACAAGTGCCTACGAGACCGATTTCCCTGCAAATATGGGTATTCATCACGTATTTAATACGAAAGATTAGGCACATTACTTTGAGCCTCTCGAGCATAGGGACCCATATCTTGAGCCTTTTCTGACACCCTCCCAGTTATAGCTTGACACTTCCCTTGATCACCTTGGATGAGCACCTGCGGACTTGTCCACACCTCTTATGATTCCACCGATTTTTCTAGAACCACCAGCACGAGAGTTGAGAGCATTATTGATATTGTAATGGACAAGTGTACCACCACTACAGGCAGTTCTTCTTGCTGTTACTTGGTGCACTGGAGTGGACACCTCACCATTAGCGATACTTGGATATCTACGATGGAGCTTGATAAACTTACCCCCAATTTTCGACTATAGCTCATTAATATTTATTACTCGAAGATGAATGTTTTTCAGTCGGGGGAATTGATGTGGATCAGACGCATGATCGTGTTCGATGGAGGAGATCGGGCTACCACTCAACGAGACCCATTTTTGCATATTTTCCTGAGATGCATTGATCAGATCGGCGATCCGAGACCGCAAGCGCATCCGGAGCGTCGTTTTACATTTTATGTGCATTTTTTTTTTTTTTTTTGGGTTTGTATTTAGTGTTTTAGGATACCGGGCGTAACAAATGATCATAGTCGTTCACCTTCCCTCTCGTTTCAAATAGGGACGGGTGTTCTCATTTCTAGTTATTGTTGATTTGTGAGAGATTCTAGATCAGTAATCATCCGTGGTGCGACGTCGTGAGACCTCGGGGTGCGAAGCCTCGATTATTTTTAGTTATCCTTTTCTTATTTCGTTCAATTTTAGTTATTTTCCTGTGAAGCCACTGTTCCCTTGTCTATCCCATGATCCCTGTTATCAGAAGGAGAAAACCGCATTGTTCGTCATTCTTGTCCAGTAACCACAAGGATGCTGCACGATATCATCTCCTGTGTGTAAACCGTAGATCCCTTCCCTGTCGCAAGCCCGACTGCTACCGCCAGACTTGTTCATCTCCTTCCTTTCGCTGAACACGCCAACGCTAGCAATAACCAGGCTTCTCTCCCGCATGAAAATATCTCATCAGTATTCAAATATTATTAATCTTTCATCATATTTTTTCAAATTAAATTGATGGTTTCTATCATTACTTCTCAAATAAACTTTAATAAAATTTGCATACCTAATGATAGCCTACTATAGTAGGTATAAAAGCTCTACTTTTTTTTTTTCAATTTTATGGATTTTTATCGTTACTTTTAATTTAAGAATATGGAGTAATTTCTTAAATGGGCATTGTATTTTTTTTAAAATAAATTATAATATATATTAAGTCATTACATAAAAACAATAAGGCTATTCTTCACAATTTTGAATGTTTCACCAAAAGCAACTTGTCCGTTTTAATATAGTAAAGATAACACTTGTTCGTTAAAATTGTGGTGGATAGCATCTCGTGCGAAAACGAATGTGATTTTGGTAGTGCTCCGAAAATTCAAAGTTCGCTTTGTGTTGATTTTGCGCAACTCTTATAATTACATTTTGGTGTTATTTTGTTTCTGGATAATTTGAAAACATGCACGCATCATTTAGATTGGGCTTTGTATAACCCTTAATTCGTCGAGATTAGAAATGCCTAAGAGGACGTCTATTTGCTGACCTCACCAGGCCAACATGGGAGAGCAATCCTCGTAACTCGCCAATATGGGCGAGTATTCAAAACCCTCAGAGGTATCCTCGCATATATCCCCCCAGGATTTGTCTATAAATAGACCATCAGCGGTACCAAGAATGACACACGTTGGAAAAGGTTGAGATCCCCCCAAGTTTGATACTTGCCAAGTCCGTGCCTTCCTCGTACCTCCCCCAGTCTTTTGGTTGCGGAGGAGAGTTTCTCCCAAACTTCCGGGTATGTGGTGGGACCTCCCTGTTGAGACACCTGGGGTGTGCTTGTAGACTTTTCTCCCTCCTGCTCTAGCAATCAGAATCGTGACGTTTGACCGCAGATTCAGTAACCTTAGGATACAACTAGGTCCGAACATTTGGAGTAGGGATTTTCCCGACTTCAACACTTTGGTGCGGTGAGCATAGATCGTAGCCGAGGAAAAAAATTGTGAGAAGACTTCATAGCGCAAGATGACGAGCAAGAGACCACAGACGGTAACTCGCGACTACTCGGCATGTTGGGCGAGCTTCTTTTCTACTCGCCCATAGGTGAGTTCATGCTAGCAACTTCATAGAGGCGAGCATCCTTTCCTACTCGCCCATAGGCGAGTTCAGGTAAGCGACATTCAAGCTCGACGGCTTCATGAGACGGGATTCCTAGTTACTCGCTCATAAGCGAGTTCCAGATGACGAGATCTTTAGGCGAGCTCCAGATAACGACTTTAGTTGGCGAGTTCCTGATCGCGACATCTTTAGGCGAGCTCCTGATTGCGACTTTAGTTGGCGAGCTCCAGATAGTGACTTTGGTTGACGAGCTCAATAGTAGTGGTTTTCATCCATGTTCACACTTATGGGTGCTTTGGTAAATCCTCGCAAGTGCTTTTGTATGACTAACAAATAGGGTGGTTCATGACGAGTTCACCACCTAGGGGAAAGCATATAAACTGTTCCGCGAGCTCCTACTCGCGATGATTTTCATGCTTATGAGGTGTTCTCCTGTATTCGCGAGCTCCTACTCACGATGATCTTCATCAAGGACTTACTTTTCACGAGAATGTCTACTCGTGACGTCTTCAAGATGGTATTCCACGAGCCCCTACTTGCAATGATCTCCCTCAACAACTTACATTCAATGGTGACACTTGCTTCGATTTTGTTCCCTTATTCAATACTAGTGTCTTCCATAAGGTGTCCACATACATTTCACGAGTTCTTGCTCGTGATGATCTTCTGCAACAACCGATATTCCACGAAAGTTCTAAGCTTGTAAAGTATTCAAGTCCAGATTCTGTGAGCTCCTGCTCACGATGATCTTCATGCTTACCGGGTGTTCTCTTCAATTTCGTGAGTTCATGCTCGTGAGGTCATCTCTTCGGTAACTGTGCCAAGTTTTCATCATTTCTACAAGCGTAGATTGTTTTATAGTTGTCTCTCTTTGCCCTCACATTGTCTTGCACTTTCTCTTTTCACTCCACCATAATGTTTCTTTATGTGCACGACTTTTTTGATTCTCCAAGTACGTTCTTTCAACTTATCCTTAAATGTGAAGACATAACTTCCCATGAGACATTAAGATCAACATTAGAGTCATCAAATAGTTGTTCCAAAACTGTTGTCTTGAAAGCAACCTGCTTTTCCATCTTCAAATTCCCCTGCCGAATTTTTTGTATGCTCGAAGGGCAAACATTTAAAATTAAAGTTTTGCTTTATAAAATCATTTAATTAATAATTCCAAAATTACATTCCCTATAATAGATTTTACTAAATTAATTCTTGAATTATGATGAGATGATTTAGAGTCAAACATAACTCTTTGGCTTCTCCCCAATTTGTGCCCCTAGCCTTCTTCCCGCATTAAAAAGATGGCCCTTGAATTTCCACTAGTTAAATCCTTACTAAAATCTCAATATCTATTTATATCGTCCCAAAGCCCACAACAAGGAGACATACTAGAAATGAAACCGAAAGAGACATAACATCTTCTGCCTCTCAAATGTTTTTGCCTTGCCATCCCAGTCGCTGGAAGTGGCTTCTCTAGAGCTAGGCACCATTGTTGGAGCTCCTTCCGGAGACTGGCGAATCCTCCACGTGTTTTCGACAGATCCTGTGAGTCCACCTTTGACATCTATCCATTCCGTCGCATCCAAACGCCATTGCCGCCTCTCCTAGTGTCACCTCTACCTTCAAGGCTTCAGCGCCTCCTAAAATGGTTGACGACCTTTCTCCCACCCCATCTCGAGCCTGTCATCCATTCCCAAGCCCTAGTTACCCAAATCTACCCTTCCCGATCAGTCAAGCCCTCACCCGAGCTCTTGCAGAGACTTTCAACGTTCCCACAACACATCATAATCCTACATTAGCAGATTGTCCATGTTCTTCCTCCCCCGCAACTGAAACCTCCAATGGGGCACAAATCTGTGCACATGGAAGACCTTGGGTCACTCTCCAAAGAAGGTACTCCCTCATCAACCGCTTCCCATTACTATAAATATAATTTGATATTTGTTTGACCATTAAAATAAAAATCAGAGCTTGTTTTGCCTTTAAACCTCTTTGTTGTTAATTACCAAAATCTGTAATGATTCTAAAATTCGTGTGGAAAATTTCCAATCTTCCCTTGTGTGAAATTGCTAAACTCCTAGGTTAACATCCACAGAGACTTGTAATTTCACTTACTTTTTATTCATCTCGAAGGATCGAAACATGCTAGTCAAATTCGTATTGGAACCGTATCTTTAAATTAAAATTTCTAAATCTTGGGTTACAACACAGTTCCTCAATCATATGGCCTAAATCAATGTCAAGGCATGACACTCACAACAACAAGAAATAGATCAAATAATGATGGTGATCACTTCAAGGTTTATGAACTCAACCCCAATTAGGACCAAAAAATCATGAAGATACAACAAACTCCCGCTCAGGATGTAAACAGAAGCAATTAGAAGAAAAACATTGAAGAAGAAGAGGCGAAGGGAGAATAGGAAGGTTAACAATCATAATTTCCTCGATCAGAAGCTACAACAATCAAAAAAGAATAATTGACCGAAAGATAGGGGAGACCGAAGGGGGAAGAACACTTGCACTCCAACATCACTCGCAAACTTAAGGGGGTTAATAAGTCACAACGGTCATGAAACTTAGTCTTATTATCGGCAGTTGGTGACCTTAGCCATTCCTATACCATACTCACCAACAATGTTGAGTTTGAGATTATCGTTACAAGACCAAAAACCTAAAGTCATAGGATGTAGCAGCCCACTCTTGCATCAGATCTCAAGATACTCTTTCCATAACATGGTATCAGAGCCTTCCAAAGCTTGATTCTAAGAGTGATCAGAGATCTCTACTATTCCACTTTTATACTGATGTCATCATTTTCTCTACCAATCTCTGTTGAGCGCCTTCTCCATCAAATGTCGTCTATGCATCCAATGCCATTGCCATCGAGTGCCGCTACGAAGAGTGTCGTCTCCATTGAGTGTGCACTAGATTCACATCCAAAGCTTTGTAGAGATATAGCTTCTGCTGTTCTCCCATCACCGGTTCCCATCTCGGGATTTGAACTCTGATCGTTTGGGTGAAAGCCATATATCCTTCATTAGTCCGCTAGGCTGCCATATTTGTGGGCCAACTGATACGGTTGAATTTGATGGAGTCATCGAGGTAGCCTTTAGTATAACACGAAGAAGTGCAGTCTGAAAAAAAAAATTCTAAGATATTCACTAGGCTGTGTAATTGAGATGGCCCCGCATCCTGTTTCACAGTCAGCCTCTTCACCTCTGGTTCAGTTCTCCAGCTCATAGTCAATTAGAATATCTAGGAATACTAAGCTTGCAGAGAATGATTCTGTCTTCGTAGTTTAGAGCATGATTCGTGTAAACTGGGTAAACGTCATAGTGCATCGTTTCACAACAGTGTCAATCAACGTTCTTATGCATATTTTTCTTTAGTTTCTTTTGATATTTGAGGCCTAGTCCGATCGAACCCTATTTTTATAAGTACTTTTTCAACCACATTGATGATTATTCTTGAATGACAGTTATTTCTTTTAAAAGATTGAAGTTAGGTGTTGATGTCTTTAACATATATTGAAACAACAACAAAAAGGTGATGAGATCGGCCTCAGGGTCATCAACATTGGACTTTCGGCCACGCACTTGGCGGGGCCCGCATTCTTGTACTCGTACATGTGGCGTTGATCGGATCAGCGATCCAAGACCACGAGCGCATCCAGAGCGCCGTTTTACATTATTTTTTGTATTTTAGTTTTTATTTTGGACTTTATTCAGTGTGATTCGGACATCGGATGTAACGACCAATCCTAGCCATTCACGCGGGATGCCCAAGCCCCTTTAGCTATAAATAAGGGTGACGCCCGTGTATTTAAGACATTGTTAGCATTGTGAGAGAATCCAGAGCCCACAATTATAGTGTGGTGCGACGTCGTGTGACCCCGGGGTGTGACGTCCCGGTTCCCTTTTTAGTTACCATCTATTTACCTCTCCCGTAGCCATTTTCATCGTGTAAACCACTCCATCTTGTGTAACAGCAAACCTTACACCCTAATTGCCCTTGACTGCAGACTGCTCCTTGTTTATCATCCGCAACCGCAAACTGCATGCCAGCGACGCTCTTTTGCTCGCCTCCCCCAGTCGTATTCCCACCACCCTCGCCGTCTCTGCTACATCACATCAACACCTTGAACAATCATTACCAGCCTCCACACGCCTCTCCTCCTTGCATTCCTCCGCAAGCAAGAGCCCCGCACTCGACGGTTCCTAGTCTCCGCTCCACCAGTTAGCCTTTCTCTACCCTCAGCCACAATTCGTTTCCCTACCTGACCCCAATCGGCAAGCCCTAGTCCCTATTTCTGCCTCCTGCTGTATGCCCCAATCCCAATTGCCATTTCCTAAAGCAAGCCTCATTCCTTCTCTATTCCCTGCAGCTTAAGACACCCCCATCTACAGCAGCCAGCCATGTCTCCTTCCACTGCCTGATCTTGTGTTTATGATTATATTTTTTATAGGAAGCTTCTTATTCTATATTGAACATTGCATATTTGGTTGGGAATCCTGTCTTGTTTTGCGCCCTTGATTCGTTTTCTGATTTTTCTATAAAATATATTCGTGTGACTTCAGCTTAAAACCCTTCGCACAAAGGAAAACTTGTTTGCTTAGTCGCTTGAAATTGTAACAAACATCGTGTTGCTAAGCCTACTTAGTCTTATTACTAAATTTAATTTTGGATTGAATCATGCCATACACGATCATCTATATTAGGTATGTTCGAATCACCATTCACACAGCTTCGATTAGTGTCGACACAATCTCACAGCCTACCCGCGTCAGAATTTAGCATAACTAGTTTCCGAAAACATCATATACCCTAAATAGTAATATAAATGTTAAGTTCATGATAATGACATCATAAGAGTATAGATGACACAGGAACTCTCAGCGAAGGTCGCCCTCTTGATTGTATCCATCAAGAATACTGTTGCAAAGTCAAACAATTCCACCTCATCACAAATCCATGAAATTCAAAGTTCATGGTACCCTTCATAGGGTACCAAGAATTTTTCGTCGATTTTGTCAGTCGGTGCGCACGCACCTGTGTCTGTAGGTTCATTGGATCCAAAATCCTTACTCATACCTGCAGGTGTAGATCTGTGCTCTACCACTATCCCCAAATCAAAATTTTGTGGCCCTTCAACAAGCATAAATGGCACTGCACAATAATTCCTGTATTATACTCAAAATGGTTGCTTAACAATAATCACTTTACTTCTTTATCCCATCAACTAATCTTTATCTAAGCAAAATGTAGATGAGAGGGTGCCCTTGGAGCTCAAAAAGAACATCATGCAAGCTCGACTCGACAAAAAACTAACCCAGGCACAGCTTGCTCAGGTTAGTCGCCTGCTCGAGAGTGCGGCCCCTTGTCTATTCTTTGGCAGACTAACACAGATCTTCCAATCATCACAGTTGATCAATGAGAAACCCCAGGTGATTCAGGAGTACGAATCGGGTAAGGCGATTCCGAACCAGCAGATCATCGGCAAACTCGAAAGAATTCTCGGTGTGAAACTGCGAGGAAAGAAGTGATGTTCGGGTCAGCTGTGCATCTGTGAACTTGTGGAAGGCGGCAGCCACTGGAAAATATCTATCTTCTTAAGAATCTATAAAGGAAACATCACAGATGAACAGTACCGTGCGTGTCCGTCCCCGACTTTTTTTTATTTCTGAAAATGCCCTCACGGACGGCAGCCGGGCGTGAGTGCGTGCATGTTTTTTCTTTTGTTAAGGTATGTCGTATTATATAAATGTGTATAATAATGTTATTATACATGAGACAATGCACGGGTGACCTCTTGTACGGCCGCGATAGTACCCTGACTACGGCAATACCCTGGCGCGATGGCACTCCTGCCATTAGCAGCCCCCCGATGGTAGTCGTCCGCTTGGGGGGACTTTGAGCGGCAGGAGCGTTGCGTCTCGTGGCCTGGGAAATGTCACTGGGTGCACTATCTCTCAGTTTGTATTTATAAGTTACTCGGTGCAACTATTTTCTCAGTTTTTTGCAATGTGCTGCTTGACGGAGAGGCCCCCAGACTTCTGCTTTCTCTTTTGTCCTCCTTCAATAAAAGCTCATTCCTCTGCTACTGTGGTTCAGGATTGAAAATCAAACTCCTCAATGGTATTATTTAAAAAGGGCAAAACAGTCCCCAAACTTTGCATATCTCACGAAATCAGTCCTCTATATATTTTTTTTATTGAATTTGGTCCCCAAAATTCTTAAAATGTGTGAAATCAGTTTAGCCTGGTTAATGGAAAAAAATTGATCGCCCTCAACACCGGCATGGTGGCACTCCACACTTGCTGTTGACGGCATGGCGGCACTCCACACTTGCTAGAGAACGGCCTTCTTCCGGCTCCTCCATGCTTGGCCCCCATCGCTCCTTTACATGTGTTGCGGTCCTTCACTGCCATGTCTTCGTGGACGGCCGCCATGACAAGGTGCTTCGTTTGACGATGGCCTACAACGTTGGTGCTAATGATTGGATGGCGCTGCTGGAGATGGCGACAGAGCAGGACGAGCAAGGGAGTGTTGTGCAGAGGCGTGATGTTGGGTAACGGCGATAGCGGGAGGTAGAGAAGGGCATGGTGACGCCCATCTCGGTGAAAACTTCATCAGTTCCTAATCCCGAGTTCTATCTTGATGCTTCCCCCTACTAAAACAATAGCACAATTAAAATTCGTAAAGCCTTTCACCAACGACTAGGGGTGCAAGTTGAGTTGAGCCGGCTTGAAAAAAGCTCGACTCGAGCTCGATGAGCCTGCTCGAAAAAAGCTCGACTCGAGCTCGAGCCTGTGGAGCTCGAGCTCGATTACGAGTCGAGCTCTAACTCATCTAGTGTTGTTCATGAGTTCGCGAGCTTTTTTATTTATACATTTTTAAAAAAAATATAAGGAAAATATAAGGAAAAAATAAGGAAAAAAAACTCATGAGCTAAAAAGCTCGCGAGCAGCTCGAGCTTGCGAGCTCGAAACTCGAGCTCGATAAGTTGACATTGAGCTCGAGCTTGAGCTGGGATAAATGAGCTCGTCGAGCTCGAGCTCGAAATGAAAAGCTCGAGCTCGAGCTTGAAAATTTTGCCAAACTTGACTCGAGCTCGACTTGTTTGCACCCCTACCGATGACAGATAGGGTTTGCTTTTTGCCACAATGACATGGTTGGGCGAGCATATAAAAAAAAACATGAAGGACTGATTTTATAAAAGTATGCAAAGTTTGGTGACTGTTTCATAATTTTGCCTTCAAAAAATATATCCTGATGTAAATCCACGTTGATTTAAAAAAAACTATTAAAATTGAGTAACTTCTACAAAAATTCTATCAGATTGAATTTAAGAAAATCCAAATTGGGCTTTTTGTTTGTTTTTTTCAAAAAAATGATTAGTTTGTAAAATCATTGTTTAACGAAATAGTATTTCAAATATATAAAGTTGAATTCAATATTATGTGCGACAGATCATGACAGTTCCATTTTCTCCTTCCATTTCCGCGGTGTCATGTTCACTTTTTATGATCATTTTTAGATTATATAAAATCGATTTTGGTCGTATATGCGTCCCACCTCGTAAAATTGGAGGTGGCAAAAGAAAGACGCTTAGGGTTTGTTTGCTTTGATGTTGAGAGTTGGAATGTTGTGCATTATGTTTTCGAGTGATGACAGTGAAAATTGGAGGTTAACTAATAAATTTTTTTACTCTTAGCATTTTTCCAACAAGAGTAGCACCGATTGCAGAGAAGATGCGAGAAGTTTGACTAAGATGGTTTGGACACATGCAAGGGAGCCCATTAGAGGCATCTCTTAGGCGTTGTGGGAGTCTAGTCACAAGTCATGCTAAACGAGGGAGGGGCAGACCAATAAAGACATGGAATAAAAGTATAAGGAAAGACATGATGTATTTAAGCATTAGTGAGATTATGACAAAAGATCCATATAGCCGACCCCACTATAGTGGGATAAAGGCTTAGACTCCGTTTAGGGGGACTTATTTTCACCAGTCAAGCGGTTACGATCGCGTGAACCGGACTTTATTTTGGCGGTGAAATAGGCCCCCCCCCTCCCCCCCCCCAAACGGAGCCTTGGACTCTTAAGAGTGTTGTTGTTGTTGTTGTTATTGTTGTAGAATTTTCCCAACAATGAAGATGGAGCAAAAAAAAAAAAAGTTCAAACAAGCAACAAAGTGATAATGGGTATTATTTTTATATGGAGGCAATGGCTCTGTTGCTTGTTTGAGCATTCAAAACTTTAATTATCAAAATCAAGGATGATCTATTTAACACAGCATGTCATGTTCTTAAGTTCTTTGTGCAGTATTAATACATGCATACAACACACTACTTGTACTAATGTGCGGCTTTCTTTCATGTAATGTACGATGACGACATTACTCGGTAGCCGCCCAATACTCCTTACAAAATAAAATTTTACCATAATTTTACAATGGGCATTGACCTTCCACCTGATATTGTTGTTTTGGGAGCGCTACCCATATGCATGCCGGAGAAAGGGTAGCTCTCCCATACACTTTGTATAGGGTGCTTTTTTTAAAAAAAATTAGACACTACCGGATCTACAATTGTACGCCCTAGATTCCTCCCGCTACCACAATAAAGAACCACATGTACCTAATTATTGTACCTCCCAAAGAGGGGATCCTAAAATACAAGATGGACTATAAAAGCATGTAGAGAAAATTACTGACCCATGTTAGCAACCTCCAAGACTGAGAAACAAGGGAAAGCCAGTGTGAAAGTCTTGTATGTGTACATTATTAACTCAAAAATCAGCAGAATTTAATTTTTAGGGCCGAGCCACGGCCACAAATATATGTCCACCAAGAAATGAAGTTCCTTAGGGCTCCGTTTGGGCACGGTGGTGGCGGTCATAAACATGGAGGTTAAGTTGTCATTCGTCTAAGAAACTTCATCCACTTTTATGTTCAAACGGATGATGTTAGTTAATGATCCTTGACGGATGACAATTTAACTGATGCGTTTACGACCGCCACCATCGTGCCAAACAGAGCCTAGATAAGATCGGACGTTCAGGATCCCCAGTTCATAACAACCACATTCATGACCCAAAAATTTTCCTAGAAGAACTTCCAGAAACAAAAAAAAAACTACTCTACTTCAACTTATATATAATTATATATATATATTAATAATAATAATAGAAAATCAACAGAAAAAAGATAAAAAAAAGTCAAATCCACTTATACAGTAAGAAATGAGAGAGCAGAAAATGAGGGAGGAGCGCCGCCATTGATTAATCATTATTCACAAGCCAGCTTAGTGCCAAAGCTGGTGAGGCAGATCGCAAAAGCCTGAAACGCAGAGAGCGGCTCCCTAAAGTCCATAGTGAACACGTCATCCCCCACCTTGCCGAACTGCAGCAGCACCGTCTCCTCCTCGCCGGAACCCTCCGCCTGGCCAGCCGGACCTCCGTCCGCCACCAGCTGGAAGTTCTTCACGGAGGCCACGGTGACGCGCCCGTGGAAGTTCAGGCACCAGCATTGCAGATGCTCGTGCCACCTCGGCGCCTTGTTCTTCAGGACCAGGGGGCGCGGGGCCGCCGCCCTGGCTTCGCCGGACGTCCCCGAGTTCGGGAGATCCTTGGCCGACGGCATTCCCTCGGGATCGGGTAAGACGGAGCGCATTCTCCGGGGGCCTCGGGATTTTAGGAGGTTGAATTTGTATGCGACCTGTCCGATCTCGAAGTTTCCGGCGGGGGGCTGCGGCCCCATCTGAGGACTGATTTGCTTGCTGAAGAATCGCCGGCCGGCACGGCCGCTGCTCGATGCTTTGGCGCCGTCGTACGGCGGCCGGCTGTCGTAGAGGGTGAATTTTGTGCCCAGCAAATCAGATCTGGCGAGCGGAGATATTGGAATCAGATGAATATGGGTCGACGCACCGGCGTGTGCCCAGTTAGGGCGATAATCATGATTGATGAATTGTATTTCATGTTCCCACCCACGGTGGGCCCCTATGAATCACGACAGTACCTCAATCAAGACATGACAGCAACCGGAACAGTCGCTCCGCCCATGCATGCCTGCTTTCGTGCACGACAATACTCCTGCCACTCAACACTCCCACCGCCCTTGTGCACGAGACCAGCCGCGCATGGGCGGAGAGCGACTTTCGTGGCTGAGGCGGTGTTCTGGCCGGAGTGTTGTCGTGCCCGCACCAGGGGACTCCATGCGATGTCACTCGTATATAGTTAATTAGGCTTCATTTGGTAAGGCGGGAGGAGATGGGGCGAACTGCAGACGGCCTTTTGGGACCGGAGGGGGAGGCGGGGATTCAAAACGGGGCTTTTAGCTCCATTTCTCAAGACGTGTAGGAGCAGACGAGACAAATGCCGTCGCCGGCCATTTGTTTAGCAGCCATGCGTTTGCATTTGCTCCCGCCACCCGCGTGAAAATGCCACGCCAAATGAAGCCTAAATCTTAATATATAATACAAATGGAGTAGAATATATATTGTTACTCACTAATAGTATACGAAACTATTAACCTACTTGGCTACTTAAAGCTCCTCCAGTTTACTTTAGCCTACTCAAACTCTTATACATCTATTTCTACATTAATCTGCGTAAAGTGATCGGGGATCAAGATTGAAGAGGCATGTGATCTATGTTAACTATGCAAGACCATGTTAGTTTCCTAAATGTCAGCCTATTCTCAGTGCGTCACCTCACATATAGGATCTTAGGTATTAATGAACCCGTCGGATCAGCCGTAAAGAAATCTGAATCGTGAAATGAATACTATCTATTTGGATTCAAATGGAGAGGATCCTAGTTCGAAGGTAGGGACTAGCGATTTACATTAAGTGCTTGAGGCTATGATAGTTTTCCAGTGTGAGAATATTTTCAACAAGGAAAAAAAACAGTAAGGCTCACCTCAATTTTCCCATGTATGCATTGCTTACTTGAGAGAGATCATCAGCGTCAAGGGAAATGATGTACTCGGAATGATAACCGCGTCTGAACTTCCTCGCAGCCAATAGAAATTTCCCTTTCTCCGCAAATGCTGCCAATAATAAGTTTGTTAGGCAAGCTTAAAAATTTCAAAAAAGAAAGGCAGCCCAGTACACAAAGCATCCCCGTGCAACAATAAAGGATCCGGGGAAGGGTCTCACCATAAGGGTGAAATGCATGTAAACCTTACCCTACATTTTAGCAGGCTTAAAAGTAAAAAAAAGAAAAAGAAAAAAAAGAGGCTGCGAAGCTGAGTTAAAACAAACAGGACTCACAAAAACTTATTTGCAGAAACTGAACCATGAATCTGCAGCCAAAGAAGAAGATCATGCAAAATTTAAGAGCTTCTTTCTTCTACTAATGACCTGCTGATCATGGAGTATTTGCATTCTTCCCATAAGCTCTGTTCGGTTGGGTGGAATTGAGGCTTCGAAATTAGAATTTAAGATTAAATTCAGTTAAAAATGACCTGCAATTCTAATTTCAGGCTGTCAATTCCATCCAAACGGACAGACCCTTGATGCTTTAAGACAAGTTTTCAAAATTAAATTGATATCAAGGAGCAAGTTTGACATCATTAACCTTCAAAATAGGTTAAAACTAATTTCAAATTTCACCAAGACATAAAAGTGGATAGAGTTCCTTAGGTAAGGTCGGGCGAGTTTGTATAAAAACGACACTGTCATAGATTTGGCATGACAACAGTAATGACCGCAGCCAAAAAGAAACTAGTTTTGAACATAAAAGTGGATGAAGTTCCTTAGGTGAGGCCGAGCGTTCACAAACGACATTTCATAATCACCGCGTTCACAAACGACATTTCATAATCACCACGTTCACGACCGCCACTGCCGCGCCAAACAGAGCCTTAGATAAGGTGTCCGTGAATAGTTTAGATAAGACCGATGATTATGCTAATGACACATCATGAAGACACGAGCGCTGCTTGACTAATGCGAAAGAAGTCACGATTTAAAAATGGAATTCAGCAAAATGAGATGTTTGACAAATGTGAGATAACAATTACTGTCTAGCTTAGGGCACGAGAAGCACTTGAACATGTTCAAAATAGCATGATGATCAGGCAATCCCCTTCAGCTAGCCAGGTAAAGCAACGAAGGTAGTGTTGAAACCGTTATCCGGTCTCAGAGAGTTCGGACTTAAAGGGGGTAGTCTGCACTTACTTGTCCCGAACTGAATTTCTAGCCAAAAACTTTGAACTAGGAACATACCCTGAGCTGCAGCAAAGAGGTCCCGCCACATACAAGGAAGATCTGAGAGACCTGCCCCTCCAAATCCAAAGCTGAGCTGGGCACCTTGGAGGACTCTCGAAACCAACCAAAGCAAACAAAAGGAGGAATAAAGTCAAAGACCGATCTTCTTCAAAGGTGTCCTTAAGAGTCTATTTATAGTTTTCTAAGTCTGACTTGTCAATAGCGCAATCCTGCATATAGGTTTTGTTAAACGCAGCCCAAATTGGTCTGTCAACAGCGAAGCTCTGCTGTTTAGAAGGGCTATTAGCAGTCCAACAAGGACATTCTGATAAAAACACTGTCGGGTGAGTGGTTCATGCGGCTGCCACTCTCCTGGGGTGGCGAGTGCCTGATGTGGCTGGCACTCGCTGTTAGAAAAAGGCTATAGGGTTTTACTAATTCACGATGTTAATACTTCTTGCTTAAATTGTAAATGTTCTTACAGGGACTACATTTTATAGAGAAAAACAAGTGGTTGGCAGGTGGAGAGATTACAGCTGACACTTAAATGCTTAATTAAATTAATACAGATACAGGGATAGTAAATATTGCGATGCTGCTAATTCTTGGAAACTGGCGTGTCCTTGGGCTCAGAGCAGTGTTCTGCAAAGTAGTTTGATGGTAGAGAATGGGTATCGGGTTTGTCTTCTTTCACCCCCTCTAAATCTGAGCCATTTTTTACCCCAAGCTGCTCCCTGAGCTCGAGGAAGCAACCTCTGGGTAGAGGTTTGGTCATTATGTCAGCTAGTTGATCTTTTGTTGGGCAATATTCGAGCTTGATCTTCTTTTCCTCAATGACTTCTCTGATAAAATGGTAACGGATGTCGATGTGTTTGCTGCGGGCGTGAAAGACGAGGTTTTTGGCAAGTGCTATTGCTGATGTGTTGTCGCAGATGAGTCTTACTACCTCTTCCTTTTCTTCTTCTTTTTCGCTGCATATTTCTTCTTCAGTTGTTGGAGCCAAATTGCTTCACAAGGGACGCTGTGTTGAGGGCCATGTTTTCTGTTCAGTAGTTGAAAGGGCCACTGTAGGCTGTTTCCTAGAGCTCCAAGAGATGGATTGGACCAAGTAAAAAGATGTAGCGCTGGTACTCCTTCTGTCTTCGATGTTTCCGCCCAATCCGAGTCGTGAAGCCGATTAAGGTTGCTTTAGCTTCATGTTTGAGTATTAATCCAAAGCTTTTCGTTCCTGCAAGTAGCGCAAGATCCTTTTCCCGGCGTTAAAATGTGTTTTAGAAGGTTTGTGCACAACCTGGCGAGAATGTTGACGGCATTTTCAATGTCTAGGCGTGTGTTTGTGAGGTAAATGAGAGATCCAATCAAGCTTCTGCATTCTTCTTCATCGGCAACATCTTCTCCATCCTTTCTTGTGGTATATTCCTCAGCTGTTGTCATGGGTGTTAGAGAGGGATTGCAGTCTGACATTTGAAATTTCTTTAGTAGGTTTTGGGTATACAATTCTTGTGAAATGAAGGTGTTGTCAGTAAGGTGCTTGATCTGAAGTCCCAGAAAGAATTTTAATCTTCCTAAATCTGTCATCTCATACTTCTTCATCATCTTTTCTTTAAATTCCAGTATCATTTCCCAATTTGTTCCAGTGACTAACAAGTCATCTACATAGAGGCTGACATAGAGAGTTCCAATTGTCTCAGCTTTCATGTAGAGGGTTGGTTCACTTGGACAAGGAAGGAATCCTTCATACAGGAGGTATTCATTTATGTTGTGGAACCATGCCCTCAGGGCCTGTTTTAAGCCATAAAGGGCCTTCAGAAGTAAGTATACTTGGTGCTCCTTTCCTGGAAGTTCAAATCCTGGTGGCTGACAGACATATACTTCCTCAGCTAATTTGCCGTTTAAAAAGGCCGATTTTATATCAAGTTGAATTATTTCCATGTTGTTTTGGGTTGCAATGACTATCAGGATGCAAATTGTTGTCATTCTGGCAACAGGTGCATATGTTTCATCAAAGTCTTTTCCTGGTTTTTGGGTAAACCCCTTTGCGACAAGTCGGGCCTTATACCTGTGGAGGGTTCCATCTTGATTTTGTTTGGTCTTGAATACCCACTTGAGGCCTATTACATTGGTATGTGGAGGTCTATCCACCAGGGACCAGGTGTTATTTTTTTCTATTGCATTAATCTCTTCCTCCATGGCTTTCCTCCAAACCTCTTCTTTTACTGCTTCCTAATAAGTGGTGGGTGTTGTTGCTAAGAATGCTGTTTCAGTGGCTTTGTAGATGTCCATAATAGACCTGGTTTTTGTGGGTGATGATGATTCAGAATCAGATTCCTCTTGAATGGATGCGGGAAAGTGAGTATTGTGATCTGAGGGGTTTTCTTCAGCGACTTCTTTTGAGGTCTCCTGGACAGGATCCTGAGGAAGATCAGGGCCAAGGATGGGATTGGGAGAGTATTCCAATTCAACCGACTGTGGGATTTGGTTGGAAGAGTTTATTGAATCTGAACCCCAGTTCCAGAAATAGTTCTCTTGGAATGTTACATCTCGAGATATTACTACTTTGGTATTAGTGGGATCAAACAATCTGTATGCCTTACTTTCCTCACTGTATCCAAGAAAAATACCTTTCAATCCACTTGTGCTTAGCTTGTCTTTCCCTCTGTTGTTGTGAGTATAGGCAATGCAGCCAAATGTCCTTAGGTGGTTGAGTGTGGGCTTTATATTAAACATGGCTTCATATGGTGCCTTATTTTTTAGGGCTTTGGTGGGGACCCTGTTTAATATATGAGTGGCTGTGGCAGCAGCTTCTCCCCATAGATTTTTTGGACTGGATGAGTGAATCAACATTGTTCTGGTCATTTCAATAATGGTTCTGTTGCGGCGTTCTACTACCCCATTCTGTTGGGGTGTATAGGGAGCAGTGAGTTCACTCTTGATTCCAGCTTCATGGCATAGTTTAGTGAATTCTGAAGACATAAACTCCCCCCTCTATCACTTCTTACTGTCTTAATTCTTCTTTCCAGCTGATTCTCAATTCTGTTTTTAAAGTTTTTGAAATGTTGGTAGGCTTCAGATTTGTGTGCTAGATGGAAGAGCCACATGAATCGACTGAAATCATCCACAATTAAGAGGTAATAGAGTTTTCCTCCTAGTGTGGGGACTGGGGCAGGTCCCCAGAGATCTATATGGAGTAGATCCAGAGGGGCACAACGTCTAGAGGGGGACATTTGTGGGAAAGGAAGGCGGTGAGATTTGGTTTGGGCACATGAAGAACAATGTTGAGGTGAGAGTTTGGTTTTTGGCAGTCCCTCTACCACGTCTTCTTGCTACATTTGTTTGATTGATTGGTAGCATAGATGGCCTAGTCTTTGGTGCCAAAGGGTTGCAGTCGATGTTACAGTGGGCGAGGGATTTGTCATGACATTTGCAGTGTGATGTACTCCTGCTGATTTTAAGCAAAGAGTGAAAATGTTGCTGGGGTTCATGAGGGCAGTGGCTACCACGACATTGTTTTTGGGTTCAATGATATCACAGGTTTTTGCATTGAATATTACTTTGAATCCTTTGGTTAACAGTTGTCAAACACTTAACAAATTCTGCGTGAGGGATGGTGCAAACTGAACATTGGCTATTAATTTGGTTGCACCACAAGGGGTTATGACAGCAATGGTCCCCTTCCCTTCTAACTTTTCTTTCTTACCATCACCCAGGATGACTTCAGACTTCCAAGTTTGATCAAGGTAAGTGAAGTAATCTTTATTATTTACCATATGATTTGAGCACCCACTCTCAACATACCAGGTTGATGGGTATATTTGGGTATCAACAGTGTTGCAGGTAAACAGAAACTCATTTGAGTCTGTTTCTGTCATTTTAACCTCCTCCTTTGGTTTGTGTAATCATCTGTCAGCTGAATGATTTGGTGTTTTACAGGTTTTGCATCTCCAATAACAGTCCTTTGGCTCATGGTTGTTTTTCTTGCAGATTATGCATCTAGTATTGTTGGTGTTTTGATTGTATGGAGTTTTGTCACGTGTTTGTGGCTTGTTGAAGTTTTTATAACCCCCCCCCCCCTCTTTCTGAGTCTGCATTTTCCGTCTTGCCTCCTGAGCTGTTTTTAAGAGATATCTTTGTGTGAAAAGATTTTTCTAGAGATGGTTCATCGTGGTTGAGTAAATTCTCATGGGTTTGCAGGGATGCCATGAGGTCATTACTGATAATTTGTCCAGGTCGTGTGCCTCCAATATGGCTGAGACAATATGCTTATGTGTGTGAGGCAGTGACCTTAAAATTTTTTCTACGATTTGTTGTTCCTCTATTGTGCCACCAAGTACTCTAATCTGGTTCACTATGGTGATGACTTTGGCAAAAAAGGCTTGAACAGATTCAGACTCTGTCATGCAGACGGTATCAAAGTTGCGGCGGAGAGAATATAGTTTGAGTTTAATTACCTTTCTTGAACCTTTGTATTCTGCTTCTAGTCTTTGCCAGGCCTCTTATGCTGTTTTAGATCCCATGATCCTGGGATAGATTGTTGGGGCAATCCCTTGTTGAATGATGTGAAGTGCCAGAGCATCTCTCTGCAACTCTTCCTTTTTGTACACCATTTTATCTCCTTCTGCTGCTTTACCATCAGGTTGGGGGTCATCTTGGACAATGTCCCAGAGAGCTTGAGACCTCAACAAGGTCTCCATTTTGTCGCTCCAAAAGTCGTATAGATCTCCACTGAAGATTGGAATTGTGGAATATGGGTAATGGTTGGTGGGAAAGGTAGATGATGAGGCCATAGGAGAGAAAGGATGAGAAAGAACAGATCTCAGGAACGGGAATTGCTCTGATACCACTGTTAGAAAAAGGCTATAGGGTTTTACTAATTCACGAAGTTAATACTTCTTGCTTAAATTGTAAATGTTCTTACAGGGACTACATTTTATAGAGAAAAACAAGTGGTTGGCAGGTGGAGAGATTACAGCTCAAACAAGACACTTAAATGCTTAATTAAATTGATACAAATACAGGGATAGTAAATATTGCGGTGCTGCTAATTCTTGGAAACTGGCGTGTCCTTAGGCTCAGAGCAGTGTTCTGCAAAGTAGTTCGATGGTAGAGAATGGGTATCAGGTTTGTCTTCTTTCACTCGCCACCACCCCGGGGATGAGGGCGATTGCGGGCCCAACTACCCCTCTCGAGTCTCGCCTACCCCTTGGCTAGACCCTAGGGTGAATGCAGGTCGGCGCGTTCCACTCGCCCCCTGCTACTGATGGCTCAACCCTATGCGAGCTGGGGATTTCTTTCCCCACTCGTCAGTCTGACTCGCCTTAGCCTAAAACTGCTCTCTTTGCCTTGGTTTTCTCCTGAGGGATCAACTCGGAGAACACGAGGTTGTACACAATCCCCGCTCTTTGCGAGATTGTCCCAAGCTCGGAAAGAAATGTTCAACCTCAGGTGTTCGACGAGTGGTGGATAATCCCGAGGGAATCTATTGGTGGGCTCCACAATATACTATATACACATGGTATCCTGGGGGAGAAGGGAATACCATTACCCTCCCCTCTCCTTTTCCCGACCTTGTTCACGTCATGTCTCTCTCTAAGGAATTCCAAGATCGTCTTGCCAAGGTGAGGGAGCTACATTCGTCTAATACTGTTGAACTCATGCCCTGGCTCGCACACCGATCCCCCAGCAAGTTGTTGAAGCACAAGTCCGCGAAAAAGGCAAAGCCTGGCTCGGCGGCCAGCGAGACCCCTCTCAATATTCCGCCTTCCACAGCAGACCCTGGACTCGCACTCCCCTCAATATAGGTCCGAAAAATCTCATTCGCTCCTGCTATGCGAAACGGTCGACTATGATATGACCATCATGGGTATGCCTGCAGGGTGACCATTGTAGAGGAGGCGCTGACGTGATCACATCCGACCTGGATGCCCTATCCCATGGGATGCGAGTTTCCCACTGATCCAGTGCAACCCCCTTCTAGCGGGTGCACCTCCCCGGACCACTACCGATGGTCCCGCGAGAACCCTCAATAATCCATCTCCCTTCTTGTTTCATTTTGCCGTCCAACTTACCAGTGTCGCTTTGCCACAGCTTCCCCATTCGAAACTATTGGTTGGGCTCGTTGTCGAAGAGGTTGCTGGTACGCGAGTCCGTACGCGATCTCGCCCTTAATTCTGCTCTCGCGATGGACACCACAGACATCCCGATTCCCCCTCTGTGTTGATTCCTGATCCTGGCTCCTTCCTACCGGGCCATGGAAAGGCACTCGTCGTCCCTCTCGGCCGACCCCTCCAAGGGCAACCAAGTTCATCCTGCCAACCCCACCACTAATGGGCCTCCACTTCGCACGGTTAGTCGAAACACTCACTCCCTTTCCATGTTCTAAGTCAGCCTTCCTGAATTTCATCTGTCTCAGGTCTTCCCGGGAGCTCCGAGGCCGAAGAATCCTCCAAGCAAGAGTTCTTACCGCCACCCCCTTCTCCCAACTCGCTCGAAGATTTCCAGGGCGACCCAAGCAACCCCGCCAAATGAAGGGGCGGATGACAAAGATCTTCAAGAAATATGGGCTTATGCTGCGAGAACTTCAGGAGTAGAGGGTCGCCGGCGAGCAGCGACTGCGTGATCTCGAACTGGGTTACTCGAGGCTGACTGATGAGGTGAGGCGAGGAACGGGAGGCGAGATGATCTCCCCCGGGTCTCTCACCAACCGCATTGAGGAGAACATGCGCCTCGTGCATCGGGATCTCGAGACAGTCCGCGAGTTCAATAACTTTCGCCGACTACCGGGCACGGGGGAGCGAGGCTGGGGAAGATGGAAATGGCTCCTGTTCTGAGCCTACCGGTGCTCTCCCTCCAGTCCCCGACGGTCTGGCCCTTGTCACTGTTGATTTTTTACTTTACTGCGCTTGGGAACATTCTCAGAACTGGTTTATGTAATAATTTTAGTAATTGATGTAATAATTGGCGTGTCCGTTTCGCGCGAGTGTCGAATCTTAACTCACCGGGTCGCTATTTTTCGATTCGAATTCTTGCTCAGCTCGCTCGATGGTAGGAATGTAGGATAGGTCTCAGAGAGTCAACGACAAGGCTGGCGGGTGGCTATGAGTGAAAGACCCGCGTCACCCTGGATCCCTCATATATATATATATATATATATATAGAGAGAGAGAGAGTAAATATAGGGGGGAACTGGTTCCCTCCCCCTTAGGGAGGGAACCAGATCCAGCCGCCCATCTGAACCAGATCCAACCGCCCATCTAGCGCTCCCCAGAAAAACGAAAAAAACACCCTCTAAAAAGCATTTTTAGAAAAAGTGGTCAACATGAAAGTTGTAGATCTCGACGAGATCTACAACTTTCATGTTGACCACTTTTTCTAAAAATGCTGTTTAGGGGGTCTCTTTTCAAAAGGCGCGAAGGGGGTTCCGCCCGGTAAATATTACTATTTAAATATTTACCGGGCGGAACCCCCTTCGCGCCTTTTGAAAATAGACCCCCTAAAAAGCATTTTTAGAAAAAGTGGTCAACATGAAAGTTGTAGATCTCGACGAGATCTACAACTTTCATGTTGACCACTTTTTCTAAAAATGCTGTTTAGAGGGTCTATTTTCAAAAGGCGCGAAGGGGGTTCCGCCCGGTAAATATTTACTATTTAAATATTTACCGGGCGGAACCCCCTTCGCGCCTTTTGAAAATAGACCCTCTAAACAGCATTTTTAGAAAAAATGGTCAACATGAAAGTTGTAGATCTCGACGAGATCTACAACTTTCATGTTGACCACTTTTTCTAAAAATGCTGTTTAGGGGGTATATTTTTTTCGTTTTTTCTGGGGAGCGCTAGATGGACGGTTGGATCTGGTTCAGATGGGCGGTTGGATCTGGTTCCCTCCCTAAGGGGGAAGGAACCAGTTCCCCCCCTATATTTACTATATATATATATTCTATAAATAAAACCCCTCGCCTGCTCTTCCCCATCGCATTTATTGTCCTTGCACCTCCCTTGGCCCCTAACTTCTCGCCCTCAGCACTCGCTCATTAGGCTTCGCGGAGATGGGTAAGACGAGAGCTGATGCGGACGAAAGGTCGAAATGTGCGAGGCAGTTTGCCGAGTACCCTTTCTTCGACGGGAATCTGACAGAGGAGGAACACCTCGCCTTCGTGGATGACTATGTCACTCCTGAGTTCGTCGCGCACCGATCGAAAAGGGGCGAGACGATAAACACATTCTTTGCAGGCGAACTCGCCTTCCCCACCTCGCATTTCAAGGTGGGGCTGCGACTTCCCCTCTGGCTAGAGGTTCGCCAAGTCCTGAAGTATTTCGGGGCCGTCCCCGCGCATCTCAACCCCAACGCAATCTCCATGTTGGTGGCCTTCGCGAGCTTCCTCTGCAAGGAGCGGATTGAGTTCAACCTCACAGTCTTCTGGAAGCTCTTCATCTATCGGGCCACCAACGATGGTGTCGCCGGCTCGCAGTTCAAGGTGCATAATACCGCCAACAAAACAACCACTGGGTTACAAAATTCGTCTTCATATAAGGAGATCTCGGAAATATTCCCTACTCGCCCATTCAACGGGGCGAGGAGACCTATCAAGTGCCAACAGTATCGGGCGACGACGCCAGGCTCCACCAATTCTTCCTCCACAAAGACTTCGAGGTAACCTTCCTGAGAAAGGGCCTCGACCTACTCCCTCCCGTTCTCCCGGGTGAAGGTATGCTTCCTTCTCGCTTCGTTCTGATCTCGCTTGTGACAAATGTTTTTTGATAACACTGAGTAACTTTCTGCAGGGGAGAGATTGATCCCGGAGCACCCGCCCTTCGCGGATGTCGGGTTAGACGCCGATCCACACGCCAAGGAGAGGTCAGCCGCAGCGGCGTGCAGGAGAGAGCCGGAGACATCCGCTCCCTCCAGCAGTAAGAAGCGAAAAGCACCCGCCGGCTTCGACTCGCCTCGCCCCACGTCGTTGAGCAAGCAGTTAAAAAAGACGGTGGTGTCTAGAGGCAAGCAGGTTCAGAGGGACCTTCCGGAGGAGGGTCAGGGCGAGGGCGATCTCCCTACATCTCCTGCCGGGACGAAGCCCGAGGTTTGTGAGGAGGAGCCGCCGAGCGTGCACCGCAATTTCGGCCTCGGCGGGAAGTTGAAGGACCGTGTCGGCAAGCCGATCGTGCAGTGGGACGATAAGGCCAACAGGATATCGGTCTCTTCGCTCCTTCCCTCCTGATCATAGCGCCAATCCCCAAGCGGAGATGTGTTTGCCCTCGGCTTCGGACTCTATGGGCACGAGGACGCAAAGGCCTATGATAACATGACCATGCAGAAGCTCGCCCACGAGAGTACGCGAACTCAAATGTGTTCTCTGGAGCAGACTAGGTCCACGCTCACCACACAGAAAATGTTGAAACCATTATCCGGTCTCAGAGAGAGTTAAGACTCAAAGGGGGTAGTCTGCACTTACTTATCCCGAATTGAATTTCTGGTCAAAAACTTTGAACTAGGAACAGACCCTGAGCTGCAGCGAGAATGTCCCTCCACACACCCGGATGATCTGAGAAAGTTTCCCCTCCCAATCCAAAGTTGAGTTGGGCACCTTGGAGGGCTCTCGAAACCAACCAAAGCAAACCAGGGGAGGAATAAAGCCAAAGACCGATCTTCTTCAAAGGTGCCCTTAAGGGTCAATTTATAGTTTTCTAAGCCTGGTCTGTCAATAACGCAATCTCGTCTTTTGGTTTTGCTAAACGCAACTCAAATTGGTCTGTCAACAGTGAAACTCTACTGTTAAGAGGGGATATTAATAGTCCAACAAGAACATTTTGGTAAAAATACTGTTAGGCGAGTGGTTCATGCGACTGCCACTTACCTGGGGTGGCGAGTGCCTGATGTGGCTGGCACTCCCTACCACCCTGGGGCTAAGGGTGAGTGTGGGTCCAGCTACCCCTCTCGCCTACCCCTTGGTTATACCCTAGGGCGAATGCGAATCGACGTGTTCCACTCGCCCCTTGCTACTGATGGCTCAACCCTATGCGAGCTGGGGATTTCTTTCCCCACTCCCCAGTCCGACTTGCCTTAGCCTAAAATTGCTCTCTTTGCCTTGATTTTCTCGTGAGGGATCCACTCGGAGAACACGGGATTGTACAAGTAGGAGATTTTAAATACTCCTCATTTATGTGAGAAATAAGCTAGAACCAAGTTTGGCGAACATCGAATATGAAAAGATGCGAGAATTCATAGCTTCGACCGGACGGTTTGAACAAGGTACTGATGATGATTTTATGCATTTTAATTCAAAACACATATACCCTAATATTACAGGATTGCTTGAGCCCCAGCTCTACTATTTATAGTGCAGGGGCATAACAAGTGCAAATACAATTGATCAATTCATGCTCCCCAAGGCCTTTTCATTTCATGCTGCACTTGTCAAATTGGAAATGAGAACTTAGGCATCCATAATTTGATATGATGCATACATAACTAAGAAGGGAAGTGCACGGAAGATAAAGAGAGGTGTTCAGGCTTTGATTCCGGTTTCAAATCGAAGGAAACCGGACTGGTGACGCTGTATGGGGGCACTGTTTTGGCTTCATTCCAGTTTGAAATCAGAGGAAACCGGACGGGTCCTGCAGTTAGGGACAGCATTTTGGCTCCATTCCGATTTCAAATCCGAGGAAACCAGACCAGTGGCGCTGTTTGGGGGCACCGTTTTGGCTCCATTCCGGTTTCAAACCGGAGGAAACCGGCCGGTGGCGCTGTCTGGGGCACCGTTTTGGCACCATTAAGGTTTCAAATCGGACCGATGGCTCCATTTTGAACTTGACTCTTAGAGCTCAATTCCCCCTTTTTAAAAGGGTCCGATTTGAATTGTAGAACAGAACCAAACGGAAAAGGATTGCAGCTTCACAAGTAGTAAACAAGGTCAAATCCTTGAAGCCAACCAACACAGAGCTCCAAGAGAATTGAAGTGTCTTTATTTTGAAAAGTGGGATATCAGATCATACAGCGAGAGGAAGCAAAACAGCCAAAAAAAAGAAGCTAATTGACACAAATTACTCACTCTTCGTCAGACTGAGATAGAGATAGAAGGTGGAGTTCTTCTTATTCCTCTTAATGAAACACTGCATCGGCAAATCACTGGGACCTGGCTGCATTCAGAAATCATCCCCAAAAATTTCAGCAAATCCGTTGAATTAAAAGACAAATAACAACAAAATCCCCATCGATCCACCCAATTTTTGATTCAGCTCAATGATTTTTCCCCCAAATCAGACAGGAAAGAAAAGGAAACCCTAACTAATTACAGCTTGATTAATACCAAAACGGACCTGCTTAAGCGAGGAAGGAAAGGTGATCTTCCCCGTCTCTTTAGTAGATCCGACAACGCTGGTGGTGATCTCCCTCCACCACCGGCACACACCGGCGCCGGACACCACGTTCTTCCGCAGCGGCCACCGCTCTCCGCCAGCCTCCACCCTCCCGACGATATCCACCATCAGCTCCGGAATCATCCGAGACCATCGGTCCTCCTCTACTCCCGGACAGACAGCGGCCGCCCCAGGTCCTCTTCCCTCCCTCGCCGTCTCCGCCGCTACCGCCGCCTCCACCTCATCCCGCGTCCGCCGCCGGGACTCGCCGCACAGATCGATCGAAACATTGGCGAAATTGGGGAAAATTGATCTTCTCCTCGACGACATCTTCTTCTATGTAGCCCACAGATCTCCCTCTCTCTCTCTCTCTCTCTCTCTCTCTCTCTCTCCTACCTTTTTTCTCCTAGAAGCTGGACTGCTGAAAATGAGGGCCTTGTTCGAAACGCAGCCGGCAGCCGAGCCTCATATTAATGTTACATGCAGGCCAGTTTTGGCTAGATGCAGGCCGCTTATAAATGCAGGCCAATATTATACACTTGCAGGCCAAGTATTTTATATGCAGGCCAATTATTTTTATACGCAGGCCAAGCTCAAATATATTACATAACGGTACTCAGAGTGCAGCTCCATAAGAACTAATCAAGGCATGAAGAAGTCCAGCAAGGACATTTAGTGCGACTCCATAGAAACTAATCAAAAAAGGATTGGACTAATATGCAAAATACTATCCACCAAAACATTACGCCAACTATTACAAAATTAGAATACGACAAAAATATAAAACCATTCGCAAAACTATTAAGTCAGCTATTACAAAATTTAAAACCATAATAATGCAAACTTGCATTATTCATGTCGGCTCCGGCAAGAAAGTGAAATTTAAGTCATCTATTCAATTTAAAATCATAAATAACTTTTAAATATAGTTATGAAAATTATAAACATACTGTATGTCAATGATCCGCTAAAGAAATCAGTTCACTATCAAGGTCTTTTGTTTCCTCTACTTGGCTTATGGACTGTATATCCCATTCGTCAGCAATTGATTCATGATAGTGCATTCATACGGAGAATACAGGTGGCATAGGACATCCCTCGCTCAGTACCAATCTTATGTAGTGGTATTTTCTTCTGTGCTCATTTGCATAAAACTGTAAGTTCACACCACAATCTAGGTCAAAAAAAACCACGCACAACAGGCCAATGAGGAAATAAAGAAAAAAATTGAAGGGGTCGTAGCCTAATGCTGGAAACGAAGCAGTTGCGGAAAGAGCCGGAAAAAAAAAAACAAAGCAGGCAGCTTGGGACAAACCTGTTGCCGGAATGGGTCGCCGCCGATCGTCGTGGAGAAGGAGGATTAGCAGTTGCGGCAGATCGTCGTCGTGGATCGTCGTCGTGGATCGTCGTGGACTCTCCTGGCGTCGCGGCAAATCGTCGGAGCAGAGCTTGCGGGGTCGCGGCCGATCATCACCGTGGAGCCAAGGAAGGGGTCGTCGCCGATCGTCGCCGTGGAGGCTGCTCGAGTCGTGGCCGATCGTCGACGTGGAGGTCAGGATCGATCCTCGCAGTGATCTCTGCAGGCGTCGAGGCTGTTTCGCGGCGAAACCCTAACACGGCCTGCGGATTTTTTTTTTAGGGCCTGCGGTTTGAGAAAAGGAGAAAACCGGATTAAGTCTTGTGAGTTGGCCTGCGTATAGCTATAACTGGCCTGCATTTAACAACGCTCTATTTTTACCATAGGGAACTTTAAAATAGTAGTCGTATCAAACATCTGTCTTGATACCGTGAAATTGGACCAAATTTTAGGACCCGTGGGATATTTAGGTTGGTGATGATGTGGAAGCTTGTGGTTGGCGGTCATTTGTGAATACTGTATTTTTGTTAGCGACAGTTACTGAGTCCACGGCGGACATTATTTGGGGATTAATACGTACATTGAAGAGATCATTGTCCGGTTTTAGGCTCTATTTGTTTGAGCGTTTTGATACTTCGTTTTGTGTAAACGCCGTCGGAAGGAGGATAAATAAATGAATCTCCGGCGAGCTTTGTTCCGTTTTCACCCGTTCGTCTTGAGAAACGTCCCAAAAAAACTCCGTTTGGAGCAGCCACCTCCCCCTCCAGTTCGAACACTCCGTTTCCACCCGCCGATTTACGAGTAAAATACCGTTTTTTCCCTTTGATAAGTCTGTAAAAATGAACCAGTTTGGTAAGATTATTGTGAAAAATTGATGAAAAAATTGAATTGTGGGCAATGAATTTTGATGAATTTTGATTATTTATATTATATACAAAGACGATGACGTGACAACTATTATGCTGATTAAACTGTGATAGAATAATATGAAAAAAAAAAAGCATAATTTAAACTGTGATAGTCTTGGTTTGCCTCTTGCTGCCGAGAGGAGCTTTCGACTTATTGAATGTGAGATTGACGCTCTTGTGGCGCATAGGCCTTGTATGGCATAGCTTTTTTGCTCCAGCGAGCTTGAACAAAAACGGCACTATTAGAGAATGCGGGATTGGCAAGACAATGCTTATGACCGTCATCATGAAAATAAAACTATTTTTTGATAGTGTTGCATGAAATATTTCGAGTGTGGATCAATGTGGAATCCACTATTCATTGCCCCCAGTTAGGTTTATATTGACAAACCCTAAGTTTAATACGGGTATCGGATATCCCGGTATTCGAACCAACCTGTTAAGCCTCCGAGTCTGTTATATGTCTGAATATACATTAACAATTTTCTCCAATATTTGTGACATATAACGTTTACGTTTCAGAGTGCAGAAAGTAGAGAGAATCAAAGTTTTTGACTTTACACATTATTTAGATAAGTTTGCATAATTAAATCATAACAGGAGTTTTCATAATTAAAACAAAACATCCAAACATAAAGTGCAATTCATGAATAAAAGATTCGAAAACATATGACAAATGGATTAAACGTGTAACAATTCTACTCGGAGAGTAGATCATCATCATCCAAGTCAAAATCTACTTTCTCTTATCCATCTCCATCAGTGTCTATAAGGAATTACTTGAGTTAGACTCTATGAATTCATAAACATGTGTTGAAACCAAAACTTGGTTTTTTGTGAAGTTCAGACTTAAGGGGGTAGCTTGCACCTACTTCTCTCAAGCGAGAGCACCTGACTAGGTACTTGGAACTAAGATACATACCCCGATTTTCAGCGAGGAGGTCCCTCCACACACCTAGAAGATCAAAGAGAGTTTCCCCTTCCTAATCAATGTTGAGCTGGGCACCTTGGTAAGCCTTGAGAGCACTCGCCAACCAGTGTAAACCTTGGGGGGAGAAAGAAGAAGCAGTCTCCCCCACCAAGGTGCTCATGGGGATCAATTTTTAGTTTTCCAAGTTTGGCCTGCAAATATCAGAATCTCGTCTTTTGGTTTTACTAAACGCAGCCCAAAACGATCTTCCAGCAGCATAACTCCACTGCTTGGAGGGGATATTAGCAGACCGAAAGAGGTATCCCGGGGTTGGCGAGTGCCCGGTGAAGCTGGGACTCCCCACTCGCCCCGAACCTGGATCTCTCCCCTAGGAGGGCTGCACTCGCCAAGGGAGCTTGAAACTCACCCCTAGGGGGCTGCACTCACCCGTGGAGCTTGGAACTCGCCCCTAGGGGGCTGCACTCGCCTAGGGAGCCTAGAACTCGCCCCTGGGTGGCACCACTCGCCTAGGGAGCTTAGAACTCGGCCCTGGGGTCTACACTCGCCCAGGGAGCGTGGAACTCGCCCCAGGGGGGCTGCACTCGCCCAGAGAGCCTAGAACTCCCCCTTGGGGGTTGCACTCGCCCCTAAGAGGCAGCTTCTTTTACACTCGCCCTAGGTAAGCCATCATCGGGCGCTTCTGGTCTCAAAGAACTACGAGTTATATAATATGCAGTAACACTTAAAGTAAACTAGCTCTACCTTAATTAGTATAGTATTTGTAGTAGTGGTGCAATAACATTGCTAGCATCTCTATCTAGTATAATTAGAACCAGTCAAGTTTTATTTTTAATAAATCAAACATTGTTATCTTACTCATTAATAATCACTATGTACTTTATCATCAAATAATTTGACACAACATCATTTTCAACATTATCAAGTGTGAAATAATATTATACAACCCCATGTCCTGCGAGTAATGCTCGACAGGAGCAAGATCGACCAAGCTCGGCTCGCCCAAGTGAGGTGGATCGTCTGAGGTACGAGTGGAGCGGGCTGACTCGTACTCGCCCTAAGGGCTTGGCGAGCAGCGGGCGGGTGAAGCAGCTCGGCTCGCACTCCCCCCAAGGGGGTCGGCGAGCAACGACGAGTGGGGCAGGTCGGGCTTGCACTCGCCCGAGACCATAGATAAGTCGCGAGTGCCAGCTCCACCGCATGCTCACCGCCCCAGCGCGAGTGGAGGTCTCAGGGGGCCACTCGCCCAGTCCAATAATATAGTTTTACCATTCCACCCCCACTGGCATGTCCATAGCCTTTTAGAATAGTGGAGTTATGTTGTTAGCAGGCCGACCTGGGCTGCACATAGCCCTTCAAAACAACGAGATTTTGCTATTGACATGTCGTTTTCAGAAAACTATAAATAAGACCCAAGGGGTGTAACAACCCGATTCGCGCTAGGCCCCTTGTGTGCGCTTTTGAAGTCAGGAGAGCTAATTTAGGCTCAGGGGGTGCAGGCGATCAGGCGCGCACTCGTGGGGAAAAGGAAATAAGTTGAGTACCTGTGTTGAGTATGACACGGGTAGGGACACGGGCGTGTCCCTACCCGTATTCTGTGGCGTTGAGTGACCGTGGTGTTGAGTGATTTTGGCATGACGTTGAGTGGCTTGTCCCGAGAAGGGGACACGGGTAGGGACACGGGGGTGTCCCTACCCGTGTGCTGTGGCGTTGAGTGACCGTGGCGTTGAGTGAGTGGCACAACGTTGAGTGGACTGTCCCGAGGAGGACACAGGTAGAGACACGGGCGTGTCCCTACCCGTGTGCCTTGGCGTTGAGTGCCATGGCTTTGAGTGGTATGGCTTTGAGTGACACACATGGATGTCCAGAGAAGGACACGGGTAGAGACACGGGCGTGTCCCTACCCTTGTGCTCCATGGCAAGCAAGACGAGAAGTGTCCCGAGCAGGACACGGGTATCGACACGGCCAAAACCACGGCCGTGTCACCTAGACACGGGTACAGACACGGGCGTGTCAGTACCCGTGTATGAGCACGAAACGCCAGTCAAACCGCTGATGACGTTTCGCCAGAGTAGAACACGGGTAAGGACACGGTCGTGTCCTTACCCGTGTCACTTCTGTATAAAAGAGAAAAATGAAACCCTAGCCGTCTCATTCTCTTTCAAACCCTATTTTCTGGAGAGGAACTTCTGAAGGAGATAGATCTTGCTGGAGCCAACCAACCCCGTGAGGAAACGCCACTGCCGTTAAGGGAAAAACGATGCCAACGAGAAGGATGACAAGATCCATGACCGGAAATGACGGAACCGCTGGAAATGAGATAAGCTTCCTCCCCTCTCCCTTAATGCTAGATCCATAGTTATTCTTAGGCGAGACATCGACTCAAATGAGTTTTGATGTGTGAGAAGAAGGTTTCTAGGAGGGCCTTTCTAGAACTTGTGTTCTAATGTTTAGTCATCTTCAACCTCCCCTTCTTCAAAGTGATGATGGGGGTGGATTCGTGAAGAGGAATGGCCTTAAGAGGGTTAATAAGGGTGAAGGAACTTCTGGTTGCGATTTGGGAAGATCGGCTTGAGGAGGAAGATGAACCGATGCCGTTCATTCCGCTTTAAGATGCGTGCAAAAATCCGTGTTCTGCACGCAGTGACCTTCTTGGCTATTTTCAGGCAAGAAAAAGTCAAATCTGGGCTTTTGACTAAACACAAAAGTTATAGCCCTTGAAATTACCTTTCCAAAGATTGGTTACACGCCTTCAGGTGAAGCTTGTAGCCACATGAATGTCTGATCGAAGTAAGGGTTGTAGACTAAGCGTGCAGAAACTGTATTCTGTACGCTGCAGGCTTTGGAGCTAATTTCATGTGGGATACAGTCCGATCTGGGTTGCGGACTGAACATGAAAGTTTTATCCCATGGAAATACCTTTCCATCGAGGTGTTACACGCACTCACCGGATTCCTGTAGCCACAGGAATCTTCAGTTGAAGTTGCTGTCCAGCAGGATTCTGCACCTGAATTCTTGGGTTAGTTATATAAATGAATTGGGACTCGGAGGAGGTCTTGTAATAATCCGACATTAAGCTGTAGGCGAATCATTATATGTACATTGTGATAATTCAATGCATGATGAAATTATTGGAATAGACCCCACGTAAATAAATGGTGAAATGGTGTATGGTTGAACGAAACAACTTAGTGGGGATTAGTGAACGAATGCTATTTAATCATTAATGTCAAGGATTACTAGAGCGTAGGAAATTGCTCAGTGTTGACTGATATTAACATGTGTGTTAATAATAGGATGAGTAACTCATGAGCTCACGAGTGATTGGTTTGGTAGAATAAATGTTGATGGTGTCATGAGAAAAGTCATACATTGGACGGTTGGGCTTGGTCCTCGGTGTTCATGTCCCGAGGCTCCTTCCGTGCCAAGTGGTCGGTTGGACTTGGTCCTCGTGCTCGTTTCTGAGGCTCCTTCCGCACCACGATGTGGTTGTATTGCATACGGTGTGAGTCGACACGCAGTGTCATAATCCCGGGTTAAGGATAGTGTGACAGGTCTACGGGCTCGCCAATCGTCACACCGATGGGAGTTGATAGCTAGACCTTGGGCGGTTGGGCTTGGTCCTCGGTATTCACGTCCCGAGGCTCCTTCCGTGCCAAGTGAACGGTTGGGCTTGCTCATCGTGCTCATTTTCTAGGCTCCTTCCGTATCACACCTTAGGCCAGTTCGGGGCTAGGATCTCGATGCACATCTACCCGAGACACTCGCTAAGCCGTAGTACGCATGTGAGCTCCGCTGTTGTGTTCTTATCTTTGAGGCGAACGAAGTCCTAGGCCACGTTGTTTGGAGACCAGCCTAGTAGTGGAGATGCCCGCTCCACTATCACCGTCCGACCACGACGGTTGACGCTTGAGAGGTTAGCTACCTGCTCGAAAAGTGGGAACTACAAGTCTGTGTCGACATAGCGAGTGCATGTGCGTGATCATGAGTGAGTCATTGCATTGCATACATGTCATTACACTTCATTGCATACACAAGATCCTCATCGTATAAGTTTGTATGAGCACTCCTATACGATGAGTTACTTACTGCTGAAAGATCCTCAACTTATATGTTTGTATGGGCATTCATATAAGTTGAGTTACCTTCTATTATATCATTACTCATATGCTTTTGTAGATGGTAGAAATGCTAGAACAACATGTTACTTGTTTATACACTGCTTTACACATAGTGATACTCTACCCATACCACTTGCTTGTACTTATACATCATATATATTTTGTACCCTATTCCTTTCTCCGCCCGGTGCCGAGAAGTCATCGGGGAAGCGGATGTGAAGCCACTTAGTCTTTATGATTAATAGTTGCTACGTCTTCCTTTTTAGAAGGAAACCCCGCAGGTGGAGCAGCAGGTTACACAGCAGGACAGTCAGGCCAGGATGACAGGGCCTGAGGGGACGGTACCGTCGCTACCATCAGTTATAGATGTGAGTGTGTGAGGTTTTTGTTGCACCCTTTTTGAGATAACTGTTTTCATACTCTGATATTAGAAGCTTGTTGTTACTTCTTATTTTATGCTTTATATGGACTATATGCTTGGTGTGGATGTGACTTCATTATATTATATTCTGGTTAGGTCGGCGATGTATGATATTAATTGTGGCTGGCAGAATAGGCGTCTTATGGTACAGGCTAGCCCGAGTGTTAGTGCTATCACAATGCGAATGTTCTGGGCATAAGACCCCTCTCGTGCCGTGTTTTTTGTTCCGGGAGGGGGTCTTACAAGGGGTACCTCAAAAGACAGGCTTACTAGTGCTCTTACTCCCCCACTCTTGCTCACTAGTGCCCTGATCTTCTTGCACTTTCTGAGGTATCCTTAGCTTCAGCACTTGGCTAAAGAGGGGAAACACTCTAAGATCTTCCGGATGTATGGTGAGACCTCCATGTTGGAGCCTTGGGTCTGTTCCATATTCCACATCTCTGGTCGTTTAGCTTGTGGAGGAGAGGTAAGTGTGTGATCACACATTCCCTGAGAGTAAACTCCACAGAGACCGAGTTGTCGGTTTCAACAAATGTAATATGATCATTAATATTTAGATTAACCTCTACAACGACTTTTTATTCCCAGTTGAATAATTCTCAAATCAACTTACAATTAGAAAGATGTTAAGTCATCAAATGTGGAATGACTAGTATTCCACCATCTTGGGTTTTCATCAAGAAATTATTTGGGGTTTTCAGTCCTTTATTAGATGTTTGAATGTTGCGACTATAGGTTCTTACTATCAAAACATAAACATAGGAGAAAATTTTTATATTTCTTTGAATTTTAATCTCATCTCTCTTCGATGTTTTGATTGTGAGAGCTCTATTTAAAACTTTTATGAAAGCGTCTGCAATATTTTTCTTTGACCTCACATCAATTAGGGTCATAATCACTTGACTTATGATGGAGGTCATCCAAGTTTGTTTCATCTTTAGTTATCTTCTTTTGTCATTTAACAAAATATTTGTAGCAACCGTTTTAGTAGCTTGATTATCGCAGTAAACTGCAATAGAACTCAGTTTCAGGCTCTTTAATAGAATGTCCATCACCAAATCTCGTATCTACTCTACTTCTTCTTCTGCTTAAGCTAGAACGTAGAGTTCGGATTCCATAGATGAGAGTGTAATACATTATGTCCTCTTGGACTTCCAGGCTACAGCTGTTCCTTCTAGTATGAATATAAATCCACTGGTGGACTTGCTGTCGTTTATTTCTGAGCACCGTGATGCATCCGAATATCCTTCCAAGACCGGAGGATGACTATTGTAACATAAAGCATACTTTTGGGTGTGCTTTAAGTATCTTATTAGCTATCAAGACCATTCCAATGGTCTTGTCCAGGATTACTAGTGAATCTGCTTAACATGCCAACCATAAAAGCTATGTCATGTCTGGTATAGATCATAACATACATGCAACTATCAATCAGTTTAGAGTAATATAACTATCTAGCTGTAGCTCCTTCATTAGACTTTAAGCGGTTATTATAATCGTATGATGTATCTACTGATTTACTTTCACTATATCTCCACGTATCCAACATGGATTTTACGTCGTGACTTTGACTTAAGGAAATGTCATTTTTTCCAAAGTTCATTTGCATGTATAGTATAGTTTCAGCAATACTTAGGTCTTTAATGTTATATTCCTTTATTAGACCTTACTTTACGTCATCCACTTCGGATTGATCACATTCTTGAATTAGTATATCATCTGCATACAAGCATATTATAATAACTTTATTTGATCTATAACGTATGTAAATGAATTTATCAGAGAGACTCGATATGAATCTCACATCCTTTACACTATAGTCAAATTTCTCGTGTCATAATTTCGGTGCTTGTTTTAACTCTGTATAGTAACTTAATTAACTTACATACCTTTTGTGTGACATTCTACAATGAAGCCTTCAGGTTGGCTAATGAGTGTAGTGCTCATGCTTCAGCCAAGACGTACTGATGACACATCGGTGTGTGTATGATATGACACTAAACAACCAACACTAACATGGAAAGGTTGCCCGACCAATTGTCAAGCAACCTCCCTCTGATACCAACTGTCACGACCCGCATTTTCTCAACAATTAAATCATACCAGAGCAAGAGAAAATACGTGTCATGATGTCACGTCGTGTAGGGGATAACTGCACACACTCAGGCAAAACTCCAGACTCTACACCTTTGGAGAAAATCATATTTTAATATGAAAGAAAAACAATTAAGTTTGATGGCCGTATTCCTCGGCATAGTGAATCAGCTAGTCCACAATTAGAAATAGATGTATACGCAGAGGAAAATACTTTGGTTAGCTTGATTTAACATCCTACATGAGTATAAACATTCCCAAAGGACAACTCATGAAATGCAGGACTCTAGATTTATCATAGTATAAGAAAATAGCTTTTACGTTCTTTGGAAAGTAGTGCTTTAGTTTTATAAATATGAAATGCATGAGGTACATATAGTACTACTCTTAGGTTTTAAAATACCTAACATGCAATCTAGCATAAATCATTCCCAGAAGCAAGTAAACAACCTCATACATAGGCAAAAATAGCAGTTCTTAGTTCATATGTAGCATCAAATGTAAGTCATCAGTGGACGTCAACAACCTGACATGAACCTACTAGTGAGTATGTATGTCTATACAGAAAGAAGAAAACTACCTCACAACGTCGAGGTACAACACTCTCAGCAACCCTGGAGGCCACAAGTAAGCTCCACCAGAACACTAGCCGCTCAACCGGCTACAACCTGAACCTAAGACATTCAAAGAAAGAACGTCTCAGCAAGCAAATAATCAAAAGAAAACTGGAGCATTAGATTCATTAGTAATGAGAGAAGGACTTGCCAACCCTACAATAAGTGCTATCAGAAAGAGCAAAAGGGAACTGAATAATATAGTAAGGGAAAACACTGCTCAAGGCAACAACACAACGCACAAAGTGCGAGAAATAAACAACATGTCCTGCAAAAAACTACAGAAGCAACAAGACAAGCGTATGCCAAAATAACCACTTTAAAGAAAGGAACTAACAATGTGAATCATTAGTAGTGGTAGAGCCATGGATCTGAGTTGATGACCAAAAACAGTCCTCATCCAAAAACCCAGTCCCATAAATACTCAAGGGTACAATGGTGGCAGCCTAAAGGTCCAACACACCAACAAATCCAGCCCAAACCAGGGCCAAAATAGTGCCAATACGCCAACAAAATCAGCTCAAACCAGGGCCAAAATGGTACCAACACACCAACAAAACCAGCCCAAACCAGGGCCAAAATGGTACCAACACACCAACAAAACCAGCCCAAACCAGGCCAAAATGGTAGGACCACGACTCTACACCCAAACCACCGCTTACAGAGTTAACAAGCAAATCACTTGCTATAATTTACGGTTCGACCTCCAAAACTAGCCGAAAAATATCAACAAATCGACATAAACCTACCCTAACCACACTTGGGAGAAAATACCAGGTTAAGGAAAATGGCATCGAGTCCACTCAGCGCCAAACACTGGAAGGCGTCGAGTCCACTCAGTGCCTAGCACTCAGCAAAGAAGGCGTCGAGTCCACTCGACGCCAAACACAGAAGGCGTCGAGTCCACTCGATGCCAAAAGACTTAGCCGCAAAATACCAACTAGACGATGGCGTTGAGTGAGCTGAATGAGTTCAACTCACTCAACGCCAAAAGACTTAGAGAAAAGTCTTCTGACTAGATGACATTGAGTGAGTTCAGCTCACTTAACGCCAAAAGACTTAGAAAAAATCTTTGGCGAGATGGCGTTGAGTGAGTTCAGCTCACTCAACGACAATTGATTTGACAATGGCATTGAGTGAGTGCAGCTTATTCAATGCCAAAAGTAGACGGCGTTGAGTGAGCTCCACTCACTCAACGCCAAAAGACTTTGACAAAATATCTCTGGACAATGGCGTTGAGTGAGTGCACCTCACTCAATGCCAAAAGCAGACGACGTTGAGTGAGCTCCACTCACTCAACCCCAAAAGACTTATGAAAGAGAGGATAGATACAACTCTAGAGGGGGGTGAATAGAGTATTCAAAAATATAACAATCTACTCAACTCCCTTAGAGTTAATTTGCGGAATAAGTATATAGATATATGAAATCCTAGAGCCTAACACAAAGTGAGGTGCACAAGAGAAAGCTAACTGTAATTACAGTTTAAGCTTTAGTCCTAACACAACAACTAGCAATCCTAATTAATTCCAGTCACAGCCACAGTGCAGTAATTAAAATAAGCAATACAGACAACACAAGAAGATTTATAGTGGTTCCCTCTCAATAGGTACATCCACTCTTTTACCACCCTGGTAGGAATTCACTACAGGTTTTTGTTCAGGTGCCCTGCCACCAACTGATCTGATTCAAGTAGATCAAGTAAACCCTTTGAGCTTTTGATCAGGAGCGCAAAATCTAACACAGGTTTTTGCTAAGGTGCCCTGCCACCAAGGTTCACTTTTGAAGAGAGTAATAACCCTTTGTACAAGAGGTTGAGAGAGTTAGAATGTTTTCTCTATTGTTAAACAAAATTAGAGAAGCTAGTGGATTGCACTGAGCTATAGAAAGCTCTGAAGGAATCAAAGCTCCCCCTGACTTAGAGAATATCCAGGAAGAAGCCTTGCTTCAGGGTGCAGGTTCTCTTCAGAATTTTTGACAGAGAAGATCTATTGTCTTGAAGTTCTTGAATGAGCAGCTTGAAGAAGACTCTTGATGTGGAATGGTTGTTCTTCTTCAACAGCTTTTCTTTCTTCTTTTTCTTCTACTTGAAGCTCTGAGTATGAATGATCCTGTAAGTAGGATGGACTCAGGATTGAAGAAGAGAACTCTGAAGAGAGTTGATCTACACTTGCTCTTATTGTTGAATCTGTGTATATGAATATCTGTATATCTCTTATATTAACTTCTCTCACTAGCTCTTTATATATCGGCCTTTGTAACGGCTTCTATCTTTCTCTTGATTTGAATCTTGTCTTCTTCTGAGATCTGCAATCTGAGCTGCAAATAACACATAGTACAAATAGCCTGCAAGAAGGACATCCTATAAAGAGATAAAGCTTTCTTAGAAGCTGCTTATCCATTCTGAAAGTCCAAAAGATATTAGAGAAAGTCACATCAAAAACAAACTCTTTACGGCCAGAGAAAGACATATGTGTCTAACGGCTATAAAGGACAGCATGACAGATAAAGCACAAAGATTTTTTCAACTAATAGAACAAAAGACTTCGTCAGATAGAACTTGACTTATGTATAAAGAATGAGGCAAAGATTGCCTTGATATGTAAGCATAAAATCAATGAAATAATCTTTAATAAAATAAGCCAGATAAATAAGAAATAACTCACAGAAGAGAAAGAATACAATATCTCTAAATGTAGACAAAAAGATAGTCGAACGAATCACGACGATCGTCGAACTATCAGAGCAGATAGTCGAACTATCAGAACAGATAGTCGACCTATAAGAAATCTGTCGGGGGAGAAGAAGTCGAGCAGGACTCGACGATCGACGATACTGAGACCACAGATCGTCGAGCTAACAGAGATGAACTAACTCAGAGATAGTCGACCTGCTGTCTGACGATAGTCGATCAACTGATATACGATAGTCGAGCGGCGTTCGACCATAGTCGAACTAAAAACATTTAACCAGATTTCCAACTGGAAAAACAACAACTCTACACAACTGATGGAATCTAACCTAAATCTAACCTTTGACCATAGATAAATCTTGGGTCAAGAAACTAATTGAGAAGACTTAACTCAAATCCTAACTGGGGTACCAACAACTTAGAAAAACTTTCTGTGCAATGACGTAGAGTGAGTGCACCTCACTCAATGCCAAAGGCAGACGGTGTTGAGTGAGCTCCACTCACTCAACGCCAAATGACTTAGAAAAACTCTAGCAAGATGACGTTGAGTGAGTGCAGCTCACTCAACGATAAAGGCCGACGGCGTTGAGTGAGCTCCACTCACTCAACGCTTTTGGACTTAGCTTCCAGAGCAAACAGCCAGGCGTTGAGTGTGTCCACCACACTCAACGCTTTTATACTTAGTCTCAAAATCAAACAAGCTCGGCGTTGAGTGTGTCCACCACACTCAACGCTTTTGGACTTAACCTACAGACCACTCAACACCTGCTAACCTGAGAGCTAATATTTGGCTTAAAAAATTCTTTCTACCCCTTCTACCCGGCTACTACTATCACCCGAGCTAGACTAAACTTAGGACCTAACCTGCTACCTCGAGCCACTACCTGGACACAAAAATCAGCAACAAAGAGAGAGAAAAATTCATAAAATTGGGCAAGCATTGGCTCGGGATAAAGCTAGCAGCAGCTCTAACTTCTACAGTGGATCTATTACACAACCAGCAATAAAAATATAAATTAAAGACAAGCTTGGCAAGGGCAAAGAGCACCACTTGCCTCAATCTTCAGGACACAGCAACTGCTCTTCCAACTCCAGCACAGTTAGGCCACAAAACAGCAAAAAACCTGAAGCTAAAAGAGGAAAAACTGAGAAATCCGATAGCCTCTAGCTTCTAAAATAGCCCTAGAGTAAGGAAAATTTACCAAGTATGGAAGACCTGCGTGAGAGCAGCCCAAATCTACCCTAATTAGAGAAATCCAAGATAGAACACTCCCGAAAAAGCTGGCCAAAAGCTGCAGAATCTGCTGCCCGAAAGCTTGCTGGAAGCTCACCGCCGCTCTTCTTTTTTGGGGGAAGAAGAAAGGAAGATACAATAGAATAAGCTTTAAGCTATATTCTAATATATTTCTAACCACCAAGCAATAAAATATTGTTATACATGCAATATTTTAAGCATCAGCTGCCTAGCTCCCTATTATAATATAAGCCTTAGGTCGGCCACAGCTCAAACCGCCACTAGCTAATACCACCTCCTTAATAAATATAATATAATAAAATCTGTACATATTACGACCACTTAGCTTACTAGTCAGTCACTAGTATGATATATTATTATCATATAAAAGCTATATTACAGCCACATAGCTCCACACGGCACGTCCAAACGACTCAAAAATTCTTACTATCGTGGAATTTAATGAAATTCACACCGTAGCTAAACATCCACGCTACGAATCGAGTGGCGACGTCGAAATTATCATCTGACAAACAAAACTCGAGCTACCATTGCCCGAAGACAAAACACAAGCATTCACGAAGAGGCTCCACCGAGTCACCAAAAAAGACTCCGGCTTGCTAGAGAATCTTGCAAACAGGCTACAAAACAAGCCACTCGAAGGCCTAAAGAGCTAAGACCGCGCTCTAACAACGACAAAGGCCGGAAATGTGTCAACCTAACGCCAAACAAAGATTAAACAATCGCAAAAAAAACCGGGGGCGTTATAGTCACTCCCCCTAAAAGAAATTTTTGCCCCGAAACTTTAAGCACAACACTTCTACCAAAGAAGGAACATAACAAACTAAGAGGTAAATGGAAGAAAACATACCAGACAAACTAAAGGAAACAGATGAGGGTGAGCCTCCCTCATAGCCGACTCCAATTCCCAAGTCGCGCTTTCCACATCCTAGTTCCTCCATAAAACTTTTACCATAGGAATTCTCTTCCTCCGCAACACGCGATCTTATGAATCCAAAATGCGGACATGCATCTCTACATAGGAAAGATTTGGCTCCAACTGTGGCACAACATTCAAAACTTGTCTGTCGCTTAGCACACACTTCCGCAGTTGGCTTACATGAAAAATATCGTGAACACCAGGAAAGTTTGCGGGCAAATCCAGCTTATAAGCTGACACACCAATCCGTTCAACAATCTTGAACGGTCCCACAAACCTTGGGTCCAACTTCCGATCCTTTCCAAACCTCTTGATGCCCTCCATCAGGGAAACTTTAAGAAATACCAAGTCCCCCACAACAAACTCCAAATCCGATCTACGTCGGTTGGCATTCTTCTCATAACGTTCTCGAGTTATCCGAAGCTCCTCTCGAATAAGCTTTACAGCAACTTCCATTTCTTCAAGCGCATCCGGACCCAACAAATATTTCTAGCCAACCTCAGTCCAAAAGAGGGGAGTTCTGCAGCGTCTCCCATATAGAGCTTCAAAAGGAGCCATTTGCAGACTTTCTTGATAACTGTTATTATATGCAAACTCCATAAGCCGCAAACGATCATCCCACGCTTCTCCGTGGTCTAAAATGTAGCATCTAATTATGTCCTCAACTTCTTGATTCACTCGCTCTGTCTGACCATTGGTCTGCGGGTGGTATGTGGTAGAATATCTCAAATCCGTACCCAAACCTTCTTGCAAACTCTTCCAGAAGCGAGATGTAAACCGGGAGTCTCGATCTGAAATGATGCTGACTGGAACACCTTGCAATCAGATAACCTCATTCACATATAGCTCAGCTATCTTCTTCATCGGATAGTCGATCTTATAAGGGACGAAGTGAACACATTTCGTTAATCTATCCACAATCACCCAAACTGAATCATATCCCCTAGGAGATCGCGGTAAACCCATGATGAAATCAATCGAAATGCTCTCCCATTTCCAAGTCGGAATCTCCAACGGTGTCAACTTGCCACCAGGCCTTCCATGATCGGCCTTCATATGCTTGCAAGTATAACACTCTGAAACAAATCTAGCTATATCTCTCTTCATCCCAATCCACCAGACAATCTGCTTCAAGTCATGATACATCTTGGTAGATCCTGGATGATAGGCAACGCTTGAATCGTGAGCTTCTCTGTATAACATATCTCGGATGTCCATAATAGAGGGGATATAAAATCTTTCGCGGTACGTCAACGTACACGCATCATCAATCAAGAAATAAGGTAACTCCCCTTTCTCAGCTCTAAGATATAAATGCAGCAGATCTGGATCATCTTTCTGATGTAATATCGTAAGCGCAATCCAAGAAGGCTCAGCTGCTACCAAACTACTCTGCAAGTCGCAGCACCCCACAGAAATATCCATCAAAATAAATTCCTCCACTAATCGCTCGACGAAGAGATTAAAAATCTTCCCCGTCTTCCGACTTAGGGCATCGGCCACCATGTTAGCCTTACCCGGATGGTACTATATCTCAACATCGTAGTCAGCAACATACTCCAACTATCGCCGCTGACGCAGATTCAATTCTTTCTGGGTGAAGACATACTTTAAACTCTTATGATCAGTAAATATCTTATACTGTGTGCCATAAAGTAGATGTTTCCACAACTTCAGCGCAAAAATCACAGCTGCAAATTCCAAGTCATGCGTAAGATAGTTCTTCTCATGAGTCTTCAATTTTCTGGACCCATACGCAATCACTTTCCCGTCTTGCATCAAAACGCAACCGAGTACAACATGCGATGCATTCGCAAAAACATCATAACCCATGCCCTCCGTAGGCAGAGTCAAAATAGGAGCAGTGCACAATCTGTTCTTGAGCTCAAGAAATGCTTCCTCACATTTATCATTCATATCAAAAGCCACATTCTTCTGAGTTAATCTAGTCAAAGGTGCAGCCAAGGTAGAGAAACCTTCCACAAATCTCCTGTAATAGCTGACCAACCCTAAGAAGCTCTGAATCTCCTTGGGTGTCTTCTCTGGGTCAACTGAAATCCCATGCCTATTGATCACATGGCTCAGAAACGAAACCTGAGGCAACCAAAACTCACACTTACTCAACTTGGCGAATAACTCATGGCCCCTCAAGACAGATAAAACTAAACGCAAATGCTGGTCATGCTCCTCAACATTGCGAGAATAGATCAGAACATCTTCGATAAACACGACCACAAACTTTTCCAAGAAGTCCTTGAACACCCGATTCATCATATCCATAAAGGCTGAGGGCGCGTTGGTCAAACCAAACGACATAACCAGGAATTCAAAATGCCCATGCCTCGATCGAAAAGCAGTCCGTGGAATATCTGACTCACGGACCCTGAGCTGATGATAACCAGAACGAAGATCAATCTTTGAAAATACTGCACTACCGCGCAACTGATCGAACAAATCATTAATCCTTGGCAGGGGATACTTGTTCTTAATAGTGACTTTATTTAGCTCTTTATAATCGATGCAAAGCCGCATCGATCCATCCTTCTTTTTAACGAACAGAACAGGAACACCCCAAGACGACAAACTTGACCTGATAAACCCTTTTTCTAACAATGCATCCAGCTGGATACACAACTCTGCTAGCTCTCGCAGGGCAATCCGGTATGGCGTCTTCGCAATAGGACGCGTACCCGGCTCCAAATCGATCACAAACTCAACATCTCGATCAGGTGGAAGACCAGGAAGATCATCAATAAACACATCAGCAAACTCGCGCACAACAGGAATCTCTTCAAGACGCGGCAAACTACCAATGGTCCCCAAAAATGAGACCAAAGAAGCAAAACAACCGAAAAACTAGCAATGTCCGAGCACATACCGCAGAAATGACTGGAGAATCCTGGCGCGAATCACCATAAACACTCCCAGGCTGACCGTTGTCCTTTCTGAAGTCCAAGCACTTGCCCTTGCACTGGATCACAACATCGTACCTGGGCAACTAGTACATGCCCAAGATAACATCGAAATCTTCCAAGTCGATCACCTTCAGATCTGCCTTTGCTAGAAAATCTCCTAACACAATCGAACAATCCTGAATGCCCTGATCTGAAACCACAGAATCACTAGAAGGGAACCTGACGCAAAAGGCATCCCCAACTCGATCTAGATCCAAACGGTACCGATCCACGAAGGCTCTAGCCACAAACGAGTGGGTAGTACCAGAGTCGAAAAGAACACGCACCCAATGGTTCTTTACCTTAAAGCTTCCTATAAAGTTGCGCACACATCTAAGGAAACAATTGCTATAACGACAAACAAGAACATTTAAAACTAAAGAGAAAGTCTAACCTGAAATAGCCTGAGTCGAAGTCTGCGCTTCTTTTGAGGAAATCACATTTAGCTTTCCCTTACCTTTATCCAATTGCTGAGGCGGTGGCAATGCCTGAAATGGCAATGCCTGGAGTGGCACTGGCTACATCACAGGCTGGAGGTGTGGGCACTGAGCCTTGATGTGTCCTTCCTGACCGCAATGAAAACAGTTTACTGTCCTCTTCCTGTCCTTTCCCCAGCAATGGGCAGCATCATGCCCTGGCCGCTTACATGCCGAACAGAATAACTCTTTCCTGAGAGCACCTTGAATTGCATGCACCAGTTCCTTCTTCTGAGCTCCTAACCTTTTGAAACATCTCTCAAAGGGGTGTCCTGACCGACCACAGAAGCTACAAACCTCCTTGCTCTTCTTCTTTGAAACAGCACCAGGTACCTAAAGTCTCTTTCCTTCAACCAACTTCCTCTTATCTTTTCTCATCATCTGCCCTCTTTGCTTGGCATTCTCAATTACCTCAACTCTCAAAGCAGCTTCCACCACTCCAGCATAGCTTGCTGATCCATAAACATTTGCTAACTGCTGGACATCACTTCTTAGGCCACCAAGAAAACGCTTAACTCGATCCACCTCGAAACCTACCATGCCAGGGGAAAACCAACTCAGTTTGCTGAACTCGATCTCATACTCACTAACTGTGAGCTGTCTCTGCTTCAAATGTAAGAACTCATTCCTCAGGCTGTCCCGCTCGACCGAGGGTAGAAACTTTACCAGTAGCATTTCCTTAAAGGACTTCCAAGAACATCCTTCCTTCAAGCTCTCCTTTTCTCGCAATCACCAACTCTTTGCTAACCCCTTAAGCTGATATGCGGCGATCATCACTCTCTGATCATCCGTGACTCCAAAATAAGAAAACATCTCCTCAATTGCTATCAGCCAATCGTCCAAGACCATGAAATCTGCTTTTCCATCATAGGTAGGTGGTCCAAGTCGCTGAAACTGAGAGATAAACGTCATCTCTGGTGGAACCACTACTGGAGGCACCAGAGGAGCAGGAGGGGCAGGAACAGCTGGACCCACAATAGGGTTCTGCACTCTTGGAGCTATCCCAGACACAACTGATACCAACGTCTGAATCTGGGACTGCACATCCACCAACTTCCTTGACAAAGCCTCATTGCTCAATTGCAGACCTTCTATCATCGCATTGTTCTGAGCACCCGAAGACTCGCCCTCAGATTGGGGAGTATGCCTTATCGCAGGACGCTTTGACATCCTATAATCCAATTAGCACGAATCAAGACCTAGCCCAACAGCTAGCACAAAACTACCTGGTACAGACAAACATACTTACATATGAGCTTCAACTGCTAACTTGCTCTGGAAATTTTCTATAATGATGTTATGCCTAACCTAGGATGGGTGACCATCGTTACACGAACTCATGTGCCTAGACCATGAATGCATGGATTGATATTCCTTTTGACTCAAAACCATATGTCATCATGTAAATCTTTAGCGTGGCACGTTGTACTTATACGATATTATGCTATGCATGTTGTGCATTGCATTCTAAAAAGGCCTTAATGCATGTTATGAGTGGCGTACACATATAATGTTATGCATCCCATACTATATAACATTACATGCAACGAAAAGAGAAAACGTGCTAATGGGCATGCATGTGGTGAGGTTATGCATCACATACTACATAACTCTCACATGTTGTCACATATGGTGGATCCATATACAAATACATATTATGTATCTCATACTACATAATATATCCCGTATACTTCTTGTCATGCTAATGAGTGTAGTGCTCATGCTTCAACCAAGACGTACTAATGACACATCGGTGTGTGTATGATATGACACTAAACAACCAACACTAACAAGGAAAGGTTGCCCGACCAATTGTCATGCAACCTCCCTCTGATACCAACTGTCACGACCTGCATTTTCTCAACAATTAAATCATATCAGAGCAAGAGAAAATACGTGTCATGATGCCACGTCGTGTAGGGGATAACTGCACACGCTCAGGCAAAACTCCAGACTCTACACCTTTGGAGAAAATCATATTTTAATATGAAAGAAAACCAATTAAGTTTTATGGCCATATCCCTCGGCACAGTGGATCAGCTAGTCCACAATTAGAAATAGATGTATACGGAGAGGAAAATACTTTGGTTAGCTTGATTTAACATCCTACATGAGTATAAACGTTCTCAAAGGACAACTCATGAAATACAGGACTCTAGATTTATCATAGTATAAGAAAATAGCTTTTATATTCTTTGGAAAGTAGTGCTTTAGTTTTATAAATATGAAATGCATGAGGTACATATAGTACTACTCTTAGGTTTTAAAATACCTAACATGCAACCTAGCATAAATCATTCGTAGAAGCAAGTAAACAACCTCATACATAGACAAAAATAACAGTTCTTTGTTCATATGTAGCATCAAACGTAAGCCACCAGTGGACGTCAACAACCTGATACGAACTCACTAGTGAGTATGTATGTCTATACAGAAAGAAGAAAACTACCTCACAAGGTCGAGGTACAACACTCTCAGCAACCCCGGAGGCAACAAGTAAGCACCACCAGAATACTAGCCGCTCAACTGGCTACAACCTGAACCTAAGGCATTCAAAGAAAGAATGTCTCAGCAAGCAAATAATCAAAAGAAAACTGGAGCATTAGATTCATAAGTAATGAGAGAAGGGCTTACCAACCCTACAACAAATGCTATCAGAAAGAGCAAAAGAGAACTGAACAATACAGTAAGGGAAAACACTGCCCAAGGCAACAACACAACGTACAAAGTGCGAGAAATAAACAATATGCCTTGTCAAAAACTGCAGAAGGAACAAGACAAGCGTATGCCAAAATAACCACTTTAAAGAAAGGAACTAACAGTGTGAATCATTAACAGTAGCCATAGATCTGAGTTAGTGACCAAAAACAGTCCTTATCCAAACACCCAGACCCATAAATACTCAAGGGTACAACGGTGGCAGGCTAAAGGTCTAACACACCAACAAAACCAGCCCAAACAAGGGCCAAAATGGTGCCAACACACGAACAAAACTAGCCCAAACCAGGGTCAAAATGGTACCAACACACCAACAAAACCAGCCCAAACCAGGGCCAAAATGGTACTAACACACCAACAAAACCAGCCCAAACCGGGCCAAAATGGTAGGACAACGACTCTACACTCAAACCACCCCTTACAGAGTCAACAAGCAAACCACTTGCTATAATTTACGGTTCGGCCTCCCAAACCAGGCGAAAAATATCAACAAATCGACATAAACCCACCTTAACCACACTGGGGAGAAAACACCAGCTTAAGGCAAAAGGCGTCGAGTCCACTCGATGCCAAACACTGGAAGGCGTCGAGTCCACTCAGTGCCTAGCACTCAGCAAAGAAGGCGTCGAGTCCACTCGACGCCAAACACAGAAGGCGTCGAGTCCACTCGACGCCAAAAGACTTAGCTGCAAAATACCAATTGGACGATGGCGTTGAGTGAGTTCAGCTCACTCAATGCCAAAAGACTTAGAGAAAAGTCTTCTAGCTAGATGGCATTGAGTGAGTTCAGCTCACTTAACGCCAAAAGACTTAGAAAAAATCTTTGGCGAGATGGCATTGAGTGAGTTCAGCTCACTCAACGCCAACTGACCAGACAATAGCGTTGAGTGAGTGCAGCTCACTCAACGCCAAAAGCATATGGCATTGAGTGAGCTCCACTCACTCAATGCCAAAAGACTTTGGCAAAATATCTCTGGACAATGGCGTTGAGTGAGTGCACCTCACTCAACGCTAAAAGCAGACAGCATTAAGTGAGCTCCACTCACTCAACGCCAAAAGACTTAGAAAAACTTTCTGGGCAATGGCGTTGAGTGAGTGCACCTCACTCAACGACAAAGACAGACGGCGTTGAGTGAGCTCCACTCACTCAATGTCAAATGACTTAGAAAAACTCTGGCAAAATGGCGTTGAGTGAGTGCAACTCACTCAACGCCAAAGGCCGACAGCATTGAGTGAGCTCCACTCACTCAACGCTTTTGGACTTAGCTTCCAGAGCAAACAGCCAGGCATTGAGTGTGTCCACCACACTCAACGCTTTTATACTTAGTCTCAAAATCAAACCAGCTAGGCGTTGAGTGTGTCCACCACACTCAATGCTTTTGGACTTAGCCTATAGACCACTCAACGCCTGCTAACCCGAGAGATAATACTTGGCTAAAAAAATTTGTTCTACCCCTTCTATCTGGCTACAGCTATCACCCGAGCTAGACTAAACTTAGGACCTAACCTGCTACCTCCAGCCACTACCTGGACACAAAAATCAGCAACAAAAAGAGAGAAAAATTCATAAAATTGGGCAAGCTTTGGCTCGGGATAAAGCTAGCAGCAGCCCTAACTTCTACAGTGGATCAATTACACAACCAACAATAAAAATATAAATGAAAGACAAGCTTGGTAAGGGCAAAGAGCACCACTTGCATCAATCTTCAGAACACAACAACTGCTCTTCCAACTCCAGCACAACTAGGCCACAAAACAACAAAAAACCTGAAGCTAAAAGAGGAAAAACTGAGAAATCTGACAACCTCTAGCTTCTAAAACAGCCCTAGAGTAAGGAAAATTTACCTATGATGGAAGACCTGCGTGAGAGCAGCCCAAATCTACCCTTATCAGAGAAATCCGAGCTAGAACACTCCCGAAAAAGCCGGCCAAAAGCTGCAGAATCTGCTTCCCGAAAGCTTGCTGGAAGCTCACCGCCGCTCTTCTTTTTTTGGGGAAGAAAAAAGGAAGATACAATAGAATAAGCCTTAAGCGATATTCTAATATATCTCCAGCCACCAAGCAATAAAATATTGCTATACATGCAATATTTTAAACATCAGCCGCCTAGCTCCCTATTATAATATAAGTCTTAGGTCGGCCACAACTCAAATCACCACTAGCTAATACCGCCCTCTTAATAAATATAATATAATAAAATCTGTACATATTACGATCACTTAGCTTACTAATCAGTCACTAGTATGATATATTATTATCATATAAAAGCTATATTACAGCCACATAGCTCCATACGACACGCCCAAATGACTCGAAAATTTCAACTATCGTGGAATTTAACGAAATTCATACCGTAGCTAAACATCCACGCTACGAATCGAGTGGCGATGTCGAAATCATCATCCGACAAACAAAACTCGAGCTACCATTGCCCGAAGCCAAAACACAAGCATTTCCGAAGAGGCTCCACCGAGTCACAAAAACAGACTCCGACTTGCTAGGGAATCTTGCAAACAGGCTACAAAACAAGCCACTCGAAGGCCTAAAGAGCTAAGACCACGCTCTAACAACGACAAAGGCCGGAAATGCGTCAACGTAACGCCAAACAAAGATCAAACAATCGCAGAAAAACCGGGGGCGTTACAACTAGGACAGTTATTTCAAGATTGATAGTATTACACGAAACATCCCGAGTGTGGATCAAAGTGGAATCCACTATCCGTTGCACCCATCTAGGTTTATATAGAGAAACCTTAGGTTTAATACAGGTATCAGATATCACGGTATCTGAATCGACCCGTTAAACCTCTGTATCAGTTATATGCCTGAATATACATTAACAGTTTTCAACATAAAAGTTGATGAAGTATCTTAGGCGAGGTCCGACGTTCACGAATTGATGGTTCATAACGACAACGTTCACGACCGCCACCGCCGCGCTAAATGGAGCCTCAGTCTTCATTTGAAGCAACTTATTTGCTTTGAAGAGTTTGGTCAAATACACTATTATCATAGAATGTATGTTTTTCAAGACAAAGACGATGACCGCTACCAAAAAAATAAACTAGTTCTGAGCATAAAACACATGCATTTTTTTTAGGTGAGGACGGACATTCACGAACGACAGTTCATCACTACCGTGTTCACGACCGCCACCATTGCGCCAAATGAAGTCATAATCTCATTGTTTCTGCCGACCTTGCTCCACCCCACCCGCTCGCCACGCTAATCGGCAACATTAGACATTTGCGATCATTGGTTTCTTCAAAAATCACATGATTGATCAAAATATTGTCCGTCATATTTGACAATACTAATAATATTTTAGAATATTAAAATAGGGTCCGAGGGTGGGGGTGGGGGGTGGGTAAAGTTTGGTTTTGCACTTCACGGTACAGTGCAGGTAGGAGATGATGAAATCTGGCATTTAACAATCTCATGGTCAGAAATAAACCAAGCTTTTTCTTCTTTGATTGAAAAAAATGGCGGAAGAATTCCCGCACTGCACCAAAAAATGGCGGAATAATTCCCGCACTGCACCGCCATTTCCCGCAATTTCCCCGCCCTGCTGTTTTCCTCCGCCCCTCTCCTCCTCCATCTACCATCCAATATTTCCCGTACCTCCATTTCCCTCCAATATTTCCTGCACCCGTAGATGAGTCGAGGAAGAGAAGTGCGGTAGATGAGCCATTTCCCTCCGTTACCATCTAATATTCCCGCCATTTCCCTCCAATATTTGCTGCAGCGGTAGATGAGCCAGTGAGGTCGCCAGAAATAGTGTGTTGCTTTGCTCCGTCAAAATACTCTGCCATTTCAGTCTTGCTCCACTGTGATGGGTATTTGATTTCTTCTGCCTTTCCTTTACTTTTTCTTGATTTCTTGGACGAGCTTGTGAATGGTATTCGAAGCATAGGTTGAATAGGAAAACTGTAAAACGGTTCCTTTGCACAGAGATGGGTATTTGATTTTTAATGTCTGTCTTGTGAATCCGTATTACTGTGAGATTATGGTTGTTTGATTTGGATGATTTGATCACTTTTCACGCATGTAGTGTTGGCTGGATTGAGCATTTTTTTTGTTTTGTTTGTTTGTTTCTTCTTTAGCAGTGCATGCAAGTCATAAGTGCACGCATGTAGTGTGCGTTTTTTTCTAATGTCTGAACTATTTGATTAGGTGGAATCCAAATGCCGAGCACAGTCAATATCATCGAGGACAGATAAAGTGATGAGCTAAAGTATACTCCACATGTCGAGCAACAAATTACTCCTCTCGGAATGGAGTTTGATTCTGATGAACTCGCATATCAATTCTACAATGAGTACGAGAGACATGCTGGTTTTAGTATCAGGAAACATTATCGAAATCGGAATAGAAATGATGACATCATGAATAATCGAAGATTTGTTTGTTCAAAAGAGAGAGAAAGAACAAAGATGAGAAATGGGCAAGCACGTAATACTAGAGTAAAGTTGACAAAAACTAAATGTAGAACATGTTTTGGTGTCGGCTTGAATCGAGAAACAAATAAATGGATTGCAACCGTATTTTATGAATTCCATAATCATGAATTACGCATATCAGAAGTGACTCATATGATGTTATCGCAACGACGAATAACTTCGGTACAAAAAAACCAATGCTTCCATTGCTGCAGATTCTTGTTTATCTTTGAAGGCATCTTTGGACCTAATGAGCGCTCAAGTTGGAGGTAAAGAGAACCTAGGCTTCACAAATGAAGATTTAAAATGGTACTTGCGTACGAGAAGACAAAGAGACATGGAGTGCGGGGGTTTAGGCGGCTTGATGAAATATCTACAGGATAAGAAGGGAGAAGACCCTTCTTTTTACTATGCCGTCCAAATGGATTGTACCGAGTATATCACTAATATATTTTGGGCCGATGGTAGAATGATTAGCGACTATGCAGATTTTTGTGATGTTGTGTCTTTTGACACTACCTTTCGGACAAATAAGGAATTACGATCATTTGTTGTTTTGTGGGATTCAACCATTTCAGACAAACAGTTGTTTTTGGAGCTGCTCTTATGTACGATGAAACAATTCCTTCATTTGAGTGGGTGTTTCAGACTTTTGTACATGCAATGTTAGGGAAAAAACCTGTGACGATTTTCACAGATCAAGACCAAGCAATGACAAGCGCTCTTACAAATATCATGACAGACACATTCTATGGCCTTTGTATTTGGCACCTTTCTCAAAATGTATTAAACCATTTAGGATATCTGTGCAAGAAGGGATCACCGTTCCTTCATGATTTGGGTGCTTGCTTTTATTCATATGAGTCAGAGGATGAACTGAATGAAGCATGGTGTAAAATACTCATTCAATTCAAATTGCAAAACAATGCATGGATGCAAAAAACATGGAAATTAAGAGAAAAGTGGGCACATGTATATATGAAATGACATTTCTCGGGAGGAATGCGAAACATCCAGTTAAATGAAAGTTTTAATGCAATGATACATCGATATCTCAATAGGGATCATAACTTGTCCGAATTTTTCACTCACTTTGATCGAGTTCTGCAGGACGTAAGGTACAATGAATTGAAGTTAATTTTTATCATAAATGATAAAATCTCAGATTTAATGATTCATGGCTGTGATATGTTGTTGACGGCTTCAAGGTGTTACACTAATTTAGTATTTGAAATATTTCAAAAAGAGTTTCTAGCATCAATTGCTTGTAAAGTTAAACAGTGCGAGGAGGTTGATGTTGGAGTAAGGTTTGAGGTGACCGAGAAGCTCAAACAATACCATGTTATTGGTGATCGAGAAGCTCAAACCGTATGCTGCAATTGTAAGAAATTTGAAAGTTTTGAGATTTTATGTAGGCATGCTCTTAAGGTTCTGGATAGAATGAACATAACGGATTTATCTTCTATATATATTTTAGGACGGTGGAGAAAGGATGCAAAGACATGTTCATCATATCTACCTTCTACATATGAGGAGGATCCAAAGTTGTTGGTGATAGCTAGATATAGGACATGGTCTCATGTAGCAGTAAAAATGGTGGCAATGACAATTGAGAATGAAAATGCGTTTAAACATTTATCTCATTGTTTACCGCAATTGTGTCAAGAAATTGAAAATTTTGTATCATCAAATGGTACCGTTGAAGATGGTGTAAGAGAAAAAGTCATGGAATTTGGAGGTGGGTATGATTTGAATGATCCAAATTTTGCTCGTGTCAAAGGTTTTAAGAAAAAAGAAGTGAAAGTAAAAAATGCGAAAAGACTGAAACAATGGCAAGAGAAGTTGACACAAAAGAAACAAAAGACTGTCTTACAAGAAAGACATGATGGTGGTGTTCCATTTCATTTTTTTAATATATAGTTGTGTATTTTCTCTTGCATAATTGAAGCTTTGAATATTTTGAATATTTTGTACCTTTGTAATTATCAATTAAGCAATAATTATCCTTCATTTTTATAATTAAAAGTGGTATAATTATCTCTTTTTTTATAATTCAGCTGAGGATTTATTTGTCTAACCACCGCATTCATGACTGCTGCCGCCATGCCAAATGGCTAAGCTCCATCGTAACAGGATTAATTTGTGTAACAAGACAAATTTGATAAGGATTTATATAATAAAGCTAGCCCAACACACCTTGTGAAATTACAAAATCTAGATACCAACAATGCACATACAGTTACCAATTCATTAGATCCCTAACGTACCTCTCCCTCGTTCATCAAATCTAGATACCAACAATGCCAAATAGATCTTAATTATCCATGTTCTTGCTGGCAAATACCAATTCATTCATTGAGTTTTGAGTTTGATAAGGTTAACATTTTGATTTTTAGGTGGGAGGGACTTGGTGATATTTTTGTGTTTCCAGTTACATCTTCTAGAGATCCAAGTTGGGATTCTATTGCAGAGGATCTCTGGTCAATAGTTGCAAAATCAGCTAATGCTTTGCACACAAAAAATACGTTTCATCACAAGAATAGGGACTAATCCTAGGAGACTAATACAGATCAATTAGAGAAGATGCACAAATCCTCAGCATAGATTGCCTCAAAGAACACCGGGAAGAATAAAAACAGCGACAAGAAAGATGAGAGCACTGATCATCTTGTCTGCGATGGCTGGAACAGTCACGCCATGGAGGAGAGGGTGGAGCAAGACTGAAATGGCAGAGTATTTCGACGGAGCAAAGCAACGCACTATTTCCGGACGACCTCACTGGCTCATCTACCGCTGCAGGAAATATTGGAGGGAATGGAGGGAAATGGCGGGAAATATTGGATGGTAATTGAGGGAAATGACTCATCTACCGCACTTCTCTTCCTTGACTCATCTGCCGGTGCAGGAAATATTGGAGGGAAATGGCGGTACATGAAATATTGGATGGTAGATGGAGGAGGAGAGGGGCGGAGGAAAACAACAGGGCGGGGAAAATGCGGGAAATGGCGGTGCAGTGCTGGAATTCTTCCGCCATTTTTTGGTGCAGTACCGGAATTCTTCCATCATTTTTTTTCAATCAAAGAAGAAGAAGCTTTGTTTATTTCTGATCATGAGGTTGTTAAATTTCAGACGTCATCATCTCCTACCTGCACTGTGCAAAACCGAACCGACCCATTAAATATGAAGTGTCCAAAACGACCTTTTTACACACCTAAAACACAGCAAAAAAGTCCCCCCCGGATCCATTAAAATATTCCATAAAAACAACACCACCATAAAACATCAAATCTTACCACTATATTTAATTCTGCGCCTAAAAAAAATTAGTGGAGAATAACCAACCTAAACATTTCTGTATACCATAGGAATTACAGTTTCCTGTTGTAATTTGTAACAAAAAAAAAAAAATTTCTGGAATTAAGAAGATCTGCAAAAACAGCCAAAAGTAAAATCCAGCCAGCTAGCTACCTACCGGCCATTTTCTATGTTTAGCCCTAGGCCAACCGAGCTTATATTTCAGTGGCGAAGAAGCCACCGCTGTCGCTGGCCTCCATTCCAATCCCTACGACCACCGCCTCTTCTCTCCCGCCCTTCCTCACCGCCATGACCTGAACCCGCCGTTAAACAAACATACCCCTGCTTCAACCCACTGAGAATTAACTATGTTGAGTTGATTCGCTGCACCATCGGCAGCTCCCTCCCATGGCGGCGGCGGCGGCAGCCTCGAGCGCGATGGAGAAGAAGGCGGGGGGCGGCGGGGTCCTGATGCGGCGATACGAGATGGGGAGGCTGCTGGGGCAGGGCACCTTCGCCAAGGTGTTCTACGCGCGGAATTTGGGGACGGGGCAGAGCGTCGCCATTAAGGTGATCGACAAGGAGAAGGTGCTCAGGGTGGGGATGATTGAGCAGATCAAGAGGGAGATTTCTGTGATGCGATTGGTCCGCCACCCTAACGTCGTCCAGCTCTACGAGGTCATGGCCAGCAAGACCAAGATCTACTTCGCCATGGAGTATGTCCGCGGCGGCGAGCTCTTCAGCAAGGTTTATTTGGGGCTAAATTTTAGCTTACGTTAGGCTATATTTTCCCTGTTTTGATTTTGGGTTGAAAACGGTGTGGTTTCATTTTCCTTCTAAATCTGCACTGCCTCAAAACAGACCTAATCAGGCATGTTTTGCGAGGTTTTGAGAATGGAGGAGGCTTGCGCGCTTCTGTCATTACGCGGTGGAGAGCCATGCCTCCGCCGGAGCTATCCCCGGTGAGAAAGACACAAAGCTGTTCGAGGAGGAGTGGTTGAAAAGACGATCGCCGGAAAAAAAGATGATCACCGGAAAGGGGCTCGGATTTGCGGGTGGATCAGCCTTCTTGCGGTGGTAGACTAAGGTTCCGTTTGGGGGGATTTATTTTCACCGGTCAAGCGGTCACGACCGCATGAACCGGACCTTAATTAAGGCCTGGTTCATGCGGTCGTGACCGCTTGACCGGTGAAAATAAGTCCTCCCAAACGGAGCCTAAGACTCCGTTTGGGGAGACTTATTCTCACAGGTCAAGTGGGGCCCGGCATTTACGGCTTGTGCGCATAACTTTTGCGCGGGCCCCGCACATTTTGGGGCTTTTCATGCGGTCGTTGCCGCTTGTCCGGTGAAAATAAGCCCCCCAAAAGGGAGCCTAATTTTTATGCCAATTTGCAACAATGAAAATCTTGAGATAACACAATGAGCTAGAAACTCTCAAGGATCTACATCACTTTCTATCAAAATCAACATTCTTTGCAAAATAAAAGATTGCATTATTAGGCCGATCCACCTGTAAACCAGAAGACGCCGTCGCCGAACCCCTTTCCGGTGATCATCTTCTTCCACAGAGGCAGCTTCGCTCACTCCTTGAACAACTCAAACGAGCGCAAAACCTAAGATCGACGGAGTTCCGTTACCCCTTCCCATACAACAATGGCCCTCGGAGCCCTGGCTCCGGGTCTTCCTCGCTGAGGATAGCTCTGGCGGAAGCATAGCTCCCCCACCGCATAAAGACAGAAGAGTGGGAGCTCCTCTATTCTCAAAACCGCTCAAAACAGGTCTGTTTTAAGGCGGGACAATTTTAAAAGAAAATGAAAACATACCCTTAGTGGCCTTTTCAGCCTAAAATCAAATCAGCAGAAAATGTAGCACAACTAACGCAAAAATTTGATTTTCAAAATCTGAAATCGAAAAACATGACCATCAAAACAGCAGAAACAAACACAGCCTTAGCATTTATTCAAAATAGAGAATCTTTCTATGTTTCGATCAGATTGCCCGTGGGCGGCTGAAGGAGGACGTTGCCCGGCGCTACTTCCAGCAGCTGATAAGCGCCGTGGACTTCTGCCACAGCCGCGGCGTCTACCACCGCGATTTGAAGCCAGAGAACCTCCTCCTGGACGAGAACGGCGATCTCAAGGTCACCGACTTCGGCCTCAGCGCCCTCGCCGACACCCGCCGCCGCGACGGCCTCCTCCACACCACCTGCGGCACCCCGGCCTACGTCGCCCCAGAAGTCATCACCAAGCACGGCTACGACGGTTCCAAGGCCGACATCTGGTCCTGTGGCGTCATCCTCTTCGTCCTCCTCGCCGGATTCCTCCCCTTTCGCGACTCCAACCTAATCGAAATGTATCGCCGAATCGCCAAGGCCGATTTCCGATGCCCTAATTGGTTTCCCTCCGAAGTCCGCAAGCTCATCTCCCGCCTCCTCGATCCCAACCCTTCCTCCCGAATCACCATTCCCAAGCTCCTCGAATCCCCCTGGTTCAAAAAGGGGTTCAAGCCCGTCGTCGCCGATCAAGACTCCTACCGCGTCCCCGCCGACGTCGACGCCGCATTCGCCGGCGCCACAACCCCCGGGAAGCCAACCAGCCTCAACGCCTTCGACATCATCTCGCTATCGAGGGGTTTCAATCTGTCGGGTCTGTTTGAAGGCTGCGGGCAGACGGCGGCGCCGGAGGCGAGGTTCACGACGCAGAAACCGGCGGCGGCGATCGTGTCGAGGCTGGAGGAGATCGCGGAGACGGGGAGCTTCAGCGTGAGGAAGAAGGACGGGAAGGTGAACCTGCAGGGGAAGAAGGAAGGGAGGAAGGGGCAGCTGGGGATCGGCGCAGAGATCTTCGAGGTGACGCCGTCGTTTCACGTGGTGGAGGTGAAGAAGACGGCCGGGGACACGCTCGAGTACCAGCAATTTTGCAACCAGGGGCTAAAACCGTCGCTGCAGGATATTATTTGGACGTGGCAGCAGGGCGAGGAGCAGCAGAATTTCTCCGGTAAGTTTTCCGGCGAGTTTTCCGTCTCCAGCACAACCGCCGGAACAAGCCCGCCTATCGCTGCTCCCTCTGGCTGAGATTGGCAACTACTAGAAGTGGGAGAATCTGGTGTCAGCCTCTGTTTCTCTCGGCCTAAATCAATGAGGTTGTTTTATTTTTCAATTATAATGTTTGTATTAAATCATTATAACCAGCAGTTGCCGGGTAAATCGTGGAAAAGATGGAGTAGAGTGCACCTGCTGCACTTTACGGTACGCTGCGATATTCAACTGATACAAGCGCATCTCAGCTCGCATGCACACATCTTAAAGCGAGATGTGATGTGCACACATCTTCACGTGAGCTGAGACGTGCTCGTATCCGTTGGATGTCACACTGCACCGTAAATCACGGCACTGCAAGTATACCAAGGTGTTTTATTTTGGTTGTGATTATTATTACCATAGTTTGTACTATTCACAATTAATTGATAATTGTAAACCATTAATTTATATCAACCTAATAATTGTGGTGTTTTTATTTACTAAAACAATTGGATGCAAACACATCTCAGCTCGTGCGCACACATCTCAAAGTCAGATGTGATGTGCACACATCTCCGCGCGAGGTAGCTATCACTTAATCTATAATTGCGCTCGGGGTGCGGGTGGTGAGAGAAGGCGCAACCAATGACTCGCATTCTTCTTACTCTAAGCATATCTGTTAGGGTCACGATCACTGCCTCTTCGACCAATCCTTTGCATATTGCATCATTTGATAGTAAAGAATATGATGGGCCCATAACATTCATATTTTTGTATGCTATCTTATGTTTATTTTGTAGCCTACACTTAAAATTGCTAAGAGGAGAACTAAAAAAAACTGGGAAGAAAAATGTTCTAAAATACACATGACCTGTTTTAAGCTTCGTTTTGTTTGGTGTTTCGCCGCTTCCGTTTGGAGCAAACGTTGTCGGACTGCGGGTAAACAAACAAGCGCCGACGGCGTTTGCTCCGTTTGCACCCGTCGGACAGAGAAAATGTCGCGAAATCGGAGTTTTTCCGAACCCCGCCTCCTCTCCACCGGTTTGACCCCTCCGTTTGGACCCGCCGACTCCTCCCGCCATCGCTCAATCAAACGAAGCCTTAGGCAGAGACAGCCGGATCAGAGGTGAGATTGCTGTAGGAATGGCGCAGAAAGGCAGAAAGGAGATGAACGCAGAAATGGAGGCCAAAAGAGGGATCTTTGCTTCGGATGTGAGTGAGCTGTTCTGCTATAGATGATGTCCATCGATTAGGGATAAGGCGAGGAGAAAGAGATTATAATATTTATTTTGAGATCTACCGATCAAATAGATGACAGAGGGTTGGAATTGAGACCAGCGATTACGTCTTCGTGAGGGAGGGGAGACCAACGGACAGTGGAGAAGTGCGTGAAGAACCACGTGAAGGAACGCTAGAGCCCTAGTTGGCGGGCGGCGTGATGTCGATTGCCTGAGACCTGCAGCCTGCTCGTCGAAGCAAAAACAGAAGGAATCCGGGCAGGGCAGTGAGCAGATACACAGTAATGACCCCTGAGACCTGCAGCCTGCTCGAGGAGTCATCATCCTCGATGCCTCGTCTCCTCGAAGCGGAAGGAATCGGGGCATGGCAGCGAGCAAAATCATAGAATATTAGGGCATGGTTGCGCTACCGTCACGAATCTCATAGAAAGTCATTTGAGCATGCCCGATCAGATGGTCCAAATTTTTTTGACCAACGGGTTGTACCAGGATTGTATATTGCATGCTTTCTCGTGACACGTACTTGCATGTGTGTGATGACTCATCCCAAAGTTCGCTAGGATGGTTGGAGAGAGAGATTATTGTGCGGTTTGTGGTCAGCCCATAGTTGACATTCATTTTTTCTGATTCTTATTTGATCGTAATCAACATTGTTTACGGTGGAGATTAGGGGGCTAAAGCCCAAATTGCATAAAAAGAAAAAAAAGAATTGTTGCTTAGCATATTTCCCTTTATTTATTACTTCCTGCTATTCTAATCTCCATGCATATGAAGCTGGTTGTATTGTTTTTTTTTTTTGATGTAAGGTCATAATGCCAAATGTTAGTATTTCCTTAGCTGCGGACAATCATACTTTTATGGTAAACTTACATGCTTTCGATAGACATTTTATACTTTGAAATGTGGTTTTATTTTTGTGCTGTTAAATTGTGAAGATTGCATATTGTGTTTATTTTATACTTATAGGCAGAATGTTACAAGTTGCCTAAGATAGTCAAGCAAAATACTACAATGATGAGCACATGAATGTGAAGTTCATCGTGGATGGACCTAAAGATTAAGGCTCCGTTTGGGGGGACTTATTTTCACCGGTCAAGCGGTTACGACCGCATGTACCGGGCCTTAAGTCGTTCAAGAAGGTGTTGAAGATTCAATGCTTGAAAAAGTTAAGTCCGAGGTCTTTGGGACCGTTTGAGATAAAGAAGCGCATTGATGACACGGTGTATCGGCTTGCAATATCGTTAGAGCTTAATGAATTGCACAATGTCTTCAACATTTCAGTGTTGAGAAAAATCATACATAAGCTCGCTCATCATTGAGGTCAAAGATTTGATAATTACAGAACAAGACGATAAAAATTGTGAAAGTTTGTTGGGATAATTGTAATCACAAGAAGCTCTCTTGGGAAAGGGAGCAAACCATACACGAGATGCGTTCAAAGTTATTTCTCAGGCATGATGGGTTTTGTGTTTCCTAGTTTTAAATCCCAGAATCGAAATTTCATTAAGAAAGAGTGAGTTGTAATGCCACAAATCCACCCCTAAATAATCAAGGTATTCTTTATGCCTTAGGTATGTGTAAAATACTATCTATACACATAATATAACATTGGTTGGACTGAGAGATAAAGAATGAAACCACATCTATAAAGATTAAACGCTAGCGGAAGCACAATTTAATATTGTCAATATCTACACTATCCTTGGAATGAAAGTGTGAATCAACGTTATGATCGAACTACATCACATCATATCAAAATAGAATATCGGTACGACAAACATGCAAGAATATAAAATATATTCATTGGCTCACAAGCCGGAAAGCAAAAGTAGAAAATGGTATTTATTTTTTGTAGGCGACTTCGAACTTTTAGCCCGCCCACTGCGCCCCACCTACAACAAACACAGGGAGAAATGAGGGTCAACTATGAGTTGACCACAAACTGCATAACGATCTCTCCCACTGGCTGTCCTAACAGAATCTAGGGTAAGTCACTGCACACTAGCAAGTACTCAATTAGCATGCAATATGCACCAAAATTGAAAGTAAAGTTATAAACAGTGACGGCTCATACACAATCATTCTTCTAGGTTTAGTGATATATAATAGTGAACCTAGGTATGCAATTTCATGATAATTGGGTTCAACCGAAGGTTTTCCATAACCGCCTATCACATCGTAGGAAGTTAGCAAAGTAATTGCATAATCATCATAGAGGTCATGGGTACTCATGATCACACAATTTCATGCTCACATGACATGCACAAAAATCATTTGATAAGGAGGTATACGTTCATCTTACTCAATGAGTATCTAGACAGGAGGTGTAGGTTCACCTTTTGTTTATTCATTGTTAAGAGGTTTGGATTCATCTCCACTTGGATCTATTGTAAGAGGTGTTTAGGTTCATCTTCATGACTTGATCCATAGTAGAGGTTTAGGTGCATCTCCCATGCTCAAGCACAACACAAATAAGAAGTCATATGTGACATAAACCTCAATAAATCAATGCGAACATAGGTACGCTCACCCACATTCCTACGCTCACGGTCGGCAAATAGATACTACTCTAGCCCACTCCACATTGTGGAATCCACAAATTACCATTCTACCTATCTCCATATTATTTTATCATAAATCAATCACCATAACAACGTTACCTCCATGGCCATTGAACAACAATTTTTTCTAAATCACTTTCTCATCGTGGAATCTACTATGGGTCAAATAATCGGCCACCAATATAATGACGCTACTCTCATGGTCACCGACAACAATTATTTCTATAATTGCTTCTGTGCCATGGAGTCCACTAAAGGCCAAATTGACGATCACAAACATATGATTTTCACTGGGAATGGCTAAGAATCCCTAAATACCTCAACCCCGCATACACTATGACATCCCTCGGGGTATTTCTTCAGCACACATACTAGGTTAATGCTAAATGCAAACACATATCAACATCACCGATCCGAGCCTACGAACACAAGTAAGTTTCATGCAACATGTCTAAATCCACAATGTTCTAATGCAATCTCATGCAAAGGACGCAATACCATGCCTCAGGGACCTAGCAAATCAAAGGGCATACTCTTTACTAAGAGGAGACTCTCCTGTGCAAAGAAAACACAAAATAATGAAATACAACGGTCCTAAGATCCGGGAGAGGCATTATTACCCTTAGAGCTCCTTTAGACGCCATGACAATGGTGCAAGAATGAGAGAAAGGAGGACGAAATGGAATGCTCCCTATGAATCCAACTTCGGCTAGTCATTTGGAGCTTCAGAGCCTCCTTTAATGGCAAAAATTCTAAAACCTAGCCCCCTTCCTCTCGCTCTCTCAACTCCAACAAAATGAATCAAATGAGCCCTAAGTGGCTCAATCGCGGCCTAAGAGACCCAAGGAAGTGATCCTATCAATTGGATACAAGACTCCCGGATCCAATGGCTCAAATTAAATCAATTTTTACAATTTAGGACCTAGACATGACTTGGCACATGGCCTGGTTGTGTCCTTGGTCGAGTGCCTGGGCATATACCGTTGCACAAGACTTTGAAAACACGACTATTTCCCTGGGCTTGGAAGCACCGCGTGCACGGCTTGTTCAAATTGTGTACACCATCATGTTCACAAACGCGACCACAAACATGGTTGTGAAAATGGCAGAAAAAGGTCGTGTATGGCTTGGGAAGTTGGAATTCAGTACACGATCATTCACATGGTTGTGTCATTGGTCTTTTAGAGCCAACATGGCCTCTAAATGGCCCTCCCAAACCTTCTAACACCCTTAGGGACTCACACAAGGTAGAAACCATCATTTTATGGCACAAAATTCATAATATTTTTAAATAGGAAATGCAATAAAGCTCTTCATAATTCAGGGGAAAATCTGGGCTCTCACTCCCAAGAGAGTTCCTCATGACCACATGTGAGGCTCCTATTTTAGACCCCGCATAATTCAGTATCTAAGATATATTCATAACATTCGTCTCAGGCTGAAGTAAAGCTAGTGAGCACAAAATAAAACACATAATAAAAATGTATCTCATAGCTTGAATCATTTAGCGAGTCTTTTCTGTTTTTCCACGATCCACTTCATTGCGTACCCAAAGTTATGTTAGGTACCTAAACAAAATTGGTTATGAGCTTAGTCATAAAAATATGACTAAGTGAGGTGAATACCTCTTTCATTGTTGTACATACATAAGAAGAATTAAGCATATCAGTAAACATATTTCTATACTAACTCATTTTTGTAGTAGTAACGAAACTGTGAAGCAACATAACTGTATGAACATGTTAGTAGCCATAAAACAGTATAAACAGTTATTGAACAATAACACTCAGTAGTTATATATCAGTATCAGAGCAAGAAAGGAAGCCATGTAACAGTGTAATCATATAAGCAGTGCAAGTATGTAAAGTATATCAGTATCAGTGCAAGACTGTAAGTTATGTGACAATGCAATCATAAAAGCAGTGTAACTGTAAAACCATATCAGTTCTCATGTTTATTAGCAATGTATCGGTGTAACTGTATAACCGTACGTTCTTATGTTATCTTTATATCTTTTACGTTAGATAATATTAAGGATAACTGTAACAATATCAGTATCAGTATATCAGTATTTCAGTTTGACCTATCAGGGTCTATAGAGTCCAAATCAGTACGTTCAACATGTTTCTATGCCTTTCGGTCAACTGATTTGTCAAACCATCAGTATTCTTTATGTGCATTTACATTCAGTTAGACCCTTAACATTCGCATACATCAATGCATTTTCATTCATATTAGCTGTATTCAATTCTTTAATATGCTTAGGGGTTGTTTATTTATTAATCCCCTCAGAACAGTAATTATCTGTTTGCCTTCGTACAAGGTCATACATCATAGCGACAATAAGTATCAGTGACATGTAATGTATCCATGCTAGCATATGCAACTAAATATGTATTTGACAAGTGCACATAAAGAAAAATAGAGCATTAAAACATAAATTAAACAGGTAGATCTCACCATCAGTTGTTCTTTTCTTTTATCACAACTCATGTCATTGTCACGTATATTAGTAGATGACATCCTTCACGATATCTGTGGTTAGCAATAGTTTCATTAGGCACTTTTCTATCGGGGTTGCACCTCTTTATGGTTACACCGCAGACTATTTTGATAATATCATTTGGAAGCTACACAATTAGCCCTCTAGTTTTCATAGTCATAGAAGAGACACAAATGTAAATCAATGACACAACTCAATTCCAACCCACCATGCTTAGCAGCCAACCAAGTAAAATAATAACGTAATGAATACTTGACTGACCATAACAAGTAAAACCCTATAACTTCTAAATCCATATCATCCAGCCAATCTAGGTACAAAAATATCAGCTCTTAATTAACAAGATGACCACCATAAGCAAAGCATAACGCAAAACAAAATACATAACTACCCAGCTCTGAGTAAAACCCCAATTTCTTAACATTCACCATTAACTAAACAAAATAACATAACTGAAAAGAGAAACAGTAATAGTCAGCCCAACAAAACTACCCACCGGCGGCCGGCCAACTAAATTTACGCATATGAACTAAAGCTGGAAGGGTGAGCTACGTACTTCTATGCAAGTAAAATCTAACATACAGCCAACCAACATCAATGACCAAGCAGCAATTATTACAACCACTGGCCAAATAACATCAGGTAATAGAAAACAACCGGACAAACTCCCAAGTCACTCTACCATATCCATGCAAGGAAGGGCCAACAACCAGCCAAACCAGACCTCAAATATAAGACGATCCAAGATAGCCTTACAGTGAAATACACCCAAAAAACCAGATGAGCAACTCCCCTAATCAGCAGGAAAGCAACTTCTACTCCATATATGTTAAATTCTAGTAATAGTAAAAGAGTAAATTAGGGGAAGGAAGGAGGAGGCTGACAATGAAACATTTTCAGCCCAAAATTGCCAGTCAAGATTCAATTTCTCGTTACAAACAACAACAGTTGATCAAGAAATCTCAGCAACAGTACCAACAAACCGCAGTAGCGGCACCAATACAATGCAGAAATCGAAAACCCAAGCATGCGCCACACAAATGAAGCCTTGCCAAGCCCTGATCCCAACAACAATTACAGGATCCCGTGATTTCGTGCTTTTTAGAGAGGGAGATGAGAAGAAGAGAGGAGGAAGAATGGCTCCATTTCTGGAAGCCCTAGCCGCGATAAGAACGAGGGAGGGAGGAAGTAAGTCAGCATCAATAATGAATAAAAGAAACATTTTCTCCCTTATAATTTTTCCACACCACCTCTTTCGATAATTGACCACTAAACATAATTAATCAAGGCCTTCTTAAGCTCAAGCCAACCCATTCACCAATTCAAATATTCTTAAACATATATGTATATACATATAGTTGAATATCAGACAACTTACACCAATATAACAATAGAAAAATGAGCATTCCACCGAGACGAATCGAGCGCCACTAAATGTTAAGTAAAAAAATGTGAACTTAAACATTCAAAACGACGCCGAATCGACACTGATTATTTAGCTTCATCATAGGGGATATATATAACATTTTAAATTGAATTTTATTATCTGTTTGAGTTATTTTACGTTTTGGGCCGTTACAAATTCTTCCCCTCTTATAAAGATTTTCATCCTCGAAAATATGATACGATATCACTTTTACGGTGGGTCAATTCGATTTGATTATTAATTGAGTGAATATTCATCTTTTGCATTCATATATGTGATCGAGTCGGTGAATCAATTTTCTATGCATCACTTCATGCATCATTTTCGAGGTTACCTTCAGGGCACATTCATCAACGTTGTGTTTAACCTAAAACTTTTATAACATTGTTTTATATGTAATATTGTCATTAACACCACATATTGTATATGCGTGTATTTAAATTCATTTGTTATCGTCATTCATGCAAATAACTTGACACATACAATTTCATTTTATTTAACCGTGTTGTCAATGCCATCGTCGTATCACGTTCAATCTTTGAAACTCGTTACGCAAAACAATATTCTATATTATGCATAGAGTGTTGAGTCAGATTATCGTCATATGACAATGCCTTACATATGCTTACATTTACAATATATCGAGTGCAAGTGAAGAATTTATGTATCCTTGACATAAAATTTTATTATGCCCATGTTATGCTATCACATTTTATTGCCCAGTTCAAATTTATAGGTCCTCCTTTCATCATTTTGAATTTCATTTTTCATGTACAGGAACCAATGTATACCACATTTTTCAACATTCCCTTAACACTGTAGTTTGTATATTCATGTATTGAAATTCATCCTTTATCTTCCCTTATTCACATAGGTTGACTATCATACTTCATTTTCTTTTAACTGTTTCACGAACTACTTTTTTGAATATATATAACCTTTATACGGTTGTATGCAAATTCATCCCACTAACGTACTTTCTTTTCATGTAACTGTTTCTTTTACTTGTTTTTCCTTTTTCAGTAGTTCTGCTCAACCCAATTGAATTCAATTTCTATTATTTACTGTTCATTACATCTCTCCTTCACTTGTTTTTCTTCATTTTGAATCACTAAATTGTAACGGTTGGCAAACCACCACAAACAACAGTAATACTATAGATGTGTTTCATGAAACATTTAGCACATGTCAGTACATCATTCACTAAATACTTTCATAAAGTAATTTTATATTTCTTTCTTAATTCACTATTTGACATTTTCTCTTTATGCGTGTATCACATATATCTTCGAAAGTGTTCTGTTACTTTGTTTTCTGAATCACTATATTGTTATTCTTTGATTAAACTCACTTTTCACATTTAAGGGACATATTTAGCTTACCTTACCATAATATTGGCACTCGCTAGTAGACTATATTGTACAATTAAAGTAATACTTTAGTTAAGCAGTATCAATTTCAATACATCAAAATTTCATCATCAACATTATATTAACGAATGGACAATATCAGCCCTCACATTTTTATCTTGCCAACCCAGATGCCATCCTACATCATACTATCGTTCTTTGCATCAATTTGGGTTTTAACACCCAATATTGTATAATTGTGTAATCTTTTTTTTAACCTTTTCATTTCAACTCATAATGTTCACATTTTTAATTTTTGTTATAAAAAGCAATATCTTGCATTTGATGCTGAAGTCGTATTTCATTACAATTCTTTGCATCATTTGCAAATATCCGATATTTATCATGGCAATGTATTCCTTTTGTTATCACATACAAATTTCACTGTCTATCTTATTTATCTTTGTCTTACCACACACTAATACATGATTATCACAGTTCTCTATCCATCATTTCTATTTGTAAGCATGTAATTTCATTAGCATGCCTCGTGTAGGAAAAACAATATCAATTTCTACATAGATTCCCTTACATATAACTCTCTTTATGTTCGTGTAAACTTCAGTTACTTATTATCGTACTCTGTAGACATATAACATTTAATCTTTCGTGAATTCCTTTTCACACTCTTCACCTTAATTCGAAAATGTGCATTTCACCGAGACGAATCGAGCGCCACTAAACGTTAAGTAAAAAAAGTGAGCTCAAACGTTCAAAGTGATGCCGAATCGACACTGATTATTTAGCATCATCGTAGGGGCTATATATAACAATTTTAAATCGAATTTTATTATCCGTTTGAATCATTTTACGTTTTGGGCCGTTACAAATTTTTCCCCTCTTATAAAGATTTTTGTCCTCAAAAATATGATACGATATCGATTTTACGGTGGGTCAATTCGATTTGATCATTAATTGAGCGAATATCATATTTTGCATTCATATATGTCAATCAGAGTCATTGAATCAATTTTCTATGCATCACTTCATGCATCATTTTTGAGGTTACCTTCAGTACATATTTATCAACGTTGTGTTTAACCTAAAACTTTTATAACACTATTTTATTCATAATATTGTTGTTAACACCACATGTTGTATATGCGTGTATTTAAATTCATTTGTTATCGTCATTCATGCAAATAACTTGACCCATACAATTTCATTTTATTTAATTATGTGTTGTCAATGTCATCGTCGTATCACATTCAATCTTTGAAACTCGTTACGCAACACAATATCCTATGTAATGTATAGTGTTGAGTCAAATTATCATCATATGACAATGCCTTGCAAATGCTTACATAAACAATATATCGAGTGCAAGTGAAGAATTTCTGTATCGCTAACATTATATTTCATTATGCACATGCTATGCTATCACATTTTATTGCCCAGTTCAAATTTATAGGTTCTCCTTTCATCATTTTGAATTTCATTTTTTATATACAGGAACCAATGTATACCCTAACATTTTTCAACATTTCCTTAACACTACAGTTTGTATATTCACGTATTGAAATTCATCCTTTATCTTTCCTTATTCGCATAGATTGAGTATCATACTTCATTTTCTTTTAACCGTATCACAAACTACTTTTCTGAATATATATAACCTTTGTACAATTGTATGCAAATTCATTACACTAACGTACTTTATTTTCGTGTAACTGTTTCTTTTACTTGTGCTTTCTTTTTGAGTAGTTCTGCTCATCCCAATTGAATTCAATTTCTATTATTTACTGTTCATTACAATCGGCAAACCACCACAAACAACAGTAACACTATAGCTGTATTTCCCGAAACATTTAGCACATGTCGGTACATCATTCACTAAACACTTTCATAAACAGTTTTTTTTTTTCTTAATTCACTATTTGGCATTTTCTCCTTATGCGTGTATCACATATATCTTCGAATGTACTCCGTTACTTTGTTTTTTGAATCACTATATTGCTATTCTTCGATCAACCTCACTTTTCACATTGAATGAACATATTTAGCTTACCTTACCATAATATTGGCGCTCGCTAGTAGACTATATTGTACAATTAAAGTAATACTTTAGTTAAGCGGTATCAATTTCAATACATCAAAATTTCATCATCAACATTATATTAACGAATGGATAATATGAGCCCCGACCGGTTCCCACTAAACTGAATTAGCAATATATCCAGTTTTCACAACATTGCCAAACCTCTAATTTTACATAACTAAACTAGTCCATCAACAACAAAAGTATTTTATTTATAATGTTATAACTTCATTTATCTAAATTATCTTACAAGTTAATGAAAACAACTATATCCTACCCCAAGCATTTCATAGTACAATCATCATCCATTTAAAAAAAAGTATAAAAAGTAACATAATCTAAACATATTTTACATACACAATTCATATATTCCTCCTCTTTATGTTTCCTTTGACAATCAATCAGTGGGAAGGAAACAACAACAACAGAGTAGAAACCCTCCCTCAGTCTTGGCTATGAATCAGGGAGGTTGCTCAGGTGTTTTTCCCTGTAAGGGATCATATCCGGGCAGTATCGCTGTGAAAGCAAATCAATTTGGTCAACAAAGGACATAGCCCAAAATCTATCGAGATGCTTGATCATTTCGTGCCACCTCCTGCGACAAATTTCCCCCAGCCTGTGATTTCACATTAAGCATTCAGATATCATATAAATAGAAGCGGATCAATATACAACAACAACAACACTGAAGCCTTTATCCCACTGTGGGGTCGGCTATATGGATCCTTTGTCGCCATTGTGCCCTATCTTTTGTCATAATCTCACTAAGGCCTAAGTACATCATGTTTTTCCTTATAGTTTCATTCCAAGTCTTTATTGGTCTACCCCTCCCTCGTTTAACACGCCTAGTGACTAGACTCTCACAACGCCTAACATGAGCCTCTAATGGTCTCCTTTGTACGTGTCCAAACCATCTTAGAAGCGGATAAATATAAGAAGATAAATATAAAATCAAGTTACCGATGCTCAAGTAGATTGTCCCAGTCAACCTCCTCAAAGCAGGAAGGATCTGCTTTCTGAATCCTACAATTCGCCGGTGAAAATGTATAAGAAAAACAATACAGTAAGTCATTGAGCTTCTACGGAATAAAATACTAAAAATTGAAGATGATGCAGGGCGGATGATGCGAGTATATATACATATATGCACTAACAAAATTTTAATGGCTGAATAAAGAGTAGCGATGTGAGGAAACCTAGAAGATGCGCGTTGCACATGCAATTGTCCATTAATTAAATTACAACAAATTCTGAAATTAATAAAGAAATCCGCAAAACAAACAAAATTAACAAATTAATAAGACTATTAGATAAACAAATAATTGCTAGTCAAATTAAACTTAATATTGCTTTAATTAAATAATAGAAAAATACGATGTGCAGTCAGTTGATAAGATGTGCAATAGTAAGCACTGCATCACCTCAATAGGACTTAGGAAGGTGCATAGTGGCTAGGAGACAATGAGCAACGTCAAGGAGGTGCTGTTTTTTTTTGTTCGGCAACTCCGTTTTGGGTAGATGTGTGATAAAACGGAGGAAGACCCCCAAACATCTGAATGAATAACATCAAATAGAATGCTACTCAGAGAAATAAATGCGATGAATTATGTCGCACATGTTTTGACATATCACAGACATCACAAACAAAGATTCACAAAAAAGATAAGAAAATATGAAACACTTTTTAAAGGTAAACAGAAGACGGATGTCAAAGGCGCAGGTGCCAGCGGCGAACATCATCAATAGTAACAGTAGAGCAAGAAAGAGCCCGAAAGGGAAGCTGAGAGTCCAGGTTGTACAGGCTGCCACGGTTTCTAGAACTACCAATGTTCCGCTTCGTATCCAGTTCCTGAAAAACACAAGTGTCGGAAAAAAAGTTACATAACAGTTAAGAGATCTAATAATATTGTTGATAGAAAGTAAATTACACTAAAAGGAGAGGACATGAAGAACAGAAAGGAGTGAAATAGTCGAAGAACATGAGATGTGGCCTTTGCCCGGAATGGGGGACAAACTGTCATTAGCAGAAATGAGCTTGTCCTTACCAGACAAAGGAGTATAAAAAAGAAAACTTAAGGAAGAGCCAGTCATATGGTGGGTGGCACCAGAGTCGAGCACCCACTCAGAAGAAGAGGCAGTGGCCGCACAAGCAGTCGGCACAATGACAGTAGCAAGAGAAGTGGGCGCACCGGAAGGAGCATCAGACTGAGAGTGAAGCAGACGACGAAAAAAATCCAATTCATGAGCAGTGAGCTGGTCGGGAGAGAAACACAGTGTTTTGTCATAGACATCTGTAGAGTAAGCAACACCATGGGGCCGAGAGCCGCCGTGTCTATGGCCCCCACTCCCAGGTCCACGACTACGACGACGACCACGGCCAGATTGGGCAAGATGTGGATAAAGTTAAAAACACGCCACCCTAGTGTGTCCCCTGCGATCGCAATAAGCACAAGCAGGCACAGAAGATCCATGGCTTGGAACATGAACGCTACCCACACCCAACAGAGCGGAGCGATCTGGTGGAGCAATAACACTAAGGGACTTCTGGCGCTCTTCAGCATCGAGAACCATACTAAATGCCTCCCGAAGAGACGAGAGAGGAGAGCGGTGAAGGATGTGTCTGCACCATATCCAAGTTCATATTCAAGCCCATCAAGAAGACATGGAGACAAAATCGATCCTCCTTTTGTTTTAACTGAATATCATCGGCAATACAAGCAAGAGTAAAATGCGCAAAGTAGTCTAGTTCCTGATACAGTCGATCAAATTTTGGGAAGAAGGACGACACAGTCATAGATTCTTGCCGCAACTCCAAAATGCGGCGGGTATGCTCATAAACCAGGGTGGAACTACCAATTTGGGAATATGTTTCCTATGCGCGGATCCAAATCTCGTATGTAGAGTCCATCAACATATAACTCCAATAGAACTTGGCAGACATCGAATGCAGGAGCCAGGAGACGACCAGAGAGTTTTTAGATTCCCAACGCTTCCATGAGGGGTCAGTCTTGGGGGGGGGGGGTCTGTAGTCGTTCCATAAATACAGCCAAACATTTGATGGTTGTGAATGACATGTTGAACAACGCGAGACCATTCAAGATAATTTGTGTCATCCAAAGGAACCATGGTAATCTTCAAAGAACCGGAGTGACCATGAGGCCACTGAAGGCCACTCAGCTGAGGTTGTATCATATCCGATGAAGAAGCAGAAGAATCACCCATATCCGCGAAGAGACACGTCAAAAAGCTCAAGCAACAGGATCAAGCAGGCCGCCGATGACAATCAGCATCAGAAAAAAAAAGGGACATAAGTCATTCGATAGGAATATCTGGTGGATGCCAGTTGGATTAGACAGAGAAGCAAACACTGGATCCAGGGGAAGAAGACGGGAGAGTGTCGACGATGCAACACGAAAGAGTAGCAACACAAGTCTATTTTTCGTCTTCGATGATCACCAAGAGAGACATCCTTGAAAGAAGCATCAGGTAGGATCAATAAAAAAGGCGCAGTCAGAGCCAAATTAGAAGAAGAGCGGCTGGGAGCGACGAGAAATACTCCAATGAAAGAAGTCGGCCGAATGACGCAAAGGATTGGCGGCCAGGAACAAAGACAGGAAGAAGAAGGACTGGAGGTATCATAGAAGGCGGCGGCGTCGCCCTTCTCAACAACCATTGGTGGCGGCTGCTCCGCCTGGGGGCCGCATGAGAGAAGACGAAGAGGAGAGGGCTCTCAAAGCGACTGAGAGAAGGCGCGGGGAAGACAGAGCGATCTTGCAGGCGGAAACAACGACATAAACATGCGGCTATGGTAAGGGTTACTCTTTGCTCTGATACCAAGTTGAACTGAAGTATTCGATCAATCATAATCCAACAAAAGACTTCACTTATACATATACAAGATCAAGACATACCAAAGGACCAAACTACCCCAAATAGGAATAACATAAAAAACGACTTGGAAATAAATAACTCTAATCGCAACTTAGGGTAGTGGAAATAGAATGTTATAAGGATAAATAGTGGGGATTATGGGGGCCGGCTGGGATAGTTGGTTACAGTAATTTTGGTAATTAAGTGGAAATATTCGATGGTTGGAGGGGAAACATGGAAGTTGTCAGCTCTTGAAGATGGTGATGTGTGGTGGCGGGTGGTGGTGGCTGGTCAAATGGAGGGGAAGTGTTAGACTAGGCTTCGGCAATCCTGAAAACCAGAAATCCTCCAAATTCAGCAATCCTGAAAATAAGTTCATTGTTGTGGGCTCCCCTGTTTGACCTCGTGATCGGTCCCGAAGGAGGAGGGTTCGCCGGGGACGGAGCTATGACTATTGTGGAGGAGCGGTCGATCGGGAAATGTAGTAGCCACAAGTTGCAGCTAGGGAAAACACAGACTGTTCCGTGGGTTTAGAGAGAGAGAGGGGAAAAGAAAAATAAGAGAGAGAGAGTTTTTAGGTTCTAATTTCTTCCATACCATCAAAGCCCAACCGACCAACTATTTAAGTTCACAAACACGCCCCCCATTTTGGCTTACGACAAATGAGCACAATATTTTAAAAATAACACAACAAAACAACACAACATAAATTTGAAGATACGAAGATAACTGACGACGTCACGCCCCCATAACATCCACGAACATTGTCAAATAGGGTAGGCTTGCCATAATTATGTGATGCTCCCGTGTCGAATTGGGTGTGGGCAGGCTTGCCACACACCATCAGTATCCCTGAATTAGTTAAGTTTTTCCTCTTAGATATCTAGTTTCAGATTCTTCCCTAATTCTATAGTTCTATATCCATGTAATCTAGCTTCTAGAAAAGAAAGAAACTTTAAATCACCGGCGTACCTGCTATCACCCGCTCCGGGTTCCGGGGCTGAGCTAGATCCAAGGCATATACCTGCCCTCTATCCTGTCTGCGGTCAACACCCTGAAATCCACGTCCTCGGCCGCATCCTCGACCACCAAACTGCCGTGCAGGTGGGGCATCCTGAAGTGCCGGTGGGGGTGCTTCCCTCATGGGGCAGTTCCTCCTGATGAGTTCTTGACAGAAGCTCCATCCACGAACATTGTCTATGATTGAGGTGTTGCTACCTCCCACATTATCATGCTCAATGCACTCACATACGTAGTTGATGCTTCCAAGAGAGCCAACATCTTCTTGCTCAATGCACTCTCACAGTCGGGGGAGGTGTACTTTCAACTACTTCTTTACCCTTGATGGAAACAGACTTATCATCAGTTTTTTGAGAAACATACTCTCGTAGCATGCCCCTTCAACACTTTCTCAATCAGATTCTAAAGAACTCGACAACTCTCTATTTCGTATCCAACATACTTGTGTAACTCACAAAATAGCTCCCTATCATGGTTCCCATACTCATCTTTCAGAGGTCGAGGTTTCCTGAAGCCCAGTTGCTTCTGGATGATCTAGACAACCTCCTTTATGGGAAGGTTCCGGTCTATATACTGCTCTTAAGTATCATCGAATATAAATGCACGAGGAGCAGAGGATTGGATGGGACAAGCATGCAAATGTGCTGGCGGCAGGGCTTGTGGTAGAACTTAGAAGCTGCACAGACCTGTTTCGCGGAGAGGAATGAGGTTGTGGTGATCTTATATTGATGGAAATGATGAGGTGGAGGTGCGCGTTGATGATGTAAGTTATTCCCACGTTGTGGCATCAATGGGATGAACTCAGGACGGTGCTTAGGAGCATGATTGGGATGACCAACGGGAGGTTAGGTGAGAGAAGAATTATCCCCTTGCTATCACTGTACTAGTTGGGTGATAGATAAGACAAACCCAAGATTGGTTGTCTCCCCTTCGATGAAGTGGTTGACCATGTTGATCAGATCCCTGTAGGAGCTAGGTGGCTTTCGTCCCATTTCAGATTTAAAGCGCCCTTCCTGAATTCTATACACCATGGAAACCTGGTACATGGTTCGGGTCAACGTTATAGATCCCGAGGATCTCCGCAATGATAACTTGGTACATGGCCGTGTACATGATAAACAGGTAGCAACAAAAAAGAGCAACAGGAGAAGGCAAAAAAGCCAGTACAAGGAGAGAAGAGCACGGGCGAATAAGATAGTTGTACTCGCGCAAGCTATGACTGAATTGTATAGTACTCACAAATTCTCCCAGGTGTCTCATGTGAGCTTGTCCATGTTGAAGATGTATTTTTCAGATTGATTCTATCTTGGAGGAGGCAGTCGTCAAATTTGTGTAAAGAATTCTAAAACTGGACATAATTAGCATAACATCCATAGGTATCATGTAGATTTGAAGTTTTTTAATAATATTTTTCAAGTTAGTTTTTGTACGAGAAAATATAAAGAAAAAATGATTAATCACACACACATATGACTGAGCATATTATTCGAAACTTGAAAGTCACTCGAAAACCGCTCGGATAATGAGTTGAATCGCACTCGGTTACAATTGATTCGACTCAATTTGACTCGAATCACATTTCGAGTAGATTTTGAGCTTGCCCTGAATCCTATCTTATCAAAGGCGCAAGGCACACTAAGACGCAAAGGGGTCATGGAGCCTAGGCGCAAGGCGCAAGCGTGTGCCTGAGGCACATGAGGCGCAAGCGTATGTCTGAGGCATGTGAGACGCAAAAATGAAATGGGTGCCCAATTCCCTGAAAATCGGCGAATTGGATCGCTGGTTTTCAGGGAATTGGGCATCAAATTCACTAAAAATCGGTGAACTGGATGCCCAAGTGCGTCTAAGGTGCCTTAGTGCGTCCGAGATCATGTTTTTGCCCACCTCCTAAAAAAACAGGTTGGAAAAACATCTTGAAAGACCCAGGCGCACCTTTGGTGCGTCTGGGAGCTGGTAATGCGCACACCTGGGCGCACCCAAGGCACATCGCCCGACTCTGCATTGCAGAGACGAGGGCCAGTGCGCCCGACGCCTTAGACGCGCCTAGGCGCGCGCCTTAATAACACAACTTGAATCGCTCGAAATATGATTCGAATCAACTTGAATTGATTAGAATATTATGTACTTATTAACATATTATTATTTTAAAATAAAAAACACTAATGTCTAAACAAAACTAAAGAATTAAAGTCTTAAAAAGGCTTCATTAACACAATTTCGAGCCAATTTAATTTCGAGCTGACTCAAAATAAAGAAAAATTGCTCAATTTTGAGCCGACTCAATTCCATTTCGAGCCGACTCAATTTTATTTCAAGGCGGCTCGAAATTGAATCATTTCGAGGCGAGACAACTCGCCTCAAAAAAATTTTGATTTTGGATCAATTTTGAGCCAAGTTTAATATTATATATATATATAACAGTCTGCCACAAACATTTGCGAAAGCAACGATCAAAGATTGGTACAATGACAAGCTAAAAGAAACAATCTCAGATGATTAAGCTTTATTTAATAATCTATTTAAAGCTATACAGACCGGGGACTCCCGTACAGCTAATTGCCATTTAAGTATGATTGAATTAACATATCTAGCAAAAGTACATCAAAATTCAAAACAATACAATACAACAAGGCTATCATACTGCTAGAGAGCTTGTTGAAAGAATGGTAAAATATTTCTCACTCGCAAGATCAAAGACATTATCCGAAAGGGGCCATGTTCAATGGCAAAACTACAGAACAACGAAAGTTGTATTAAAAAAAGAAATATACACACACACACGAGTGACAGACATGTGGCTCCGCCCCTACGGCCAACCGCGACCTCAAATGTGATAGTGCACGGGGGTCCCCATGCCCCGCACGACATTATCCCGGCCACGACATTGCCCGGTGGACGGCGCTCCCGCCGCTCGTAAACCCATGAGAGTTATACTCCGCTCGCCGCTCATTTTTGCGGTGTGCATGGGGGTTTGAGACCGGCGGGGAGAACATATTTTTTATTGTAGGTAGAGAACTGACGATCTGAGAGCACATTTTTTTAAATAAAGGAAAAAATATAAATTTTAAAATTTGGAATTTTTTAAATAAAGAGGGGTAAACTCGGAAAGTGAATGTTTAACCAAGGGGTGTTTTCCCTTTTAATATATATATATACACACGCACGCACACACACGCACACACACACAAATATACAGATAGATAGATATGTATAATCTATACATGCACGTATATTAATACTTGGAATTATGTAATGCTATTGAAGGGGCAATCTGGATTTTCTAGTACACTTTGTGTATATATACATAAGAATGTAAAGCACGTGAGGATTTAAGTTCTTTTGCTGCATTTAGAAGCTCATTTTTTTGTATGCATGGTTATGATGAAGGTTTTCTTTTTCATGAAGCCAATATGATAACCATGTAATTCTGAGATGGAAACACTTACGCATCAATCATCTTGTAGTCATCCAGATCATTCCAACGCCCTTCCTTGACCATTGGTGTTGCCAATCTTGCATACCTGTAAAGATCCATATAACTTTAATCATTATTTAAGAACATGGAAAGGAACTTGTGTACAAAAACAAAAATTCACATAATTGCTTGATAGGTCAAAGTTAAATGACTTTATATGATAAAAGTAATGACAATGACTCGGATATGATCAATGCTATAATAATAATTTTAATCAGTCCTTTTCTTAGTAGGTAAAATAGCAAATTATACTCTAGCAGGATAAGCTTGGTAATGACACAAACCACTTCATGCAGCAATGATCTGCTGCGCGAGTTGACAACTTAACACTGATAGCTTGCCAGGATATATTGTCCCTAATCTGTAAAGAAATAGGAGGCAGATGGTAATATTTGAATACAACAAATATATTGAAGGTTGTTTACAAATATAAATGATGAATAATCGATTACAAATGTAAATGATGGATGATCGATTACAAATGCAAATGATGAATAATCATGTGTTGCAACCTAAACAACACAATGAGCAAGCAATTGTTCCAGTAAGGAAGACAAACCACCGCATGATTACTTTTCTTCTCCTGAAATGCTTTCATCCGCAGGTCCAAGTTCACTAGATCAAACAAAGATTGGTACTCGAACTGCTTCCATTTTCCTAAAATATATAAACAAAAAAATTTACAATCAGTGGCATAGCAAGTCCATGGTCATATGTAGAACCAAATGGCTGAAGAAAGTAACGTGTAAAGTCAGAAAGCTTGACGGTTTTAAGTACACAAAATACACCAAAGATCTCAATAAGCCCCAGTCCGGTTAAGCAAAAATGTTGCTATGGCTCCATGTTCTTTTGCGGAGAAACGGTCCGGGGATTCACGCTCCACACGGACCTGGAATCCCCGCAAAATCACAGATGTTGCACAGATTCCGGAAGCAGCAGCTGGACCGTGGCCTCAGTTCAGGGTCCGTGCAGGATTCACGCGGCCAAGCCAGTCCAAACCTCCAAAATCGCTCAGAATAGTATATTTAAGCCTCATGGATCAACATGTATCCTTGATCAATACCAACTGAATAACAATTAATTACTCCAAATACACTATATATAAGAACGGAAACACTTTAAAAAAGTTTGTCATTATTTGATAATAGAAGAGATATTCCAAATAAATTTATAATTTATAAATATAATAATATTCCAAGTTTGCAATAAACAATTTAGTGGTCAACTGCCTTTATAATAACCTGAATATTCTTTTCCATTGTGATTTGATGAATTTTATATTTTGGTGATTTTGACCAGATTGCAAGGACTATTGCAGGGATGTATACATAGTAGATCCTCATACAATCTTGTTTTTGTATAGATGATTCTCCAATCCTAAGTTTTTTGTTTTTTTAATCAATTTGAGCATATGTTGCGTAATATTTGCAGGGAAAGTGTTCCAAAGAACGGGCATCGGCATAAACGCACGAGATAAAGTAGGTATAACGAATACTTGGTGGGCCTACAGCACCTGCGTGCGAAGATGCTTAGGCAACATCAATTATTTGTTCTCTAAGCATTTATATTCCTGCAAATTTTGATTTCAAATTTATTATTATAATTCCCCGGGTGGACTTAAATACTCTAGCCATTTTGTATTAGGACTTACCTTTGGATGAATGAAAAATTTGAGCCTAGGGCTGTCCATGAATGTCTCTTGCCCTGGAAATTGCCATCCGGTAGCATTGGTCTGGCCTCGCAGTTTTCACAAACACAACACCGTTGGATCTACACATTGGAGCCCTTCAATGTCCTCTACTTATGTGCATAGCAATCGCCCGTCAGGCCCATTTCCGCACTCTAGTGCAGGCTCCAGATTCGTGTCATGTTTGCATCCACTCGATGATGCCAACCTCTACAACAACCGAGTGTTCTTCATTGACTCCGACACCTGAACGTGTGACCCACGCATACGACCGATCTTGCACTGGTTGTGGACAATCAATTTGAAACTTGGTGTTGTCTCCAACCACTCTCCTCACGCAACCCTCTCCATCAGTGTTTGTGAGTCTTGTAGCTAACCACTAGTTGTAGTCCCCGTGAATCCCACAAGCATCTTTCCTTGATCTCGGGACTTTTTTTGTTGCAGCGGCCCATCCACCATGCTACTCATTGGCTGCCAGTGTTGCGGCTTCACTGCTTCGCGTCCACCCTCGTGCGCCACCTCCGTTTCATCTAGACTAGCAAGCCTCCTAGTAACTATCCCCGCTGAGCATGACCCTCACTGGCGCCATGGTCGAAGCTCGTGTGGATATCGTTGAACACTACTTCAAGGGACATGCACATACCCTAATCTCTATGGACACTATCTTACAATTAATTGAAGCTTGAGATGCTCTTGTAGAACAGCACTCTGTCTCGCCTAGCATTTCTGACAACCCCTCTTCCATCATTCTCCACCACCTATCCCGCACACTCAGGTTCCCATGGTGGCCCAAACCACTGCTGCATATGCCCCTCGTGCATTCGAGATGTCCCACTTCACTGATTTTGACCTGAACGCTTGGATCACCTAAGCAGAATGATTCCTTCACATGCAACGCATGACAAACAACAACAACAACATTCAAGCCTTTATCCCACTATAGTAGGGTCAGCTATACGGATCCTTTGTCGCCATTGTGCACTATCTTTTGTCATAATCTCACTAATGTCTAAGTAGATCATGCCTTTCCTTACAGTTTCATTTCAAGTCTTTATTGGTCTACCCCTCCCTCATTTAACATGTAGTGACTAGACTCTCACAACGCCTAACAGGTGCCTCTACTGGTCTCCTTTGCACGTGTCCAAACCATCTTAGACGAGCTTATCGCATCTTCTCTGCAATTAGTGCTACTCCTGTCTTATCCATGATACTGTCATTCCTAATTTTTTCCAGTCTCGTGTGTCCACACATCCACCTAAGCATTCTCATCTCCGCAACTCCCATTTTTTGCTTATGTACACAATTCAATGTTCAACACTCAGAACCATAGAGCATCGCGGGTCTAATTGCAGTACGGTAAAATTTGCCCTTAAGTTTTAGTGGTACTTTATGATCACATAAGATCCCTAACGCGCCTCTCCACTTCAACTAACCAGCTTGGATTCTGTGTCACATCTTTATCAATACCTCCGTCTTTTTGAACTATCGATCCAAGATATTTAAAAAATTCACTACAGGAAATATCTTGATCACCCAACTTAATAACGAAGTCATTTTCCCTTCTTGTACTGCTAAATTTAAGCTCCATATACTCTGTTTTTGCCCTGCTCAACCTAAAACCCTTCTTTTCTAAAGTATCTTGCCAAGATTCAAGTTTTGCGTTTACACCCTCGCGTGTCTCATCAACCAAAACGATATCATCCGCAAACAATAAACACCAAGGTATTGCTTGTTAGATATGTTGGTGAGCTCATCTAAGATAAGGGTAAAGAGATAAGGGCTTAAAGCTGAGCCTTAAGGTAAGCCAACAGTGATAGGAATTCTTGTGTTAATCCTCCAGATGTCCTCACCCTTGTCACTGAATTTGTATACATATCTTTGATTGTGTCAATATATGATATATTTACACCTTTCTTTTCTAAGACTCTCCATAAGATCTCTCATGGAACTCTATCATAAGCCTCTCTTGGAACTCTATCATAAGCCTTCTCAAGAGCAATAAACAACATATGCAAATCTTGTTTTCTTTCTCGATAATTGTCAATGAGTCTCCATAAGAGATGTATAGCTTCCATGGTCGACCTCCCTGACATGAATCCAAATTGATTCTCTGAGATGTTAGTCTTTCGTCTTAATCTTTTTTCTATTACTCATTCTCATAGTTTCATGGTATGACTCATCAATTTAATTCATCTATAATTAACACAATTTTGTATATCTCCTTTATTCTTATACAAAGGTATCAAGATACTTTCTTTCCATTGCTCTGACATCCTATTTGACTTCAGTATCTTATTGAAAAAACAAGTAAGCCACAAAATTCCTTGATTTCCTAAACATTTCCATAGTTCGATGGGTATATCGTCTGACTCAACCGTCTTTCCATTTTTCATCTTATTTAGAACATTTTTTACCTCTGATACTTGGATTTTACGATAAAATGTTATGTTCTTATACTTCTCTGATTTACTTAAATCTTCCAAGTTCAATTCATTATCCTTTATTTCATTATAGAGTTGATAAAAATATTTTTTTTCATCGCTCTTTAATATCCACATCAACCGTCAAAACTGTATTTGTCTCATCATTTATGCATTTTACTTGACTTAAATCTCTTGTCTTTCTTTCTCTAACTCAAGCAATTTTATATATGTCACACTCTCCATCTTTGGTATCTAGTCGCTTATAAAATTCTTCATAAACTTGACTTCTTGCTTTATTTACTGCATGTCTAGCTTCTTTTTTGGCGACTTTATACCTGACTAAGTTTTCATCATCCTTACAAACATAGAGTGATTTATAGATGACCCATTTTGCCCTCACTTTGTTTTGCACTTCCTCTTTCCATCACCAAGATTCTTTATCTGGGGCCGCAAGACCTTTTGATACTCAAAGTACGTTCTTTTCACTTATCCTTAAATGTGAACACATAACTTCCTATGAACATTAGGATCAACATAAGGGTCATCAACTAGTCATTCTATAACTGCCTTTTTGATAGCAACCCGCTTTTCCATCTTCAAGTTCCACCACCGAAGTTTTTGCAATAATTTTGTTCTTGTCTTAAATTTATTATATTTAATTTGTACATCTAAGACAACTAACCTATGTTGTGTTGTCAAACTTTCTTCTAATATGACTTTGCAATCCTTACAAATCATTTTATCCATTTTGCGAGTCATAAAATAATCAATTTGTGATTTATTTGGTCCGCTTTTAAACGTAATTAAATGTTCTTCCATCTTTAAGAAAAACGTATTTGATACAATTAGCTCATGTCCTACGGCAAATTCTAAAATGGTTCGTCCTTCTTCATTCCTTTCTTCATATTCCATATCCTCCATGAACGACTGTATAATCTACATTTTTCTTCCCTATATGCTCATTTAAGTCTCCTCCTATGAAAATCTTCTCTATTTGTGAGATTTCTCTTACTAAATCATCTAAGTCTTCCCAAAATTGCACTTTAATAGTTTCACTTAATCCTACTTGTGACGCATAAATACTGATCACATTAATAATTTTTTTTCATATGACCAATTTAAGAGCTAAGATTTTATCACATTTTCTACTTACCCCAATAACTTCATCCTTCCAAGTAGTATCCACAATAATACCTACTGCAATGTTTGTTTTTTTTTCCTCGTGTACCATAATTTAAAACCTGAATTATCTAAAAATTTAGCTTTCTCACACACTCATCTAGTCTCTTGCAGGCATAAAAGATTTATCCTTCTCCGAATCATTGTATCCACTACTTCCAACGCTTTCTCTGTTAGCGTACCTATATTCCAACTTCCAAACCTAAGTCGATCACCATTTCTATGACATGCTTCCCTAGGACGTCTAATATGTAAGGATTTTTGCTTATTTAACACTACACTCAAGTCCTCTTGGAGGTGAAGCGTTCTTTGCCAAGACGCCGCATTCGGACCATACGACGAGGACTCTTGCAAATACTACACCCAAGTCTTGGAAATGCAGCGGTCCTTACCAAGACGCCGCATTCAGACCATGCGACGCGTTCCTTAAGGGGAACAACTTAGTTTTTGCACAATTTCTCAAATGATCCATATTCATAAGGGTGACTAAATTTTATGTTGGTCGTCTACCTAACACAACCCTCACCATTTTTCAGTCGGACTTGAGACTGACAAAAAAATATTGATTGTCCACCTGGGAATGGAAGGGTTGATACTTTGTTAGGTATGTTGGCTTTGTATTACCACTCCCGACTGCACATGGAGGGACCTAAGGCGGGCTCTCACTAAGCAGTACAATCACTGCTGCTAGGGAAATACTGTTGAGAGCCTTTGTCGCCTACGCTACACGACCACAGTTAGTTAATACATAGATGAGTTCATCAATCATGTCCCTGGACTTCCACCGAATTACTACATCAGCATCTTTATGGAAAGTCTGTAGCCATACATTCGCTCCGGTATTCGGACTCATCACTTAATGGATATTTCCGATGCAATGGAGACTACGTAGGTGGTCGAAGGGGATTTCTTCTTCATGACCCTAGATCGCATCCGAACTTTTAGCCACCTACATCACTCCAATCAATCACTGTCTGACTTGCCACCACCCTCTTGCATTTCACGCACATATCGCTGATACAAACATCAACCCGCACCACCCCACCCCCAGAGCACCATTCAACAACCAACCACCACATCCACTGCAACTCATCGTCTCTCCAACTAGGAATACCATGATCTTCGTAATAAGGTGATATGTTTTCATTACAAGCAGACATATGGTTGTAACTGCAGTGCTGCACATCCGCGCCCATATTCGGACTCATCACCAAGTGGACATTTTTGAATTCATGAAGATCACACAGGTGGCCAAAGTAAATTTCATAGTCAAGACCCCAAGCCGCAACTGAATGTTAGCCACCTCATTCACTCCATCCAGTCTCCATCCGACCGACCACCACGTTAAGCTCTATGCAACTATCGTCGATATAAAATACCATCCTGCACAATCTCCCCCCTCCCACTCAAACCATCATTTAACTACAACTGCCTCGGCCACCGTCTCTCAACAGCTCTCCAACCAAAAATACCATGATCAACAAAATAAGGGGATATGCTATTGTTGCAAGTAGTTGTATTCACCCTCCATGATCATCCCATGAAGGAGGAGGAAGATATGATTGGGGATGACAAATAAGAGGTCATGCTAGCCGACTTTGAGGTCCTTGAGGTTCGTGACACCATCGAAACCAACCCAGGGGAGTAGTTCTATCAACTCAACTTGACATATCTCTAAATAGATGACTCACTGCGAACTAGTCCTCTTATACTAACATGGAAGCTTCTTGAATCAAGCCTTCCAAATTTTAATAGACAGCGTGTGATCCATAATTTCTTCTACCAAGATCTGGCAGCTCACCTACATCTTTGAATTGAGCAGCCGTCTTCGTGTTTCATTGTCCTCATGGGGGACAGACACAACACTCCCACAGGAGGTTTATGTAGTCACCTTTAGTTCCAACCAGGTACCATGTTACGACAAACTACTTTGTTCTTCCACAACACGATATTAACGCCACCTTGGGTATTACATGGCTTCAGTTACTTTGGGGACACTCATACCAAATGGGCCCAATCAGCATTGTCCTTTATCCATGAAGGGCAACCACATACATTCGAGAGGACCAGCCTTCTACAACTGTCGGCGTCAACAACTCATCCCTGTTTAGCAACGAATTTAATGGGTTTTTTGTGCCAACCTTGGGTGACGCCTTAGTTATTAAAGGCGCAAGACGCACCAAGGCGCAAAGGGGTCTTGGAGCCTAGGCGCAAGGCGCAGGCGCGCGCCCGAAGAAGGCAAGGCGCAATCACGTTCATTTTAAATAATTAACATCAAACATCAATTAATCTTCTTGAACAAATTCTTCGTATATTCTACTCATTAATCATTCATTACTATCATTTATATCTCTTAAAAAATAAAACTAATATGGTCGCTTGCATCATATCTAAGTGTGGACTGCTCGTATCCGCGCGGTCTCTCTCTCACGCCGCGGTTTCGCGAACTGCTTCTCTCTCGCTGCGGATTCTTGCGGACTGCTTGTATCCGCTCTCTGACTGCTGCTGGCTTCACCTTGACCTGACGGTTTCTCTGTTGTTGTGTTTCCGCCCTCTGGTCGCGAACTGACTACTCGTTGATGTCTGACTTGACCGTGCGGACTGCTGCCTATCCGCATTTTGGTCGCGGTCTTCCTCAGTCAATCTCGCGGCGACCTCGGCGGTCTGCCCTTATGGGCTCGTCCGGTAACTCCTCTGGCTCGGTGGCCATCCCGCCTGCTGACCGCCCGACTTCTCCGCCTGATCGCCCGGTTTACCCTCCAGAAGTTCGTGACGAGTTGCGCATCACTACCATCTCTCTTTCAGGAAAGAAGAACTTCGTTCCTTGGGTACATTCGGTTCGACGGGTTCTTCAGGCCAAGGGCCTTCTCCATCACCTGACTCAGGCTCCTCCCACCCTTCCTACCGATGACTGGCTCCGCAATGACACGACCATCAAAATACTACGAACTGACAATGCTCGTGAGTACACTAGTCACAAATTTACTGCTTTATGTTCTGAGTTCGGGATTCTACATCAAACTTCCTGCGCTTACACGCCGCAACAAAACGGTGTTGCCGTCGCAAGAATCGACACTTACTCGATGTTGCCCGTTCCCTCATGCTTCAAATGCATGTCCTAAACCAAATTGGAACTTTGCGGTCTCGACCGCCTGTTTTCTCATTAACCGTCTCCCTTCCTCCATTCTCAACTATGCTACTTCGTTTAGCATACTCTTTCCCTCCACTCCGGCCTTTCCTCTCCCACCTCGTGTATTGGGCAGCCTCTGCTACGTCCACCGTTTGGGGCCTTCCTCGGATAAGTTGGATCCCTGAGCGGCTAAGCATATCTTTGTTGGTTATTCACGCACCCAAAATGGGTATGTCTGTTATTCTCCTGCTACACACAAGATCTCTGTTTCTGCTGATGTCACTTTCCGCGAGAATCAACCATTCTTTCTGCTCCCTTACCCGACCATCTACCACCCACACCTCCTCCTCCATCCATCCCACACCCAGTCATTCCCACAACTACTCCACCTCTGCCGATTATCTCTGAACCGACTGTCGTTCCCTCCAAACCACCTGTTCTCCGAGTCTACACTCTTCGCTCTACCACTTCCGTTGCCCCTCTGCTGTCGGTCTCTACCATGGATACTCCGCGTCCAAATGATCAGGTATCGCCTTCCACTGCTCATCCTCTGGCAAACTACATCTCTCTTCATCGCCTCTCTCCCCATTTACACACTTTGGCTACCTCTCTCTCTTCGGTTGTTATTCCTAATTCTGTGCAGGAGGCACTTCAACATCCAGGATGGAGAGCAGCCATGGAGGAAGAAATGTTTGCTCTCTGGTCTAACCAGACATGGTCTGTTGTTCCCCTTCCACCGGGTCAGAAACCAGTTGGGTGCAAGTGGGTCTTTGTCATCAAACATGCTGCCGATGGGACAATTGACCGTCTAAAGGCTCGTCTTGTGGCTAGAGGTTTCACTCAACAGGAGGGGCTAGATTATGAGGAAATGTTTTCTCCGGTAGCGAAGCTTATTAGTGTTCGTGTCCTCATCTCTGTTGCTGTCCATCGCCGGTGGCCTCTTTTTCAGCTGGATATCAAGAATGCTTTCTTGAATGGGGATCTCCAGGAAACAGTCTACAAGCAACAACCACCCGGGTTTGAGACCACGGGGGAGTCTCAAGTCTGTCATCTTAAAAAGGCTCTATATGGTCTCAAACAATCTCCACAGGCATGGTTTGAAAAATTCAGCAAGGTCCTCCGTGAGATTGGCTTTACTCGGAGCTCGGCCGACTTCTCGCTCTTTACTCGTCACCAACCAACATGAACGATTATTCTGTTAGTATGCGTCGACGATATTATCATTACTGGAGATGACTCTCAAGGGATACAGACAGTCAAAGTCCATCTAAACTCAGTCTTTCAGACAAAGGATTTGGGACCTCTTTGCTATTTTTGGGTCTTGAGATTGCCAGAAGGCCGGATGGGCTCACTCTCTCTCAACAGAAATATTGTCTTGACCTTCTTCATGATGCGGGTCAGTCCGGCTGCAAGCCAAGTGATACTCCTATGGATGTGAACCACAAACTGTGTGCCCAGACATCTGACTCGGATCTTCTTCTCCAGAATCCTGAATATTATCGTCGTCTTGTTGGAAAACTGATATATCTCACGGTGACCAGACCGGATATTTCTTTTGCTGTTGGACTTGTCAGCAGATACATGCACTCTCCTCGAAAATCTCATCTTCAAGCGGTGGAACGAATTCTCAGGTACCTTAAAACCGCTCCTGGTCAGGGACTTGTCTATAGGACCTCCCCTTCTGCTCCAACATTGGTGGCATATTCAGATGTCGATTATGCTGGCTCTCTCGATGACCGGCGATCTACGAGTGGTTTTTGCACTTACCTTGGAGAACATCTTGTCACTTGGCGAAGCAAGAAACAAGCGATCGTTGCTCGATCTTCAACCGAGGCAGAGTACCAGGCAATGGCATCGGTTGTATCAGAATTGACATGGATTGAGAGTCTTCTTACTGATCTGGGTGTAAAATTACCATCACCGGCTCTTCTCCTTTGTGACAGTTCAAGCCGCCATACACATCGCCAAGAACCCGGTCTTTCACGAAAAAACGAAGCATATTGAGGTCGATTGTCACTTCATTCGGGAAAATGTTCAGATGAAGAAGCTTGACCTAAAGCATGTCCCAGGATCGGAACAAGTTGCGGATGTCCTCACGAAGGCTCTCTCCAAGGCACTCTTCTATCAATGCTTGTCCAAGCTTGGCGCATACGATTTGTACGCTCCAGCTTGCGGGGGAGTGTCATTGAGGAGCCAGTCATCGGTAGGAGGGGTGGGAGGAGCCTGAGTCAGGTGATGGAGAAGGCCCTTGGCCTGAAGAACCCGTCGAACCGAATGTACCCAAGGAACGAAGTTCTTCTTTCCTGAAAGAGAGATGGTAGTGATGCGCAGCTCGTCACGAACTTCTGGAGGGTAAACCGGGCGGTCAGGAGGAGAAGCCGGGCGGTCAGCAGGAGGGATGGTCGCCGAGCCAGAGGAGTTACCGGACGAGCCCATAAGGGCAAACCGCAGAGGAAGACCGCCAAGGTCGCCGCGAGATTGACTGAGGAAGACCGCGACCAAAATGCGGATAGACAGCAGTCCGCACGGTCAAGCCGAACACCAGCGAGTAGTTAGTTCGCGACCAGAGGGCGGAAACACAACAGAGAAACCGCCAGGTCAAGGTGAAGCCAGCAGCAGTAAGAGAGCGGATACAAGCAGTCCGCAAGAAGAGAATACAAATATATGTATTCACTTAAAAAATAGGAGAGAATACACCTTGTATGTATTGCTTGGAGAGAATACAAATATATGTAGTCCGAAACACAACTTGTATGTATTACTTGTGTATGTAAATACAAGGAGAGAATATAAATATATAGGAGGAAGAAGAGAGAAGATAAAACAATAAAAGAGGGCACAATAATGGGCCCTTTACATGGGCTATTTTAACAATTACTATCATTTATATCTCTTAAAAAATAAAACTAATATGTTCGCTTACATCATATCTAAGTCTCAATGATCAATTATGTTTTAAAAACACTAAATCATATAAAAATTATTGAATTTTTGCATTTTCTTTCATTACTTTTTTTTAAAAAAAGGATTGACAACAAAGATCACGCTCAGACGCGCCTTTAATGTCCAAAGGCGCAAAAAAGGCGCAAACCTCTGAGTCTGGTGAGCCTGGAGCCTTAGGCGCGCCTTTAACAACATAAGGGTGACGCTTCATGGCCAATGCCAACAACTCCGCTTATAGTCTCAAAATCTTTGCTTGGAGCAAGGCAAAATTTAAGTCTCAGAAGCTTTGTCTTGAGGACAAGGTAATTTTCCAGCATAGAATATTATTCTGGAGAGAATCGGTGTCGACACACGAGATAAAGAGGCAATAACGAGTACTTGACAGATCTGTTCCAGGCGAACAACACCTGGGAGCAAGGCTGCATCAATTATTTGTTATTTCAACAATTGTATTATCGCATAATTTGATTTCAATTTTATTATTGTGATTCCTTCGGTAGGCTTGCATACTCTAGCCATCTCGTATTAGGATGTATCATGGATGAATGAAAAGTTGGAGTTAGGGCTGGACAAGAATGTCACTTGATTCTATCTTCTCTTCTCTCTTCTTTGTATAAAATCATAGAAATCCCCACTAAGTAATAGAAAGTTGTGAGGTGGCTGGTTTAAAAAGGACCTTTGGCTAGAATGTGGATTTCAGAGCTTGGTATCTTGTTTAAAAATACTTAGTACCCAATATTTTCATTCTCCCATTCCTATCCGTGAGAAATTAAAAATAATAATTTTGTTTATTTTTTTAAAAAAATTAAATATTACAAAGGGGTGCCCTGCTTTACATAGAACATTGGAGAGAGAATTTACAATTGACGATATGGTAAGTGACAAAGGAGCTCAGGCAGTTACAAATACAAGTAACCGCTAAGATTACATCTATACAACAGGCTAAGGTGGTTACACAATGAGTAACCATACAGACTCCAATATTCAGTAGTACAAAACAACAATATCGGGTGGTTACACCAAGAGTAACCGCTCGTCATTACACTCCCCCTCAAGCTAGAGCATATATGTACATCATTCTCAGCTTATTGCATATATCTGGAAAAGATAAAGTAACTGGTTTTGTAAAGATATAAGCCAAATCTTTCTCTGAAATGGTAAATGGTGTGTAGATCTGCTTCTTCAAGACTTTTCTATAATGCAGTGACAATCGACCTCGATGTGCTTTGTTCTTTCATGGAAGATTGGATTCTTTGAGATATAGATGGATGTTTTATTATCACAAAACATAGATAGATGATGATTGTAGATTTCTCCCAAGTCCATTAGAAGTGTTCGTAGCCACTTTAATCCACACAGTTTTTACCTTGCTTCTATATTCTGCTTCAACACTTAATCTGGATATCACAGATTGCCACCAACGAGCGTACAGCCGGAGGTGAACTTACGATCACCTTTGTCATCTGCATAACTAGCATCAGAATATGCTTCTATGCGTAGATGGTTGTTCTTTTGAAATAGGAGGCCTTTGCCAGGAGATCCTTTAATATACTCTAATATTTTTAAAGTTGTCTATAGATGGCACTCCCTGGGAATTTGATGAACTGACGATTTTTCCAACAGTGTAGTAGATGTCAGGTCTTGTTATGGTAAGATAAATAAGTTTGTCAACTAACGACCTATACTGTGTGGTGTCTGAAAGGAGAAGCGGGTTCTCATTCCAAAGTTTACCCTCACCTACAGCCATTGGATATCTAGCAGGTTTTGCACCAAGAAAACCAATTTATTTTAAAAGGACAAGAGCATACTTGTGTTGAGAGAGACTAACAAAGTTGTGCCTTCTCGCAATTTCGATGTTCAGAAAGTACTTTGGAGAGCCCATGTCGTTGGTAACATAGTGTCCATGCAAATGTTTCTTTGCCAATGCTATGCTTGATGAATCATTGCCCGTGAGAAGGATGTCATCAATACATACAGCGAGAACAACCAACCCGTGCGTGGTTTTTCGTATGAAGAGAGAATGATCAATAGTACTTCTGGAAAAAACAATAGTAGCGATAACCTGACTGAACTTGACAAACCAAGCCCGAGGACTTTGCTTGAGGCCAAAGATAGCCTTTCGTACCTTAAAGACCAGAGACTCTCTGATGGTACGCAACGTCCGACACAGATGTATTCCTGCAGGAGGCGGCAATCTGCTACCTAGTCGGATGATCTGAGCCAGTGATTGCGCCTGGATAATCGATCTGAGTCGATTACATATATTACTTTTTATGTTTTAAGTTTTACTTGACGCCTGCCTGATCAGCCCAAATAGTATGAGTCGTCTGATTCGGGTGCTTATGTTGATCTTACTGTTATGCAGCGGTTATGATTTTAGGGTTATATATATATACACGGTTCAAGGGAGGGGTATCAAAGGTTTGGATTTGCATTTTGCAAAAAACCGTTGGTCGTGCGACTTCCTGGTGCGATTCAGGGAGCGCTTCCCTTGATGCGATGCCAAGGCCGCCTCTTCCCTCCTCCTCCACAGCTGGTCCATCGTAAGCCCTCCCTCCTCGACGCACCCCCAAGCCTCTCCAACATCTCACGACCTTATTCCCCTTCGCTACCCATCAGATCCACACAAATAACCACACTATTCAGCGAACCCTACCTCAATCCTCCCACTTCCAGAATGCCCAAGGGTGCTTCTTCCATACTCATCGCCGACCCTCCATCCCTCCGGAACTCTCAGACCCAACAACCTCAAGCCCAACCCCCTTCCTGCCTTATCCACTGTAGTCGAGCCCCACCCTTCTTCCCCCAACCCAGCAACCACCCTCCTTGATCTTTCCACTACCACCAACCCCAAATTCCCCCACCATGAGTCCCTGCAGCCACCATCTCCTCAATAACAGCCACCATCTACCCCACTGAAGCCACCATCAATCCAGAACTCCACTTCTGACACATTCCTCATTTGCTACGACCTTGGATGCCCTCTGACAGCCATCATTGTCATTGCCTACACGTGTGAAATGTGGTATGAAGTTTTATTCTCTATTGTTGTTTATTTTGGCACACGACCTGTAGTGGATATTTATTTTATTTGTTTTTAGTATCTATGATTGCTCGACTTGCAGGGTTTATTCTGTGAGCGCTTGAAATAATTGTGTCTCGTTCGTTTTGTAAACATGCATTGTTTCCTTTAATTAAAGTTTTGGGACTATTTGTGTCGTAGTTAATTTTAAAAATAATCAATTACAGTTGTAATTTTAAGCAGACCTACTCTCGTGTCTTCATCATTTTCATCACATTTCGGATTGCATTTAGTGTGTCCACCCCGAGTCGGCCTACCACCGCATCACTTCCCATGAGCAACATAACCAGGAGGTTGCTTTATGTATACCTTCTTTTGCAATTTGCCATAGAAGAAGACATTCTTGACATCGAGTTGCGACAACTGCAACTCTTTATTGACCGCAACAGAGAAGAGGACTCGAATGGTGCTGATGTGGGCAACGAGAGAGAAGGTATAAAATAAGTCAAAACCATAAGTCTGGGTAAACCCTTTCGCAACTAGACGAGTCTTGTAGTGATCCACCTTTCTATAAGGGTGATACTTGATGACGAATACCCAACAACCCACAATATCAGCACCAGATAGGATAGGGACGAGAGACCGAGTACCCCGAGATGTCAAAGCGGACATTTCCTCATCCATAGTTGTCTTTCAATGAGGTAATGCAAGAGCTTCATGATAGGTAGACGGTGTAACCGTAGCCGAGATGGCAAGAGCAAGTGCCTTGTAAGAAGAACTTAGTTGCACATACGATACAACATCATTAACAGAATGGTGAGTGCATGTCCAGTCCCCTTTTCGCAGAGCCATAGGGAGATCAGAGTCTGAGATGTCATCGTTGTTAGAGACTTTCGAAGAGGAGAGAACATGCCTAAGAACTAGCAGTGGGAGACCTGGAGTAACGGGATGTGAGATAGTAGTAGGAGAAGGTAGTGATAGAATCGAAAGAGGTGGAGGTGGGGTATCTGGTGGAGGGGCATGCAAAATGGGAAGATAGGAAGAAGATGTAGGTGGATCCGCATGGGGAACATGTGGAGAGTTGGCGGAGAAATAATGAGCGGACTCAAAGAAGATGACATACTGACGTTTGAGAAGAGGGTCGAAACAGTGATAAGCCCTTTTGAGTGGGAGAGTACCCGAGGAAGATGCACTTGATGGCGTAAGGTGAGAGCTTATCGTGACCAGGTGCAGGAGAGTGAATAAAGGCAGTACATCTAAATACCTGATGGGTGAGGCAAAAAGGAGCAGCACCAAGATACATAATGGAAAAAGCGTCTGGCCTTGAAGAGAGGTAGAGAGGAGACAATTGTTGAGGTAACACGAAGTGAGGATGGCATGACTCCAATAGGAGTGAGGAACATTATTTGACAGAGAACAGTTCGCACCATATCGAGAAGATGTTGATTCTTCCGTTCGGCCAATCCATTTTGTTGAGAAGTATAAATATGACTGGTCTGATGAACAATATCATAAGATATACAAAAAGAAGAAAATTAGCTGGTCACATACTCTTTAGCATTATTAGTGCGAAAAACTTTTAAGAAAGCATTAAACTGTGTACGAATTTCATTATAGAAAATAGTGAATACAGATAAAAGGTCAGAGCATTCTTTAAGAACATACATCCAGGTACATCGAAAAAAGTCATTAATAAAAGTTACAAAATAAAGACTGCCCCTACCAAAAAACTTGGTAGGACAAGGACCCCAGATGCCCATATGAACAAGGTCAAATGGACAAACATAACTTTGACAGAGCTTGGCAGGATAAAAAGAGCGGTTATGTTTACCAAACTAACAAAGCTCACAGTCTAAGGCAAAGACGTCTGCCATGAGAGGTGGTGGGAGCTGGTGTAGTAACTGAAGGGAAGGATGGCCACTGTGAAGGTGCCACTGATGGATAGATTAGGAGAGGGGAGAAGCAAAGAGAGCAGCCACAATGTTGAGGAAGTAGAGCCCCTCCCCCCAATCAGTCTCAGTAGCAATTATCCTCTTGGAGAGAAGATCCTGAAAATAACATACAATATCTGTAAATGAGACAAAGCATTGTAATTGCTGGCAGAGAGCATAAACGGATAACAAATTGCATGGAAAAGTGAGAACGCAGAGAGTGTTGTCAAGTATAAGAGTGGAGGTGGCATGGACAACACCAATGCCACAAACAGGAGGAGAGCCTTCTAAAACAAAAATAGGTGGTAACTGGTGGTGTTTCACAAGTTGAGAAAAGACAAGGGAGTTGTCAGTCATATGATTGGTGGAACCCAAGTCGATGAGTCACTTACCCTGAGTGACAACCTGCGCTACTTGAAGAGGTGGCAATAAAGGCAGAAGGTTTGGAGGCGTTGAGGAGGGACTCAACTTCATTGGAAGAGAACCAACAGATAGACTCATGCGACATAAGAGAGGAAGTGAGAGAAACTACAGACTCTAATGTGCTAAGGCGAACCTAAGAGCAAAGCTGAGGATGTTTCGCAAAACACCATTCAATAGTGTGTCCACCTTTCTCACAATATGAGAAAATATGTCGGCTACCCCTGCGCCCTCCATAACGGCCACCACGATCGCAAGAGGATCCATGACCAGTCGAATGGGAAAAACTGTCATAGGGTGAAGGAGACACAAAAGAAGGTTGTTGAAGAAGGGCAGTAACTGCAAAGATGCGAGCAACAATGACATCTAAGGTTGAAGAGTCAATTTGCCAAGAATCTCTTGACGAATTATATCAATGAGTTCGGTAAACGAAGGAGGTAACAAACGACCAGTAGTTCCTAAAAGTGTCGACGTGAGTAGCAAAGTAGCAGAGAAAGATCGAAATTGTAGAATAAGTGCGAAGAGCTTGAACTTTTTGATAAGCAGTAGTTGGAGAAAGGATGGGACGGGCAAAGATCATCATATAGAGTGTATACGCAAGAGGTCTTAACACCCTTGAAGAAAAGAGCTGCAACATGATCCCAGATAGCTTTCATTGTATCATCATGACGAATGATAGGTAAACACTCATCAAAGAGATTGTTGGCCTAGCCAGGAACGAACAAGAACATCATTGGCATCCCAATCATCATAGGTGGCTGAGTTGGGAGAGAAGTGTCAGTGAATTGATGACGTTTGTGTTGAGAGCGCAAAAGGAAGGTAAATGAGACACTCTAATCAGGGTAGTTCGATTATGTAAACTTGGACGCAGTGCCAAGATTGCACGAGGCACTAGAAATGAAAGTGTAAGCAGAAGTAGGCACAGAGGATTGTCCATAATAACAGTGATTGGTCACAGAAAATGAGCACAGAGGTAGGGGAGATTACAAAAGTCCGCAGATAGAGTGATCACACAAGGTAGCAATAGCAGAAAGGGTAGTTACAGATGTAGGTGTCCGCCCAAGCTTGATATGACAACGAGCACAGAGGAGAGACCGCAAAAGGTAAAAGCAATATGCTTTGGGACCGCAGCAGATAGGGCGGGTTATTGGACAACTGAAGTCAACACAGAACTGGATTGGGAGATGGCACAAAGCAATGAGCTGGGAGGGCGATTAGAAAACCAAAGTCCGCACAAAAGAGAGCTAAACAAGCGGTTAGACAGCTGAAATCCGCTTAAATGCAATATAGAAGAAAGCTGTGTTGTTACAGGGTTAAGTTCACATACAGAGAAAAAGACTTATTCGATTAGTGAGGTTGGGACAGTTACAATTGAGAAGTCCGCAGGAACCTTAGCTTTGATACCATGTGAGAAATTGAAAATAATAATATTATTATTTTCAAAAAAATTAAATATTATTGGGGGTGCCCGTCTTTATATAGAACATTAGAGAAGAGAGAATTTACAACTGACAATGTGGGACTAAAAACATAAATAAGGGGGCAAAGGAGTCGATTGGTTACAGATTCGAGTAATCACATAGACTATAGCTAAACAACAGGCTAGGGCGGTTGCACAATGAGTAACTTCCTGGACTCCAATATTTAGTAGTACAGACTATCAGCATCGGGCGATTACACCAAGAGTAACTGTTTGTCCTTATCAACACTTTATCTTGAGCATTAACATTATCTCTTACCCAGTTCCACAATCCTCCATTGATTAACTTCTTCTCTTGTTCTTCGCGTCTGACGTTGTAAAGGTTGAGGAGACTGGTTGAATATCAAATTCGATTTTAATATTTGGATAGCTTGATTTAGTGTAGGTGCTTTCTAACCTGATAGCGTAAAGGTAATTTTTCACACCTTCTAAATTGGAGGAGTGCTTTTACTTTTGGTTCTCTTGTGTGCGTGTTCCAACACACGATGGATATGAAATTAGATTCAAACTTGAGGCTAATCTTAATCATCTACTCTATGGTTGGAAGGTAATCCTCGTCGACAACCTGAACATTTGCGACACCTCCTCTAAGCAAGTCAGAGCTCCAGACTTCCGCAATCACTCGCAATGCCTTAAAGATTTGACAACCTCGGAATATTATGGTTTTCGCCAAATCTGCATCATGTTCTCATACACTCTACTGCACTCGCGGGTTCTCTCTTCGTTCTCGCAGATACTATGTCTTACTAGATGTCGTCCCAAAGCTCTTGCAAGGCATACTTGTATTTACTAGGCTTATTTTCTTTACCTGACCGCTCGGGAAGCCTCTTTTCTATGTAATTGTCGGCGGGTAGGACCTCAACTAATATAAATAGGATCTTAATAGTAACTTGGGGAATACTTGCGTTTGTTCCCCAAAACTCACATAAGCACTCACTACCCAGTGTTCACAAGCTAACCAAACTTTCAATCAATAAGACCATGATTGGTTAAAGGTTCACATTGTGTGAAGCCTTGTCACGTCGTCGTGAGTCTTTTGCACCGACCATTCGTGATCCAGAGTAAACTCTTCAACCTACAGTACCCAATTTTCTCACTTCTAGCATGAGTGGGACTAGAGAATTTTTTGCCCCCACATTAATGATTCTTTTGTTTCTATAGTGCACATCCCTTTGTAACCCATCTTTACAAGAAAATAGTGAATGTCACTTGTAGCTAAAGAATTCTCTTATAATTATGAGTAGGTTTCATGCTAAGCATTTCAAAGTGATACTTTCAATTACACCATGAATCTTTAAAAGCAAATGCCTCTCTATGAAATTTCATTAAAATCTCACAAATCGTGATTACACGGACTCTCCCATAATAAAAAAAAATCTAGTTTGTTGTTATATCAAATTCATGATGATTTTATTGTTGCAATGATGTTACTTTTGAGTAATACTTGCATTTAAAAAAATTTATTTAATTATGTCAGCAATATTCATAATCGAATGCAAAGACTTGTACAAAACTTGCCCTAATCATATCATATAGGCAATGCTTTCTTCCAAAAGCCTCAGGTAGGGACTATTATGTTAAAATACAAGCTAACCTAGACTCACCGGGTAGTGAGGATATCTCAAAGAGTGGTTGATGTGCTTAAATTACTTTGGCCCCAGATGTGACGGCAAGGGAAAAGAAACCCTAAAGGTGCGTGCTCTCTCGACATGGTATCAGAGGAGGTTCGTTCCACGGCGTCGACCTGAAGGCTCGTTTGTGGTTGTTACAGCTCATTGACCGCTGTCGTCCCCAGCTCGCTCCGCTTCCTCTCCTTTTCTATGCACCGTCGTTGGAACCCCAACGAAAGGCTCTTGTGGTTGCTATCGCTTGTCGTCGTCGTCCCCAACGCTCCACCCCCACTTTCTTTTTCCTGCTCCAATGCTGGAAAGTTTTTCCCGCCGAAGACCCTTGTGGGTTGCTCGACTGTAGTCGTCGGATCTGGCGTCCTGTCTTGCGACTGCTGTAGTCGTGGTTGCTGCTTCGGTTGTTGCCGACTCTAGAGGTCGTGTCTCCTGTCCAGGAAGGATCCACTGCTGTCTTTGTCCCTTAGGTCAGATGGTTATTGGTTCCTTTCTGTTTTTGCTATCTTTTCCCTTCTTCTAAGTGATTGTTCTTATGGAGGACAAATTGAAGGGTGTTAATACCTCTGAAGGGGTAGTGGATCAACCTAAACACTAAGTGAAGTTCTAACATGGACTTCAATCAGGGTGTGATTCACATCAAGCTGAATGAGATAAATTACCACTTGTGGGGTCAATCGATGCGGATATTCATTGGGAGCCATCGAAGACTTGGGTTTATCACTGAATCCATGTCATCCCCAAGCAAGTCTGATCCTCTATACAAGGAATGGGAAGGTGAGAATCTTACTGTGATTAATTGGTTTATCAAACTCTATGGAACCCAAGATTGCAAGTCATTTTCTTTTATGTCAAACTGCTAAGAAAATGTGGAAGCTAATTGAACGGAATTATTCAAAAAAGAAAGACTTGACAAGGATATATCAACTCTAAACTGAACAGATATGCGTGATAGGAATGAGTGATTTCGAGGAATATTATAGTAAATTGACTAATACGTGGGTAGAAATTGATCAATATTCTACTATCCAGACTATTGAAGACTACAAGACTGAGCTTATGCAACGGACTGTGTTTGAAATGCTTTCTGGTCTTCCTTCTGAACTTAAATTTTAGAGAATTCAGATGTTGGGGAGAGATTGTGCCTGATCTAGAGACCGTAACCCAAGACATTCATCTTGGCCATCATAAATCTGCCCTCATTGCTGAACAGAGGAAGTGACATTCTAGAAATATGAGACAGGAAAAAAAGATTAAAATGAAGTGCCCATCATTGTGGGAAGAAAGGACATGAGAAAGAGAAATATTGGGACCTACAACCTCACTTGGTTCCTGTTGGTTGGATTCGTGATACAGATGAGAAGTATTTGAGATCCCAAACTACTATGTATGCCAATTTAGAGAACAATGGATACCTTGTGGCAGAAACAAAAGTTTGACTAGAGAACTCAAGGCCATGAAAGCTAGTGCTACTGGAAGACCACTTGCTACATACTTGGTTGGTACTGCTGTTCATGTTTGCACTACTTTTGTGCCCTTTAAAGGGTCATCCTCACCTTGGATCATTGACTCGAGAGCATCCGATCATATGACAGGATCTTCTATGTGTGTTTCTTTTGTTTCTCCTGCATCTGGCAAGTGTGAGACTCCCTGATGGTTCCTCAGCTTCTGTGACTGGTAAAAGGGTTATTTAGATTTCTTCCTCTATTTTTCTCAAATTTTGTGGTTATTGTTCCTTCATTCCCCACAAATCTGTTGTTTGTGAGCAGTTTAACTAAACAACTTAATTATTTTATCACATTTTTCTCTTCTCGTTGTGTTTTTCAGGATCTGGCAAGTGGGAAGATGATTGGTGGTGGACATGAGTCTGATGGTGTCTATGTCATGGAGATCCATCATGCTTTTGGTGCACAGAAGTCTACCAATCTTGATTAGTTGATGTTGTGGCATAAGAAATTTGGACATGCTAGTTTGAAGACTTCAAGGGCTATCTTTCCGCAGTTTTTTGATGTTGCTAAATCTACTTCTAATTGCAAGTCTTGCGAATTTGCTAACCACTGTAGAACAAATTATGCTACTAGCTGTAGTCGAAGTATGAAGTGTTTTGATTTGATACATTTTGATGTCTGGACCTCTCCTATTCATTCTGTAAATGAATTTCAATATTATGTTTCTTTCATTGATGACTACTCACGCTTTACTTAAGTGTATCTTATGAAAATGAAAAATGAGATCTTTGAAATATTTCAGCTATTTTAGCATTATGTGCAAACTCAGTTTGAACCTAAAATTAAAACTTTTAGGAGTGATAATGGAGGCGAGTAAACAACTTTAGAGGTTCTTGAGAGATCAGGACATTATTTTCCAAACTTTCTGTACTGGGACCTCTCAGCAGAATGGGGTGGACGAGAGGAAAAATCGTCATATCACTAAGACTACTTTGTTGCCTGTTGCAAGAGATGCACGTCCCTAAGGGAACGTGGAATGAAGGTGTCCTCACTTCCGTCTACTTAATTAATCGGATGACCACTGATACTTTGGAGGGAAAGTACCCTCTAAAACTTCTTTGCCCAAATATATCATTATTCAATCTCCCCCTCAAAATTTTTTGGATGCGTTGCATTTGTTCATATTGTGGGGCCTCATGAAGATAAATTAGGCTCTCAAGCGATAAAATGTATTTTGTTAGATATGCAGCCAATCAAAATGAGTATAAGTGTTAACTCTCCAGTTCTCCAAAGAAGATTTATATCAAAAAATGTTATCTTTTATGAACAAACTCCTTATTACTCCGATGAGGGCAAAAATATTACATATAAGGAGAAGTTTAAAGATGTGAGCGATACAATGCCACCTCTACCTGTGTTAGTTGATGTGCTTACTCCGGGTAGTGTGGACATTCCAGTTAGAAAGAAAGCTCCCACCAATGACCTACGTATGTATAAAAGAAGAAAGGATCTTCGTCTACCAGTGAAGGCAAAACATAAATATTGGGCAAGAATGTCATACTCATGCTCCACCATCCACCACCACTCCGCCAGATCCAAGCACGAGCATCACTCAGAAGACCACTTCTGCTCTCCAAATCCATAGTGGTCGTACTAGATATCTTATTGATAAGTATGTTGGGTATCACTCTATCTCTCATCCATTAAAAGCATATCTTGCATCCGTTTCTTCTATTTCTATTCCTAACCATTTTTTAGAAGCTAGCTTAAATCCCCATTGGATGAAGGCTATGGAGGAGGAGATGGATGCTCTCCAACGTCAATAGACTTGAGAAATTATCTCTATCCCGCATGAGTGTCACCCAGTTGGATGCAAATGGATATATACTACTAAATTTCTTCAAGATGACACTCTTGATAGATATAAAACTAGATTGGTTGTTAAAGGCTTCACTCAGGTCGATGAAGTTGACTTCCAAGAGACATTTACTCTAGTTGCTAAACTGAATTAAGTTAGAATCTTGTTATCTATTGCAGCTCATAAGACTTGGACTTTGCAGTGGCTTGATGTAAAAAATGTCTTCCTTTATGATGAATTGGAGGGAGAAATCTGTATGACTCATCCACCATGCATGGATATTCCTAAAGGACATGGGTGTCGCCTTAAGAAAGTCGTGTACAGTCTCAAACAATCACCATGTGTCTGGTTTGTCAAGCTAAGTGACAAACTCTTGAATCTAAATTTCACACGTTGTTCCTCTGATCACTCGGTCTTTGTCTATAGAAATGAGAAATGTACCACTATCCTCAAAGTTTATGTGGATGATATCATTATTACAGGAACTGATGATCATCGCATTACTCTGGTAAAAAGGGAATTGACATCTGTCTTTAAAATCAAGAATTTGGGATTTTTCGATACTTTCTTAGGATTGAGATTGCTCGATCTGCCGGGAAGATTATGATCTTTCATCGCAAATACGTCTTAGATATTCTCAGTAACAATGGATATTTGAGAGTCAAACCCGTGGATAGTCTTGTGGACCCTAATTATGATATTCACAAGGAGACTTTCCCAAATCTTGAGAGGAAGTTAGGATTTCAAGGCATCGTGGGAAATTTGATTTATCTGACTATTACCAGACACGACATCTCCTTTGTTGTAGGCTTAGTTAGTCAATTCATGCACTGTCCTAAAGTTCATCACTATCAAGCAGTTCTTCGGATTCTTAAATACTTGAAAAAGAACCTTAGAAAAGGCATTATCTATCAAGATCATGGCCACCTTAAGGTCCACGGATACTGCGATGCTGATTGGGCTGGTTCTTCCCCGGACAGAAGATCTATATGTGGATATTCTATTTTTTGTGGGCGGCAATCTTATTTCTTGAAGAAGTAACAAACAAAATGTGATTGCTCGTTCCTCCACTGAAGCAAAATATCGTGTCGTTGTCGTCACTACATGTGAGCTAATTTGGGTTAAATCTATTTTGGGAGAAATGAGCTTCTTTGTTCTTGAGGCTATGCACCTTCACTGTGATAACCAAGTTGCATTTCATATCGTCAACAACCATGTCTTTCATGAGAGGGCAAAACACATTGAAATCGATTGCCACTTAGTGCGGGACAAAATTCAGGATCAAACTATTACTATGGTGTTTGTCATATGAAGATCAACTTGCAGACATTTTCACCAAAGCAATCTCTGGTAAATCTCTTCATTCATATTCCCTCAGACTTGGTATGTTAGATGCTTATGGTGTTAGCTTGAGGGGGGTGTTAAGATACAAGCTAACCTATACTCATCGGGTGGTGAGGATATCTCAAAGAGTGGTTGATGGGCTTAAATTACTTTGGCCCCGGATGTGACGGCAAGGGAAAAGAAACCCTAAAAGTGTGTGCTCTCTCTCGACTTATTATACATGATTAGTTCTTTTTATTGAACATATATAGAATCACAATGCATACACAAATTCTTGAGACCTAAGTGCATATACAATGTTGTTTGTATGTATGGGATCATTATAGTTGAAAATATTGTATGTAGTATTCCTGGGTCACAAATACGATGTGCTACAAGAAAATCAATTTTGCATGGTTATTTTAGAATGAGTTTGTTATGTTGAGAAACTTATCACATGTACAACAATAGTGAATGTGAGGATAATACATTGTAATGGGATTGCATGGTTACAGAATTATGAAGTACATAGAATCTGTGAGATAAAACTTGAAGTTTGCAAAACTCATGTATTTTGAAGAAATCAGGACGATATATTGAAATGTATCAAAATTCAACAAGCTAGCATACCTCTTATTAGGTTTTCTGCTTTTAACCTGCGATAAGCATCTTTTACCTGATGAATATTTGAGCAATTTTTTTCCAATTTCCATGTTCATAGCACTATTAGCCCAAGTAATAAAAGGAGGGATAAAAGTAATATTTAACACGACATGATAAAAACTCCTTTGTTCAAAAGGAATAAATGTATCAGTCAAACTAAATAACAGTTGATGATAACAACTTGTTTTTGAACATACATGATGTTATAGTATGACACCAACAACATCCCTTTTGGCGGTCGGCGTAGTATAAAGTAGAGGTAGTGGAGTGATTATGCGCTAAAGAAACCCTAGAGATCGAATGCAACTGTAATATATGGGGGAGACCTAGATGACTGTGATGCTCATGCAATAGTCCAAAATACACTTGCAATAATCCTGAAATTATAAAGGGAATTTACAAACATACACAAACCAAATTGGGCTTTAAAGTAAGCAAACATGATCAAGTTACAATTTAAAAGAGAATACTTTGATTAAACAATAATAACATGTGTTTTTGTTGGTGGTGGAGATGATGACGGGATACTACGGAGCCGTGATTGCGGCTGCCTAAGCGGGGTTGCTCGTCGGAGGAGAGAGCCACCAGTTATCTCACTACAAGGGGACAAGGAACTAGAACTTCATTTCATTTCATAACCCATTACAAGACTAAGGGTCTATATATAATAGGACCCAAGGACATAATTGTAAATATGCAAAACATAAATAAAATACGCAACAACTACGATTGGACTCATACGACATTTAATAACTCACTCGACTCGACGTAATATATATAATAATAGAGCCATAACATCTCATCCGTCCTTGAAATCGAGCTTGCCCTCAAGCTCAAACTCCATGTGATGACCGGATCATCCGGCAGCTTGATTTCCCGCCAGAACAGTGCATGATATCGTGTAGCGACGTTGGCGGTGTCAGTGAGTAGCGGGGGCGCCGGTGGAAAGACGAGCGGCATAAATAATGACTTTGGAAAGGTCGGTGGAGCGGTGAGGAGCAGCAGCAGCAGGTAGGTCGGGGAAGCGACGACCGGCATAAGGAACGGATCTGTAAGTGGTGAGGTGACCGTCGGGGTCGGTAGAGCGGTAGCTGGCAGAGCAAGTGCTGGCGGAAAGGCGGCCATGATGTCTGATGAAGGTGGCCCAAGGTGGGCCGGTACCGCCACGACTTGTGATGGTGGAAGGGCAATGACCGATAAGAGTGGTGGCACGTCAGCGGGTGGCACAGATGGCAACTGCATGAAAAGAGACGACGGTGGAAGCGGTAGGGTGACGGGTTGTGGCAGAAAGACGGATGTCGAGTTCTTAATGTGGTGGAGGAGTGCGTCGGCATTCCGAAGGCGTGTGTGTCCATGGAGCTCATCATTTCTCGTAGCTTTGATTGGATGGCGACGGCAGTCGCGACAGTCAACATGGGGGTCCCCATAAGTAGAAAATATGATTTAAAATTTTTAGTAATTAATTAATTAATCAAGAATAATACTTGATTAAATTAATTAAACATGTAAATCAAAATAGGTTGGGTTGTAATAAAGTGGGATGGTGGGGGAGTAATGAAATAGAAATAGGGCGGGGCTCGAGGAATAAAATAAGGGGAGGAAAAGATTTGGCCAGCAGATTATGTTGGAAGCAGTGTGGGCCGGAGGTGGAATTAAATAAGGGGAAATTAATGAAATGAAGCAACCCGTGAAGTTGGCGGCGGATTAGATAGAGGCGGAAGCTGAAACAGCGGAAACACTGTTCGATGCAGGAAGTTCACGAAGACGTGCGAAGGAGACCGACAGTGGAAATCGACGATGAGCGTGGGGTTGGTGAGCGGCTCTGTGGCATCGGCGGCACGCGGAAAGAAGACAGACGCAGAAATACGACAGGAGCGCGGGGCTCGAGGAAAACGGAGCAGGGCTCGCCGGGCAAGGCTCGAGGAAAACGGAGCAGAGCAGCAGCAGGGCGCGCCATCGATTCAGACCGGTAGCCGGCGTCGAGATGCTGAGCGGGGCGCGATGGAGAGCTGCTGTGCGGGGCTTGAAGCTGGTGCGGCGTGCGGCCGGGGACGGAGAAGACAGGGGATGCTCAGGCTCCGACCGGGGTTGAGGAAGAGGGAGGGCGGTGAGGATATTGGGCGGTGCGGAGGGAAAACGATGTCCGCAAAAGAGGACCGATTCCTATGATACCAAGTTGTTATGGGCCTTCTACTATTGGCCGGAGGAAGAGGTCGTCGGAGGTGATCGTAGGTGGCCGGATGTAGAGATGTTGGTGGTGGAGATGATGACGGGATACTACGGAGCCGTGACCGCGGCTGCCTAAGCGGGGTTGCTCGTCGGAGGAGAGAGCCACCAGTTATCTCACTACAAGGGGACAAGGAACTAGAACTTCATTTCATTTCATAACCCATTACAAGACTCTAAGGGTCTATATATAATAGGACCCAAGGGCATAATTGTAAATATGCAAAACATAAATAAAATACGCAACAACTACGATTGGACTCATACGACATTTAATAACTCACTCGACTCGACGTAATACATATAATAATAGAGTCAACAGTTTTCACCCAAGTTAACAACAATGAACAATAATGACATCAAATTAGAACTTACATACGTAATTATAAAGAGGATGAATGGCCTCTGGCTGTGACTTGAAGTGAAAGAAATTGACGAGAAAATGGCACGAGATCCTACGGTTTCGTCGAAGCCATCAATGGAATGTCGAGGAGAGGTCAAACTCACTGCAAAGTTTGGAGGCACGATTGTCGGGGTCCAGGTGAACATCTGGTGGTAGAGCCGTGGCTCGACGAGGTCGGAGTGGAAGATGGGAGGCGGAATTGGGAGAAGGGGCAGATGATCAGCTAGGATATCAAGAAACAGGAGTTATGTTTTTTAGCTTATTGCAAAAGCTTCATTTCTGCCTTTTCCATTGGGAAGGACCTATTTTTATAGGATGGCTAGGGTTTATATTCCTTCTTCAATAAATTTTGTAGTGAGAAGAGTGTGAAGAATGAATCAAGAGTCAAGGCTGAAAATATTGACGGAAACGATTTTAAAGGTTCGGGCCAAAAATACTGACTGAACTTAAAATTGATATTAATTTAAAATTATTATTTTCCCAAAAGAAATTGGATTAATTTGGAAATTATATTTTTTAAAATAATTTTCCTGCAAAGTTTTTTTAGCTTGTTTGCTTGCCCCCGAAGCCTACCTTGACAGACCGTCTTATTCATGGCCTTGATAGCAGGTCAAACCAACAAGTTAAAATAGTGTATGACCATATGCATTAAGTGTTCGCCAAAATACATCTGAGAAGTAACATTACTACAACATATATAGAAATGCAAAAAAACAAAGATAGATGTCATTTTCATATCAATGCTCCACATGATGCATCAGATTCTTTGTAACATTGGTTTGCAGTTGTGATGTAACCCGGGATTACTATTTCCATATTATGACCAAAACTAAAATTAAGTAGCACAATTTATCCAGTAGGGATGATGTTGGAGATCGTCTTTAGACTACGGGTCGCAATTCGGCGGGGCCCACTTTTATATATTCGCGCAGCAGGCGTTGATCGGATTGGTGATCCGAGACGACGAGAGCGTCCGGCTCGTCACGCTATTATTTTTATGTATTTTATTTTATTGTTTTGGTCTTATTTTTTGGTGTTTTAGGACCACGGGCGTAACGGCCAATCATAGTCATTCACGTCCAGTGTCACCCCGCCCCCACTTGTTATAAATAGGGGTGGGTGTTGCAGTTTATTTTCATTGTTGATTTGTGAGAGATTCCAGAACAGCAATCATCCGTGGTGCGACGCCGCGAGCTCGGGGGTGCGAAGCCTCGTTTGATTTTCAGTTATTCCTCTTTTGTTATTTATTGTTCCGCCAATTCCTCCCCCGTGAACAAGCCCTGTTCACGATTCCCCTCTCCTTCGCAGAAAACCGCCCGTAACTTCCTTCAATCCCACGATTCCTGCTATCGGAAGGAGGAAACTACCCTCTGCGCAACTGTTCTTCTTCCTTCCCCGATTCAGGAAGCCCGCTCTTGAGGATTCTCATCCGCAAAGTTTCCCAGCCTTTTCTCACGCCAACCCATTCCCATACGCACCTCCCAGTTGCAGAATTTCACGAGCTAGCCCCCAGTTCAAGCATTGATTGTGTGCAACTCTACTATAACTTTCCCGTTACCGCTTCGTTACCTCCCTACTGTTCATTTCCTCGTCAGAACCCCCTGTGTCTCCAAATCATTGGTATCCCATAAGAATCTCCAGAGCCAGTTCTTGCACCCCTTTCTTCCCTCCCTCACTGCAATCATCACCGCCAACCTCCAACCCTAATTCCTGTATTGCCATCAGGTTAACCACTTCTCTCATTCACACAATACCGGACATCCCCTGAGATCCAACCTCCCATGAAGCCACTCCTCTTCAATACCCGTGAATCCCACTCCCAGTAACCACCCGGTCCACCCTGATTATTTCTCTCTCCCCAACCACAACCCAACACAAACCAGCAATCCTATCGTCAAGCTCGACCCCCACACAACAGTCGTCCGTCATCATGTGACCATCGTCGGATCTCCATCGTTTTGTGAAGTATTACTGTGTTGTGTTTTAATTGCTTCATTTGCAAATATTGGAAAATACTTTGTATTTGTTTGGGAATTTGACTTGTTGTGTAATTGTTGCATTTTTCTCAAATCCTATTAAGTTTATTTGCGGAAGTTCATAGTTGAAGGCACCTAGTTCGTGATCGGATATAACATTGTTTGTCCACTTGAATTTCAAGTTCACTTTGCGTTTAAATTGGAAAACTTGTATATTATAACTGTTGCATTTCATTTCCGGATTAAAATGAAGTTTCACATGCATCATTTTGGTTAAAGTCATCAAGTCCATCTTGCATTTTCATTTAGGAATACATTAGCGTCGGCACACCCAAGTATCAGAGCCCAGGTTAGGGCACTTGCATATTATGTAGTGGTTGGTCTTACCGTCAAACCATGACTTGAACCTAACCATCGAGAGAGACACCAACTCCAATTCAGAGATGACACTAGCAGAATTCCAACGAGTGATGTTAGATCGATTTGATCAAATGAATGCACTCACCCGCGTCAGGGCCCTTGAGATTCAGCGAGAGCACTCCACTTCCCAAAGCAGGGACAATTCACCCACTCCACCTGAAGTTCTCTTTGAGGAAGGCCGGGTAGCCCTTTGTTACGTACCCTAGATTGAGAGCGCGTGCAAGGGGGAAGAGGAGGTAAGTCCACGAGGGGGGGGGAGGGAACCTTCTTGGAGCCTCAGAAAGCTATGGCTGGCGGCGGCGGCTTGCGGCTTGCAAACGGCGGAGGCGGGCTGTGCGGGATCGCGGAAGCCGCGATGGGGAAGTGTGGCTAGGGCGACGGGCGGGTTCCGTGAGATAAGAGAGAGAGACATTTAGAGAGAAAGAGATAGGAAATTAGAGAGAGAAAGAGGAAATTAAAATAACTTGTTTGCTTGTCTTACTTGGTTCCCTACCCGGGTATTAAAAAGTCACACCAAAATGCCCCCTCCTTGGGCTTAGACACGGATGATCAAATGCACATAATAAAATATAAAGTAAAATTGGATAAAGGTCTGCGATATACGCGACCAAAACGGGACCATAACATCTCCACCTTGCCCGACGACAAGCTTGCCTTCAAGCTTGTTCTTTGGTGACGGTCGGCGTCGGATCCCCCGTGTCCGTGCAAGCATCCCGTTCTGTGGCAGGGTCGTCTACCTCCAGCCAGAAGAGGCGCTTACATCAAAGACCGCGGAAAAATGGCTCGTCGCAGTTGTAACAGAGACCCTTGACACGACGGTCACTAATCTCCTGTGTAGACAGTTGGCGAATGGTGGCTGGGCGGTCAGCATCGCGGTCTGAAGCGAGGAGACTAACTATGGGCGATGGCAGAGGGCAAGGGGTGCGACTGGACTCCTCGGTGTCTGGGTGATGTAGATGAGGGCGATCCAAGAGTAGAGACTTCCCGCAAATGCGAGCCAAGCTCATTGCAGTCGTCAGATCTGCGGGGACCTGAAATTCCACGTCCATGCGGAGGCGTTCATGGAGTCCTGCCATGAAGATGGGCGCCTGTTGTGTGGGAAGAACTGAGGTAGTGCGGGCCAGGCAGACCTGAAATTGTTTGAGGTACTCGTCGATTGGACCGATCTGCCGGAGAGAAATGAGATCCCCCAAGGTATTGTTGTGAAGGGGTGGGCCGAAGCGAATGGTGCAGCTCACTTTGAAATCCTTCCAAAATAGGAGTGGTTTCTTTCATTGCAGTTGGGAAAACCAAAGTTGGGTGGGGCCCATCAGGTGGAAGGAAGCAACATTAAGTCATTCTTCCCATAGGGTGCGCTGAGAACTGCTCACAACGAGAGAACCAGACCAAGGGGTCTTTGTGGTCGTTGAATATTGGAAAGTCCAGCCGCATGTATCGTGGCACACCGTTGCCCTCGTGCTTCGGGGGTAAAAACTCCGGCGAGGTTGGTGGAATCGACACGTCATTGGAGGATCCCGTTGTTGGTTGGGCAGTTCGATTAGCCTCTAGTTGGGCGGTGACGACGATAATGAAGGCGGTGTTTTTATTCGCAAGGAGCTTAGCGAGAGACTAAAAAAATTGAGATAGGGAGGGCGATTTGGACATTGCTGGAGGCGAAATTGGTGGGTTATCGGTGCCGGAGGGATTGGAGGAGGGAGGGACTGGCGGCGGAAGCAGCCCGGTAGAGGCAACGAGCAAGGGGCCCCCATCGATGGAGGAGCTGAGTAGTGTGCGTTGTGGATTAAGGCTGGCGGAGAGCGGCCGGGGTGAAGCCGGTCGGGGCAGAGCAGGCTGGGCAGAGCCCGTCGAGGCGGAGTAGGTCGGGGCGGAGTCGATCGGGGCGGAGCAGGTCAGGGCGGGGTCCCTGTCAATGTTGGAGCTCAGTTGGGGTGGAGCAAGTCGGGGAGGAGCCTGTCGGGGCGGAGCCGGCTGTGCAAAGCGGCCGAAAGGTCAACGCACGGCAGGGATGGCTGGGTCGTCCACAACGGGGGTAGAAGGTGGTAGATCTGGAGATTTGGCGGCGGGGAGGAGAGTTCACTCTGATACCAAGTTGTTACATGCCCTAGATTGAGAGCGCGTGCAAGGGGGAAGAGGAGGGAAGTCCACAAGGGAGGAGGAGGGAACCTTCTTGGAGCCTCGGGAAGCTATGGCTGGCGGCTTGCGAACGGCGGAGGCGGGCTGTGCAGGATCGCAGAAGTCGCGATGGGGGAGTGCGGTTAGGGCGATGTGCGGGTTCCGTGAGATAAGAGAGAGAGATAGGAAATTAGAGAGAGAAAGAGGAAATTAAAATAACTTGTTTGCTTGTCTTGCTTGGTTCCCCACCCGGGTATTAAATAGTAACACCAAAAAGCCTCATCCTTGGGCTTAGACACGGAGGAACAAATGCGCATAATAAAATATAGAGTAGAACTAGATAAAGGTCTGAGATATACCAAAGCGGGACCATAACACCCTCCCACCACAAGACGCGTGTGTTAGGAATCGACCTCCAAGAGAGGCCGCTCCACTTCGAGATCCTTTTCCACACCGAAGGGGACCTGTTGATTACAGTCGAGTCCGTCAGCCTGCATTTGCTCCCTCACGACGTCCAGCTCTACAGGATAGAGCTCATGATCGTTATGACTATGGGCCGGATGATTACTTTGATGATTACCCTGAGTCACGTCGAGCACTACACGTTGATTACGATATTACCCGTCGCATACACATTAATGATCCCAACTTCGATGGAAAGCTTGACCCAAAGACTTCTAGCGACCGGCTTCAGGAGATGGACCACTACTTCGAGTGGTATGATATGAGTGGCGAGCGTTATGTTAGGTTTGCGAAAATGAAGCTGGTCGGTCCAGCCAAAATTTTTTGGATCAGCCTAGAGAGGTCTCTGCAATGAGACGGGTACCGTCCTATTATCCATTAGGAAGACATGAAACGCCGACTGAAAGAGAAATACCTTTCCGCCTCTTATCAGGATCAGTTGCTAGATCAGCTTTTTGCGTTGCACCAAGGCACGCAATTCGTAGCGGAGTACTGGGCTAAGATCAGAATTATGTAGGGAACTTATTCCCTGCCGGTTAGAGATGATCGAGCACGTTTTTCAGATGTCCCGCGAGTATGAGCAGTACCTACGACTTGCTGGCTCCCGTCAGACTTCTCATAAGACAGACGGGTCCACATTTAGAAGGCCACCACCAGCCACTCCCACCCCTCTCATGTTCCCCCAGACACGAAAGGCAAGGCTGTCCCCCAACTCGAGGAACATCCAGTGCTATCGTTGCTCGGAGAGGGGTCATATGGTGGCCCAAGGCCCTACGAGAAATCTGTTAGTCGAAGAAGGTGAACCCAGTGTTGATGCTGAGGAGATCGTTGATGAGGAGGTCGTTGCCACCGTTGAGGACAAATGGGAGAGTGATGTTGAGCGCTCTCTAGAGTTAGGTGTTATACGTCGTCTCCTCTATACCACACATTGATGAGGATTGACGTCGTACGACGATCTTTTATACTTACTTCTCCAGCGCAGGCGGTCCCTGCAAGCTAGCCATTGATAGCAGAAGTTGTGTGAATATTGTAGTCCAGCGAGCATTAGAGCAGATGCAGGTGATTCCTAAGCCTCATCCACATCGTTATCGAGTCATTTGGATTGATAAAATGGCTATACAGGTCACACAGAGGCGCCTAGTTACGATCACTCTCGCTTCATTTGAGGATCGTGTTCGGTGTGATGTCATCCCTATGGATGTTGCCAATATTCTTTTAGGGAGACCCTGACTATACGATCGAGATGTCACGTGTTTCGGTCGCTCGAACACATGTATTCTACGACAAGGGTCGTAAGATCACGTTGAAACCGACCTAACCCAAGGAAAAATCTTCGGGGAAGGTCATTCCCTATACTAGTGCGAGCTCGTCAATGTCGTTGCACATCCTACATCACAACGAGTTCATGAGAGAGAATGACATCGCCAGTATCTTTTTCGTAGTGGTAGCCACCATGGATTTTGAGAGCCCTACGAAGATTCCTAGGCCACCACTGGAGGTCCGACGACTTCTGGATGATTATAGTGATCTTATCCCGGATGAGCTCCCCGAATAGTTACATCCGTTATGAAACATTCAGCATGTCGTGGACTTGACATCGGGAGCTTCACTCCCGAACTTACCACATTACCGGATGAATCGGGATGAGCATGCTGAGCTCAAGCGGCAGGTTGATGAGTTACTGAGGAAGCAATTCATTCGAGAAAGTCTGAGCCCGTGCGCAGTCCCTGCACTTCTCACTCTGAAGAAAGACGAGAGTTGGAGAATGTGCATTGACACTGGGGTTATCAACAAGATTACTATAAAGTATCCATTTTCTCATCCCCCGTTGGACGACTTGCTTGATACGATGGCAATTGCCCAGTTATTTTTGAAGATCGATCTTCGCAGTGGGTACCACCAGATTAGAGTACGGGAAGGAGATGAGTGGAAGACGGCTTTTAAGACCAAAGATGGTCTTTATAAGTGGTTGGACATGTTCTATTTTGACGATATTTTGATCTATAGCCACTCTCCTAACTACCATCTGAGCCATCTGAGGCTCGTATATGAACTTGAAGAAGTGTTCATTCTTGACTGATTTCGTGCACTTCCTCGGGTTCATTATATCAGTGTCTGGTGTGTTTGTTGACCCGAACAAGCTCTGATATATTCGTGAGTGGCCCATTCCCTTTACTATCACTGAGGCCCGTAATTCCCATGACCTAGCCACCTTCTACAGAAGGTTTGTCCAGGGTTTTAACACCATTATGACCACCTTCACAAGCTGCCTACAGAAGGAGATTTTCAGTGGACGGCTGTCGTCACTCGCATCTTTAATGAAATCAAGGAAAAACTGATGACCACACCTGTGTTGAGATAGCCCGATTTCTTAAAGGTGTTCGAGGTAGCTTGCGACGCATCAGACGTTAGGATCGGCGGAGTACTGAGTCGGGAAGGTCATCCAGTTTCTTACTTTAGTGAGAAGCTGAATGAGGACCGACAAAATTACTCAAATTATGATAGAGAGTTTATTCTATACTTCGATCACCAGGTCCTGTGCTACCTTGATTCACAGCATAAATTGGGGCATAGATATGCCAAGTGGGTTTAATATTTGTAGAACTTTCACTATGTTCTCAAACAAAGCGCGAGTGTTGAGAACAAACCTCTTAATGCTCTTAGTCGACGTATCACCCTACTTCGCACACTGAGCGTCAACGCGACTAGTTTTGATCGTTTATCTAGTGATTACCTCACATGCCCTGATTTTGGTGAGATCTATTTGAAATTTTTGAGGGATCCACCTGAGCCCACTGATGGGTTTGATACTGTAGAGGGATATTTATATCGCGGGTCTCGTCTCAATATCCCCAGGACGTCCTTCAGGGACTTCTTGATTTGGGAAATGCACGTTGGTGGCGCAGCTGGCCACTTTGGCAGAGATAAGACCATTGATTTAGTTGAGGATCGATTTTATTGGCCTGCCTTGAAAAGGATGTTACTCGTGTCGTGCGACACTACGACACATGTCAAACCGCCAAGGGCTCGAAACAAAATACTAGACTCTATACTCCTCTTCCAGTCCCACACCAGTTATGGGTCGACATTAGTATGGATTTTGTATTGGCCGTCCTAGAACTTTAAGGAAGCACGATTCTATTTTCGTAGTGTTAGACCGGTTTTCGAAGATAGTTCACTTTATTGTTTGTCGCAAGACTACTGATGCGGCTCATGTGGCAGCCCTTTTCATGAGAGACATTTTTCAGTTACACGGATTACCAAAATCCATAGTGTTTGACCGCGACGTTCGATTTTTGAGCTATTTTTGGAGAACATTATGGCATAAAATGGGTACTACCTTGAAATTTTCTACCGCTTATCACTCATAGGCTGACGACCAGACTAAGGTCGTCAATAGGAGTTTAAGGAATTTATTACAGTGTCTAGTTGGTGATCATATGTCGGTTTGGGATTTTGTGTTACTCGTAGCAGAGTTTGCATATAATAGTTCCATCAACAGGTCTACTGGCAAGAGTCAATTTCATATAGTTTCAGGATATGAGCCTAGAAAACCTGTTGGTGTTGCCCATGTTCCCTTAAAGTCACGCCTCAGTGAGTCCGCCGAGTCTTTCATTCATCACCTACATGAACTGCATGAAATGATCTAGAAAAAAATTACTAGCAATAATGAATTATATAAAACACAGGCAGATGAACACAAACGTGAGTAGTATTTTTGGGTAGGCGAGCATGTCATGATCCGACTTCGCATGGAGAGGCTCCCAAAAGGAGTCGCTAAGAAACTACAACCAAAGTAAATGGGCCCTTATAGGATTCTAAAACAAATTGGGACAAATGCCTATGAGATTGACCTCCCATCAGATATAGGTAGTCATCCAGTATTTAATACTGAAGATTTAACACCGTACTTTGAGCCTCTCGAGTATAGGGATTCATACCTTGATCCACTTCCTACATCATCCTCATTACAGTCTGACCCTTCCCCTAGCCACCTTGGACAAACACCTACGGACTTGCCCGCACCACCTATGATTCCACTAGTTCTTCAGGATCCATCAGCACGAGAGGTGAGGGTTGAGCGCAACACTGATGTTGTGGCGCATGAGTACATTTCCACCGCAGACGGCTCATCTTACCATTACCTGGCACACTATAGCGGACGCCCCATTTGTGATGATACTTGGATGTCCGCAGCAGAGCTTGATAGACTTGCCCCCGATCTTCGATGTAGTACGATTATCTACATTCATCAAAGATGAATGTTTTTCAGTCGGGGGGAGTTGATGGAGATCGTCATCAGACTACGGGTCGCAAGTTGGCAAGACCCACTTTTGTATATTCGCGCAGGAGACGTTGATCAGATCGGCGATCCGAGAACCGCGAGAGCGTCCGGCTCGTCGCGCCATTATTTTTATGTATTTTATTTTATATTTTTGGATATATTTTTGGTGTTTTAGGGTCTAGGACGTAACAGCCAATCATAGTCGTTCACGCCCGGTGTCCAACAACCACCTATTATTATAAATAGGAGCGGGAGCTACAGTTTATTTTCACTGTTGATTTCTGAGAGATTCCAGAATGGCAATCATCTGTGGTGCGACGTCGCGAGCTCGGGGTGCGAAACCTCATTTTATTTTCAGTTATTCCTCTTTTGTTATTTACTATTCCGCCAATTCCTCCCTTGTGAACCAGCCCTGTCCCGATTCCCCTCTCCTTCATAGAAAACCGCCAGCAACTTTCTTCGATCCCACGATTCCTGTTATCGAAAGGAGGAAACTTCCCTATGCACTACTGTCCCAAATCAGGAAGCCCTCTTCAGAGGATTCTCGTCCGCGAAGTTTCACAGCCTTTTCTCACGCCAACCCATTCCTGTGCGCACCTCCCACTTATAGCAGTTGACGAGTCAGGCCCATGTTCAAGCATTGATCGTGTGCAGCCCTACTATAACTTTCCAGTTACCGCTTCGCTACCTCCCCACTGTTCATCTTCCTCGTCAGAACCCCCTTTGTCTCCAAATCGCAGGTATCTCGTAACAATCTCCAGCGCAAGTTCCTGCACCCCTTTCTTCCCTCCCTCACTGTAAACATCACTGCCAACCTCCAGCCCTAATTCCTCTCTCGCCATCTAGTTAACTACTTCTCTCATTCACACAATGTCGGACCTCCCTTGAGATCCAACCTCTAGTGGAGCCACTCCTCTTCAATACCCGTGAATTCCACTCCCAGTAACCACCGGGTCCACCCTAATTATTTCTCCCTCCCCAACCACAAATCCCAACCCAAACCAGCAATCCTGCCGCCGAGCTTGACCGCCACACATCAGTCGTCCATCATCATGTGACCACCGCCAGATCTCCATCGTTTTGTGAGATATTATTGTGTTGTGTTTTAATTCCTTCATTTGCAAATATTGGAAAATACTTTGTATTTGTTTGGGAATTTGGTTTATTGTGTAATTGTTGCATTTTTCTCAAATCCTATTAAGTTTATTTGTGGAAATTCACAGTTGAAGGCACAAAGTATGTAATCGAATATAACGTTGTTTTCCCACTTGAATTTCAAGTTCACTTTGCGTTTAAATTGCCGAACTTGTATAATTATAACTGTTGCATTTCATTTTCAGATTAAAATGAACTTTTTCATGCATCATTTTGGTTAAAGTCACCAAGTCCATCTTGCATTTTCACCTAGAGTTATATTAGCGTCGGCACACCAAAGTCCCACGACCTACCATGCGCCAGATGAGTACAATGAAACAAAAAATTTAGGTTTTCGGTAATATTGCGCACATGTCCTCGCAATCAAACAACAATAACACGACAGATTCTTCCATAGTTAGAGAAATAGCAAATAGTTAGGCAAACAGGACCAATGAAAATTAGGTAAGCCCTGAGGTTCAAGAACAAATAAAACACATAAATAGGTGCAGCAAAGGATCTAAAACCTTGTGATTGGGTTGGGAGTGATGAAGATGAAGGTTAGAGAAGCAAGTAAATGAGGTAGTGGAGTGTGTGTGAGTATGGTTGGGTGGAATGCGTGTTATCAGTGCTAGTAGGGCTTCCTGTGAAGTGGCCTACGATACACCTGCAAAAGGTAACATGTCGCTAGTGAATGGTGGAGGCTTCGAAAGTCGTCTAATCTTACAAAGGTTCGCCATCGGAAGACTGAAGGGTGGAGGAGCATGGAGGTGGATGGTTGGACATCGGGGAGGGCTCCAGTGGTAGGCCCTGTTGGGGATATGTCGAGAGGTTGCAGAGGGCTAGGTATCACGATGACATTTAGCTACCTTGAAGGTACAACGAAACAGACAAGATTTTATGTTCGTTCCATCGCTCTCTTTTTCAAATGAAGGGGCATTTTAAAGGTGAAAATTTTAATGTGGTTAACTTGGGATGAAGTGGACACGTACAAAGGAAACCATTAGAGGCACCTGTTAGGCGTTGCGAGAGTCTAGTCACTCGGCATGTTAAACGAGGGAGGGGTAGACCAATAAAGACTTGGAATGAAACTATAAGGAAAGACGTGATGTACTTAGGTATTAGTGAGATTATGACAAAAGATAAGGCACAATGGCGACAAAGGATCCATATAACCGACCCCACTATAGTGGGATAAAGGCTTGAGTGTTGTTGTTTAACTTGGGATGAAGTCAGGGATCAAGAGGGATTCACTTATCATCTTAATTTTAATGTGGTGCCACACAGGTCGCAGCAGGTTAAATGCAAAGGAGGAGGTGTGTGGGGAAAATGGAGGCCGATAATGGGGTTGATTGGATTGGAGAGGAAGTCTTCGATCAGGGGTTGTTGAAGGAGGCGGGCCGAAGGGTTGAGGCCAGTACAATAGAATGTAGAAACGCAAAACTAAGATACAGCAAAGTTATGAAGTTAGAAGACTAAACCAAGTGAAATGTGAATTGAAGTTGAGTAAAAGACTGTGCAATAAATTTAACACCTAAATGGCATTCTAATCGAAACTAATGACTCTTAGAGCTAATCTAAAATTATTATGATGAGACTAATAATGAAGATGGACAAAATCTAACTCTTAACCATTTTTATTTTATTTTCGTACTGGAAAAAGTTTTTAATGCGTACAAATTAATTTCCAATTCATTAGTTGAGCAATCTTAATCAATCAATTTTAAATGTATTCAAGATTCCCATATATTTATGGGAATTATTTGTTTGGAAAATTTTCAATTAGGATGAGAAAGACACCATCTTCCTAAATTCTAATTTCATGGAGCAAGAATCCTAAAGAAAACATCGTGTCCAGATCACATGAGTATGTGTTACGATTAAGGCTCTGTTTGGGAGGGTTTTTCAGAAAGTAAAAGTAGTGGTGGCAAAAGGAAGGTGGGAAAATGAGCTTTTGGATAATGTATATTTCAAAAAGAGAACTGTTTGGGTGAATTTCTTTTGCAGAGATTTTAGAAATGAGAATCACTTTATAAACTGTTTCACAAATCTCCATTAAATTGACTTTTTATCAAAAAATGCGAACCCAGGAAGAAAAATGTGCCCGGGGGAAAAATGAGCGCTTGTGCCGAAAATGCGCGCCAGGTCGAAGAAGGTGCGAGCGCCCGTGCGAAAAAATGCGTGCTCGGGCGGAAAAAAGCACGTCCGGGCAAAAAATGCACGCTTGGACGAAAAATGCGCGCCCGGGCAAAAAAATGCGTGCCCCGAAAAAAAGCGCGCTCTAGCGAAAAAAGCGCGCAAGGGCGGAAAATGCACACCCGAGCGAAAAATGCGCGTAAGGGCGAAAAATGCGCGCCAGGGCGAAAAATTCGCGCCCGGGAGGAAAATACACGCCCATGAGGAAAAATGCGCGTCCGAGAGAAAAATGTGCGCCCGGGCGAAATGGGGGCGCTCGAGCGAAAAATTGTGCGCCCGAGCAAAAAAATTGCGCCCGGGCGAAAAATGCGCGCCCGTGCAAAAAAATGTGTGCACGGTTGAAAAATGCGCGTCTGGGCGAAAAATGCGCGCTCGGGCGAAAAATGTGTTTCCGAGCGAAAATATGCGGGCCCGGGAGGAAAATGCGCAACCAGTCGGAAAACGTGCGCCCGTGTTGAAAATGCGCACCCGAACGGAAAAATATGTGTTCAAGCCGAAAATGCGCGCTCGGGCCAAAAATGCGCTCCCGAGCCAAAAATGCGCGTTCGGGCGGAAAATGCGCGCCCAGGCAAAAAATAGATCGTCTGGAGAAAGGCTAGGGTTTCCACAGTGTAGCCAAACTGGATCCAGAGGGGAAAACATTTTTGTGCGTCAACTGTGTATTGGGATGAGAAAATGTTTTTCGAAAAGTTGAAAAGTAGGAGGTCCGTGACTTTTGAAAAAGAGGAGAAAAATGAGTTTTGGACAGTAATTTTTCCCACTGGTAGACATTCTAAATGGTATATTAAGGCTTCATTTGGTTCGGCGTATTCAAGCCGGTGGCGGGAGCAAACGCCGCCCGCAGAGCGGAAAAACAAACGGCCGGCCCGACATTTGCAGCGTTTGCTCCCGCAGCAAGGAGAAAAAGCCCCGCCTCCCCTGCGTTTCCAGCCTCGCCTCCCTCCAGTCTGAGACCCCCCTTTTCACCCGCTGGGAGCAAACGCCACCGGCGCCAAATGAAGACTAAGTGCGACGACATTTTCTAGAAAATGGAAAGGAGCTAATAAGCCCTCCCAAACAGGCTATAAAATAAATTTTCGGGAGGAATCCGGCAAGGGAAGGGGGCCGGCGGTGGTGAGCGAGAAGAAAAGGAGGAAGAAAATAAAGGAACTTAGGGAGCAACCCTAATATATTTCATACATCCAAGATAACTTCACACATACCCCCCCCCCCCCCCCCCCCGTATATAGATGAGGGAGGGCAACCAAACAAAAAGCAAACAAACCAGGAAATACAAAATACCTAACTTAATTGATTGGCATTAATTAATATTCATATGTGCGCTCCATAGTGGCTTCCATATGCGCGCTCCATAAATTATGACTAGGGGGGTCCATTTGAGTGAATGTGCCCACGACCACGGCGGCTTCATATGCGCTCTCCATAAATTTTGACAAGGGTGGTCCACTTGAGTGAATGTGCCAACGTAACAGAATGTCTGAATGTGTCGGCGTAACAGTGCCCGCGTAACACCATACCGCCCTTGAAAATCAACCTTGCCCTCAAAGTCGAAGCCCCAACCTTTGTCGGAATCTTGAAGAATTTTGATGACGTGCGGGGAGTGTCGGGGCGTCATCCTCTCCGTTCCCGTAAGGGCCTGGTCGACAAGAGAACGACAGAGGATTGGCGGGGCCGGTGCAAGTTCGACGAGAGGATCGACTGCGGGGCATGGTGGAGACGGCTTAGGGCAGGGAGCCTCGTGGGAGGTTGCGGAGGCCCATCCGTCGAAGGCGAGGAGACAATCGACTTTGGCGTGGAGAGAGGCGCATGTGGCCTGGATTTATGCCGCTGGAGCAGAGAAATCTAGTTGAGGGCTGGTGCTCGGCGACGGCAAGAACAGCTGCCCGGAAGCGGCCGATTGGGCGGCGACCATTGTGCTAAGGATGTAGACAGGGGATGATGTCGGCGACGGCAGTGACAGTGCGCGACGACAGATTCGGGTGGGGAGCCTGGGGCCACAGGCGATGACTGTAGGCAGGGACAAAAACGTCCCTGCTAGATGTCGGCAGGCAGACAGAAGAACCCCCGACGGATTAGGACCGGATCGGCTGGGATCTGGGGGCTGGAAGAGCAACCGTCTTTGATCGGGCGCTGGCGGCGTGGCATGTTGATCGGCTCTTCTTCTAGCGCAGTGACGACGACAGAGCACCGGTGGGGCAACGACGCGGATGACAGAAGCTTTGGCGCAGGGGATCTGAATGGCAGGAGGATGCACAGTGCAGAGTCAGACGTCGGGATCGCATCGTGGAAATAAAAATAGGAACAGGCGATTCGGGATTCGCGAGCGGAATGCGCATAAATAGAAATCCCGGTTTGTATCGATCTCGATCACCGGCGGCGGCTAGATGGCAGGCGATCCGGCAGGTCGGATCACTTGTTACGATTAAGATAAATTTTTGGGAGGAATCCGGAAAGGGAAGGGGTTCGGTGGTGGTGAGCGAGAAGAAAGGGAGCAAGAAAAGAGAGGAACTTAGAGAGCAACCCTAATATATTTCATAAATCCAAGATAATCACACATAAACCCCTCCCCCTTATATAGATGAGGGAGGGGAACCAAACAAGGAAATACAAAAGACAATCAAACCAGAAAATACAAAATATTTAACTTAATTGATTAACATTAATTAATATTCATATGTGCGCTCCATGGTGGCTTCCATATGTGCGCTCCATAAATTATGACAAGAGGGTCCACTTGAGTGAATGTGCCCACGACCACGACGGCTTACATATGCGCGCTCCATAAATTTTGACAAGGGGGATACACTTGAGTGAATGTGCCAACGTAACAGAATGTGATAGCATAACAAAATGTGCCCACGTAACAATGTGGGTAGGATCAATAAAAAGAATCATCAATAAAATATAACAGAACAAAAATAAACTTCAGACAACCTCTTGAGAAGCTCGCACTGTTCAGGCTCCCATTTGCTCACAGCACGCTTTTCAAATATAGAATGTGCTCTAAGGTATGTAGTACTGCGTGGCCTCCAAGGCAAAGCACTAGCTGTAATTGGCATTAACATAACAAAATAAAGACCCATAAGAAGTATGGTGGCATCATAGAAAGTAAGCTAGGAGAGGCACAGTTGCAATATTATATATATTATCTAAACTATAAAACTTGTAAAACACGTGTTTAAACTTTCAAGTAATCTAATTTTTTTAATGAAATGAATAAAGCATCCTGGTGGCAGCTCTGCCGTTCAAAGCAAGGAAAGCTAGCTACAAATAGTAATAAATATTTATAACAGTCAAACACGTAGAAAGCTAGGGGAAAGCAAATTTGGCATCTCTAACAACTATAGCAAAAAAGGGAAACAGAAAGAAATTGTAATAATGTAATTAGAATTGTAAAAAAATATAGTAAATCTTTGAGTTTATGGAATTCATTTGTGCACTAATACAGACATAATTATTTTAGGCTGAAGATTCTACAGGTGCTATAATTTAAACATAGTCTGATGCAGGGTATGGGCCTAAGGAGCTATGACTAGATGCATACGCAATTTCCAACAAACGTTAATTTGTAATAGTGTATTTTAAAATCACTTGGGCTAATTTGCAACCGGAAAATAAAGCATTTACAAATGGAAATGAAAGAGAAGTACTGATGCGGCAACGGTACCGATGTCGTACAAGTAATAATAAAACAGGAAGTAAATCCCTGAATATTGAGGTCCTTTAGTTGGAGCTTTACACGGGGGGGGGGGGCAAAACTACATCAACTATGTTGATCGCCGGTCGCCGCATTGCACCACCGCGAGTAGCCATCCCCCGCTTCGCACCTCCACAAGTCGTAGGCCTCCGCTTCGCACACATTACGCCTTGCAAATGCAAAGGCCAAGCTCACAACCATAATCACAAAACAACAAATATCTAAGTCACATCCACATGAAGAAAAACACAACAGCAATATCTGCTCCAAACAATCCACAATAAAAGATATATCGACGAACGTCTACACTCAATGGTCATGGAGTGTAGATGCTTTAGAATATACCTCAATAATATTACAAGTACTTTAAAAGTAAAGGGAAAAATACAAGTTACCAATCCTTAGAACAGAGGAAACAAAAGTCTAGTCTCCTCGAAATGCAGGGGAGCTCGTCGTGGTCCACCAGCTCTTCCTCTTACTCATTGGCCTCGTCGGGAGAAGCTGTCACCTTCTCCTAACACGTTTTCTCCCGGGTTTTGTTCACCTCAACACTAAGTGCTCAGGCTTGGAGCTTCAATGGAACCTTGCAAATCACCTTCTTCCCTTTAGAATGCTTGGGAAGGTTGGAGGAGACCTAAGGACGAAACCCTAGTGCCTTGTGGAAAAACCGGGCCTAAAAAAGCAGGAGGAATTGAGAGGATCCGTCAAAAGCCCTAAAATAGCATATTTATAGAAAAAACAGGCACGCAAGCAAGCAGCAGAAGCACGCGCACGTGCATGAAGTTAACACAACAAAAACCTACTCTCCCAGGTCGTACATACACAGATGTGCGTGTGCGGAAATTATGCAGGCGCAAATTCGGAACACGGAAATTTAAACTACAAGAAAACAAAGGAAAAGGTGTAGACACAACTTGTGTAAGTAAGGGTAACGAATATATGATCGGATGCATAGGCTCAAACTATCCAACGAAATGCCTAATTTATATAAGTAGAGTTAATTCATAGAACGTGTCACACACCCACTTCATGCAGACTATATGATCAGGTTCCTCCACAAGTGAATCCAAAGGAGGTGATGAATGTACATAGGGAGATGAAACAACCCAAGATTTAAAATAAAACACATCGCTCCCGCCTCCTGCGCTCGACTCTCTGTCTGACTCCTCTTCCTGCTCCCGCTGGCATCTCTTCCCGCGCCTCATGTTCCTCTTGTTGTGGTCGGCGTCGCCTCCTCTGGATCATCCTTCAACTCAGGCTGACGGCAGCTCCTCTGCCAAAGCCGACAGTTTTCGTAGTCGGCAACCACCTCTTCTGCCTTGGCCGGCCACTTCTTCTCCTCCTCAAGGCAGGTAGCCGCCTCCTCCTCCGACACCCCTTTTCCTCGTTGTCTTGGCCGAGATTTTCGAGAAAGACGTCATAGGGTTTTCCTCAAATCCTCCTCCACTCAGATTTTGGACTCGGTTTTGGTTCCTCTTGGTAAGATCTCCTTTTTCTCCCCTTATTTCAGATTTTTTTGTCAATTCTATATTGATTTTGTGCCCTAAATTTCATATATTTTGTGATCCAAGCTTGTGTCCCCTTTGTTATCGTCTAATTATTGTGTATTTGTGATTTCCGGCGTCGCTCCTCAATTCAGTTGGTGAGATCATGCAAATACCACTTCGAATTAGGATTTTCGTAGCCTAAGCGCCGCCAAGTCTCCGTTTCCGCGTGGTAGTCTCTTCTCCCCTCACTTTTGAGGGAGGTAAATCTTTAACCCCTCTCCTGTTTAGGATATTTGATGATAATTTCATGTGCTAGCGTAAGTTTTTTGTTATGTTAGGTATCCAGTTAGGGTTTCTAAATCTTATCTGCGCCGCTCAGGCGCCTCTGTCAGATTCAGCTTCAGCCTTAAGATAAGTAGAGATCACTCTCTCTTGCAAACATTGAGCTTTAATTATTGTGTATGTGCTTATGATTGTATGACATCGTTCTTGAATATTTGATTTATCAAACATATTTAATTCATGAATGTCTAATTGGATAAATTAGTATTTTAGTGATTAACATGTTTGGAATGTCACAGGTTGTGATTGTGAATGATGGTTACTTTAATATTCACTTAGTTGAATTATGTCTCACTTGATGGATAATTGGAAGAAGAGTTAGTGAACGAAGGTGATTTTAATTGGATTTCCGCTCAGATGAATTGTGTTTCATTTAATTGTTATAAATGGAAGACTAGTAGATCTTTTGAGCAGGAACATTGATTGTTATAATGATAACTATTAAGATTCTTACTAGCAATTAGATGAATTGTGTTTGATATAAAATGTTCGGATTGTAGTCATGCTTACTTGGAAGATAATTGTGTCTTGGAATGAGTTAATTAAATGAATAAATGTTATCCTTGAAAATAACGTATAGTAGTCTTGTCACTCGTGAATACTTGAACCCGCAAAAAATGTAAAGCTCTCTATCCAATTTCTTTTGTCATCGAATCTTTTTTTATGTCAGTCTGGTTGCAAGACCTGAGTAAAGTTTGTTCTTGATCTGATCTTTCCCTTTAAGTGAATTTGTACCTGTTAAAAATTAGAATCACTAAAATATGAATCTCTTAACTCAATAATATCTTAAGCAATCATTGAAAGGTATTTTTTAATTGGTGCATCTCTCTGATTGCATGGTCACGGCAAGCAGGAACTTTTCTAATAAGACTTGCATATGAACTTGAGTGTTAACCATATGTGCCCACAAAAAAACACATACGCACTTCATTGAATACAGCTTATGATATTACATGATCAATTATATGTTATACTCCGGAGTAGTCTAATAATTTACCTTATTTTTGTTTTACTCATTTACTGGCTTGTCTTGTTTTTGTGCTTCATGAAAACTGGTACACACACATTTTTGTTTCCCTTACTGTTATGTATTTTACTTGCTCACATGTTTATTTAAATGTTCTTAGGCATTTCCTTCTTGTTTTAGAATTTCCTTAGCGTTCGTGACAGCGTCGCCAGGTCCTCGAGCCTGATTTGCATTAAGTTCCAGATTCTATATTTACGTTTCATTTTCTTTAATTGTCAGTCATTTCTTTTATGTAATAATTATGATCAGTAAATCATGGATAACTGCTAGGCTATATTTTATGCACTTGAATTTAATATTTTTTTATGTTCATTCATATGAATCTGTCATTGCATGAAATTTATATCTGAATTTGTATCGAAAGTTTTATTAAAAATGTACGTGTATCTATTTCTCACTATCATGTTTTACAGTTTTCGCACAAAAACAAACTATTTTTCTTCAAATTAACTATTTTAAAACTATTTATCAACCTCTGCTGCTTCAGTCTTACAGGCATGGATTTTCTTTCCGCCCATGCATGTGGCATCACGACCCGCCAAAAGCGCACTCTGACTTTTGTTGAGACGGGTCGTGACAGTTGGTATCAGAGCTAGGCTAGTTTCTAAAGATAAAATATTTTATAGTTATCACATATTTTGAATCTTATTATGTAAATATATATACATACAGCATTGCTTCACTCAACTTGTCGTTATTTGTTGTTAGCGGCTGAAACACGCACACACTCACTCAAAAGCATGAGTAGTATACACACAAATGTTAAGAGTTTATGAGCAAACTTAACATTTTCGTGCATATGAATTTCCACTAGAATATATACCGCTTGCGAATATTAAATGGATATGAGCAGTTTAATATTTTCAAGTGCGATGATATTAGATCATAACATGCATGACATATTAAGTAAAATTGACGTTTAACATGACATGTATATTCATTCATTTGCATTCATATCATAAATCATTGCACAAGTGTGAAGCTAAGAACAACAGTAATGATTGTGCACACATGAATTTACTATTTGCTTGACATCGCACATGATCTCATAGTTGCACTTGCATGATCATCATCTAGAGTTATCCAATGAAAATGGTGTAATTATTACATGATTTACAAACCTAACAGTATGAAATGTATTAGAATCTCTAATTTTAATTCCCTGATATTTGTAATCAGTCTTTCATGTTCTGTTTGTCTATCAATCTTATTCAGTCCTCTTGTATCCCCTTCTAATTATCTATTAAGTGTTGGCGAGAAATGAGAGTCATCTTGTAAATTGCTCTGCTGAATCAGTTCAACGATGTTTTGTGCTCTTCGAACTCCAGATTAACTTACTTTTGTTGTCATTCAGTTTCTTTTCCTCTCTTGTCAAAATTTTTCGCTCTCGAATTCTTGAGTCTTACCTCTCAATTCCGAGCTAATTGGAGAAATTTTTGTGATCCCTGAAGCCAGTCTTTGTGTCCGGCCGAACCTGCTAAGATTGTGGAGTACGCTTGAGAACTTGCATTTGACGTGCATAGCAAGCATCCACAACTTTTTTTTCTTGATCTTGGTAAGCCTCCAAACTTGTTCTCTTATCTACTCTAGTATCCTCACAGTTAGCTTCCTTACCTTGATATGAAAGTCTTGTTGGAATGTATGACATCTGAATCTTCGCCATAAGAGATCTCATTCAAGGAATTCTCAGAAAGTTTCGAGACGAAACTTCCTAATTAGGGGAGAATGTAACAACCCAAGATTTAAAATAAAACAAATCGGGTTTTTAATAATATTAATAATGTGATGACAAATTTGTAAACCGCCTAAATCCCCTCTTTATTTTTTTCCCCGCACCCGAGTCAGCCCCCTCCTGATTTAATTCTTCTGGTCTAGGGTTCCAAAACCGCTCTCCGCTGCTTCCGCAAGCCGAGCCGCTCTCGATAAAACTTGCTCCTGCCTGATTCTGCCGCAACTCGTCGTTCCCGCCTCCTGCGCTCAACTCTCTACCCGACGCATCTTCCTGCTCCCGTCGTCATCTCTTCTCGCGCCTCATGTTCCTCTTGTTGTGGCCGACGACGCCTCCTCTGGATCATCCTTCATCTCAGACCAACGGCAGCTCCTCTGCCAAAGCCGGCAGTTTCTGCAGCTGGCAGCCACCTCTTCTGCCTTGGCCGGCCACTTCTCCTCCTCAAGGCCGGTAGTCGCCTCCTCCTCTGATAGCCCTTTTCCTCTTCGTCTTGGCCGAGATTTTCGAGAAGGACGCCTAGGGTTTTGCTTAAATTCTCCTCCACTCAGATTTTGGACTCGGTTTTGGTTCCTCTTGGTAAGATCACCTCTTTTCTCCCTTATTTCAGATTTTTCTGTCAATTCTATATTGATTTTGTGGCCTAAATTTCATATATTTTGTGATTCAAGCTTGTGCCCCCTCTCCGAATTAAGATCTCCTCTTTGTTATCATCTAACTATTGTGTATTTGTGATTTCCGGCGCCACTCCTCAATTCAGTTGGTGGGATCATGCAAATCCCTCTCCGAATTAGGGTTTTCATAGCCTAAGCACCGCCAAGTCTCCATTTCCGCATGGTAGTCGCTTCTCCCCTCACTTTTGAGGGAGGTAAATCTCTAACCCCTCTCCTGTTTAGGTTATATGATGATAATTTCATGTGGTAGTGTAAGTTTTCCATTATGTCATTGTTCTTAAACAGGTCCAGTTAGGGTTTATAAATCTTGTTTGCGCCGTTCGGCCGCTTCTGTCAGATTCAGCTTCAGCCTTAAGGCAAGTAGAGATTCCTCTCTCTTGCAAACATTGAGCTTTAATTATTGTGTATGTGCTTATGATTGTATGACATCGTTCTTGAATATTTAATCAGTCAAACGTATTTAATTCATGAATGCCTAATTGGATAAATTAGTATTTTAGTGATTAACATGTTTGGAATGTCATAAGTTGTGATTGTGAATGATGGTTACTTGAATATTTCACTTAGTTGAATTGTGTTTCACTTGATGGATAATTGGAAGAAGAGTTAGTGAACGAATGTGATTTAATTGGATTTTCACTTGAATGAATTGCGTCTCATTTAATTGTTATAAATGGAAGACTAGTAGATCTTTTGAGCAGGAACATTAATTGTTATAATGATAATTGTTAAGATTCTTACTAGCAATTAGATGAATTGTGTTTGAAATAAAATGTTCGGATTATACTCATGCTTACTTGGAAGATAATCATGTCTTGGAATGAGTTAATCTAAATGAATACTTGTTATCTTTGAAAATGACATATAGTAGTCTTGTCACTCATGAATACTTGAACCCGCAAAAATGTAAAGCTCTCTATCCAGTTTCTTTTGTATCATCGAATCTTTTTTTTATGTCTGTCTGGTTGCAAGACCTGAGTAAAATATGTTCTTGATCTGATCTTTCTCTTTAAGTGAATTTGTACATGTTATAAATTAAAATCACTAAAATATGAATCTCTTAACTCAATAATATCTTAAGCAATCATTGAAAGGTAGTGTAATTGGTGCATCTATCTGCTTACATGGTCACGACAAGCAGAATTTTTTCTAATAAGACGTGCATATGAACTTGAGTGTGAACTATGTGCACCCACAAAAAACACCTACACACTTCATTGATTACAGCTTATGATATTACATGATCAATTATATGTTATAATCCGGAGTAGTCTGATAATTTACCTTGTTTTGTTTTACACATTTATTGGCTTTCTTTGTTTTTGTGCTTCATGAAAACTGGTACACATACATTTTTGTTTCCCTTACTGGGTATGTATTTTACTTGCTGACCTATTTATTTCAATGTTCTGAGACATTTCCTTCTTGTTTTGGAATTGTCTTAGCATTTGTGACAGCATCGCTAGGTCTTCGAGCCCGATCTGCATTAAGTTTCAAGTTCTATATTTACGTTTCATTTCTGTTACTGTCAGACATTTTTTATGCGTAATAATTATGATCAGTAAATTATGGACAACTGCTAGGTTATATTTTATGCACTCGAATTTAATATTGTTTGTATGTTCATTCATCTGAGCCTGTCATTGCATGAAATTTGTATTTGAATTTGTTTCAGAAGTTTTATTAAAATGTACGTGCATCTATTTCTCACTATCATGTTTTACAGCTTCCGCATAAAAACAAATTATTTTTCTCCAAATTAATTATTTTAAAACTATTTATCAGTCCTTGCTGCTTCTTCTGCCTTACAGGCATGAATTTATTTTCCGCCCATGTCTGTGGCATCACGGCCCGCCCGAAGCGCACTATGACTTTTGTTGAGATGGGTCGTGACAGGAGACGACTCCACATCGTCAGAATATGAATCAGCGACAATTCTGATGGGCATATCCGTAGCGGTCCCGTGAAAGCAAAGGGGTACGACGAATGCATCATCAGAAGCTAAAGGAGTGCTATCATGAAAGGAAGAAATGATGTGAACAGATACCTCATCATCATCCTTCATCTGATGCAATCCTTTAAGCCATGATTCGTACTATGACAAAACAAACACTTGAAATTAACCCTTGACCTCAAAAAAGGTGGGCTACAATATTGGGATGGTGTTCGTGGTGGAGGTGTGTGGTTATGATAAGTAGGTTGTCCGTATGAGGAACCATATGATACTGATTTCTCATAGGAAGAGTCGTATGAATCATAACCATGACTTCTCATATAGCATTCTACACTATGATGATTAGATGCCCCGCACCATCTATATTGTGAATTTGCACACACATTGATGTGGGGTGATTCACAAGATAAATTTAATCTTTGCAGTGGTTAAGTACACACAATGATTAAATAAAAAACGGATAATCTGCACTAAAAACTATAAAATAAATTCGGAGGACATAAATTTAAAGGGTGTTATTTAGAATCAAAAACAAGGAAAAATGATAAAACAAAAACGGTGCAATATACAATTAGAAGAACTTCACTCACACGACTCTCTCGTCAGATATTCGCACGTGTTGTGTTCCCCGACAATGACGTCAAAAACTTGATGTGGCTGCAGCAAGAGTACCAATGTCGTACAAGTAATACTAAAACGAGAAGTAAATCCTTGAGTATCGATCTCACATGGAAAACGGTTGGGTGGAGTTTTTTTATGAGAAAGACTTGAGATTGAAGTCCTTTAGTCGAAGTTTTACGTGGGATTTGATTTGGTGAAAGAAAAAAAAACAAAATTACATCAACTATGTGGGTCGCCTTCACTGCTTCGCTCCTCCGCGAGTCGTCGGCCTCTGCATCGCACCTCCACGGGTCGCCTTTCTCCGATTCTCACCTCTGCGAGTCGTAAGCCTCCGCTTCGCACAAGTTGCGCCTTGCAAATGCAAAGGCCAACCAGAAAATTCCGTTGGCTCACGTCTAACTCAACGATAGCGCAACACAACTCACAACCACACAACTGCAATAATAATAAAAACAATATCACAGTCACATCCACATAAAGAAAAACACAACAGCAATATCTACTCCAAACAATCCATAATAAAAGATATATCTACGAACATTTTCACCAAATGGTCATGGTATGTAGATGCTTTAGAGTATACCGTAATTAGATTACAAGTACTTTAAAAATAAAGGGAAAATACAAGTTGCCAATCCTTAGCATGGAGGGAACGGAAGTCTAGTCTCCTCAGATTCGTAGGGGAGCCCGGCTTGGACCACCAGCTCTTCCTCTTCCTCCTTGGCCTCGTCCACGATATGGAAGTTGTCACCATCTCCTAAGTGCCTTCCCTCGGGTTTTGTTCGCCTCAACATTAAGTGCTTCGGCTTGGAGCTCCAATGGAACCTTGCAAATATCCTTCTTCCATTTAGAATGCTTGAAGAGATTGGATGAGACCTAGGGGAAAAACCCTAGTACCTTGGGGCAAAACTGGACCAAAATGGCGGGAGGAATGGAGAGAATCTGTCAAAAGCCCTAAAACATCATATTTAAAGGAAAAAACAGGCGCACGTGCATGCTGCATAAAGCTCCTGCACTTGCGTGAAGTTAACGCAACAAAAACCTGTTCTCCCAGGTTGTGCACGCACAAATGTACATGCGTGCACGCGCGTGCGGAAAGTATGCACGCGCAAATTTTGATCACAGAAATCGAAGCTACAAGAAAACGCATGAAAAAAGCATCAATCCAATTTGAAAGCCATTTTGACCACCCTAGAGGCTGAATTAGAAAAATTGTTCTACACAAAGTTGTAGCCCTCGATGTAGTGACGTCAAGTTTCCAGAACTTTTGAAATTTCTAGAATCGGAGCTCTGTGGCAAAAGATATGGCAGATCAAGTGAACCATGGTCAACACTGGACTGCAGATATGTGCGCACGCGCAAGAAGCACATATGTGTGCGTTCTGCGCAGATTTACAAACTTGATTTTTATGACCCAAAATTGATACTTAATCACCTCATATTGCTTCCAATGTATTCCTATATCATAAAATTAAGAATTTAAAGGATATTAAGTGATTATAACCTAAATTAGGGATAACATGATGGTAAATTCAAGCAAAGGTGGTCCAAAATAACTATATAAAATGCATGTGTCAAGCACAAGCGTGAAAGTGCACAAAATCAAATGAGTATTTAAATGAGAAGATACAAGAACTCAAATAATAGGAATCAAAACTTATGAACTAATATCCCCCCAAGTAGGAAATAAACACAAGACTTAACTATAAAGAAATAATAAACACACCTTCAACTCGCACAATACTGAAGGGGGGGGGGGAGTGATTTTAGAGAGCTATGGCGTTTAGCCGAAAGAGTCTCCTGTGGTTGAATTCAAATCCCTCTGAAGCTGCAGGTGGTTGCCCGAGGTGCATGGGCTGGCTGGTAGCTGAATATGTGGCCTGGACAGGTGCTGGGAGAGGTTTGGGGGTTTGAAAACTGCTCCCCAGGAAGCTCCTACAGCAGGAGGTGGCCGGTTGGGGGGTAATTCAGGTAGGGCTGGTAGATGGTGGAGGAAAGGGGGCTCTGTTGGAGGTGAAGTTAGGGGCAGGGGTGGTTCCACATGGGATTCAGGGCTGGAGAAGGAGGGTCAGCTGGAATAAGGGAATAAGATTATTGGGGAGTGGGGAAATTGAGAGTTGGGGATTGAATTTAGGAAGAGGTGGGGTTAGGCCGGCAGAGTGAGGGGAAGTGGGGTCGGTTGGGGAAAAATGGGGAGGCTCCACATGAGGATAAGGTGGAGGATTAGGGGAGCCGACTATTGTGAGGGAAATGGGGAGAGAGTAGTGGCTAGATTTTAGGAATGGATCATGTTGGAGTTTATGATTATATTAATATTTATGTGTGAGTGAGTATTAATCTCACATTGTCAGTTCAGTCTATAAGTATCAATGTAATTCCTATATTAAGCCCCTATGAGGATGAATGAAATGACTACTTCTATTTCAATTTCCCCCTCTTTCAACATGGTATTAGAGCTAACTGATCTGAAACCCTAAAAATCTATTTCCGCGAGCCGGTTCGCATCTTGTTGCTGCTTCCGCTCGACTCCTCGTTCTCGTCAAGCCGCGTCTGCTCCCGCTCCTGTCGAGCATCTCCGCTCTCGTCGAAGGAATCGACATTTGTTTTCATTGACGGGAGTGGCTTTGGGTTCGTGAGTAGCTGTCTTCCTCCTTCGCTGAGATCGGGCACCTATTTTGTGGTACTTCCGTCGTCGTCGCCACCACTAACCTATGTTGTGTTGTAAAACTTTCTCCTTGTATGATTTTGCAATCCTTACAAATCATTTTTTGAATTGATATTAAAAAATTATTATTTGGTTCATTAAATCCTTCCGAATAAATTTATTATGTCATCGGTAAAAACTACATTAAGAGCCATTACTACATTAAGACAAAAAACCAAAATGCCTTAATAACAATCATATGTGTCTCCCCATGTTTTCCTCTGTTTGGTCGTGTGTTGGGACACGACTGATGTTGATTGCTTTAATCTCAGCGGGTTGTCCCGTGTGACCGTGTCGTGTGGGACTGTGTCGTGTGGGACCTCCCTTTGTGCGGATTATCCCTGACAGATTATCCCGATGGATTATCCCTGATTGCCGATTGATGATTTGCTCCACATATTTTGTTCTTTTTCGCATGTTATGTGTGTGGGTGATGTAGGTTGACCGGTTTTCAGTTTGTCCACTTCGTGTGTGGGTCCTGCGTCGTGTGTGGGTCTACGTCGTGTGTGACTATATCCCCGGCTTGATTCTCCGGTTTGAAATTTTCCCCAGTGGCTCGTCTGATGTTTTGTCCCGCTTCGCCTACCTCCATTGTCATTATTTGATGTGTCCAAGCTGAAGGATCCCCCCTTCAGCTTGAGGGGGAGTGTTGGAGTTTATGAGTTTATGATTATATTAATATTTGTGTATGAGTGGGTATTAATCCCATATTGTCAGTTCAGCCTATAAGTGTCAATGTAATTCCTATATTAAGCCCCTATGAGGATGAATGAAATGACTACTTCTATTTTAATTTACCCCTCTTCCAACAAATCCTAAAATGTAGGGGAGTGGGGTAGTGGTGGGAGTTGGGAGGTGGTTATGAGGCGGTTTTGGGGTAGTGGGGAGGTGGTGGCTACCAGAGGTGTCCTTCTTAGATGGTTTTCGGCGAGGGCTGCCGGAGATGGTGGTGGTGGTGCCCGGAGACATTTTTAGGCGATCGTTGAAAAGCATAAATTTGGTGGAAATGGTAAGGGGATGGCGGGGAATCACCAGGGGTGGCCAGAGAATGATTCTGGTGATCATCGAAGACGAACTTGAGATAATTTTTGGGAGCGGAAGGCTCGATTTTGGGGACTTAGTGGGAGGGGATGTTGAGTAAGTGGATCCACGACAAGGGTGAGGGGGATGGGTAGTTGGCAGAGGGATCGACAGTGGGTAGGGGAAGGAAAAATGATGGAGGACGATTGTTTGTAAAGGGGACTATGGAATGGGGTGGTCGGCTGTGGAGGTGGGAGAAAGAAATGGTGGCTCATGACAATGGGGTAGGAGAAATCCCAGGCTTCACACCCGGGGGGGGGGGGTCAGCTTTGACACCGAATATGACCAAAGAATTGGTTTCTACACTTAATTCTTCAATCCCCCAAAAGAGATCCCTCACCCTCAATTTATAGACACTAGAGACCGGCTAATGTGCTGTATCGGAAGGGGAAACCGGCGGCAATTGTGGATGGGGTAGTGTGGTGGACAAAAACAGAGGTTAATGAGATATGGTGGTAGAAAGAGAAGGGAACATGTACTCATGTAGCTCAAAGAATGGTGTCAGATGTTCAACGTTGAATAAAGGTCAAATTCCCATACTTTGCGGGATATTCATCTCATAAGCATTCGTTCTAATTCTTTTAAACACAGTGTAAGGACTCATTTGCTTAACATTTAATTTTTGAGCAGTTCCCTTTGGGAACCTCTAAGCGAGTATAAGAGTCATCACTTGTTCTCCTTCCTTAAAGTTTTGCATTCTCCTGTGACTATCAACATATGATTTAAAAATAACATTATTGCACGAAATCCTTCGTCGGACAGACTTATGCATGTTATATAGGTGTCTAACAAAAGACTCAGCTAACTCGCTAGGACAGAACTCTACAGGAAGGGGAATGAGATCTACGGGCTTCCTATGCTCATAACCTAAGACTACTTGAAATGGACACAAACCTCTCTTATTCAAATGACTATTTAGGCAAACTTGGTCATTAGGTAACACAAAAACCCAAGAGGTAGTATGGTCACCAACAAGACATCACAAAAGATTTCCTAAACTCATGTTTACTACCTCAGTCTGGCCATCCGTCTGCGTATGATAGGCGGATGAGATTTGTAGTGTAGTGTCAGTCTTCTTCCAAAGCATTTTCCAGAAATAGCTCATGAATCGGGCATCTCGATCGAAGATGATGGTCTTAGGAAGACTGTGAAGTCTAAAGATGTCCCGAATGAATATTGATGTGATGTGAGACGCATTGGCAGACCTGCTGCTTGTGATTAAGTGAGCCATTTTGGAAAATCAATTGGCTATGACAAGAATAGAGTCATGTTTGCACAGGGTGTGAAGTAACCCGAGCATAAAGTCCATACAAATGTCCACCCAAGGCTGGTGTTGTACTGGAAGTGGTGTATATAGACCAGTGTTCTGTCGCGACCCTTTAGTCTGGTAGATGTGGCAATGGTGAACAACTCGAGTAACGCCTCTTTTGAGTGTGGGCCAATCGAAACGATCCTCTACAAGAACAAGGGTTTTATCTCTACCAAAGTGACCAGTTGTCCCGCCGGTATGCATCTCCCAAACTAGATGATCTTGGAGGGAAGTCCGTGGAATGCATTAAAGTGTGCTGCAAAATAAATAACTATCGATGATCGAGTAATCAGAGATGACCTCAGGTGGGTCCTGGGATAGGGCTAAGTATATATCCGCAAAATCTAGACATGTCGGATACTCCGTGACCAAATGCTCAAATCACGTGATCTCAATGGTAAGGGTGTGAAGTAGGCCCACTCGGCGGCTGAGCGTGTCTGCTGGTTTGTTCTCAACATCAGCTCGGTGTTTAAGAGTGTAATGGAAATCCTGCATATATTTTATCCATTTGACGTGACGGTGACTCAATTTCTTCTGGGAGTCCAAATAACGTAAGGCTTGGTGATCTGAGTATAACACAAATACACGATGGAGGAGGTAGTTGGAATTTCTTTGTCAGATGTTGTTCAGCTTCTCACTAAAGAGAGAAATCAGGTGACCCTCCAGAACGGGTACTCTTATACCGACAATGGAAGCGTTGCAAGCTACCTCAAATGCTCGACTAAAATCAGGTAATCGGAGTACCGGGGTCATGATCAATTTTTCCTTGATGTTCTCAAATGCCTGAGTGGCGGCGAGTGACCACTAAAAATCTTCCTTACAAAGGCAGCTGGTGTAGGGGCCATGATGGTGTTGAATCCACGGACAAAGCGTCTATAAAACGTTGTCAGCCCATGGAAGCTTCGAGCTTCATGGATATTAGTGGGGATTGGTCAATCTCGAATGGACTTGACTTTAACAGGATCTACGGACATGCCTGAGGTAGAGATGATAAACCCTAGAAAGTGTACAAACTCGGATAGGAAGATGCAATTCTTCATATTTATATAAAAGTGCTCCTATCGGAGAGTGTCGAGGAGTAATCGTAGATGTGTGAGGTGCTCCTCATGTGTTTGACTATAAACTAGGATATATTCAAAATAAACTACATAGAACTTGCCCATATATGGGCACAAAATCCATTTCATCACGTGCATGGATGTAGTAGGGACATTGGATAGCCCAAAAGACATAACCAACCACTCATATAATCCGTCATTCATCTTAAATGTGATTTTCCATTCATCACCCTCTCTGACTCTGATATGGTGGTGCCCGCTCCATAGGTCCAGCTTGGAAAAGATCTGGGCGCCTGACATAGTGTATAGGAGGTCATCGAGTCGAGAGATGGGAAACCGATATTTGATCGTGATCTTATTGATGGCCCTGCTACCAACACACATTCACCAGCTACCATCCTTCTCAAGGGAAAGAAGGGCAGGTACGGCACAAGAACTCGGGCTCTTTCTAATAAATTGTCTTTGTAGGAGGTCAGCAATCTATGTCCCGAGCTCTTCGTGCTCGTCGAGGTTCATCTGGTAGTACAGATGATTCAGCAGAGATGACACTGGTTTAAGATTGAACGTGTGTTGTATATCTCATAGTGGGGGTAGTTCATCAGGGAGTTCCTATGACATGATGTCACTGTACTCATTTAGGAGGTGTCGAACATCAGCGTGGGTGGACTCTAAGTTCACAATATCTTTTGTAGTCTGAGAAACAGCACCGATATAAATGATGCTAGTATCGTGACTCTCCTGAGTAACTGAAGGCTCAACCCTCCCCTTTGGGGAATCTTTGGGTTGGGTCAGTGATAATGTGATCTTGCGGCCTTAATCAAAGAATACGCAAGTGTTGGACTATCCATAACAAGTCACATCCTTATCGTAAAGTCAGGGTCGGCCTAGTAATACATGTGCGACGTCCATGGGTATGTCACACCAAACTTTATCCTCGAAGGAAACTACACGAATGGGTATCTGACACCTCTGGGTGACCTAGATCGTCACCCAGATGACTCGATACGGGTGTGGGTTAGGCTCTGCTTTAAGCATCATTCATTCAAGCCATTTTTGGGCAATGATGTTCACACAGTTATCATTATCAATAGCGAGCTTGCAGGCTTCGCCTACACTCGGGAAATAAGTGTAGAATATAGTAGTCCGCTTCCAATCCTCATCTGCACGGGGGGGGGGGGGGGGGGGGGGGGGGGGGGCAGTAAGCGGCAGATAACACACATCTCAAGTGCTCGTTCTGCCTCATCTTTCCAACTTTCTTCCACGGTCACGATGATCTCTTCCTCAGGTGGATCTACGGTATCAACTATAAGGTCGGGATCCTCCTCAATAAGTAGATTTTGTGTAGGGCATTGTGCCACCACATGGACAATGCCCTGACAACGATAATACTGGATCCCAGGATTAGGGGGGTCGGTGGCAGTGGAGGTGGCCCTCGTATCTGTGGGAGCACGAGCAAGCATTGAAGGGGTAGGTCCCTGCTGAGGGGGTCTCCTAGGTGTAGAACTATCGGTCTGTGGATTAGGTCACCTCAGACCTAAAGTGTGCAGGTACTGTTCGTATTCTAATACGAGCCGGAAGATCTGCTCAATTGCCTCCAAGTGATGGGGAATGAGTTCCATACAAATGTATGCTCGTAGTCCGGGTCTAAAGAAGGAGTGATGTAGGCCACGGGTTTCGACACCGTAACGGCTAAGAGGTTCACACGCTCGCTTAATTATAATTACTATTAACGCTCACACGAAGAATAAACACAGCCCCTACGCAAGTTGCAACAATTAATTTAATAGGATTCGGGGGGTTCGCTGGGTCCCTTAAGATAATATTAAGGCTATAGGCCAAGATCCTCTCAAGCGAAAAGAACCCACACGGTTCGGTCGAACGTATGTTGTACCAAAAGAGACACCACCGAAAATAAGGATTCGGATAACGGGTGGTTCTCTCCCAATGAAATAAAATGAGGGCCGCCACGCCTCACGAATTCAAAAGGGAATCAAATAACAATAACAATAATTTAATAGATATTATCCACGAAAATTCTACCAATCACAAATCACACGATATGCTAAATGCCCAAAGAAAAGATCTAAGAGAGAAACACACAAGAGTGGAGACGTTCGTTACCCAACCGGAATGGATGATTCCGATTTAACTCTCTTTGGATCGCTCCGTTCCAGATCCACCGAAAGCGTGCCGGTTGGAGGGAAACTCCAAGTTCTTCGTTGCCTTCCGACGCCGTTGAAGTTTTCACAAGATTCACCACAAGCTTTGGCCGATTCTTCTCTTGGATTAGAAGATGGGGCTGATTTGGATCTCACCAAATGAATCGGTTTTTGGGAAGAGGATATATGTGATGGTCGGGTTTTGTTGAGAGGGATGAGGACGGTTTTGTGGAGGAGAGGTGGTGGTCGGGTTGATGTTGGAAGGGGGCTCGAGTGTGGTGATGGAGGTGGAGGCCGGCGGCTAGGGGAGGTGGCAAGTGGTCGGCCTTCTTGAAGATGAAGAGGAGGGCTCGGTTTTTGGAGAGGGATTGAAGGCTATGGTTGCTTATTAGAAAGGAGGAGGTGGAGGTAGAGAGGAGGCCGAAATAGGGAGAGGAAGGAGAGGGGTGGCCGGCGGCCAAGGAGGAGAGGGGGTAGGGGAGCCGAACTCCAAGAGGAAGAGGGAAGAGGGAAAACCAATTTAGAGTTTCAATTTTAATTCATTCATTCACTAATTCAAAATCCAATACAACATAGCCTTATATAGGCTTTACAAAGACAAGGGTTATAAGCACCCCAAATGTGGCTAAACAAAGGCCAAAATGAAATGACAAATAATTAAAACTTTGGCTAAACATAGGCCAATTAAAAACATAATTATAAAATCTGAAATAATAATTTAAATGACGCGGCGATGGCGGTGGAATGTCGCGGAAAAGTTCCAACATTAAAATGACGCGGCGATGGCGGAGGATGTCGTGACAAATCTTCATCTCGAGGCGGCAAAGGAACATCAAGCTTGAGTCGGCACCCACATAAACCGGGTCACCATAATCATTTTGAAGGGGATCTTCTTCGGCAACATGACGCGGATCTATGACATGTACCGGATCACCAACGTCGTCCGGTGGGGGACGCTCCAAGTCAACATGTCGGGGGATGGCGGCGCCATCAATCCTCCCCCTCTCAAAAATACTCATCACTGATGAGTAGTCCCGGGTATATTCGTTGAGGAAGAGGAACCTGCAAAGCAAAAGGTGGTCTTGGGGGGACCTTACAGACGCATTAGACAAATAAGAACAAAGTATTTCCACAACGTCAACCAACATACCTCCGATGGAGAACGGAGAAGAGAACGATCCAAACAAACTATCACCACCCAACCCAATAGAAAGCATAGTGGAATATGTAAACGAAGAGATAGACTTTTCAAGGGGCATAGAAACATGACGCGTAAAGTATGAAAAGTAGAAAATAGGAGCGATGCCCCAATCAATGGAAAATTCTACAAGAAATGTCATGCTACTAAATTTCCATAAGATTCGCAAATAATGGACTTGCCGGTTCATAAATATTTCTGAGGTGCCCGGAGGCATCCATTCAGGGACGAGACAAACCAAAACCAAATCACTTATATAACGGTAGGATACTCTCCGATTCCAACAAACAATCTTAGAACTGTGTGGGGAGAACCTGTGTGCAACGTGACTTGCTTTAACAGTGGGCAGTAACGGGACCAAGTCAGGTGGCACGGGTGCTAAAAAAGCAGTGGTGAAATCAACGCCATACAACGTCGTAGTTTTAGATTTAAACTTAAATTTAAATTTTAAAACGTCATGAATAAAAGCTAACGGAAAACACTCATCACTATATATAGAATGGGGCGCTCCCGGATTTGACATTACGTACGGGCAACACAACTTAACATTCGCAACTACGTTCACTAGCATGTGCGTGCACGGGTCATCAAAAGGCGGGGGATAAATGCGTGCGACCGGGCTTGGCAAATAAGTTTGTCGAGGGGACATCACGTCATAAGGCACCATCGCCAAGGTACCACTAGTAATCCAATTCGAATCCTCAAAACACGGATTTGACTTCCAATAAAGATCATCCGGTCGCAACCCAATAAAGTCGTAAGAAAGTTCAAACAGTGGATTCGCTCTTACGGAAAAATCATCTAACATGTCTTCTAAATCATGTGGGTAATCATGTATTTCAGATTCAGTGATCGGATCATAGATCGGCAACGCTACAACGAGATCAGGCGTTACAAACGGTAGAGAGTTAAAATCACATTCAAGTTTAGGTAAAGGAGTTAGCATTAGGGGATGCTCATCCGGTTCCACTTCAATATCGTATTCCAAAAGTTTAACTCCTTTACTAGAACAATCTTCCAATACATCAGTCCTGACATCAGTTACAGTGAAAATCTCAGAAATGGGCACTTCGATACATCTCGGACTAGAAATAGCAAGCTCATGTCCTAACAGAACGTCAAATGAATCACGACTGGGTAAGCTCTCAGTAGACTGTAACTCTTCTGACTCAGCTAGAATATCAATCGACTTAGGATCATCAAAAGGCTCCACAACAGTCAAAGTAGATGGTTCCAAAATGTCGTCGAAAGGGAGTGAAGAGGGTTCCTCAAATGAGAGATCCTCATCCAAGTCACTCGGGTAACCAATATCCTCATCGTCACTCATGTTGTCAACATTAACAGCATCGGCCTTAGTGACGGGCATACTCGTAATCGCAAGCTCACATACCATTTTCACGCTGATAGGAACACTCTCATAAACAGGAAAGGGTCTAGTGCCCAGGCGGGGAGAAATAAAATCATGAGACGTCCTCATACGGGAGTACGAGGGAACAGGTTGGTTCGATGTAGGCAAAATCTTGGGCGGCGACTCACTCAGATAATCAGTAGACGGAGAACGGCAGTATGGAGGGTAATACTCATCCGTTAATAAATTCTTCATAATCTGTCAACCTATACGTGGGTCGACAGAGGGCATTCCTAAACGTCTTTCCTCATTGAGCCAGAAAGTATGGGCTCGACCCAATAATTGCAGTCTCGCAACGGGAATCCTGTGGGGATCCACAATACGATATTGCTCAAAATAATGCTCCATGTCATTCACCCAACATCGAAACACTCGCGGTCCACCTAGCCCATCATATGTCGGAGCAGGAATCCTAACACGCCTAGAGGTGCGCGGTGTAACTTGATTAACCTTTAGTTGGCCAATCAACCTCTTAATCTCTTCCACTACAGGGCAATGGACTGGTTTTCTAACTTTCATGACGGAACCTAAAGATTTCATTCGGTAAACGTGAACATCGTAAGCCATTTTTTTTCTTTTAATTTTCAGCGGGAAAATGGGGATAGACTACTCGGATTAAGTGCATAAATACAAAGAAATATAGTCTGGTTCTATTTAATTTTCAAAGATCGATTTGTTCCCGCTAATATTTCAAAATACTATATATATATTTTTTTGATATTTTTGTTGGCAAAAATATGGAGATTATTAATTAATTTTTTTCTGATTTTTTTTATTGCTGAAAATAAAATTTAGCCGGCTATTGGCAGACCACAAAATTATTATTTTTTTTTGTTTTAATTTGGAGAAAAATTTGAAATTTGGAATTTGAAATTTTGAAATTTGAAATTGGAAATTTGAAATTTGAAATATGAAATTTGAATTTTAAATTTTGAAATTTGAAATTGAAATTCGAAATTTGAAATTTGAAATTTTAATTTTGAATTTTGAAATTCGAAATTTGAAATTTTAACAATGATATTTGAATTTTGAAATTTGAAATTTGAAATTTCGAAATTAGAAATTTGAAATTTGAAATTTTAATTTTGAATTTTAAAATTCGAATTTTGAATTTTGAATTTTGAAATTTCGAAATTTGAAATTTGAAATTGGAAATTGGAAATTTGAATTTTGAATATTAAATTTTGAGAGGGGAAGGAGTGCCAATTAGGAAATTGACATGAACCTCCCTCTGATATCAAATTGATGTAGGCCACGGGTTTCGACACCGTAACGGCTAAGGGATTCACACGCTCGCTTAATTATAATTACTATTAACGCTCACACGAAGAATAAACACAGCACCTACGCAAGTTGCAACAATTAATTTAATAGGATTCGGGGGGTTCGCTGGGCCCCTTAAGATAATATCAAGGCTATAGGCCAAGATCCTCTCAAGCGAAAAGAACCCACACGGTTCGGTCGAACGTATGTTGTACCAAAAGAGACACCACCGAAAATAAGGATTCGGATAACGGGTGGTTCTCTCCCAATGAAATAAAATGAGGGTCGCCACGCCTCACGAATTCAAAAGGGAATCAAATAACAATAACAATAATTTAATAGATATTATCCACGAAAATTCTACCAATCACAAATCACACGATATGCTAAATGCCCAAAGAAAAGATCTAAGAGAGAAACACACAAGAGTGGAGACGTTCGTTACCCAACCGGAATGGATGATTCTGATTTAACTCTCTTTGGATCGCTCCGTTCCGGATCCACCGAAAGCGTGCCGGTTGGAGGGAAACTCCAAGTTCTTCGTTGCCTTCCGACGCCGTTGAAGTTTTCACAAGATTCACCACAAGCTTTGGCCGATTCTTCTCTTGGATTAGAAGATGGGGCTGATTTGGATCTCACCAAATGAATCGGTTTTTGGGAAGAGGATATATGTGATGGTCGGGTTTTGTTGAGAGGGATGAGGACGGTTTTGTGGAGGAGAGGTGGTGGTCGGGTTGATGTTGGAAGGGGGCTCGAGTGTGGTGATGGAGGTGGAGGCCGGCGGCTAGGGGAGGTGGCAAGTGGCCGGCCTTCTTGAAGATGAAGAGGAGGGCTCGGTTTTTGGAGAGGGATTGAAGGCTATGGTTGCTTATTGGAAAGGAGGAGGTGGAGGTAGAGAGGAGGCCGAAATAGGGAGAGGAAGGAGAGGGGTGGCCGGCGGCCAAGGAGGAGAGGGGGTAGGGGAGCCGAACTCCAAGAGGAAGAGGGAAGAGGGAAAACCAATTTAGAGTTTCAATTTTAATTCATTCATTCACTAATTCAAAATCCAATACAACATAGCCTTATATAGGCTTTACAAAGACAAGGGTTATAAGCACCCCAAATGTGGCTAAACAAAGGCCAAAATGAAATGACAAATAATTAAAACTTTGGCTAAACATAGGCCAATTAAAAACATAATTATAAAATCTGAAATAATAATTTAAATGACGCGGCGATGGCGGTGGAATGTCGCGGAAAAGTTCCAACATTAAAATGACGCGGCGATGGCGGAGGATGTCGTGACAAATCTTCATCTCGAGGCGGCAAAGGAACATCAAGCTTGAGTCGGCACCCACATAAACCGGGTCACCATAATCATTTTGAAGGGGATCTTCTTCGGCAACATGACGCGGATCTATGACATGTACCGGATCACCAACGTCGTCCGGTGGGGGACGCTCCAAGTCAACATGTCGGGGGATGGCGGCGCCATCAAGGAGGTCGTCATGATATGCTCCTTAACATCACTTCTTATGACAAGCTCATCAAAATGAGTCATGTACTCAGCTATAGAAAGGGTGCCTTATTGTAGAGCTAGAAGCAAGTCCAGAAGCACATTTCAGTAAGAAGCAGAGAGACACTTTTATCTAAGCATTTGTGTCATATCGGCCGATCGGGTGGAGTCGTGGCCCTCTCTATCTAGATAGCACTCCAAACTCGTCCAATAAATTATGGCTTGCTCAACTAACTTCATCCTAACGAACCTGACTCACCTCTCGTTAGTCATCTCATACCAATCAAAGTAGTTATCCAAATCCAATAACTAGTCACTAAACACCTAGGATCTAATTATCCATCAAATGATGGAGCATCGATTCGAATACGACAGGTAATGTCATCCTCACCTCCATAAACACTAGGGGCCTCATAGCGACCCACATAGTCATCTCGTTCGTAATCGTATCGTGTGTCATGAACATGACGACCTCTATGTGGTGGATATTTAGGTTGAGGTTGTTCCTCGGGTGAAGGATGATCCCTACCACCAATGGGGTCCCTATAACGCTCGCTGGCTATCCTCGGGCCCTCTTGGATGGGTGGGGAAGCCGGTGCAAGTGGGTTGTTGAACATGCAATCTGGGGTGTACACTGGGTTAAGAGTTCTCTCCCTTTTGCGACGATCCTCAAGTTGGACAACTTGTGTCCAAACAGCTTCTAGTGGACCGGGGACCTACGTGGCTCTAGATCTTCTACTCTAGCGGTGAGGTTTTTGAATTGCTCCAACAAGTTGTGCAATTGTGAGTCCAGTTGATCGAATTGATCTTCCAAAAAAATTTTGAGATTGAACGTGGGAATAGCAGTGTTGGAACAGGTTGTGGCTTGATTATTTTGACGGTTTGACCATAACATCATATGTATGTCTTACGCTACGTAACATGTAAATAGCCCTAACTTGGCTCTGATACAAATTTGACGCAAGGTAAGGCCGTAAGGAGCTATGACACAATTTCCAATGAAAATTAATTTTCAATAGTGTATCATAAAATCACTTTCGATAATTAGCCACCGGAAAATAAAGCATTTAAAAATGGAAACGAAAGATGAGTACAAGCGCGAGAATGCGCAAAATCACATGATTATTTAAATGAGAATATACAAGAAATCAAATAACTAAAATCAAAACTTATGAACTAATATCCCCTCAACCAAGGAACAAACATAAGACTCAATTGTAAAAAAAATAACAAACACACCTTGAACTCGGGCAATACTGAAAGGGGAGGGCTGGAGTGGTTTCGGAGAGCTGTGGCGTAGCCGAGAGAGACTCCCATGGTTGAATTCAAATCCCTCTAAAGTTGCAGGCAGCTGTCTGGGCTGCAAGGGCTGGCTGGTAGCTGAATATGTGGCCTGGATAGCTACTGGGAGAGGTTTGGGGGTTGAAAACTGCTGCCCAGGATGCTCCTGCAGCAGGAGGTGGCCGGTTGGGGGATAATCCAGGTAGGCTATTGGATGGTGGAGGAAAGGGGGCTCTGTTGGAGGTGAAGTTAGGAGGAGAGTTGGTTCCATGTGGGATTCAAAGGTGGAGAGGGAGGGCCGGCTAGAATAAGGGAATAAGATTAATGAGGAGTAGGGAAATTGAGAGGTGGGGAGTGAATTTAGGGAAAGGTGGGATTACACCAACTGAGTGAGGGGAGTAGGGTCGGTTGGGGATAAGTGGGGAGGCTCCACGTGAGGATGAAAGTGGGCGATTAGGGTGGGGCAGCTGTTGTGGGGAGTGGTGGCTAAATTTCAGGAATGGATCCTAAAATTTAGGGAGGTGATTTCTAGCGACGGATACCTGAGATGGTGATGGTGGTGGTGGCCGAAGATATTTTTCGGCGATCGTTGGAAAACATAAAATTTGTGGAAATGGAAAGGGGATGGCGGGGAATCACTGGAGGTGGTCGGAGAAGGATTCGGGTGATCAGCGGAGACGGACTAGAGGGAATTTGTGGGAATGGAAGGCTCGGTTTTGGGGACTAATGGGATGGACTGTTGAGGAAGTGGATCCACAACAACGGTGAAGAAGATGGGCGGTCGGTAGAGGGATGGGAAGGTGGGAGAGGAGGCCAGATACTATGTGGAGGGGTTGAGCTGGAGTGTGAGAGGTCGACGGTGGGTTGGGGAAGGAAAAATGAAGGAGGCCGGCTATTTGTGAAGGGGAGTATGGGATGGAGTGGTCGGTTGTGGAGGTGGGAGAAAGAAATGGTGGCTCAAGACGATGGGGAAGGAGAAATCTCAGGCTTCACACCCAGGGGTCGGTTTCAACACCGAATATGATCAAAGGATTGGCTTCAACACTCAATTCTTCAATCCCCCAAAAGAGAGTCTTCCCCCTCAATTTATAGACACAAAAGGAGACAATGAACGGTCAAGATTTGTCGATCGTTGCGATCCCAAAATACATAAAAAATATAACTCGAAATAAAAAAAGAACTAATACTACGATCGGCGACCCGCTCAAGATGAGTGGTCCCGGTCGTCATTATGTCTGAGGTCGTCGTGACTCGTG